>CM060934.1:545528826-546741326 GCA_030765085.1 Allium cepa | reverse complement strand
TGCCTTGTTAAGTGTAAATCAAATGAAATAACATAAACTAATGTGTTAGGAAATGAGTAAGGGTGATATGGGAAATAAGAGAGACTTATACCCTAAACCATAGAAAAATGAAACATACATTCATTTTCATTCTATCAAACTAAAATATACCGTGGCTGACCGCCATTTCTATTCTCAAGAGAAGATAATGCTAGGATCTAGGAGAAAGAAGAGTAATCAACATATTCAACATCAATTCTCCCATCTTTTAATCCCAAAGTTAAGGTGAATAATTACTACATCCCATTTTCTTATGATTTTCGGTTTTAAGATTAGATCTGAAATTTTTTTGCAAGTTTATGCCATGTTTTGGACGACTAAAAGTTATGTATATGCTTTTTGATGAATTATACATGTTCATATTTGTTTTTATGATATGTTTGACATGAAAACCCTATTAGATGACATTCAAATGCCTTGAAAATTTAAATATAGGTCAGAAATGATATAGTGGATATGCATTTTAATTTTTATAACTTTATGAATTAATGTGCATTTTATATTAATTTTTAGCGAAGAAAATGATTTATTAGGTTATAAATTATTTACGGATAAAATAATAATTATTTGGGTTTGAAATTTTTAAATGTTGGAAAACATATTAAAATAGGTTTTCTAGAATTTTTATTTATTTTTCTTAAGTGTTTTGATGAATAAATAAAATTATTTAAAGTATATGAATTAAATATTTTATATATTTAATTGAAGAGAAGGGGCATTTTATAAAATAAAATCATTGTTTATTTTTAAATTATTGGTAGCACATTTCTGAAAAGAATTTATTAACCAATAAGAATTTGAAAACAAAGGCAAGTTAGTTGAAAAGTTGTCTCTTTTAAGTTAAAAACAAGAAAAACATACTTTTAGCATGTTTCAGCCATTTTCGGCATCAAACCTTCCGACCCAAAACTTTCAACAAGGTCGAAAGGTATTATAGCTTTCGACAAGGTACAAACCAATGTGTATGGTATCAAATAGTTTGGTACATAACGAATTGGACAAGATCGAAGCGTATTTGGTCAATACCTTAGTTGCCGAAAAGGTTGGAGTATGTTTGTTTTATAAGCTAAAAGTTACGCCTGCTTTGCTTACGAAAAGGAGCTTTCGACTTGGTTGCTTTCGACCAGGTCAAATATTTAAAACAAAGGTTTAAACCTTTCAAAAAGGTCGAAAGGTAAGCCTGCTTTCAAAGAGGTCAAAATCCCCTAGTTATCATCTTTCTAACTTTCGAAGTCATTACTGTCGACAAGGTCGAAAGGTATACTTGTTTTTAAATCAGCCATGTCTTCCATGCTTTCGAAAGGAAGCTTTCGACTTAGATGTTTTACCTTCTTATTCTAATTGAAGTATAACCCAAGGTTTTGAAAGAGGTGCTTAAATTATTAATAAGAGAAAGGTTATAAGCTTTCGAAGGGTTCGAAAGGTAGCTTTCGACATCGAAAGGTAGCTTTAGACAAGGTCGAAAGGTAGCTTCTGATGGAGTCGAAAGGTTTTAAAAGAGATTATCCACACATTTTAATTGAACCCAAAGAGCTTCTGAAAGGTGTATGTTTTAAAGGTATAATGCTTTCGAAAGGATTTACTTTATCAATAGTTTCAATGGGGTAGAAATCCAAGATTTCGATGGGGTCGAAAGCAAAGCTTTTAATGGAGTCGAAAGGTAGCTTTCGAAGGGGTCGAAAGGTAGCCCCCAACAAGGTGTCCTATTTGTGAATGGTTTTGAAAGGTTTGAAATGGAAGATTTTCCTAAGGTTTTTTAAGGCAATGATTTAAAGTGTTTTTAAAGTAGGATGTCTAAAGTTTTATTGCTTTCGAAAGGGATGATTTCAATGGTTTCGAAAGGTTTGGAGTATCGTTTCAAAAGGTAAGGTTTTGGTTTCTTGACCTAGATAATTAAATGGTTTAACGTGGGTTCAAAAGAGATGCTTTTAAAGGTCTAGAAGGGTTACTTTCAAATGTTTAAACATTTTCATCAATAAAAGTTTGAGTAAAGTGTGTGTGTGTATAACATGGAAATGTGATTTTAAGTAAACAATAAAGAATATATATTTCCTTGTGATAGTTTGATATGAAGTTTTTTAATCATTTTTAAAAGGTTTTCACGGAAAAGTATGGGATTGGGATCCCTAAGTGAAAATGGCTTAGACATTAGAACACCATATGGGACTGGTATAGGGTCGCCCTATACATTAGATATTGCCCCAGCTAATTGTTGTTCAAAATTCCAGTGTGTAAGGCTTGGTTACAGGTTGACTAAGATTATGATTTCATACTGAAAGGAATAATATTTTTTTTATATAGATAGGTTATTGGTGAGCCCGAAAAACCATTAGGATCAGGAAGACCTGGGAGATGATTAAGCTAGGGACAGGCCGTCAAGAAGCAAAGTATTTAACAGATAGTTTAGGATAGACCATCCATAAGAGAAGTATATAACAGGTTTTAGATTAATTTTGCAATATTGCTTGGTAGGCCTAAATCAGCTAAATGTTAAAAGTTGGCCAAAAAAACATATGCGGTTGAACAGATAGTTTACTATTACCTGATATTTATGTATCTTTACATAATAATGCTTTACGGAATTTAACCAATTTTAGTTGCGAAAAATGGTTTGAAAAGATATATTCTAAAAGGATGTTAGTGAGGGGAAACCCGTTCACCAAGCGGCGTGGTCTCACTTAGGATATTAAACCATAATATATAGTATTATTCACAATAGGCTTTATGTTTGACTCGAAATTTATGTTTTTACTTAAACTCTTGGGTGCTCAGAATTGATTTGAGTAGGCAAAGAGGATCGGGGTCTTTTTAAGGTTTTAGTCGGATGACGAATAAGGCAGCCGGCGGCATGTTGGAGGCAAACAGATATCTATTCAGGAGTTATAGTTCTTGTTTTATGTTTTTTTGAATTTCCACTATGTTTGTATTAAGTCAATTATGACTATATGACTCTAATCATCCAAGGGGTATCTTCACATACTGCTTTTGGAGTATTTTGTAATAAGTATATTTTATCTGTGCCTGGGAAAGTATTGCGATTATATATAAAGAATGTGGAACATCTGGTTTAGAAATGTAATAAAGAAAAAGTTGTTTTGAAATATGTGTTCTGTTTCATCTTCAACTGCTTTCGATATTATAGATACTATTAACATAGCTATAATTAGTCGCCGGAAGATAATACTATTGATGACTGCAGCATCTGCAGTGTTTAGTTTTGGACCTCCAGATAGGGGATATTACAGCTTGGTATTAGAGCATGTTTTATGAAATACTTTAACTAAAAATGGTTTTTGAAAACATAATCCTTAAGAATTAGAGTTAAGATCGAGGCAAGGGATAACTCTATAGTAAGTACTTGTATTTGCTACATATACGTATACGCTATATCATTAGACTCCTATCCTTGTTAGGATATTCATTTGTATCTCACAAGGCTTGAATACAGATATGGAAGGAAGAAGAGGCAGAGTTAATCTTGGAGGAGATAGCACCACCACTAATGGAATTGCCCGACTAAACGCTAGAAGTGGTCCAGGTCAGGCTCAAGCTGAAAATGATTGTGCTGGGGTTCCCCAAGTTGATGGGAGCCATGTATCAGTTTTTCATAAACATGATGTAAGATGGAATTGCAGGTGGAGTTGTTGGAGGGAATGCTACTGGAGGAGGAGTTCAGGAAGCTCTGGTGGTCAACCAGTATGCTAATCTCAGCAGAGACTATATTAGGCTTAGTGGGAAGCCATTCATCAGAACTAAAGATGCGATTGAGGTAGAAAACCGGCTGTTGCAATGTGAGAGGATTTTTGCTGACTTAAGGCTGAATGACGAGCAGAAACGAAGACTAGCTTCAAGACAGCTTCAGGGAGCTGCTCTATTTTTGTGGAATACTGTTTCAGCTAGTGTCGATGAACATACTATGACTGAGGAAGAGTTTAAGAGAAGGTTTCAAGAATGGTTTATGTCAGTGATGGCACAGTCGGTGTTGGTTAGGAATTTGCTGAACTAGAATATGGAGAAATGTCTGTTCTAGAGTATGCTAGAAGATTTGAAGAGTTAGCTCGGTATGGGTATGCCATGGTTAATATGGTGATAAAGAGAAATGAGAAGTTTATAAAAGGCTTGACGTCGGAGTTGGTAAGTGCTACATTACCGCATTAAGAGATCCAAGTAATGTAGTTGCAGAATTGGCGCTAAGGCAGGAAGAGGCGTTAGCTTTTTTGGAGAAGAAGAATGAGAAGGAAGTCCAGGTGGGATAAGGCCAGAAAAAGGTTTTTCCATAAGAAGAATGCTCAAAAGGAAGGAGCACAGAAGAAGGGAAAGTCTAAGGTGGTTTGTTATAGATGTGATAAGAAAGGACATTATGCTAATGAGTGTCGTACTAGAAATGGAAACGAGAAAGGAAAGGAGGTGATTGGGAAGAAGAACATTCAATGATTTAATTGTGATCAAATCGGCCATTATAAGAACCAATGCAAAGAGCATGCTAGAGATGGAAAGGGCAGATGTATGCATTGGAGCATGCAACTTCAAGGCCATTTGTGCAGGAGAAAGGGAAGGTTGTTTTGGGAGGCTCGCTATAGATTCATGGCATGTCTATTAGCGTTCTGTTTGATACTGGAGCATCACATTCTTTTATTTCTCGATGTTTTCTATGTAAGTGTAACTAATAGCCCTCATATTTAGTTACTTCCTTAAGGTTTGCAAATCCGATAGGAGGATATGCAACACTTGGGATGAGTGTGACCATTTAGAGTTTGAATTGCTAGGTTATACTTTTGATTGTTGTTTGATATATTTGATTTTGTGGGGTTTGGGATTATCCTTAGGATGGATTAGTTAAGTAAATATGATGCTAGGATATTTTTCCATAATAGGAAAATATCTCTTAGCCACCCGAATTGTAGTGATCAGATAGTTTATACCATAGAAAATCCTAGTTGTGAGGTGAATGCTTTATTGGGTATTATGGAGATGGAGGATGAGTTGCATCGAGTCTTTTGGTTAGAGAACTTGCTAATGTGTTTGAGCCAGCAAATAGATTTCTACCGAAACGAGCCATTGAGTTTCGAATTGATTTGGTGCCAGGAGCAGAACCAGTGAGTAGATCGCCAAGCAGAATGACACCTATAGAGATGAAAGAGTTAATGGTGCAATGGTGGAATTGGAAGGCAAGAGTTTTATTCGACCGAGTAGTTCACCATGGGGAGCTGCTGTAGTGTTTGCTAAGAAGCCAGATGATTGCTAAGGCTATGTATCGATTATCTTAAGTTGAATGAGAAGACGATAGATAACCTGTATCCATTGCCAAGAATTGATGATTTGTTCGATCAGCTAAGTGGAGCCAAGGTATTCTAGTGATGGGATATCATCAGCTTAGAGTGGCAGAGGATAGTATTCCTTTGATGGTGTTTAGGACAAGGTATAGATCGTATATGCCGTTCAGACCAACTAATGCACCAACATTCTTTGTAGATTTGATGAACCGAATCTTCCGAGAGCACTTGGATAGATTTGTGTTGGCCTTCATAGATGATATTCTGATATACTCTAAGGATGAGAAGGAGGATGAAGTTCACCTTAGAGTTGTGCCGAAGATGCAACATCAGTTGAAGGTTAAGTTTTCGAAGTGTCATTTTTGGAAGAAGGAAGTGAAGTTCCTTGGTCATGTGGTCTCAAAGAAAGGGTTGTCTGTAGATCCAACTAAGATTGATGCGGTGAATAATTGAAAGAGACCCGAGTTGGTGACTATGATAAAGAGCTTTCCTAGATTAGCCTGATATTACCGAAGGTTTATAAAGGATATTTCGTAGATAGCCGCACCGATGATTAAGCTTATGTAGAAAGATGTAAAGTTTGTATGGACTGATAAATGTGAGGAAGCATTCTAGAGATTGAAACACTTATTGACCCATGCATCGGCGTTGGTAGTTCCGGAGGGGAATTAGGACTTGGTTGTTTATAGTGATGCGCGTGGAACTGGGTTGGGAGCTGTGTTGATGCAAAGAGATAAAGTGATTTCTTATGCTTCTAGACAGCTCAGACCACATGAAGTTACGTATCCAACGCATGAAGTAGAGTTAGCTACAGTCAGATTTTCTTTGAAGGTGACGAGGCCTTATCTTTCGAAAGAGTGATTTGAGCTTTATACTGATCATAAGTCGTTGAATTACTTGTTCTCTCAGAAGGAGCTGAACATGAGACAACAGAGATGGTTGGAGTTTATTGCTACTTATGATTTTGGGATTGAGTACACACCCGGAGAAGGAAACAAGGTAGAAGATGCACTTAGCAGGAAACATAAGAATGCAGTATTAGCTACGATTACTAAGTGGAAGGATTGGAAGCATTATTAGCTTGTAGAGTGTAGTATAGATCCGAGATAGGTTCTAGTGCAGGATGTTCTATATTGTCTTGTTTATAAGTTCAACCAATAATGATTGAGAAGATAGCTTCTAAACATGAGGAGGATTTAGTTTTGGCTAAACGGATCATAAGGTTAAAGGAAGGAACAAAGGGCGATGATTTATAGGACTTCAGTCTTGACTAGAAGGGGTGGTTGAGAAAGAAAGGAAGTTTGTGTGTTTCGAATGTAGGAGATATAAGGAAAGATGTTTTGGAGGAATGCCATTGTTCAAAGTTCACTATCCATCCAGAAGGAATGGAGATGTATCAAAATATGAATAGAATTTTCTTTTAGGAAGGTATGAAATAGGACATTGGTTTATGTGTTAAGCAGTGCTTGAATTGCCAGCAGTGAAGTCAACCAGGATGGCACGTATTTTGGCGAAATTGTTCATGAAGAAAGTGGCTAGACTGCACGGAATTCATAGTAGTATTATCAGTGATAGGGATTCTTTGTTTACTAGAGAGTTCTGGAAGAGTCTACAGGAAGCTTTGGGAACCAAGCTCAATATAAGTACCACTTACTATCCACAAACTTGTTTACGAAAAGAGTTAACAAAATCTTGAAGGACTTGTTAAAAGCTTGTGTATTGGATTTCAGGGGATCATGGAAAGACCGTCTCTGTTTACTTGAGTTCCCATATAACAATAGTTATCAAACTATTGGGATGGCATCATTTAAAGCTTTGTATGGAGGACCATGCAAATCTCCCGTATGTTGGTTAGAGACCGGGGATAGATTAGTTCTTGGTCCAGATTTGGTAAAAAAAGCCGCAGGGAAGATTGAGTTGATCCGAGCTAGGATGAAAGAATCTCAGTCTAGGCAGAAAAGTTATGCAGATAGAAGAAGGAAAGAATTGGAATTCTAGGTTGGAGACTATGTGTTTGTTAAGGTTTCGCCGATGAAAGGTGTGATTAGTTTTGGAAAGTCAGGAAAGTTGGCACCTAGATTCGTTGGACCTTTCCGTATGTTGAGAGGATCGTGAAACTCGCATATAGAGTAGAGCTACCAAGTAGTTTGGTAGGAGTCCATGATGTTTTCCATATTTCTCATCTTAGGAAAGATGTTAGAGACCTGGAGACTACTATAGCACCTATAGTGATAGAAGATTTAGTGGTAGAGAAGGACTTGAATATAGTTAGAAAGATGATTCAGATTGTGGCTAGAGATGAGAAGAAGTTGAGGAACAAGACAATCAGATTAGTAAAGGTTCGGTGGAGTGACGAGGCTAAAGAATGTACTTGGGAGACTGAGAATAGGGTGAGAGACTTTGATCCTAGTTTGTTTGACGGTATGTTTTACCTTTGATTTTTTTGATTGTATACCTTATCGTAATTTCAAGGACGAAATTCTTTAAGGAGGGAAGTCTATAACACCCCATATTTTCATAACATTATTTAGAGCGTTTAGCTAGCTAAACTAAATAAAATAATGTGAAGATTAATTGGTTGTGAATTGATTAAACTAAGGATAGTCGTGCCATGTTAAATGTAAATCAAATGAAATAACATGAACAATTGTGTTAGGAAATGAGTAAGGGTGATATGGGAAATAGGAGGGACTTACACCATAAATCCTTAGGAAAATGAAACACACGTTCATTTTCTTTCTATAAAACTAAAATATACCATGGCCGGCCACCATTTATATTCTCAAGGGAATATAAATCTAGGATCCAAGAGAAAGGAGATTAATAAACATATTCAACTTCAAATCTCACATCTTTTAATCTCAAAGCAAAGGTGAATAATTACTAGATCCCATTTTCTTATTTCGATTTTAAGATTAGACCTAAATTTTTTTTGCAAGTTTACGCCTTTTTTTGGACGACTAAAGTTATGTATATGCTTGTTGATGAATTATTCATGTTCATATTAGTTTTTATGATATGTTTGACATGAAAACCCTATTAGGTGACATCCAAATGCCTTGAAAATTTATATATAGGTCAAAAATGATATTTTTGGAGATTGATTTCAATTTTCATAATTTTCTGAATTAATCTGGATTTTATATTAATTTTCGAGTGAAGATAATGATTTATTGGGTTATAAATTATTTACAGCTAAAACAATAATTATTTGGGTTTGAAATTTTTATATGTTGGAAAATATTAAAATAGGTTTTTTGGAATTCTTCTAGATTTTTCCTAAGTGGTTTGATGAATATATAAATTATTTAATGTATGGGACTTAAATGTTTTGCATATTTAATTAAGTAGAGGAGGCATTTTATAATATGAAATCATTGTTTATTTCTGAAATTATTGCCGCGCCTTTCTGAAAATAATTTATTAACCAATAAGAATTTACAAACAAAGGAAGGTTAGTTGAAAAGTTATCTCTTTTAAGTCACTATAAGAAAAACCATTTATAGTTGCAAAAATCGGTGGCGTTTTATTGTAAATGCAACAAAAAATAGATTACCAAATAATATAAACGTGGCAAAAAATAATTCACGTTTCCCGCTTCTAAAAAAAAGAGTTCGCGCGAACTAAATAAACGTAACCTATCATTTTACTCTCGTACTTATAAAATTCTCGTCCCTAATTTGCTTTATTCTTCAGAAGAAAAAAAATTCCCCTTTTAATCGTGTTGAATTTTCATCGCACTCAAGTATCATCGTGAACTCCGTCGTTTCCCCCTTACTCAACATCGAGTCGTGGCAGCCAGCAGATCTAGGTATAGTTAGGTATGAATCTTTTAAATCGATTAGGTATATTTAGGTATGAATCTGTTAAATCGACTTTGTGATTCTATTTGGCTTTTATATGAATTTTAATGCATCTTATTTTCGTATTTTTTCCTAAACTATTACTGAAATGGTAGATTTAACCCTAATTGCAATGATCTGTTGGGATATCTGCTTTGATTTCTTTGAGTATATGAATGTTCTGTTGAAGTGGTTCAGTGAATCAATGGTTGCTTGCTGAGAGGAGGTTGAGGTTGCGTGTTTCGGGAATTTGGTGGGTTCAAGTAGCATTGATGGAGGTCGCGGTTTTGTTTGCGATTGGGTATTGGCTGGCTGGATGGTTGAGAGTGGTAAATGTTGGAGCATAAGTAGTCTTTTGTGGAGTGGAAGGCACTAGAAATATGTCAGTAGTGTGGATGTGAGGTAGTGAAGAGGAGGCGGTGAAGTTGACGGTTGGTTTGGTAAGAGGGGGCGAGGCTGGGGGAAGGATGTGAGTATGTGTTCGTAAGGAGTGGTAGAATGTCAGAGGGCAAGTTGATGAATGTTGCGTGAGTCTCTGGTAGTTTGCTGCGGAGGCTGGGTTGTTGATGTTTTGTTGAGTTGTAGTATGAAGTGCGGTTGCGAACAGGTTGCAGGTTGGAGAAATGGGAAGGAGGATGGTCTGTGGTTGCTTCGGGTTTGTAGTTTGAGTGGTCATTGTTGTAGTGTGTGAATATGGTGCAGTTGGTTATATCAGTGCAGTAGTCAGTAGGTTGTAGAATGGTTATTGAAGCAGGCTACAGGAATGTAGGCAAGTGGATATTGTCTTTGGTAATATGAATGAATGTGGTGTGTATGAGATGAAAGTGGGTATTGTTATAGGCTGGTATGAAACTGTGTTGTTGTGAGGAGTGAATGAATTGTTTAACAGTGGAGTGGGGGAGTGATTGCAGTGTTGAAGTATATTTATGGAAGTGGTTGAATTAAACAATGTTGTGAGAAGTGGTAAAATAGGAGGATTGAGTAGTATGGTGATGAGAGGTTGCTGCGTTTTTTGAAAGTTGCAGCAATGTGTGGCAGCGGAAATGCACCAGCGTTTGTTGGTGATAGGTGGGAGGAAGTTTGGTCAGTGGTCTGTGTGTAATGGTGAAGTGCAGAGATTTGCAAAAGTTTTGTTGAAGTGGAGTGACTGGAATGTTGTTTGTTGAAGTGGAGCGTTTGTGGATGGATTGACAAATGAGGGGCAGATAGCTGTAACTGTTATGCAGCAGTTTGGAGGGTTGTGACTTGGTCAGTTATGTGTGGGTAGGAGTGTGGTGTTATGCATGGATTAATTATAAATACATGTAAATCTGAGGTTAAATGCAAAATATAAGTGTAAAATTTATATTTTTGGAAAAGTATTCTTTGCCTTTGTCTACTAAACCACCATGGTTATATGCAGTAGTGCTACAAGTATTTGTACTTCGTCTAGTTATTTTTTTGATTACAACAGATAACCAATTTATACGTCAAAGATTGGAAACTTATTTTCCTTCAAATGTCGATAATGGAAAAAGGCTGGGTTTTTTTAAACAGGTGCTAAAACCATGATTAACTTAATATGTATTTTGAGAATTAGAACATATAATCTAATACTAAAGCTCACTTTTTTTTTACTTTTTTCATAGAACTAGTATAGAATACCGACAAGGAGCAATGAATTTCGTGCATGCTGCAAAGAGGAATGTAAGAAGTGTAGAAAAAAATTTATGCCCTTGCAAGGATTGTCGGAATCTTAGTCGTCATGATGACCAAATCATCGTTGAACATTTAATTATAAAAGGAATGGATCCTAAATACATTGACGGTGTATGGTTTAACCATGGTAAAGAGATAAATGTAGAGAATAAAACAAATACGTTTGACGTATATGAACTATTCAAGATGATTCACTATGAAGATGAAGATTTTTTGTATCAAGATTTTTTTGATGATGATAAAGACGATGTTGATTCTCGAAGAAAAGAGGATGAGTTAGTCAAGAACTTGGAAGATGTAGAAACTCCATTATATCCTGGTTGCACAGATCACACAAAATTATCTGCCATCACCGTCTTGTATAATCTTTAAATGCGAGACTGGCTTGTCCGATAGTGGTTTTGATAAGCTTTTAGCTATGCAACATCTATTTCTGCCGAAGGATAACGTGCTTCCCAAAACCTTATATGAAGTCAAGAAATTTCTTAAAGCATTCGACATGGGTTTTGAAAAGATACATGCTTGTGAGAATGATTGTTGCCTTTTCAGAAAAGAATACAAAAATTTAGAAAGTTGTCCAAAATGTGGTTCCTCGAGATGGAAGAAAAATCAAGATATTGAAGAGGTTATACAAGGTGTTCCAGTTAAAGTATTGAGATATTTCCCAATTATTACGAGGTTTAGACGAATGTATAGATCTCAAAAGATGGCTGAAGAATTAAGATGGCATTTTAATAATAAAAGTAACGATGGAAAAATGTGTCATCCCGTGGATTCTATGACATGGAAAATGGTGGATGAAAAGTATAAATCTTTTTCATCCGATCCACGCAATCTTAGGCTTGGTCTTGCTACAGATGGATTCAATCCATTTTCCATGTGGAGTTCGAAATATAGTTGCTGGCCGGTAATGCTTGTGACATACAATCTCTCGCCCATGTTGTGTATGAAGAAAGAAAATATTATGTTAACTTTACTTATTCCAGGCCCGAAGCAACCCGGGAATGATATTGATGTATATTTGGCTCCTTTGGTGGAAGACTTGCATCACTTGTGGTCTAATGGAGTTACTGCTTATGATGCATTTAGTAAAACTTTATTTAAACTAAATGCAATTTTGTTATGGACGATTAATGATTTTCCGGCTTATGGAAATCTTGCTGGATGTCGTGTGAAAGGGCAAAAAGCTTACCCATTATGTGGTGTTAATACCCATTCTCGTTGGTTGAAACATAGTCGAAAGTTCGCCTACATGGGTAATAGAAGACTTCTACCTCCTTCAGATTCACAGAGGAAACAAAAGGCATTGTTTGATAATACCGTAGAGACAGATGGTGCTCCTAGAATGCTTTCTGGGAGAAACATCTATGCATTATTGAAGGATTATCCAAATGATTTTGGAAAAGGAATAGAGGAGAAAAGTAAGAAGAGAAAGCATGTCTATGATAAAGAAGATGAATATGATGATACTAACAGTTCTACAGAAGTAGAGCTATAAGGTGGAAAAAACGATCAATTTTCTTTGATTTGCCTTATTGGGAGGTTAGTGGTTAATTTATTTATTTTTCATTGTTTTAATACAAGAAAAACCCAATAATGCATTATTGTTTTTGTTTTCATAGGAACTTCCATTACGTCACAATTTAGATGTGATGCATGTGGAGAAGAACATTGGTGAAAGCCTATTGGGCACAATGTTGCATGGAAATAAATCCAAAGATGGAACCAACTGTAGAAAGGATTTAGAGGATTGGGGAATTCGAAATGAGCTTCATACACAACCTCGTGGGAATAAAACATATCTTCCACCGGCTCCATATATGTTGTCAAAATCTGAGAGAAAAATATTTTGCAAAAGACTGTACGATTACAAAGGACCGGATGGCTACTGTTCAAATTTAAAAAATCGGATTTCGTTGTCGGATTGAAAAATTAGTGGATTGAAGTCACATGATTACCATGTATTAATGCAACATTTATTGCCAGTAGCATCGAGAGGGTTCATGGCAAAGAAGGCAAGAAAAGCGATAATTCGCTTATGTTCTTTTTTCAATAAATTATGTCAACGTGTTCTTGATAGAGAGAAGGTAGAACAAATCAATGTTGAAATTATTGACGTTTTATGTGAGCTTGAAATTTTTTTTCCACCATCTTTCTTTGATATAATGATACACTTATCCATTCATCTTGGAAAAGAAGCACAAATGTGTGGACCTATTCATTTTCGATGGATGCACCCATTCGAAAGATATATGAAGACACTCAAAGATTATGTCAGAAACTATGCACGACCAGAGGGATGTATTGCAGAATCGTATCTCGCAACAGAATGCATGTTGTTTTTCAATGAATTTTTGAAGAAATCAGGACATATAGAGGAGAAAGGAGCTCGAAATGAAGATTATGAAAGTAGTAGAATATTAGAGGGACGTCCAATTTCAGTATCGAAGACAATTAAATTGCCAGTTAATGAGAAAGAAAGTGCTCATTTAGTTGTGTTAATGAATATGGCCGTGGTGGAACCGTTTATAGAGTAAGTTTATGTTATATTGTTTTAAATATTTTGATGTGTTCACAATGATATATATAACTTATAATCAATTGTTCAATACTAGTTTGCATTTGGAGGAATTAGAAAATTCAGACCAACGCATGACAAAAAATGCGACCTTACTTTGGGAAACACATACAAAAAGTTTTGTCGATTGGATTAAAAGGAAGGTTAGTTAGATTTCAAATATATTCTCATTCAACTATCAATATTACTATATAAATTTACATGCTAAATGAAATTTGTTGTAGATACCTATTACCTCCAAGGATCATAATGACATGTTAAAACGGATTGCTTATGGTCCGAAGGATGATGGTCTTTCAAAGGATATATCATCAACGAGCAACGTTTTCATGTAAAAGATTTAGGGAGAGAAACTCAGAATTGTGGGGTGACTTTTGATGCAACTACTATGTGTAAAGCAAGTGCTAAAGATATGTCCCAAGTGGTTGATGTGGTCACTTATTATGGAATATTGATAGATATTATTTTATTAGATTATCATTTGTTTTATATTCCAGTTTTCAAGTGTCGTTGGACGTATAAAGGAAATGGAGTAAAAGTTGATGATGATGGGTTCACTCTTGTTAATTTACATCAAGCATCATTTTCACGATACCCATACATACTTGCATCTCAAGCAAAACAAGTATTTTATTCAAGAGAGAACGATGTTTCTAATTGGTACGTTGTAATGAAAGCACGATCAAGAAGTTTTAATGATATAGAGGAGCACGATTGCATCGAGGAAGATATTCAAGTGGTGGAAGATGAAATAACTGAAGCGGATGATGAAGATGTTTGCTATGTTAGAGAGGATTGCGAGGGCATAATTGAGTAGATCATATGTTCTACTTGAGCATAGTTGTTCATTTGCTTTAGTGATGGTTGAACTTATATATTAAATCCGGGCTATTTGGAAATTTCATTGAACTTGTATTGATTTTCTTTAGTGATTGTACCATTTAATTTTCTAATCCATTGCAAATGCATGTACCATTCAATTTTTGTTCTTTGTGTTTTGATCTTTGTATACTTCCAGAGACAAAGCATTATATGTTCTTATCAATTATGTTTGCATATATTGCTTGATAATGAGTAGTGTTCTTATCAATTCTGTTTGCATTACATGTACATTTTCTCATAAAATTACAAATCTGTTCATCATTTCAAGGCTTTTAGGCCTGCTTGTTTGGTATGCAAACTGCCACATCTCTTTTCAGCTACATGTTGATGATATTTAAGTGTTGTTTGTTAATATTTATCGCTGCTTATTGTTTACATGTGCTTATTGGTTTATACTGTGTTTTCTGTCACTTGCAGAAAAATATGTCTACAACATCTGTACGTACCCGCTTGCAGAGAAAGGCTCAAGAACAAGCAGTCAAAGGTAAGAACAAACAGTCAAAGCGAAAACATAAAGTTCCAGCTAGTATAAATGAAATAGAAGAACAACCAGACAATGCTAAGAAGCAAGCCACTGTTCACAATGAAGAAGACGAACAACCACTAGATGATATCCGCTCTGACCCAAATGAAGGACTCCGCTCAGAAAATGAAACCCATCCTGAACAAACTGCTGATGTCGAGCTGGAAATTGGGAAACAAAGTGAAGCTAAAATCGGAAGTACATCTCGAAAAAGAGGCGGTAGAGGTCCAGCAAAAGAAAAAAGACTCCCGTCATGCAGTCAGGATTGAATTGAAGTTGAGTTCAATGATCTAGGTATACCAGTAGGGCAAGGGTCGCTATATTTATCCTGTTTTCTTGGACCGCTTGTGCGGGAGCAGGTTCCATACACCATTGATGATTGGAGGAATATTAGTGATGACTTAAAAGAAGTTTTGTGGCAGTCGGTTCTGGTATGAAGCAGGCATCTATTATTTAACATTCTGACTCTAATATGTTTTGAAAATGACTTCTAATATTGCATGGTCTTGCCAATTATAAATTGAAATTGCCATCTACCTGTCAGTCGTATTTAAATTAAATAAATTTTACTAATATCATGTTTTGATGTATTGTTGCAGATTAGATTTAAATTGGAAGAGGAATGGCAAAGAAAAGCTATATTTCAACAAATGGGAGTACTTTGGAGATCGTCAAAAAGCAAATTGTTCGAAATTTGCAAAAAGCGGAGAACGATGAGGAAAGACTTAAAATGAAACCTACGAACATAAAAAGCATAACCGATTGGAGGAAGTTTGTGAAGGCAAAAACAAGTCCGGAGTTTAAGGTAAATCATTCCTACTGAACTCGTCTGGCATGTTTCTGCAAATCCATCTACATAGTTAGCAACCGATAAATTTCTTTAGAAGTGAAGTCCAAGTGTTGGTGGATGCTGAGGGTTCCTGTTTAGGTATTAGCTGCAGGAACCTATGACAGTACAAAATACAAATTTGTTATGACAAGCACGGGAACATTTTAAATGAAGTAAAAAAAACACTTTGCAAGTTAGTTCAATCTATAAATATTATTAGTAGATATGGAATGCTGTATATGTCACTGAGTTATCCAGCACTAATAATACCAAATAAGTATATGACCATGATGAATTGATTCTCAAATAAATTGCAATCCTCACCATACATATTTACCCTGCATTATAAATATTAGATAGTTCTTTTTTTATGATTTTGGTTGTTAAATTCTTGCATCTTTCAACATTTTCAGCAAAAAAGTGAGAAATATTCAGCCCTTAGGTACACACAAATTCCGCATACAACCGGTCGTAGGGGAATGGCTAGAAAGACCGAAGACATGGTAAGTTAATTAACTATAGCATTATTTAACATTATTTTATACCTGTCAGTTTATTAATTTAATGTTATTCTATTTTTAGAAAAAAGAAAGTGTAGATCCATCGTCCATAAGTAGAGCTGATGTGTGGATTAGATCTCACATTAAAAAACTGGTGAACCAGTGAACATGGAAGCTAGGAATACTATTGTAAAATTGTTTTTAATTTTATTGGTATATTTTTTTTTGAAACTATGATATTTTTACCATTGTACATTATCTATGTGTAGTTATTTATATAGGAGGAGATCAAAAAATATGGTAGCCTATCCCAATCCGGCTCGTCACAGACTGATATTGGAAAAGATGCTCTTGTACATGTACTGGGACAAGATAAACCGGGACGGTTAAGGGCATTGGATAGGGGTTGCACTTTAACCAAGCTAGCTTTGGCCCAGTCCAAAGATAAACAAGTGTCTCGGTGTCGAGAGGAAATAGCAGAATTGAAGGGAATGATACAGACTCTGATGGACCAGAAGGTAAATTTTTGGAAATTAATTTATATTCGTAAAATATTAATTTATATTCGTGCTTCGCTGCAGGGTAAAGAAAGTTCGAGAAGGAACTCACCTGATTCGGTAAAAATAATATTTATATTACTTAATAAATGAAATTCATATTTTAATTTTTTAATCCAGCAATTGATTTAATTTTCGGTTGATTAATTGTAGAGCGACGACGAAGTATGTTTGTTGTTGAATTGGGATGGAACCTCTGGAGTTGTTGCCCATGGGAGGCTGTTGTCCATGGACCCAGATGACGTTGTCAATGCCATTCGTCCGGGACCAAATGCCGGGAGCGTTGTTATAGATTCAGTGGATAAAGCAGATACTTATTTATGGAGGCCTACACCTGAAATGGCAGTCTTAGCAGACGCTAAGAATAAGGTAGTTGCTTGGCCATCAGTTTGCATCAAGGTCCCGCTGCGAACACGATTGAACTGTAGTGCGGCCAGTACGGTAATTTTTTTCACGTTAAGTATATTAGTGTAATATGCTGCGAGCTTATTGATGTCTAAAATGCAGCGAGCACGCCCCCCATCTGAATAAAAATTTAACACATATTCGTTGTTTTTGTATAGCATACTAAAGTCTTGAATTTCACTTCTCATTTTTGGAGTACCAACATCATCGAAGACACTTGCAAGATTTACGGTTGGACTGAGGGTGAAGGTGTAATTGCCGAAGGAGGAATCCATGCCACTGATCCAAAATATACTATTAATGGTATTCCACTCGGTCCGTCTGCTGTTGTGATTTGGGTGGATAAAATAGTAAATAAAGATGCTTATTTGTGGTGACCCACATCTGATATGTCGTGCATTGGAGATGCGGTTGGTATGAAAATAGCATGGCCAAGATCAAAAGTAGAAGCTGATCAAGAAAAACTAGATGAGAGTCGTGATGATACTGAAAATGTTGTGAATTCTCCCATGAAATCCGCACATATGGTCATGAATAAATCGCAAAATGTAAGTATTAATTTTCAAATTTGAAGAAGTTAACTGTGTATGAAAGTTTATTTAATGTGCATGTATACATTGTGCATAATAATCTCTTTTCTTTCAGCCAATTGCAACCATGCAAAAGGATGCCAAATGCCAGTTGATCGATTTGGGTGGAGCAGACGTAGTGGCGGAAGGAAGTATTGCATCAACTGATCCGATAACGATGGTCCATTGTCGTCCACTGGGATGTAATTCTGTAAAAGTTTGGATTGAACTGGTGATAGTTCCAGATGCAGAGATATGGAGACCAACATCGGGTCTGACGTGCATGGATGATTGCTTTGGCGTTCTCATGCTTGGCCAATGGAAAAAATCATTATTTAGTCAAAATGAAAGGTATATAATTTTTTTTTATATATACATTAGGAATGCTAGTAGCTAAAGTGCAGATAGAATTTTGGTAAACTGATAAAAGTACATAAGTAGGGGTGTTATATTCGAATTGTGATTGAATGATTGTGATTGGTGAGGAGTTATGTATGGATTGTGGTGGAATGTTAGTGATGCAATATCATATCTACTTAAGAACTTTCTCTATCATATAAAATATCTCACGCATATTCACTTTAACAGGATTCACTCATTCTTCTTCTGGAATTAATTAAAACCTATTATTGTCATTTTCTAAATTAAAAATAAAATCCAAGAAATTATTATAAATTCTGATATTCGAGCATGTTCATTAAGACACTCTTAGGCTTTTCTGGCACAAGTGCATCTATCGCATTACTAGGTTTTGGGCCCTGTGTCGCGTGCGTAATCTAAGATAAGAAAAACAGTGGAAGGAGACAGAGTGGAACGTGATTTACAGGTGAGTGTTACCACTCACAAACCTATGGCAAGCTGCTTTTGTTTTGTGTTTTCCCAAGTACAATGGTGTTTGAGAGTGTGTGCATGCTAGCCTGCTAGGTATATGTGTTGCTACTACCTTGAATTTCTATGTGCATGAAGAGAGAGTGTGTGTGTGTTTTAGTGTTTTGTATTGGTGTGCATATAGGTGTGTGTTGCCTGGAGTATATGTGTTCTTACGTACGATCGGTGTTTTTGTGTGTACATATGAGCGTGTGTGTTGATTAATTTGTATGTGTGTAACCTGTAGGTGCGTGCGCGATTTTGTATATATGCGCTAGTGTGTTTATGAGGATGTGTGCTTACCCAACTGTGTGTGTGTGAGTGTGATCGTGTTAAAATTATCATCTGTTTACTCAATATCATACTACTGAGTAAACAGATGATAATTTTAACACAGTATCTAGCACGAATAATTTTATTACGGTACATTAGCATAAAGTAGCGAGAAACTTATAGCAAGTCAATTCCTAGTTATAACTAGAAGTGTTGGATGTGCCATATTATTCACTAATTAATTTTTTATATATATAAACCTTGTCTTAAGCGGTTAACTATCACTTAAGGCCATGTAACCATGATTAAGCAATGTGTGTTCTGCATCGTGTTGTGTGTGTGCATTCAAATGCTATATGTTTATGCGTGAGTGCATTTGTGTCTGTGTGTCTATATATATAGTGTTATGTATTGTAAGAACTATTGTGTTTATATTGAATGGATGTTGTGTGTGTTTGTGTGTTGTCTTCATATATTTGAGTTTCAGTTTTGTTGTTGTGTATCTCACGTGCATGGGGTGTATTGTTGTGCTTTTTGGTGTTTTAGACTTGTTTAATTGACCGTTACACTGTTACAATACTCTTACTATATCATATCTTGTCCATGTTGTAGAATTGATTTCATTTCTTTTATGCGTAGATACATCCCTATTTATCTATGCAAGTTTTAGTAATTTATATTTTTAAAATACATATGTCTGTATATTTATTCAGATATTACTTTAGTATAATTGATGGTGAGGAGTTATGTATGGCTTGTGGTGGAACGTTAGTGATGCAGTTTTAAGTTTAGGTTTTGTTTTCTCACTCTTTTGTTCTGTTCTTTGTTTACAGGTAGTTCAGGTTTTGAAGACATCAGCAATGACAGGTAGTTCAGGTTTTTATGGTGGTTCAGGTTTTGCTCGGTACTTTGGTTATTTCAGACGTTTATTTCAGATGTATATGTACGGTTATGACACTTATGGTAGTTTGGTTATAACACTTATGGTAGTTTTGTTGTGTATGTGTACGGGTAGCTTTTTGTCGACACCTATGTATGTGGATGTATGAATGTCTATGTATCTTGTGGATCTTCAATGTGTATACGTATTTTGTAGTTGTTTAATATATTGTGTTCAAAAGTGTATGCGCTTGCGTATTCTGTTATTATATAATTGCATGCTAGATCAATGGTAATTCTGGAGTAGCAGATGGAGGGAAACAAACGCTACTGGATATTATTTATTTTGGTAGCGTTAAAATGTCGCTACAAAAGAGTGAGTAAAAACTCAAGTACACTTATGTTGGCGTTTATTAAGCGCTACAAAATAGTGATTAAAAACTCAAGCACACTTATGCTGGCGTTTATTAAGCGCTACAAAAAATGTATATAACGTCATGAAAAGGTAACGTGGAGGAGAAAACCCTTTCGGTGGCGTTAAATAGGCGCTACAAAAAATTTAGATAACGCCATAAAAAAGTATCACGGAGGAGAAAACCTTTTCGGTGGCAGCAAATAGGCGCTACAAAAAAGGAATTCTATGGCGTTCTAAAAACGCTATCAAAAAAAAGTTTGGTAGCGTTTAAAAAAGTGCAACTAATACTCGAGGATTTTTAGTGGCATGTTTTTTCGTAACGATTATCGAAACGCCACTAAAAATACTTAGTGGCTGTTTTTGGGCGCTGCAAAAAATCAGTTTTCTTGTAGTGAGTTAAAAAAAGAAAAACTTACATTTAGCATATTTCAGCCATTTTCGACATCAAACCTTCCGACCCAGACAAGGTCGAAAGGTATTATAGCTTTTGATAAGGTAGAAACCAATGTGTATGATACCAAGCAGTTTGGTACGTAAAACATTGGATAAGTTCGAAGGGTACTTGATCAAAACCTTAGTCGTCGAAGAGGTTGGAGTATGTTTGTTTTATAATCCAAAAGTAACGCCTGCTTTGCTTTCGAAAAGGAGCTTTCAACTTGGTTGTTTCCGACTAAGTAAAATATCTAAAACAGAGGTTTAAACCTTTCAACAAGGTCGAAAGGAAGCTTGCTTTCGAAGGGGTCAAAATCCCTTAGCTGTCGCCTTTCTACTTGTTTTTTAATTAGCCGCTTCTCCCATGCTTTCGAAAGGAAGCTTTCGACTTAGATGTTTCACCCTTCTTATTGTAATTGAAGTGTAACCCATGGTTTTCAAAGGGGTGCTTAACGTATTAATAAGAGAAAGTTTTTAAGCTTTTGAAGGGGTTGAAAGCAAAGCTTTCGACAACGTCGAAAGGTAGCTTTCGACAAGCTTCCGATGGAGTTGAAAGGTTTTAAAAGAGATTTTCCACATCTTTTAAATTGAACCCAAACAGCTTTCGAAAAGTTTATGTTTTCAAGTTTTAATGCTTTTGAAAAGTTTTATTTTTAAATGGTTTTAAAGGTTTCGAAAGCCAAGCTTTCAAAGAGGTCGAAAGCAAAGCTTTCGATGGAGTCGATAGGTAGCTTTCAAAGGAGTGGAAAGGTAGCTTCCAAAGGGGTCGAAAGGTCCTATTTTTGAATGGTTTCGAAAGGTTTGAAATTTTCCTAATATTTTCTAAGGAAATGATTTAATTTTTTTTAAAAGTACGATGTCTAAAGTTTTATTACTTTCGAAAGGGATGATTTCAATGGTTTCGAAAGGTTTGGAGTATGGTTTCAAAAGGTGTGGTTTTGGCCTCTTGGCCTAGATAATTAAACGGTTTAACATGGGTTTGAAAGAGATGCTTTCAAAGGTCTAGAAAGGGGTACTTTCAAATGTTTAAATATTTTCATCAACATAGGTTTGAGTAAAGATATATATATATATATATATATGTATGTATGTATATATGTATGTATGTATGTATGTATGTATGTATGTATGTATGTATGTATGTATAACATGGCAATGTGATTTTAAGTAAAGCATAAAGATTATATATTTCCTTATGATAGTTTGATTTAAAGGTTTTAAATCATTTTTAAAAGGTTTTCAAGGAAGATTATGGGAGGAGATCCCTAAGTGAAAATGACCCAGACATTTGAATATCAAATGGGACTGGTCTAGGGTCGCTCCCTATACATTAGCTATTTGCCGCAGGTAATTGTTGACCGAAATTCCATTGTGTAGGGCCTGTTCACAGCTAGACTAAAATTATGATTCCACACCGAAAGGAATATATGTTTGTATGTAGATAGGTTATTGGTGAGACCGAAAAAGCATTAGGATCAGGAAAGACCTAGGAGATGATTAAGCTAGGGATGGATCATCTAGACGTGAAGTATTTAACAGTTAGTTAAGGATGGATCGTCCAGACGCGAAGTATTATCTGGTAGGCTAGAGTCAGCCAAAGGTTAAAAGTTAGCCAAACAAAACTTATGTGTTTGAACAGATAGTTCATTATTACATGATATTTATGTATGTTTACATAATAGTGCTTTACATAATTTAACCAGTTCTGGTTGTAGGAAAATGTTTTGCAAAGATATGTTTTGAAAGGATGTTAGTGAGGGGAAACCCGATCTACTAAGCGGCGTGGTCTCACTTAACATATTAAACCAGGATGTACAGTATTATTCATACCAAGCTTTATGTCTGGCTCGAGGTTTATATTTTCTCCTTAAACTCTTGGGTGCTCAAAATTGATTCAAGTAGGCTGAGGGGATTAGGGTCTTTTTTAAGTTTTAGTAGGATGACAATAAGGCAACCGTAGGCATGCAGGAGGCAAACAAATAGCTATTTAGGAGTTTCAATTCTTGTCTTATGTTTTTTTGAATTTTTGCTGTGTTTGTATTACGTAAGTTATGACTATATGACTCTGATCATCCAAGAGGTATCTTCGTATACCACTCTTGGAGTATTTTGTAATAAGTATATTTTCTCTGTGCTTGAGAACGTATTGGGATTATGTATTGAGAATATGGAACATCTGGTTTTGAAATGTAATAAAGAAAAAGTTGTTTTGAAATCAGTGTTTTCTTTCATATTCATGTGCTTCTTATATTATAGATACCATTAACATAGCTGTCTTTAGTCGCCTGAAGCTAATACTATAGATGACTGCAGCATCTGCAGCGCTTAGTTTTAAGCCTCGAGATAGGGGTGTTAGAAGAGGTGCGGACTTTCGAGATTTAACAAATTAAACATTTTTCAGAAAGCCCATTCTCCTCCTTTTATTATATAAAATATTTAAGTCCTTGAAATTCGAGAAAACCTCTTTTACTATGTTCTCCAACATATAAAAATTTCTAGTAGAAACAAACAATTATTTACCTGTAAATAAATTGTAATCCAAAAAAATATTTTCTTCACTAGAAAATTCATAAAAATTTCACTAAACTTCAGAAAAATCTGAAAATCGAAACCCATCTCTAAAATATCATTTTTGATCTTCATAAAAATTTACAAGGCATTTGGATGTCATATAATAGGGTTTTCACCATAAAATCTATCATGAAATCTATATAAATATACATAAATCATCGACAAATATATATAATCGTTCCATCATTAAAAAACATGGAAAATCTATGCAAAATACTTTGGAATTCATCTTAAAATGGAAACCATAAAAGATTAGAGATGTAAACATAATTCACCTTAGTTTTAGAGATTAAGGAGCTTGAGATTTGAATGGATTTGATTTGAATTAGCCTTTCCATTAGCTTTTCTTAATTTTTTCCCCTTTTTTCTTGTTAATGGTAGTCCGCTGTTTGTTTTTAAAAAAAAATTAGAAATGAAACTAACGGATATTGTAATACACAGCCAAGGTTTGGAGGATATAGGAATGGCCTCTTTCCTATTTAACCCTCCTATATTTCATTTTTAAACACTTTCTTAATTCATTGGTTTTAAAGGGCACGACTACCCTTAATTAAAATCAAATCTCAATCCCTTAATCAATACTTATTTTATTTAATTTAACTAATTAATATTCTAAATAATATTACCAAAAATCTAGGGTGTTACAGACTCCCCACCTTAAAGAATTTCGTCTCGAAATTACGATAAGGCACACAACCAGTCAAACAAAGAGGTAAAATATTACATCAAATAATTATATGAAACATTTAACTCCCACACATTAAATAACTTTATATAATCATTAAAACATTTAGGAAAAGTCTAGAAAAAATCCAAAAAATCTCTTTTATTATGTTCTCCAACGTATAAATATTTCAGACCCAAACAAATAATTATTTACCCATAAATAATTTATAATCCAAAATTACATTTTCTTTACTTGAAAATTCATATAGATTCCACAAAAATTCGAAATTTTTTAAATCGAAACCCTTCCTTAAAATATCATTTCTGATCTTCATAAAAATTCGCTAGGTATTTAGATGTCATATAATAATCTTAAAACCTATCATAAAATTAATAAGAATATATATATATAAGTCATCAACAAGTATATATAGTTATTGCATCATTCAAAAAACATGGCAAATCTATGCAAAATACTTAGGAATTCATCTTAAAACCGAAAGTATAAAAGATTTAAGATGTAAACGTTATTCATCTTAGCTTTAGAGATTAATGAGCTTGAGATTTGAATGGAATTGACTTAAATTAGCTTTTCCTTTAGCTTTTCTTAATGTCCTTCCCATTTCCCTCGTTAATGATGGCCGGCCTCTTATTTTAATTTTTTTGGAAACGAAATGAACGTGTAGTATAATACACGACCAAGTTTTGAGGATATAGGAATGGCCTCCTTCCTATTTTACCCCTCCTATATTTTATTTTAAAATCTTTATTAATTCACTGGTTTTAAATGGCACGGCCACCCTTAATTAAAATCAAATCTCAATCCCATAATCAAAACAATAATTTATTTAATTTAATTGATTAAATATCCAAAATAATGTTATCAAAAATCTGGTGTGTTACACTAAGGAAGTATTAATAGAGTCCACAAAAGATTGTGTTTACCTATAATACTCCTTGGAAGGTCACCAAGGATCCTTCCCCTCACATGCTAACTTGCCACCTCACTTGTCCAATTTCCTTCCATCCCAAAATATCTTGTACAACTGACCAAAATATCTTCCCCCATAACCCACGTGCTAATCTTTCACCAATCGCATTTTGTTTGCTATAACATAATATGTTTAATTGCTAATTAATGACGCGTTAATTAATTACACAAGCCGAAGAAATTTGAACATATCGAGTAACAACTCGTTTATCGGTAAAACAATATTCGGTCACAATATCGATATTTGTTCAAACTATTATTTTTTAAAACACATTTCCAAAAAAGGTTTCTTGTCATTAGTTATTAATTAAAAGGGGATTAACAAGGTTATAAATCCAATTTAATCACATTTAACCAAGATTCAAATATTTAACTAATTTGGGTGTTTAGATACTAGGTGTACAAAATTCCAAATAGTAACATTATACCCCAAATCCAATGAAAATTGAATTGGAATCATGTTAGCAGTCAGGTAGAACAAATAGAAAATGGAAATAACAAATATCAATGAGATACCACATATGCAAAAAATTAAAAGTAAAAGACATGTGATAGCAGGCATCTAGTAATGCAGGATAGCGTCCATCTACTTTAGGAAAATGAAATTTTATTACTTTCTGATGAAGGAAAATTACAAGACTGATGATGGAGGCTTATTAGAAGAATGAAAATAAATATAACTTGATATTATGGTACAAATTTCCAAAGAACAAGTGCCATTATGTAGAGGTATATCTTAGGGTTGATGTACTTTATCTATATCAACAAATGAATGGCTCATCAATTTACTAATTCATATAATGAACGTTTGTCTATTTGATTTTTTCAGTTTCCTCTAATATTCATGAGCCTGATAATATGTATTATTTAATCGGCTAATTAGACAATTTATTTATTACTTCCATCTGTCAAAATAATTCCTTTTCACGTAGACAATTCCTTGCCTTTTCTTTGATGCAATAAAAGAGGCAACTGACTCAAAATATCTCTAAATTATAATTAGATTTGGAAATATTACACAACAATAATCTAGCATTCCCGATCTCCACTTAGTAAATAAAATCATACATATGGTTTTCATGGGAAAATATAATTAATTTGAAAAAGGGGTCTGTTTTTATTTCCTACCATTTGTCACAACTATTGGACAATAGAAGTAACAATAGTGTTAATGATATGAATCAAATTAAAATTGATGCATTATAAGTTATAGGGTTTATAAGAGTATACTCTTTTTACCACTCCACCAAAACATTAAGCAATAATGTATTGAAATTCACATAAAATGTAGGATCGTTTGATTTAACTTTAAGTTATAGTAAGATTTCTCTACCATAATTTTCTTCTCCTTTTACAATATGTAATTTAGTGAGATAATATGTGCATATGGTGGAAATTAACAATATAATTGACAATGAATAATTAAAAAACCGAAAAATAATCGTATTATGTGAACAACTGAATGTTTGTGACTCTACTGGGTTCAAAAATATAATATTTTTGTTCAACCATTTTAAGTATTCCAAAGTTAAGTAGATATAGAGTTTATCTTAGAAACTACATATGTGACATGAGAACTGTAGAAAATAACCAAAATATTGGAATCTATAAATCATTATTTCAAATGTTCATGGGTACCACAACAAAATATATCAAAGCATCATGGCACACACATTCATTACACACGAATGTGATTTATATGTGTTGGTATACTTCTATAATCTTATCTATGCTTTCAAACGAGTTTCTAGCACTTTAAGGCTCATTCAATTCTCGAGATAATGTTTCTAATCATTTTTTCCAATATAAACACCCAATTTTTTTTTAGAAAATGCAAAGAAAAAAGCTACATAGGGACACTATGTGTTCTTGTCAACAGAAATTCCCATTTTACAAAATGGCATAAACTGAAATATAACTTACCTGTACTTTGTTAACATGTCAAAATAAGGTAAATGAGGATGATAGTTAAATGAGAATGATACAGTAAGAAAATGTAATTATCTAATAACCATATAAACATCAGACAGAGAAATCATAGTTTAATCACATATAATACACTTTCCATTAGATTACCAAGGTTAACAAAATACAAGCAAAAGTGGTAATTACATACAAATTTATACATCTTGCTTCAAAATGGCTAACATATAATATATGAGTAGATAGTGAAAATAAACATCCATAAGCACATGAGATGCTTGATTAAAAAGAAACAAATAGGGCATTTCACGGTAAATGAATGTCTACCTAGAGATCCATGACTTGACAATGTGTACAGTAATATCGTATATATAAATCCAAAATCATTTCAAATATACTATTAAAGAGTATAAATAACGTTTAAAATTTGATAACTATATAAAATCAGAATCCTAAAAAACTATACAAAATAAAGTTAGATTAAACCTTTCAACATGTGTTTTTCTTCACAATAAAGGAGAAACAACCCTTTATAGTTTTATACCATTGGGAAATCATGATCTTTAAAATTCAAATTGAGGAAGCACGAATAAATAGATGTAGTTTTTATGGATTTGGAATTGCTCATAACTGAGTAAACAAAATAATCGGTGAGGGATGGAAAGGATGAGAGGTGGAGATAGGTAGATGAGAAACATTTCTCAATTTTTAAAGGAGAAGAGTTAACAATGTAATTTTGCTAATATGGACAAAAATTCACTAACTTTTGGTATCATTATCAGTAGTAAATCTCAGTCATTATTTATCCTTTTTGTGAAACACAATGGATATTGTTATTTATGTGTATAATTTTTTGAAACATACAAAATAAAACAAAATAATCTCCTTAAATTTATTAATAGGCTCTATAATTTTGAGATTGGACAAGTAACTGAAACACAAGGCTAGACATTTTATTTGATATTGATATGTATTTACATTTGATACTATGTTGATACTGATTTAAGGCCTTTATTTGGACTTCTGTTCAATTAAGACCAATTTAATTATCTTAAATGTCAGAATTTCTATTTTAGAGATAAATTTATGTACTGCTATTCTCTCAAACTAAAATTAAGCACGAGGTTGTTTGATTTGAGATTAGAGTTTTTAATTGTTCATTTTTTTAAAAAGCACAAAGTTTCTCAAAAAAGGATAAATAATATCAAATCATACAAACACATCATACTAACCATGCAATGACACAAAACTATGAACACTTTGTATTTAAATATTTGTATTATTTAAATCTAGGATTTAATAATATTAAAATGATTTAGTAATCTTTAATCCCTTTTAGACCATAACTAATGATGATAAACTTGACTTAGAAATTATTTACAAAATTATATACTTTGAAGAAATATCGGTAATGTGATCGAAAATCGTTTTATCGATAATAGCTTTTTACTCATTAGAAGTTGTTCAATATTTTTCTATATACACTTATTTTCTTAAGGGAACATTAGTATGAAATAAAAATATTAGGGACTTCTGCAGAAGGTTCTTATTTCTGATGTTGTCCCTATTTTTTATAAATAAAAAAGCGCAAATTAATTTGTGTTTTTCTAATAGAAAATGCAAGTTAACTTGCGCCTTTTTAAAAATTTCGAAAATTTTGAATATTTTAGAAAAATATTCAAAATCAAAAAGCGCAAACTAGCTTGCACTTTCCTAATATAAAGTGCAAGTTGGTTTGCGCTTTCAAAAATTTCAAATGTTTCAAAAAAGTTTCAAAATTAGAAAGCATAAACTAGCTTGCACTTTCCTAATAGAAAGCGCAAGTTAACTTGCGCTTTTCAAAAATTTTAAAAATTTCTAAATTTTAAAAAATATTCCATATTCAGAAAAGTGCAAGTTACCTTGCATTTTCTATCAAAAAAATGCAAGACATCTTGCGTTTTCTATTTTTCATAAATAGGTACCAAATTACATATTTATCTCTATTAGGACTTTTCTTATAACAACATCCAAAACAAGGACCTTTATCTCTCTTCTTAAAAATATTATGCAATTCATGGAAAACAAGGTTTATAATGATGTCATGGGTGATGTGCTAGAAGATATTTTGAAAATTAGCTTTTAAGGGAAGTCTTAAGTGTTAAGTCAAAGATAATGAGGTATCAAATTAAATACGCATGCATAAAACATGCGAGGGGCCTTGGCCACGTAAAATAGGGGCAAAGTCATGCATATCCATTCATTAATTCACTAATTCTTCAAATCTAATAATAACTAAAAATGGTGGAAGTGGATTAGCACTAATCCACTTTATTCTTCACTAACTTTTTCTAATTACCTTAAATCTTCTTTAAACTCCACCAAACTTCTACCAACACCTTATAACACCTTAGGAAGCTTCTACCCAAAGTCAAAGTGGAATAAATATGAAGAGAAGTGGGGATCTAGGTTTGGTCATGAGCAATGGAAGAGAGAGAGGGGTCCTGCTATGTGATTTTGGAGCTAAAGTGTTATGTAGGAGTTGGTGATGGTAGGAAGTAGTTCTTGGCTTCGTGGGTGTTAAACATGTGTTTAGCTTGGATCTAAGTGAGATATCTCACTATATATATATATATATATATATATATATATATATATATTGTGTTATATATGTTGTATGATTGAAATATAAAGTTAAAGTAAGTGTTAACTAATTTAAGTTATAACATCGGACCCCTCTTGCTTTTGGAAGAAAATGACAACTTTATTTTTTATAACATTACCTCCATTACCTTATATAATATGTGGTATGGCCTTGAGTTGATTTTTATGTGGTTTGTTTTATTGTGTGTTGAATTCAAGTAAGTTTGAAAATGTTTTAAGTGCGAATAGTCGTTATAAGTGCACTTTGATATCTCTTAAATATAACTTGTACATTATGAAGATCTATGACCTTAAATTTATATAATTTTGAACGTTCTTTATACATTATTCAGTGTATGGGATAGCAAAAAATGGTCTAAAATGTTATAGAAATTGTTGACCAAAGTCGTGAAAGTTAGAGGTGAAAATGTCGCTATGGATGCACTTAGAAAATGCCTTGTGTTGGGGATATTCAAAGTTAAATTTGAGAGATATCCTAGGAGCTTCTTTGCATTCGTCATAACTGCTGTAAATGTACTTACTACCAGTAACGTATTGAAAATTAATCCATTTATTACCATGTGAAAGACGGTTGCAGAATGTCAATGAAAGAAGAAGGTCGCTATATGAGCACTTTGAAGTATCCTGTTTTGGGAAATTTGTAATTGATTTGAAAGTCATTCTTAGGGTTGTTGTAACATCCCGCCCTTCCGCACACTTTAAATTGGCACACGTGCCAATTCAAATCATACGGAAGAGCGGATTGGTATGGGGTAAATGAGAAAAGGCAGGGAAAGAAAAAAAAATAGAATCTTGCAGCAGAATAATAAATATAATAATCAAATAAACAGTTCATGAAGCTGTTTTACGAAAATTTTTGAATATACTTATACAATATATACCAAAGTTACACATACCAATGAATAATAACAATGCAGCGGGACATTTTGAATGTGGTGGAATACTGTAATAAATAATAACAGTATAAATGTATAAATCTTCGCCTTCATCCTCCAGAGCTAAAGTCTTCGAATCCTGAAATGCTCAGACTGACCCGAGCGAATTGAAAAGACAAAACACTCGAGTCAGAAGTAAAATATCTTATGCAAGTTAAACCAAAAGAAATAAATATGAGTGCAATAACTTAAAAGATGCTCGGGATTCACATCTCCTAAGGATCCGTTAAACTATTTACTATGTAGTAATACTTCGCTATTATAGTAGTGTCTATTAGTAAAATAAACTTACTTTAAAATAGCGTTAAAGAGTGACCCAATATTCCCCTTAACACATAATATATTCCCATAGTCTATATAGTTCCGTAAATTCCCCCGTACCGGCGTCGTCAGAGGGCACTTTATAGGTATTGTACAAAACAAAATCGTATAAGGCGTGCTAGGGTAGGTGACATGGGACAACAAGGCAATGCCAGGGTTGATATACCAATTGTTATCCGGGCTGGTAGAAATGCATAGCCGCAGCTACCGCCCACCTCGAGCCACACCCCCAAATAAAAAAATCAAAAGTGGCCACCGAAGCAAATCCAAAAGTCAAAGTATAATATCGAAGGGATGTGTCCGATCAAAGGTGCTACCTCATTGGCCCGAGAATCGCTCCTATTTTAGCCACCTTATGCCAACTCATGGGAGTGGGGTCTACATATTTACCTTAAAGGAAACGCCGTCACCATCCTACTTCATTCTGGAATCTCCACCATGTACATGGTTGTTAAAGTGGTTTTCGGAGTTGGCAGAGAGCATGACAACTTCCAATCTCGGTCTCTTCAACAACCAAACGTTATTATAACACTGCGGTCATTTTAAAATAATTATACTTCAAAACAGAATAAATATTCATTTCAAAACCATATAATTACGATATCATTTCCATTTAAAAAAAATCAATGATATCATTTTTATTTCAAAATATATCTTTTTCCAAAATCATAGTACTTTCAAATCTATATATCTTGAACCCCATAGCTATGAAATATAACTTCGAATACTTAAATGGTTTAAATATTAAATTACTTTATATATTAAATTAGCTTTTTAAATTTCATAAATAAATTCCAAATACCGATTTGAACCTCCAATTAAACCATTTCAATTTCCATATAATTCAAAGCTTTAAATATTCCACCATTTCACAACTAATTCTTTGATAATTTCATATATATCAAATTTAATTACTATTATTTAGATTTGAAATGTCTACTTAATAAATCCAATATAATTTAAGTAAAACTTTTAACTTCAACAACTGAATGTCCTTTCAATTTATTTAACTTGATATATTCATTTAAATCCCTCTAAGCCAAACCAAGTTATAAGAATCCCACCCTATAAATCTCAATTTTATTTCAATTTCAAATCAAATTTGTTCGAGTAAAATTCTTAACCAATTTCATATTTATCTTCCAACTTAAATTTATTTAATTCGTTAAAACTCCATATATATACAATATCTTAAACAGGTACTTAACCATACAATTTCTTAGTCATTTTTGTAAGCTTTTAAATCCATTACTTTCATTTTTTTTAACAAAGCTTTCGAAAGAGTTGCCACTCTTGAACTCATTCGATACCTTGCTGTTGCATTCATACCTTTCGAATTAGTTAAGGGCCGCTTTTCTTTATAGCCTTATAACAATGTGTTTGAAAGGAAGGCCTTTTTTTCTTAACATTGAAGTCGCCTTCCCAATGCTTTCGAAAGAGTTTTTTAGCCCCTTTTAATAATGGTTTCGAAGATAATGCTTTTGAAATAATGGTTTCGAAACTGTGTTTCCACAAACTCTTACTTGAACCCAATGCTTTCGAAATGTATGTTCTAAGTATTGAAAAAAGGAAGTTTCCAATGCTTTCAAGAGGTATACTTTGAGTGTTTCAAAAGGAATATTTCTAAGAGTTTCGAAAGATATGTTTAAATGGTTTTGAAAGAGGATGTCTAAGGTTTTAAGCAATAATTTTGAAAAGGATACTTTCAATGGTTTCAAAAGGGACACTTTCAATGATTTCGAAAGGGATTGTACAAGGTTATAAACAATGGTTTCAAAGGTGTTGTTTTGGCTTTATAGCTTAAAGGTTTCTAAGTTATAAAAGGTTTAACTTATTTTGAAGGGATTGATAATCCCATTGATTTAGATTTTATCAACATTGTTTTGTGTAAAGCATATACCATGGCATAGATATTATGAGTAAAGCAAAGAGCATATTTCCTTGTTTTAGTATGATTAAAAGAGGTAAATCAGTTTAAACGAAAGGTTAGACAGATAGTCCATTGATGAAATGTTTTCAAGGAATATTTAATGGGGTAACTAACCTAAGTTTATTACTTGGATATTAAAAGACCAGATGGGACTGGTGTAGGGTCGCGCCTTACGTATTTTCTAGTAGCCAATAGCCAATCTAAGTCCAAAATTCCAGTGTCTAGGGCTTTATCACAGATGGGACTAAAATGATGCATACATAGAAGGGAACATATAGAGTAAAGATAGGTTATTGGTGAGCCCGCAAAACCATTAGGATCAGTTGACCCTAGAAGAAGATAGTTAAGGGCAGGCGGCCCAGTATTGTGTCTAACAGAAGTTAGTTTATTGATTATGTTTGGTAAGCCCGAGTCAGCCAATAGTTAATAGATAGCTAGATAAAACTATAGTATGGACAAATAGTCCATTGATTATCTAATTATTATACATAGATGTATTTCCTATTGTTGTTGTAATCAGTTTGATTGTGGGATTTTGATTTGCAAAAGATACGCTTTTAAAAGGATATTAATGAAGGGAAACCCGTTCCGCTAAACGGTGTGGTCTCACATAATACTAGTAAATCGAGATGTAATAGAATTATTCACACTCGACTTTATGTCTGACTCGAAGTTTATCTTTTCTCCTTAAACTCTCGGGTGCTCAAAATTTGATTTTGAGTAGATTGAGAGTTAACGACTTTTCAGGTTTAGTAGGTTGGACGAATAAGCTTTCGAAGATGTGCATGAGGCAAAGCTATCTATGTAGGAATTATTTAGTATTATTTCTGATGTAATGTATTTATAACTGATATGTCTAGCCATCTAGTCTATGGTCATCCAAGGAGGAAACTTAATTATCGCTCTTGGTGTAATTTGTAATAATTATATTTTATCAAAACCTCAAAATCGTTTTGGTATTATGTAATTGAATATGAAATACTGATTACAAATGTAACAGAAAAACTATTCTGAAATTTGTGATGATTTTATTTCACATTCATGTGTTTTTTCTATTAGGGATACCATTAACAGTACTGTTTTTCACACCGAAAGTTAAACACTATAGATGACTGTAGCATCTGTAGCACTTAGCTTTGGGCCTCAAGATAGAGGATGTTACAAATAGTTTACAAATCATACGAGATACAGGTTCATAAGAAACCCCTAAATATCCTAGGCCAAGGAGTTGGTAAGTTGTACGAGTCGAAAGACTGCACGTAATGATTGTAAGTAAAGGATCTTGTATGAATTGACCAAGATAATTTGGACACAATAGTCATTAGACGACTAATTTTTGTTGAAAACATAAATTTATTGTAAACTAATGCATAGTCGGTTTTATATAGGGCAGTTTATAAAACGTTTATGAATGTATGTTCCATTGCACTGAAAAAAACCATTGTTTTAAGAAATACCAACTTCGTAGCGAAGGAATTTCTCTAAGAAATTATTGGCATAAAATGGATTTAGATATATCCAAGGATAAAACTAATTACAAAGGGTGTAATGAAATTGATTGAACCTAAATGAATAAAATGCATTAGAACGTCTAACGAGAATTCTTATACATTAAAGAGAAACTGTAAGTTTCATGTCGACGCCAAAAATAAATAATCATCGGTTGATTAACTAAACCATCAAGAGTATTGACTCTATGTTATGGTATAATGCGCTAATCCAAAATAGATTCCAAGTAGGCAAGTACATTATCAAAATATGATTTTGATAGTTATATCCAGAAGGATATGATCCATTGGTCGCAAATGTGTCTTTATGAGAAAGACAAATGCAGTTGGAATATAGAGAGCCACATTAATAAGAATATTACCTCGAATTTCAATTGTTGTAAATCACATAACAGATTCACCATTTGATATGCTCAAGTCGGTTCAGAGTTTACTCATAAAATTATAGCATAGTATGATTATGTTTTGGTGCATATGTGTTGAAACAAAAAATTCTAAATTATGATTCAAAGTAAATTGTTTACACATGATAACCAAAGTGTCTCGATGTCAGTGTGAATGATATTAAGCATGTGGGTTTTCGGATACGATCCGAGAACGAATACGAAAGTATAACTACGAAAAGCATCAAAATTGAACAATGTTTTGATAGATGTATCAAATGGTTTGATTATCAGTCAAAATGTAGAGGAAGCGTGTGTTTATAAGAAAGAACAATAAATGGTACATAAATATTTCTAAATCATAAGTAAACAAAGCACTACTGATTATTAACGATGTACTTGTGTTAAAATCACTTTAGTGGTTTAATACTCGATGTCGGATTTGTAAATGATGCCTTTTTTGTAAGTATAAAAGATATTCCCAAAATGTTGTGCAAGGACACCTTATTTAATGTTTAATATGAAACATGTAAGATGGATTCCTTATGCATTGGCAATAGAAATTATCATACATGTTATGTTACCTATGATATTGTGATTGTTTATGTATTTGATACATGAAGCAAATATCAAACTTAAACTGATATCACTAAATGATAGTTTGGAGTATTATCACGTATTTACAAAATATTAATAAATTGTTTACAGAAACAATGAACTCATTATGAAGGAGTGTTCGGACTCAAACTTTATAAGTAATATTGAATATAATATGCCAATTATAAATTCAAGTTAAGAATCTTTAAGTTGGAAATGTTCCAAATGAAAGACTGTGGCTGATTCAATGAAAAACGCTAAGTACATCGCCTTGAATAGCACTACAATAAAACAATGCATATAAATATAACTGCACTGATGTATAACTGAGCCGATGGTAATTCCAAGAATCTCATAACATTATTGTATGTTAATAATGTCATGATATTGTTTATAGAAAAACTTAGAGTTCATGGGAAGTCAAGAGACATACTCTGAATTGTTCCACATAATAACGGTAGTTTATCAATGTCGAAGAGAGCTGATTAACATAGTAGATAATTGAAACAAAATTGCATACTCGTTCACTAATCCAATTGGTTTTAAGGAAATCGATTGGAAATGTTAGAATAAGATTCCATAATTGACCCCAAGTGCATGGGAGATCGATAGAGTTAAGGGTATTCCCTAGGGGCAATTATGTAATTTTTTATATAAATCTAACTTGATAGCTGATCTTTTTCAAAATAAAAGGTGTTTTCTTTCAATTATATACTTAAAATAATGTGATATATTAATTAATTAATTTAACTAAAAGTGAATTTAATAGAAAGTCCATAAATGATATGTTTTGAGATAATAGTTACATAATGCTGCAACGGTGAGTAATTTATCACATAAAAACAAATGTACCATTTTAGATATTCCTAGTGAAGCCGCATTAAGACTGGATATTGATGGATCCTTTGATAATAGAGTACATAACACTCTCCAAATATTAGACAAAATATTACTCATAACTGCTAGAGGCACCTAGGGGTTACGTACTTATAGTTATTGGATAATTGTGAAACGACTCACTCGATAGTTTTATGTTGGTTAATATAACTAAAGTCAAACAGAAAATACCGATGTGACTGATTTGCCTAATTCTCTCGACTTAAGGATACTATCGATCTTCAACAGAATGTTCCACTTTTATTATAGTCAAATCATAGCATGGCCTCTATCGAGTGACTATAGTTGGGTCGAGTGGAAGTATCGGAAGTGAAACACTATTCAAAAGAGGATTGGTCTTCTCGGTTATGTAGGGTTAGTATCACGGTCAGCTCAATTTAACTCAAAGTCAAAGTATTTAACTAGAGCATTTCGCTTAATAATAATTGTTATTATTAAACCAAAGACTTTATGTTTGGATTATAGAGTTGACTTTGGATGATATTGGAATTTTGGCCATTACCAAATTCCATAAGTACAGAATGATATAGTTTTGACGAAGAGAATTGGTGTAAATAAAAGTCACAGCCGGCTAACGCTTAACAAAGTAAATTATATTTTACCGAAACCATATAGGTGATAAATTAGACCAAAATATCATACCACCTGCTAAGTGATGTGTGAATGTAAATATTCGAATCGTTCGATATTAATTACTGACCAAATTTACACCTAGCGAGCCACACAACCGAAACGATAAATTCTCTTTTGATCGAATTGATTTAATTAATTTATAATTGTAATAAATTAATTAAATTAAATAATATATATGAAGTATTATTTTTAAATTTGATTTTGATTTGATAAATAAATATTAAATGTATTTGTAGAAGTTATAAATACATGAATCGTTATACGATATCGATAAATGTTTTAAATTAGATTTAAAATGCAAAATATTCATTCGGGCCGTAAATAAGTTTAAGGCCCGTCACGAGGGCTAATAATTTAGGAAACGAGATAGGCTAGCAGATGGCTAATTTAGGGTTAAGGAGAAAAAGTATAAGATTAGATTTACTTTTCTCTCTTTTCTATCCACTATTTAAGCATCCCTAACCCTAATTAGATTAGATATTTTTTGTCTGCCTCATCTTTCCTTCTTTTCTAGTCGAATTCATAATTGTGTCTCTCCATCAATACAAATTCAAATCAAGTCAAATTCGAATGATATCCGATACCTAAAGGTCAACGGTTCAAGGACTAACAATCTATTAAATCGAAAAAGGTTTCAAAGTGGAGAGTTTATCTTTTTAAGGTGTACTCCAAGGTTTTGAGATTATGGTATGATTTTATAGTCAATAATTACTAGTATAATGTTTTATCATATATGTATATGTATATTAAATTGTTTGTTAGGTAACAATTCTGATATGCAAGCAATGTTATCACAAATTAGTTTGGTTATATGCAAGTATATATTTATGCTTAGTTAAAAAAATTACCATATATATCAGGTCAGTGCAGCCATATAAAATAATCATATTTTGTTAAATTAATATATATATATAATATTATAATATATATATATCTTAAAATTAGTTGCAACATTATTTCATTGTTAACATTAGTCATATAATTTTGTTTATAATGTTATAGTGATATTAATTTTCGAAAAAAAAAATATTTTTTTATAAACATTTTATTATTATTTAATATTATTTAAATCAATTACTTCATTAACAAATTATATTATTCAAAAATGTCATGCAAAATTATTTTTAAATTTTATAAAATTACATTAGAACCAGATAAACTTTTATCCAAGAATTAAAAAATAAAAAATTAATTTTTTCTATGTCTAAAATTCAAGTATTTAAAATGGTCAAAAATAAATAAATTATTAGAAATAAATTTATGCGAACAAATTGTGGAAATTTTTTTCAAGCCATAAATATCGGTTAGGATTTTCCATAATTCTAAACTTGGAATAAAAATTCCAAAATTAAATTTTATTAATATTTTATTAATTTTGAATGAATATTATTAAGAATGAATTTTAAAATAAAAATTAATTTTCTTTGTGATATGCGCATGACCTAGAAATAAAATAAAATAATTATTTTATCTTGAATAATGTTATGAACTAATATATATATATATATTATAAATATATATTTGTGCACATTTATATATATATATACACATTATTTTATTGCTATATATATGTATACCCATATTATTCACGGCTTATAAAATGTAAATGCATATTTTATTAATGTATTACAATATTATGTATATATAGAATGTTAATATTTTATTTATAAGTTAATATATACACAAATATTTATTAATATATTTCAAATATTATATATATTTATATAATTATTTAAACTAACTTAATATGTAAGTGTGTATAGACACAATTCATGATGGTTATATAAAATAATATCTTATATGCATACATATATTTGGACAACAAATACTTGCATAATTGACGAGCTAGCATTTCTGTTGTGATGTAATTTCCATACATGGCCATATTATACCTTGTACAAGTTGATATGTTGCACATGCACACATACATATATATGTTTATATGATACACATATATATATATACACACACAAACATATCAATATATAAATTAAAAAAATATGAATCTATAAATTTTATTGAAATAAATTAAAGATTTTATTTAACTAAAATTTAGAAACGTTATCAATAAATTAGAATTCATAGGCCCAATAAAGATCCAATAAGGGAAAAAAATTTAATTCACCCATTACATTCGCAGTGGGCTGGCCCAGCTCCAACAAAACCAATATAAGCAAAAAAAGACAAATTAGAAGTAAAATAGTAAGTGGCCAAATGTAGGTAAAGTAATGAAATAAGTAGGTAAATGGCACTAAATTAATTGTAAAAGGATATTATAAGATAAAAAGGAGATAGTATAAGATAAAAAGGAACAAAAAATGGATTTATTAATAAAAAAGGGAAAATAAATTGTAAAGGATATTTAAGTCTTTTAAGTTAAATGTTAGTGGTAAATGGCACTAAATTGACGTTAATGAAATAAAAAGTAAACGCATGAAAAAGTAAAGGAATGTTATTAACAATTGGACATTGGAGGCCTAATAAATAAATAGGTACAGATATATATACATATATATATAGCCTTAAGTATGTGTTAATGACAGGTGTGAATTATTAATATTAGCTTATAGCTTAGATTAAATACAAATGGCATAGTCATTAAAGTGGTTGAAATGCGAGGTCAACAGTGTTCCACAACAGAAATCTACACACTGTAAGGGGCAGCTAGCAGTTGTGTATATATTATACTGTTGTGGGATGTATCCAATTATAGGACACATGGAATTCTATATTCGCATATAGATGAAGGGAATACCAAGTAGGATGGTTCGCCTCGGTTGAAGTGTCAAAGGAGAAGTAGAATCTACTTCAACCTTTTAGGGGGTCTTAAATAACAAGTGAGTATTTTCTAGATTGCGTTAGGCAATCTAAATGACATAGTGAGCAAGACTCGGTGTTATGATGATGAGATTGGTACCATATACGGGAGTAAGAGCCACTTCAAAGGTCAAGAACGTCATCGGTCCTAAGCACTCAGCGAAAAGGTAAGGGTTATACCTAAACGGGCTATACCTCCTACTATTGTAGATCATGTTTAGGCAATGCACCACCACAGTAGTTTGTTATTTTGTTTGTTAAGAGGCAAGGAAAGATAGCCCTTAATGAAGGTCTTTCAATACATGAAGAATATGGCCAAACTATTGTAACGTCATTATTAGGCCCTACAAGAGTTCCTTGGTACATATGATGACGAAGACGTAATACTATATTGACGATAGATCCCGACGAGGTGTCGAGTTATAGACACCAGAGAGGAAGCATCTTGGTCCAATGAGGGAATGTGGTACTTACAACACACACATGTATGTAGTTATTATCTACTTCGAGTAGATGAGGCGTATCATATGTGTACGTGGGTCAAGACGACTAAGTAAAATAAAAGACATAACTTGTAATGGGAGATAATCAGCATAAACCAGTGGTATGTATAAAGTGTGTAATTTTTCAACTACCAAAACGTTGTTCTAACCTCCTCCTCATTACAACCTACATGATAGCCAAGTATTAGGGACGGTGGAAGGACGGATTTCTTTATGCATGCTCGACACTGAAAAGGATACTACATATTAGAAGTGTCAACCCTGATCAGTAGCTATATGTTTTATTTGTTATATTTTTCTACTATGTGGTGAGTTTATATCGGTAGTACTCTGATATACATTTATTTATTTGTAGGATACTAAAACGAATGATATGTAGTTAGGTGGACTTGTGTTCTTGATTTAACAAACATTCATGCTCATTATGGTATGGGTTGTTAAATGGTTGGATTTATATTCATATAGAAATATGTGCTTATATCTGCGTGTTATGCATCCAAGCCTGATATGTTATCTTATTGCATTCATATATATTGCATTAGCTACATTTATACATCATAGGTATCAGAACTATAAGTTTATGGCTTCATTTATATCTATATATTGTTTATATTGTTTTGTTAAACTGATCTAAATTATTATATACATTGGATCATATGTCTGTTTAATCAGTTGATGTGTGTTTTGCGAATGGCATGAGCATTATATTACATTTTCCATTCCTTAGGTATTTCGACGATAAAATTTCTTTTAAGGGTAAGAATGTAATACTCCAAAAATTTGGTATATATTATAATTAAATATCAATAGTAGAATATTGTGGAAATAATTGGATTTAATATGTTAATAAAATAAATTGTAGAAAGGAGGGGCAAAATGGTCGTTTTTCAGCTTTGGTATTTAACGATGAAACCAACGACATTGCGACCATCTTGTTTTCTAATTCTTGCAGTATATTTGTTTGTCTCGTTCGGAGTTCATATGAAAGAGTTATAGGTGAATTTGTGTCGAGCCAAACGAGTGTCAAATTTAAATTTGAATTTGACCGCTGTTTTCCCTTCAACTATATAAACCAGAACGTAACCATTTTCCTGTTTCAGAAACTAACATGCTAATTCATTCTTCTTTTCCCTTTTTCATACGAGAATTCAAGTCATCGCATCTCACTCCAATATCGACTAATTCACACGAAATTAGTAGCATGACGAAGCTTATGGAGATGACTATGCACCTATACCAAATTGAAGGCGAATTTTTGAAGCTTTGTGCCGCAGCATTCTGGAAAGCAAAGTCATAGATAGTAGAGAGCTTAATGCTTACTTTTCTCTCAATGTAATGCAATCATAATCCTACATATATGATTTGTGGTCTAGAATAGAGTAGGTAACCATTTAAATCAATTAATTTTGGAATTAACATGGGTATGGAAGGGATTTAACAAAAATGGTAAACTTTAAAATAAATCTTCCTCTTTTCTTTGAATTCAATAAACATACAATGAAAACTGATGAATCTAAGTGCAAAATGATAGTAGAAACATAGGATAAGATGCTAGGGACAATCTCGGACGATCGAAGATGGAATAAAGGAGAGTAGAGATGAGATAACGTGGAGAATTGTCAGAAATCACGATCATAATCCTATTTTCTTCTTCGACCGATCCACTAGTGATCGTGGTTAAGGCATAGGTTGAACTGGTCCCAAATAGGCCAATATACATTAATGTTTATTGATCTGAGTCATGTTCCTTTTGTTTTCTGAAGGTGGGCTAATGACAAGGCGATTATCAACATTATGAACGCAAGGTGAATTACGTGATGTTGATTGTTTGTTTGAGATAGATTTGTATGTTATTTGTTGTATGGAAATTACTTAAAGTTGGCGTGAACGAGTACAAGCCTGTGGCATAAGTGGGCGACCCAGGATATGAGCCCATAACACAAGGAGGTAATCCGGGTATTGCATTGCTCCCCTGTAGTGCTTCGACCGATCGATGTGGATGATGGATGGTAAGCATCGTATGGTGCAAGAAGCAGTCCAGAATGTCAATCCTGTATGTATACGATGCATAGATAATAGGCCACCCTGTCATGCACGAGGGTAGCCAATGAAGTGAATCCTATATGCCGTTAATGTAACGGTGGACAACAGACGACTCTGTAGTGCATGAGGTGAGTCGAGGGAAGTGAGTACAAATAGATACAGGGCAATACGACTACATATATATAAACAGTGGTAGGTTAAGTATAATTTGACCAAGGGGACATGAGGTGGTCGAGACATTAGACTCATATCATGTTATAGTATTGTCTTTGTAGTATATATGGAGGAAGTATGGCTTACTCACCAGATATATATTCAACTCATTCATATTTTTCCTCTTTATATATATCTCTAGGTTAATGGAGCTTGGAGGCAAGATGGTATGGAGGATAGAAACTTTACTGTACATATTGTAAATGATGTAAATAAGTTGTATGACTTGGATTTGACTATGTATATGGATTAGGTTGATTAGTGTCATACAAACATATGCATCTAACACTGTAGACATATTGTTATGTATTTGAAAGTTATTATATTTATTTCTTATTATCTTATAACAACAACCCGACCTCTTTGGTTCTAGAGATGTTAACATTGATTCAGGAGTTGAAACCATGGGCTGAAAAGGAGGGTTGTTACACCTAGATCCGTTCTGCGTTGGTCTTTTGTCGGGTTTTCTGTTCTGTTCTGATAAAGACGAGCTCTTATCACTTGAATTAGAAGATGATGAATCTCACCTGCTTTTCTTTCGCTAGTTAGTTCCTTCTTGCTATAACGTTAAGATTAGCACTGCCAGCTGCTCTTGCGTTTTTTCGTTATGTCCATTTGAACATGTTGCTGATGCATCTTCAAGTTCATATCCATCATTATTCATTCCATCTCAGCCTACATCACAACCCCTTTTGTTGAGAGAGATCCGAATGGGCCACCAGCTGGGTAGTTTCTGAAAGAGGCTATGCGGTAGGATCGTGTAATATGGAATAATGAAATGGTCTAGGTAGATATAGTAGATAAATGCAAGGAGACGCCAGGATTTTATACTGGTTCGGACCTCTCGTCCTACGTCCAGTCCCTAAGCTTCACTTAGGAATTTCACTAGCTAACACCCTCACTTCAACCGGAGGAATAGGTTTACAACTTACCCGAACAACCGAACGGGATTTCTTGCCTCAACTACCGAAGAGGACTTCAACTCAATTACTAAAATACAATATTTGACATGTTGTGTTCTTGTCAACACTAATGAGTCTGACGTAGTACAATATTCCTATAATCTTATCCTCGAGAGTATGCAATGTGTTTGTGAAGATTTAGGAATGTTAATTGCTATGAATCAAAAGAATATTATAAACAAAAACAATGATTCAAGCAATAGATTAGTGATTGCTTTGAGAATATCCAGAAAATATGAACAAGAGAATAGTTAGATTAAAGCAAGAGAATTCGGGGAGTTAAATGATGTTAGAATCATGTATATATACTTGTAGAAGAGATGCATATGTTGTCAAAGGTTGCAAACAAGAGATGTTTCCATTTCCATTGATGAATGGTTGCTACTCTTGGGAGGAAGAAGGTGTCTTTTCAGAGAAAATTCGCAGGTTCAAATTCAGTCGACTATGCAGGGAATTCAGTCAACTAAAAATATGAAGTAAAATTTTCGGGACCAAATTCAGTCGACTGTGCAGGAAATTCACTCGACTGAAACTGTGCATGTGTATAAATTTGTTCCAGTTTCAGTCGACTGACTGTTCATGTTCAGTCGACTGAACTCATAAAACCTGCATAGTAAAAACTTAATTGAAAAATGAAGTTTATAAAAAAATTCTAGTGTTCGTGCAAGCTTCTTGAGGATAGATTTTAACAATACATCTAGACTAAGACATATGTAAAAACATACTTTAAGTTTGTTTGGTCTTCATCTATCTTCCTTTAGCATTTGCATATATTTCTTCCTTGTTTGTTAAAGCACATTGTCATTGATCAAAATCTTCGTGTATCAACATTCTCCCCCTTTTTGATTGATGACAATGCTGATTTATTCTAGAGATGTTATACTTATTTTCTCCCCCTGAATGTATGCACTATCTATCCTATAAAACAAAGTTAGTACCATAGATTTTCTCCCCCTTTGTCATCGACAAAAAGGAAGAACTAACAGCAGTAATAATTTATCAAAACAATCACTGAAGCATAGAGAATATTTGCATAATCATGACTTAAGAAAAATAAAAATGTTGTGACAGACAAGCATAAAATGGCTATTTATACAAGCCATTAGAAAGTTAAAAATACACATCAAAACAAAAAATCACTCATCTTTATCCCTGTCATATGAACCTTCTCTTCCTGTTGGTTCACGTATGACGGGTCCTCCTGTTGATGGTCTATGTGCTCTTCCTCCATGGCCACAACTAGCTCCGCTAGCGCTGCTACTTGTATGCTCTTCGGATGTCGTCCATGTAAACGTAGGTGCCGAACGTTTGCCGCGAGATGTTGAAGCAGTAGTGGTGCTTGAGCACGAGATTGCATCCTAAAGCTTGTTGAAGAATCCTTTGATTTTGTCAAGCTTATGATGTACCTTTTTAAGACGAGTGTCAAGAATTTGTTGATTTCTTGACAATATCCCCATGGATTGGTTGGTAGTGAAGCTTGGGTCAACAAGCCGAATTTCATCATCTTGCTCGAGATGTTCTTCGTGGCGAGGTTGAGGAGGAGGTTGTTGTTGTTGTTGTTCTTGATGCCTTGCTTCTCATTCGGCGAGTGATATTATGCGAGGAGGTCGAGATGGGAGTTGCATTAGGCTTATGGTCCGGTAGTTAATTTGATGGACCATTGTATTCTCCGACTCAGGTAATGGCGTATCGACATTGAGGAGAAGTCACATGATGTACTCTCCAAAGTAGATAGTGCGCATTTTGCCATTATTGAAAGTGAGAAACTCATCAAGAATAAGCTGTACCCAATTAACTTGTATATTGCCAAAAATAGCATATAGAGCTCGATATTTATTTGGGTAGACAATTTCGTACGAGCCCGTGCGAGGAGTAATTGTTCTCAATAGGGCTTTATGGAGGATTCTTGCCATAGGTCGAAGAGAGGTGGACTTAAAATCTCTAAAGTTGATATTATCATCCATAAAACGATGGTTTATGTTGTTGCGAATATGTGGATTGAATTCTATCTCCTCTAGCTTTCTTCCGACATTTGGCGACTCTAAAATGTGTGCTATTCTATCCAAGGAAAACCAAACTTTCTTTCCACACACCATACTCCAAACACTATTGTTTGGATTTCTTAGAGTTTGGTGTCCAAGATTAAGATTAGCATAAAATAATTTGACCTTTACATGATTAATGGCATGGTCATTTCTTTTCAAATCTAAAAGAGAAGTTAAACCTGCTGGATCTGTTAATGCTTGGATGTTGTAGGTTTGAAAGCTTTGGAAATCAACGAAAGAATGCTCGAAAATTTGAGAATTCTTCATCTTGTTACATCTAGTGACAGCGGTTCCATCGTAAAGCCATTGTGCTATTTGAGCATCAATTGGCTCGGAGGATGAAGAAGATGAAGCTCTTGATCTTTTTGGTGCCATTTGGATGAGAATTGAGTTGATTTTGAGGAATTTGGGGGATAGGGTTTCGAAATTAATTTGGGGAAGAAAGTTTGTAGGAGGTAAAAAGTGAATTGGTAGGGTATAAAATCTGGTGGTTAAGATGGAAAGTTTTCCTGGGAATTGGCGTTCAGTCGACTGAATATACTGTTCAGTCGACTGAATCAAAGGCCAAAATTTTCTGTGATAGATTCAGTCGACTGAACAGTACATTTAGTCGACTGAATTTTTTGCGGAAATTTTCCGTTGAATTTTTAGTCGACTGTGTAGATGATTCCAGTCGACTGAAATATGTAAATATTATTTTCTGTCGTATTTTCAGTCGACTAAGCAGGGGCGTTCAGTCGACTGAAACATGCAATTTTGTTGTTTCAGTTAATTTTTGAAATTAAACAATTTATTTAAAGAAATAGTTACAAAAATATTGATGTAACAACATACAAATATTTCAAAATTTAACTATTTCTTTGGGGGTGGACTTGGAGTCTTCTTTCCTTCATTCTTCATGTAATTTATATCCCATGAATTCGGACTATATATATTGAGGAGTCTTAGGAGACATCCAAGGATTCACAGGATCGACTGGTGTACGATAAGATGAAGACGGATCAAGTGAGCTAACGGGGCGAGGTAGGGGTTCAGCCACTTCGTTCTTCTTTAATCCACAGAAGCGTAAACCAATTTGCTCTAGGAAGCTCAAACGTCTTGCCGTAACTTTTTGCTCGAAGTATAGTTCTCTTTGAAGATCTATCTGTTGTTGTTGAAAGTGATGAATTTCATCGATCTTTCTTTTTTTGTCAGGTGAAATAAAGAGTCCGCATTTCACCTTTTTAGATTCTAGTGTGAAACCAGTACGATAATTTTCCCATTTGTAAACCGGCTCATGTGCTGGTGTTGGTGTGGGAAGTTTTGGCGACGTTGGAGTGTTATCAACTGACGAGGTGATATTGATTGGAGAGAAGGAGTTGTTGGACGAAATTTTATGTTGAATTAAGATTTTATTCGTAAAATCGAGATGAAAATAAAAATATTTTTAAGGATTTATTTATAGTAGAATTTTACTAAATAAATAATGGTTATAATTTAATAAGATTTTTTAACCGCATAGAGATTTAACGGTAAAGAGGATTTTGTTAAAATGTATGATTCTTATTTAATAATTCAGTTTTAAAAATGTATGGTCTATAAATTATATAATGTAACATATAACATAACTGAAAATATTTGAAATTCTTATTCAGTCGACTGAACATTTTGTTTTAGTCGACTGAAATATGGGAATATTTCTAATGTATATCTAATTAATATTTTTAAAGGATATTATACCTAATTCTCATCGAAGTTTTATAAAGGAGTTTTCTAATAGAGGTTTAGTAAATATATCGGCAATTTGATTTTCGGTAGAAATATGTTCTAAATTAATTATTCCTTTTTCGATATTGTCACGTAGAAAATGGTGACGAATATCTATATGTTTTGTACGAGAGTGATTAACCGGATTTTTAGATAAGTTTATTGTACTTGTATTATCATAGTATATTGTAGAATTTGTTAAATTTATATTAAAATCTTTAAGTGTTTGTTGCATGTATATAACTTGAGTGCAAGCTAAAGCAGCCGATATATACTCTGCTTCGCATATGGAAAGCAAGACACAATTTTGTTTCTTACTAAACCAAGATACAAGTGATTTTCTAATGAAATGGCAAGTACCACTTGTACTTTTTCTATCTGTTCGAGATCCACCAAAATCAGCATCACTAAATGATACTAACTCAAATGGACACTCCTTTGGATAGAAAAGACCGAAATCTTTAGTTTTTTTTAAAGATATCGCGTTATTCGTTTTACTGCTCTTAAGTGTGAATCTTTAGGATCGGATTGAAAACGTGCACATAAACAAACACTCATCATTATGTCAGGTCTACCAGCCGTTAAGTAAAGTAAGGAACCTATCATACTTCTAAACAATTTTTGATCTACACTTTTGCCATTTTCATCTCGATCGAGATGTGTAGTAGTACTCATAGGAGTAGGTTTAGCAAAAGTGTTTTCCATGCCGAATCGTTTAATTAAATTAGCACAATATTTTTCTTGGTTTATAAAAATTCCATTTGTTAATTGTTTGATTTGAAGTCCGAGAAAATATGATAATTCTCCCATATGAGACATTTCGAACTCATTAGTCATTATATTTGAAAATTCTTTACATAAATTTTCATTTGTTGAACCAAAAATAATATCGTCTGCGTATATTTGAATTATTAAAATATCTTTGATAGTATTTTTAATAAAAAGCGTTTGATCTACTTTTCCAATTTTAAATCCCGAGTTTAATAAATAACTTTTAAGTCTTTCATACCAAGCACGAGGTGCTTGTTTAAGACCATATAGTGATTTCTTTAATTTAAATACATGATCTGGATATTTTTCATGTATAAATAAAGGAGGTTGTTCTACATATATATTTTCTTTAATAAAACCATTTAAAAATGCACTTTTAATATCCATTTGATAAAGTTTAAAATTGTGAAAACATGCAAAGGCTAATAGTATACGTATTGCTTCCAGTCTTGCAATGGGAGCAAAAGTTTCTTCAAAATCAATACCTTCTTCTTGATTATACCCTTGTGCTACTAGTCTTGCTTTATTTCTTCTTATATTACCATGTTCGTCTACTTTATTTTTGTAAATCCATTTTTTTCCAATTACTGATTGATTATTAGGACGGGGAACTAATTCCCAAACATCGTTACGTTCAAATTGATTTAATTCTTCTTGCATTGCGATAATCCAATAATCATCTGTTGATGCTTCTTTTGGATTTTTAGGTTCTATTGATGAAATGAAAGCTACATGACCCATTTGATTTAGTTGATTTCTTGTTCTGACTTGAGAATTTATTTCTCCTATTATATTTTGAGTTGGATGATCTCATAATATTTTAGGAGGAGATCTTAGTTCATTATTATTATTTTCAAGGTTTGTTTCTTCTATATTTATCAATTCTTCATCATCTTTAATATTAAAATTTTTATTAAAATTTTCATCAAAAGATATATGCAAAGTTTCTTCAATTAAGTTTGTTCATTTATTAAATACTTGATATGCTTTACTTCGTTCTGAGTATCCTACGAAAATTCCTTCATCGGCTTTTGAATCGAATTTTCCTAGTTGATCTTTTGTATTTAAAATGAAACATTTTGATCCAAATATTTTAAAATAAGATATATTTGGCTTTTTATTATTAAATAGTTCATAAGAAGTATTTTTAGTTAATGGTCTAATTGATATTCTATTTAATACATAACATGCAGTAGCAACAGCTTCGAAACTTGTTGCTTGCATATAAATCCTCATCCTTATAGCCCAATAGTTATAGTTTAGTCCATTGAATAGAGGAGGTCTTTGGGTAGATTGTCCTTCCGCAAATGTAGAACTATAGGCAGATGTTGTGCTTGTACTTGCGTTATTTTCCATATTATCAATATGTCTAATAACGGTGTTATGGTTATAGGACGGCCTTGCTCTGATACCAATTGAAAGAGGCTATGCGGTAGGATCGTGTAATATGGAATAATGAAATAGTCTAGGTAGATAAAGTAGGTAAATGCAAGGAGACACCAGAATTTTATACTGGTTCGGACCTCTCGTCCTACGTCCAGTCCCTAAGCTTCACTTAGGAATTTCACTAGCTAACACCCTCACTTCACCCGGAGGAATAGGTTTACAACTTATCCGAACAACCGAACGGGATTTCTTACCTCAACTACCGAAGAGGACTTTAACTCAATTACTAAAATACAATATTTGACTTGTTGTGTTCTTGTCAACACTAATGAGTCTAATGTAGTACAATATTCCTATAATCTTATCCTCGAGAGTATGCAATGTGTTTGTGAAGATTTAGGAAGGTTAATTGCTATGAATCAAAAGAATGCTATAAACAAAAACAATGATTCAAGCAATAGATTAGTGATTGCTTTGATAATATCTAGAAAATATGAACAAGAGAATAGTTAGATTAAAGTAAGAGAATTCGGTGAGTTAAATGATGCTAGAATCATGTATATATACTTGTAGAAGAGATGCATATGTTGTCAAAGGTTGCAAACAAGAAATGCTTCCATTTCCATTGATGAATGGTTGCAACTCTTGGGAGGAAGAAGGTGTCTTTTCAGAGAAAATTCGCAGGTTCAAATTCAGTCGACTGAGCAGGGAATTCAGTCAACTGAAAATATGAAGTAAAATTTCCGGACCAAATTCAGTCGACTGTGCAGAAAATTCAGTCGACTGAAACTGTGCATATGTATAAATTTGTTCCAGTTTCAGTCGACTAACTGTTTCTGTTCAGTCGACTGAACTCATAAAACCTGCATAGTTAAAACTTAATAGAAAAATGAAGTTTATAAAAAATTTCTAGTGTTCGTGCAAGCTTCTTGAGGATAGATTTTAACAATACATCTAGACTAAGACATATGTAAAAACATACTTTAAGTTTGTTTGGTCTTCATCTATCTTCCTTTAGCATTTGCATATATTTCTTCCTTGTTTGTTAAAGCACATTGTCGTTGATCAAAATCTTCGCGTATCAACAGTTTCTTCATCATTACGTTTGGGAACCATCATTATGTTGGGAACCATCATTACCCCCTTCAACTATAGCTCCAGATCAAGTGCTCCTATCCTTCTTTAGAGCCATTAACTTCTAGATCTGACTTGAAGATTTTTCCAAACCCAAAATAAAAGTAGATCTATCTCTAAGAAATCTACTCTCAGTGAAAACACCTAAAAATGTTTGCTCAAAAAGTGGGAAAACACCACCAATTCAAATAAAAAAGGATTACAGAATTAGAATTCAAGAGTAATTAAAGAGAGAACAAATGAAATTGTTAAAGCTGTCCGGTTCGAATCTTAAGCCAAATTCCATTACCAATTTTACTTTAGATGACTTTTATAATTACAACCCAGTTTATAATGACTTTTAGTCTAGAATGAAGTTGATTTTGAAAAATGACAATAATTCAGTGCAAAATCCATAAAAGATTCAAAGTCCTTTTTCAAGTGATGGGTGGATTTCTATTGGCGAATTCCTCCACCATAATCGACAAAACATATTTGAACAAGTAAACATCCAGATCGTAGATTTTTGTGATGAAGAAGAAGTCAAAAACCATAACTTTGAATAACCAAAAAGTTCGGTATCGATCAGCTTTAATCAGTGTCGAACTGCTTTACTTGTCCATTTCTTCGACCCAACTTTATGGTTTCTCGAGTCTTCAAGCTTTGGATATTCAATGATAAATGTATCCATCAAGGATCGTTCGACGCTAAACGGTTTTGCTCATCCAAAAGATGTCTTTTTCTTTAAACTTGCATGTAAACCATCCATAGCCTAGAGTTTGTCGGCACCGATCCCTGTGTGCCATTCGAAGCCAAACTGTTTTGTCTCTTCATTACCAATCCAAATTTATTGAGTTTCTTTCATTCTCCAGTCTTGACATCTCCTAAGCTTCTTGATATATTTCTTCATAGTTTGGGAGTCTAGATACATTGAGATGTCAACTGGTTCACATGTCATATAACAACCGTTAAATAGAATGCCACTTAAATATCTGGAGTAGTTAAAGAGACAGTTAGGGAAACTTAAGTATAAAAGTTTCATTCGACCAAGTAGTTCACGTTGATGAATGTCAGCAATTTCGTTAAAAAGCAGAAGGATTGCTTCGACGGTTTATTGACAATAGAAAGCTGAATGAGGTGACCATTAAGAACAAATATATTTTTACCACTTGAATGGAGCTAAGTTTTCTCATTGTTGGATTTGGCTATGGGATTTGGCTAAGAGTTGACAAATTATTAAAAAATCTTAACTTTTAATCAAGCTCGATTGTTCCAATAAACCCGGATTTTTCTTCTTTTTTTTGGAATCTTAAGATTATTTTTCTTTAAAAACAAAAACATTGTAACTTATTAGTTGGAATACATTCATTACAAAATAATTCGAGATGAATACAAAGTAAAAAATTATTGACAAATCCACTCGAATTCTAATTAAACTAAAAACATATAAAGAAATGACTAAAAGTTATTTTGAAACTATCTTTAGTTTGATATATATTGAGAATAGAATTATTTTTGAACCGTAGCATACGTATAAAATAGGAAAATATGAGGATATAAAACTACGAAAAAATGAAATGAAAGTAAAAGAAGCATAAAACAGTCCGCGGGTGCGGCGCAGTGGAAAGGAGGTTTGGGTTATGATAAAAAGACTCAGGTTCGATTCCAACCATGTGCTTCCTTATCCTATATAAATTCACCCGGATGTATGGGGGCATGGATCAGCGGACGGATTTATTATAGCCTCCTTCGGAGTTTACCGGCCCACCGGGTTCTCCTGGGTTAAAAAAGCAAAAAATGAGAAAGGTCCCAGATTGTGTGAAAATAATAAAGTAATGAACGAAGGTTGTATGGGATGAAAACAAGAATACAAATAGCAAAAGTCTAAACTTTTTAAAAATAAGTAATTATATCATTATACAATAGAATAGAATAAAATAGATACATGCTTTAGTATAAATGCATTAATGATATTATTAGCCATTGTCATGTACGTTGGAGCCATTAATGGTACCATTAACATCTAAAATGTATAAAAATAGAATTACTGTTATAGAATAAAGAAAGTAGAAGCAATTAGAGAGAGAACAGTTTTATTCATTCAGAGAATAGATATCTATTTACATTATATGGCCTACTTTATATAAAGGCTTCAGAAATAAGGACTGAACTTATCCCACGATGTGGGACTAAACAAAACAATGTACAAGCATATTCACTTTATAATATACATATATTATAACACTCCCCTTTGAATATGCGTCTTCAAAATGCTTGGATAATTTTGAAATTTCCGTTTTGAAACGTGTATGATGATTGTTCCCCTCATTATTATCTTGCTTGCATTTATCGATTCAGTCGATATAGATATTGTATGTTACCTCATTAAAAACCTCTATTAGAAAAACCCAGTGGGAAAAAACCTTGAACGAAGAAAAGAGTGCAACTTGTGAAATCATAAATATCATACTAAAAATGATATTCCTTATAAGAGTTTAATACTTCAGGATCAAAATAATGCATCATTAAAACCTTACTAAGAAAAACGCAATGGGAAAAATCTTAGTGAAGGAAAATGAGTACAATGACATATTCTATTTTCTTATTTCTTTAAATAAAGCTTGATACTTCTGGATCAAACTAATGCCTCATTAAAACCTTACTAAGTAAAACCCTATGGGAAAAATCTTAGTGAAGGAAAAAGTGTACAATATAGTATGTCATATTTCAATAATTTACTGCATCAGATAAAGTTTGATACTTCTGGATCAATTTAATACTTCAGTAAAAACCTTACAAAGGAAAATCCGATGGGAAAAACCTTAGTCAGGGATAAAAATATAATTTAACTTAAATAACATATTTGAGATGTTATTTCTTGAAAAGACGTTTGATTCTTCTAGATCAAGATAATGCCTCATTAAAACCTTAATAAGAAAAACCCAGTGGGAAAAATCTTAAATAAGGAAAAGGAGTACATTATAGCTTATTTCAAATGTTACTAGGGAGTTGATACTTCTGGATCAAGGTATGCCTCACTAAAACCTTACTAATAAAAAACCAATGGGAAAAATCTTAGTTAAGGAAAAAGAGTGCATTATAAAATACTTATGAATGCTCCCCCTGATTTTAAATTTTCCTCTAAATTCGTATTCATCTTTCGGTAACTCAAATTGGTTATATATACTTCTGGATCCATAAATATGTATCTCATTAATAATACAATTTATTAATAGTTTCCTTAGATACAATCAAATTTTCTAAGATTGTTTCTTCCAAATATAGTTTGCATTTTATGCATTTTGTATGCTGCTTTTATGAAAACACTTCATGTGCTTTCATATTTTTTTTTTTGTGCTTCAAATTAGTTTTGCGCATTGCAACTATACATCTTTCATGAATATTAAAAAATTTATTACAATATTACTAGAAAGCAGGAAGTAATCTACTCATCTTGAAGTATATCAAGATTTTCATTACAACAATACTTAGAAGAAATTTGTAATCTATACTTCATGTCTTTTGCATTCTTTATAACTACAAAAGTTATATATACTCTTCAGAAATTTGTATATTTTAATAAGTATTTGCATATCACAACTATCACTTCAATGGATATTAAGAGTTTCATTACAACGATACTTAAAAATAGGAAGTAATCTACTCATCATGAATTTATATCAAGATTTTCATTACAACAATACTTAAAAGTAGGTTGAAATCTACTCTCCTTGTTCTTTGCATTCTTTATAACAATGAAAGTTATTTATATTCTTTAGGAATTTGTATACTTTCATTATTTATAATGTTTTAAACAATACCTTTAGGGTATTTTAAGTGTTTCAAACACTTTCGCTGCTTCAATCAATTCAATTATTTATAAAAACATGATGCCTAGAGCATTTAACACGATGTAGCACTACATGTGCTTCAGTAATTTCAGTGTGTTTTTCTATTATATATATATGTGTGTGTGTGTGTGTGTGTGTGTGTGTGTATGTATGTGTGTGTGTTGCGAACTACAGGTTCATATTTCTTATTTAGGAGAATTTCATGATGGCCAATCATGTTTTTCTCTAATCCAGGATCTTCAATCCATTTATAAACATAAGCGCTTTATTATTTATAAATTTATCATCGATGATTATTTCTTGTCAGTTCTAAACATGATTTATTGAGATCTCTTTAATTATCATGTTTTAGGTACCTAACCCACTTCTAGGGTTATTTGAGAATCATATCACGGATCTCTTTTAGAGCATCCATAAGTGTTTCTTTAAGAACAATCACCTCCTTTATTTGGCATCTTTATTACTTACTTCAAAAATATTTTGAACTGACTTTGGAACCATATTTCAGATGCGGTTTACAAATTTTGATCCTTCAGGGATTCAAACCTATATTGGAGAAAGTCTATTAGGGATATTATTGATAATTTATTCAAGTTACTTAATATCTTGCATCATTGTATATTTTAACAAATATTTAATACTGATGATCAAAATGAGCTTGCATCCCTTTATCCTCCCCCTCAATGTTGACAAACATTGTCACATTAAATAATAATCATCTTTGGACTCTCATTTTGATCCATTATGATATTGATACTAGCAAATACATCATACATATTAATAATATGAGGATAATTCTTTTATTAGTTCATAAGATGCATTCAACTGATATTGATTATTAGAGTTTGTTCTCATTCATTGATCTAAGCAATTGGAGGAATTTACTTATTGTTTAGATCATTTGAATACATACACGACTTCAGGTCATTCAACATTTATGTTGATTGAATTTTAAATCACTAAATAATATCTATGCATAATCTATAAGATTTGCTTATAACAAACTTCATGTTGTTAGCTAAACATTTACATATATGGATGTATACGTGCATCCACGTGTCACATATATATTATAAAATTTTCATATTCTTTCTCATTTGAATTAGTGATTTTTAGAACAAACTATTACAACGATCCAAATTATTAATTTCTACTTATAAATCAATGTCAATGCAAACCTGTCAAAACTGCATGATAATGTTCAAAACATTTGGTTTGAAATCATATCGAACTTCTGGTTCGAACAACTTCAAGTAGTTAAGTTTTGCTCCTCAATTATATCTCAAGTATAAGTTTTGAACATTAATTATATTACTTATCAACGAATAATTTATAATTGCATATAGACATTTCTACATATCTCTATTGAGAGTTTTGTAAAAAAAATTACAGCAAAAATAATAATAGTATCTTCTGGATACTTGGAATGTTACAGGTACAGATTTCCTCAGGACCGTATGTATAGCTTTAGTGAAAATTATGATACGACATATAGATTATCTCTTCAGAAGCATATCTAAAGATATTTCTTCAATAATAGTTGTGCATATAATATTTGATTCATCGTAAGTTCTGAAAAGTAAAAGGTTACATATCACTATTTGTCTAATGGAGCTACGGGTCCATGACAATAGACGATTGAATTTTAGATAATTTATTATCACATTTGACAATATTTTGATAGGCAATTCTTTTATAGTGTTATACGATGATATAATATCACTTCTGCGGATATTTCATAAACACCGCTTCTGGAGTGGTATATATCACTTCTAAAGATACTTTATATGCATTGTTTTTGGGATGTCATCAATAATCAATATCTTTTTCTACATAATTGACATAATACTACAACATCTTTTCTAGGATGTTTGGATTTTGAAATATAAAAGTCATAAAACATCTCTTCAAGAGTATGTCATATGGATTACCTCTTCTGGAGAATATTAAAATGTACTTCTTCAAATATATAGTTTGGCAAACACACCCAAAGATTATCAAAACGTGGTTTTACCAACTTCAAACTGATTTATTGAACTGAAATAAAATAAAATCCACATAGCAGACTTCAGGCTGCTATTATTGATCAATTCGACCATATCATTTATTACTGCACTTAGATTTTCATCATTAATGAAGTTTCCTTCATCTTCGAAGAAATGACCTAACTTCAAGTTAGTATTACTAGACAATCCTTTCACATAATTTTAGTTTAAAAGTAATTTTAATATAGAGGAATTGTATTTCCTAGTAGATATAAAGACTTAAAACTTCAAGTTCAACCACTCATGTCTAGTGTTTAAAAGTGTGACCATATTTTGATGGTCATAACGCTCCTTCAGGGAGTTTCATAGGTAAAGATGATCTTTTTCGGTTAAATCTGTGTAATATGCAAGTCAAGTTAACCAAGTATAGAAAATTTGGCAACAAAAATAAATGTTGAATAAAAATATATATTTGCATGGAATCAATTTGAATACTCACTAAAATGAATGACGTGAGTATGTGCCCTGTAACATATGATTAAGAAGAAAAAAAATGACACGACTTGTACCATACAATAAAATAGAAACCTGATGAAACTTTGTTTCTTGTGTTGCTTAATTTCATTGATCAAATAGTGGACTAACCAATTTTTTTTATATACTTCAATGAATTTCAAGTACCAAATAAAGCAATATGGTATGGTAATTATTACTATTAGCCGTATAGTTCAAATCAAATGCTAGAAATGGAATATAATGTCCATAATATATGCACAGCTTTTATAAAGAATGAAGAATCAATTTAATAGAACTTTGTAAGCTGAACATAATGGAATACCTCATCTAAATATGGTTAATTCCTAAACAAAAAAAAAGAAATAATCATATAAATTATAAATTATTTCTAAATGAAAATATGAACATCACGGAACTTTGTTTCACTCAATGCGTGAATGAAACCGGAAATCTCATAGCAAGAGCAAAAGTGTGGGTTTCCATTAAAAGGAAACGTGTTTTATACATCGACGAATGAAAAATGGAACAAGTCAAAAATATAAGTACCATTGATTTGATTCTCATTATTGGAGTCATTGGAAATTAATCTGTTTGCTTCTCCTGCAACTTAAACATCTCTGTATTATTAAATCAGTAATAATATATATAATTATACACGCTACAAATATCAAAACTATTTCATGTAGATATTTGATAATCAACATTAATTTGGTAGAAATTTTTATATAAAATCCTTCATAACGAAGAATATCAATTAAAAATAATGAAAGATCAATGAGATCTAAAATCAATCATTATACCATATCAAGGCTGTGGATTGAAAAAAAAAGCAACAGTATATAAAATATAAAATGTTATAGATCTATAAAATTAGATCTATAATAGAATTAGGTTAGAAAAATTAGATCACATTGAGATCAACATAATAACATCTACAAATAAAATCAATTTAATAAGTCTACAAATGAGATCTGAAAAATGAAGTGTACAAAGTTAGATCTATACAAATAAATAATATTAGATTCATATAATTAGATCAACATTATAAGATATACAAAATGAGATCAGGAAAAAGAAATGAGATCAAAACAAATGTTTACAAAACAAAATTTGATCTACGAAGTAAAATTAGATCTCAAGAGAAAAGAAATAGATCTTAAATGCATAAAGAAAATCTTAAAAATAAAACATTAGAATAAAGAAATGGAAGTTATCGGAGAGAGAACAATTTTATTCATTCAGATAATAGATATCTATTTACAGTACATGACCTACTTTATATAAAGGCTTCAGAATTAAAGACTGAACTTATCCCACGATGTGAGACTAAACAAAACAATGTAAGCATATTCACTTTATAATATACATATATTATAACAATTATAGAGCTGTAAATGCGAATAGTCTATGAAATTGTTGACAAGCAAGTACAAAGCATGAGGAGAAACGAAGAATTGTGCCAATAGTACAATAGAATAGATTATTTCAGCTCAGGTTTTATTTCCTATATGATATTATATAGTCCGATCAAATTAGGTTCATGTAATTTTATAGGTTGGCAGACCATGGATCGTTAATGTAAAGGTTGTTTTATTGGAAATTATTATCAAATCTACTCGCGTTTATATTTCATAAGACTTATCCATCAATATTCTTGCTCAAATGAAAGGATATATTGAAGTAAAATTCCATACCTTAATCAGCACATATAGTTCTTCATAAAAAGAAGAGTTAAAAAGGTGATGGAATCTTGAAAATAAACGCCTAGCATTGGACTAGAAGAGACTACGCAGAGGACACGTTTCGGCCTTGGATCAGCTTCAAGCCTTAAAAAATGGTGTGCATCTTACTTAATACACGTGTTTAAGCTCCAAATCATGAGGATTAACTGGCTAATGGTACAGGATTGGCGTAGCCCTTAAGCCTTGCTTTTCTCACAATTCTAGTATAGTATATTATAAATAAATATATAATCGGTCTCCTTTTATGGGGATGCTCTCTTTTAGGGTCCCCTACATGAACAAAGTATTGATTAACCAGAGCAAGCAACTATAGAAAGTATTAAGCACTCAAAGCAAGTCACAACACTCAATCATAGATGTAAAAGGTGCTTGAATATCGCATTATTTTTATCCAACAAATGTGCCGTAATTTAAGGACACGGGTGATCCAATATTGTCTGACAATGCTTCACTTGTTAAATATTCCAGATGAGAAACGTCCTAGAAAACGTTACCTATAGACCATTCTAACTTTTCCAACTCCACCTGATTAGAGCATCTTCGATCCAAGTTAAATATAATTAATCTTATGTGTCAAAGAACACATCCCAATGTTAGCTCGTTGTGATGTAAAATATCTGAAATGGTATACCGATTTTACTTTAAAATGATTGTCTGATAATGGTATGGTAATGGTAAATTTACCATCTTTACAAAAGTAAATTAACATTTCTATTGAAGATAAATCTTTTAATTTAATATAAGATTGGCATGTAAAGGACTTGACATTAAAGTTTCAGCATTGATTGGAGATTAACAAATGAAGATTCTCCGTTTGATTCCACGCATCTATCCAAAACTTTGGACAAAGGACTGTAATCTTTAGAGTGATTCACATAGAAAAATATAAAAGAACTTTTGGTTCGCATCCCTTTCTTTTAAATAAATTAGGTCCACATCCTTCCATACTTTAAAAGACAGATTACATTCATGTTTTTGCGTCCAGACAAATATTTGCTATTATAAACATATAAAGTTTCAATATTAAAAACTTGATATACTTCAGCAGATTTATTGGATTTCAATTTGGTTTCACTATTAAATTGTAAATTTTATTATATTTCTATTAGCATCTATGTATAATATGTTTTGATAATTTTCTTTTTAATTTGCCCCAAGAAACATTTGTCCCCGATGTTTTGTTGCAACAACATCATCGTTACAAAATGTCGTAGTTCAGATTCTGGTTTCAATTCACTATGCTTTGCGTTCTGTTCCAACTTTTCATACTTCACTTCCAGTTGACATATTTCAGACCTCATGCTACAGGTTCGATCACTTTCGACTTAGGCAATCGTTGTCATGTTTTTTTCCTATTTCCACCTCACTTTGTCAGTGTTGATTATTATGCATGTGTAGATAATTTCATCACGTTGCTGTTATCCACTCAGAAGAGTCGTGCAACATAGCTTCTTCCCATGACATTTATACCATTATGTTGCAACATGCCTTCTTGCAAGTAGTCCTTTATTTTTCATGTCCCATATCCCTTCATGTCGCTCTTTCATATTATGCGTAGAATAATCACACAACTCTTTACTTTAACTGCAATCTGAAGAAACACTGACAACAATTCTTCATATCTGCGGCAAACCTTGATATTTCCTTAGCATCCCTGTGATTTGTCTTAACGTCTTCACGCGGCATCACTCGAATCACACGTAGCCTATTTCGCTTGTTTGGTCATCTGCATGTTTCAACAACTAAATTTGCCTGACAAATATTTGTTTGGGTAAATTCAGGCAAATGTTAGGCTTGTAAATAATAAAAAAAAATTATCAAAATATATCACATATAGATCTTAATACAAAAATAGTAAAATTTGTGATTTAATTGTGAAAATGAAATTGAAATCCGATAAATCTACCGAAACATATCACGTTTTTAATTTTTCAACTTAACCTTTCGTTGTAATAGATATTTAGTTGGATGGACGGTATAGATTCTAAATTTTTGATGCTGAATTTGAAGGGTGAAATTTAAGTTAATTTTAAAAATATTTACGCGTCCCCAGTTTCCACCTAATATAAATGAATTTCCCAACGTGCAAATCAGCATGCGCGTATATTCAATTAAATGTGTATAAAAAAATTTAAAGTCTGGACAATTACCCGGTGTGCTAAACACGTTCCTAGAGAATCAAATCTTTTGATTAACGCTTTAACCGAGGAATAAACAAACATTAATGTTTAATGATTTAAGGGACGCACATTCAAATAGTTGGAATTTGGGAAGCAAAAAAGTGTGGTGTCTTGGATAAGCACGTCCGTGCTCTTAATTTTTAATTTTGCTTTATCTAAGGGTCTTAATTAATTACCTTTGTTTAGGCTAGTTGGAATTTAGAAAGTTTTGAGACTACGTGCCCCATGTGATGTGGAATCAAAATGCACAGCATGAGCATTCAAGTAGTTCTGCTAGTTTACACTAACATACTTTCTTTGCACTGGTAAGTTAATATATCGGATAGTCATCGGTAAGCCAATTGTTAAAAAGTTAACAAAAAAATTAGTTGTGGATTTACACTTTAGCTAAGAATTTTCGAAATTTATTTTAATAAATACTAGGGTTTTTCAGGTTTATAGAAAAAGTTGAAGAAAAATTAAGTTTCAAAGATAAGAAGTTTGCATTTTAGGCTGAATAACACATCTTAGTGTAAATCACAGAATGATAGTAGTAACTATCGTTTTCAGTTTACACTAAAAGTTGACTTTCAGACAAAAATCAAACTTTTTGTTCTTGAGACTAAATTTTTTTGCAACTTCTTCCTGTGTCTATTTTCCCGTAAAAATACTAATTGTACGGCACATCATTATATTGATATCTATTAAATAATTGTAAAGTGAAAGAAATTCTAGCTCCGACATTAATCCTAGCATTTTCTCAACTCTCCTTAACTTTCCCTAAATATTTATTAATATTTTATTTTAAAGACGTAATGCGATTTATTAGTTTTGAATTGTTTATATGATTTTATTAATTCTACACTATCGTTTTACATTCAAAAATTTACACTTTCCGCTTCCTACTATTATTTTCAAAGTCCTTAATTTTCATATACAATTTACATTTAAGTCTGTATATTCAAATGTATTAAGTAATTTCATTATAAATTATTTCAAAAAAATTAATTAACCATTATATATAAATTGAGGTTTTTAGGCACAAAAAAATTTAGTCTCAAGGACAAGAAGTTTGTTTTTTAGGTTGAAGGACACTTTTAGTGTAAATTACAGAATGATAGTTGTAACTATCATTTTCAGTTTATACTAAAAAGTGTCATTCAGACTAAAAAGCAAACTTGTTGTCCTTGAGACTAATTTTTTTTGCAACTTCTTCCTTGTGCCCATTTACCTGATATAAATTTGTCTAATAAATAATATATATAACCATGCCAACAAATATATCACGCATTGTAACAAAACGGTATAAATTAAATTTTTACTCATGTATAAAATAATATGGATCACATAAAAACAATAGGAACAACTTTAATATATAATTATTTATTTTAATAAATTATCGGTTAACTGACAGAAGTTTAAAGATCACAAATCATCACAATACTTATAAAATTTTCACCCCTACTCCTTAATTCTCTTCATTTTTTTTGAATCCATATAAATTATCATTTTATAGTTATCCAAAATATTATGTTAGTTTTTTCCATAATTTTATATTCATATATACCGAGATTTTATAATTTCTACAGTCATTTACGAAGTTTCCATCAATTTTCTTTTATTATTTTACATTCAAATCTATGTATTTAAATTAACCGAACACTATAAATCCATATTATATAAATAAATTCAAGTAATTAATACTCATTAAGTTCTCTGATAATGTATAAACAAAACGACAATTTCAATTTACATACTGTATTAGTAGTAACAAATGGTAGATATTTCTTTCAAATACAAAAATATCTGAATCACTTGACAAAAATTATAGGCATAAACAATAACAAAAGGTTTAATTTATGATTGATATATCGAACATTGCATAACAGAATTTTATTTTAACAACAATTAAAGTATGAGTACCATGTTTTTACAACATTAGTGTGTGCAATGCAAGAGATATATTCTATTACTTTATTATTATTATTATCATTATCCATAATTTTAGTAAATTAAAAAAAATAGTTTTTCCCTTAATTATCTCATGTTACATTTAAAATTCTTACCAATACAGATTTTGCAATTTAACATCTAAAACTCGTCATCATGCACATGTGCGGGTGCGCATGCGCATTAAAACACACAGGATCACGAATTTACTCAATATTACTTCAAAAAGGAACATATTACATCAATATTTTTCTTTGAAATTTATTGTATAAATTTCAAAATATAAATTGCACTTATTTTAAAATTACATAAAATATTTTAAAATATAAAATTTGAAAGAAACTATAATACACACACACACAAACACGCACACACACACACATATTATATTATTTTTATTTATTTACATTTTTTAAACGTATAAATCAATAAAATAATATGTTTAACATATATTTTCTTAAACTTTAGAAGTATTATCGTAAAACAAATTTGAAACAAAACCTATCATTTTAAATAGTTAGAATATGAAAATAACGAATAAATGACTATTTTTAACTATTCGAAAATAATATTTTAATATATTTTACTATGAAAACATAACATTTTAACATGCTAAAATCAAAAAATATATGTTTAACATTAGCATATTACATTGTACGTTAACTATTTAACTATGTATATTTGATAATTTCTTTTACAACATTACCGTGTGCAACGCATGAGTTACGCACTAGTATATTTTAACCGCGATTGAATTTGGATTGATTGAAGTTCAACATATGCTAAAAGAGTAAAGAAGACAACAAAATCATAAAATGAATCGAATATTATTCTAAAACATTTGTTACTTTAAAAATAACTGTGGGTTAAGATTAAAATAAATGAGAAAGAAAACAAAACACAACTAAATTTACCGCGACATCTGGTTTTTTTTTTTTTGAACTGGTACTTTATATACAACAAATCATTGGAACAACATATCCCATGTCAAATAAACGTTCGAAAGCAAGTTTCGAACTTGTGACATCCTGCACCAAAGCCGAATCAATTAACCACTTGGACAAAGGTGCTTGTCTACCGCGACATCTGTTAGATGTGCGTTTACCACTAAATTTATCATTACGGCTACAATATCTATATGCGTATTTCATTTATTATAGTTGCTAATTCGACAATGGCATGATGATGATAAAATAACATTATCGTAGCAATTCTAATTTTTTATGGCATAATGCAAAGAAGTTACAATTCAATTACTGTTAATGAGAAATTTCATCTTACAACACTAAGTTAATTATGAAGCAATTTTGGTGTTGCATAATTTCCGCAATAGCGAATTAACAAATTTAAGTAATGTTAAATTTTCTTTCATTATATTGCTCTATGCTGACACAATTACATAGTTGTATTTTAATGTTAAACATTTGTTAAAATGTCAAGCTCAACCTATATTCAATTTTTGGTAATATACGAAGAGGATCTAATACTAAAAGCAACAAATCTAATAGTAGAGAAAATGTAAAAGTCATAAATTTACGTGGATCGAATCATGAGAAATCCTACGTCCATGGGTAAAACTGTTCTTCTTGTTGGTACAACTTTAACGGCAAAGAGTACAAGCTTATTTATTATAGCATGAAAAAAGTATCGAAAGTACCTCCTCGGCTACAATATCCTTCTATTTATAGTACCATGACATCATGTTGATCCTTAATTCAACGTTGCTCCTTCCACGTATTATTAATGACCTTGCATATTGATTTGTGCATGGATTGCTAACGCTGCTGAAGGTATGGACAAATTCTTTAAACGGAAGATTTTACTGAAGGCGCGAATTTTGTATTTGAAATTAGGCGGGTAATAATGAACTTTGAGGCCTTAGGAGTTAATTTCTGAATTCATTCCGACGACCAAACTTCGCTACCTTGTGGTGTGGTGACTTTTAAATTCGCTCATAGTCGGCGTAATTCCTCTTAAACACAGTGACAAAATCCTAATCAGTGTTAGTACATGTTGCACCAAAAGTTGATACAATACCCTAATTTTAGATGAAAGCATCAACAATATAAATCTATCAAAATAAATAAAGAAAAGAACAAGATTTTAATAGTGGTTTGGCAAATCCCTGTGGCCTATATCCACTTTAATTTTATTATCTTATATTTTCTCTCTAAAATATAATGGATACAACGCGAATTCAACCAACGATCTAATAAATCTTGGATTTGATATGGCTTTCTAAGTGGACAGTGGAAGAAGAAGACAAAACGGTTTTTGCATGCCAAAAGTCCAAACGAAAAAAGTCCCTCTCTTGTTGTCATAGATTTGCTATTTATAGAAGAATCTTTCACAGAAGTCGCTAGATCACAAAATATTAGGCCAAACTTTAGATTCAAGAAAGTAGGAGGAGACGTGAGATCCATTATGCAATAAATCATATCAGTATTGAACAGAACCAGGCCGGTACCGATTTGATTTGCTAATTGCAAATCCTTCTTATCTCTTATATCTTGCCTTCTAGCTTCGATTCGTCAAGTTCCAAGCACTTTTGCTTTGAAAGTATATTGTTATCGACAGGTTTTGATACGTCTAGTACTTGTCCTTTTTCCTGCTGAGCTTTTGGAGTTGTTCAACAATTCTGTCAGAAATGAGCATCAACACATTTAGTGTAGACAATCATACTTTGACCACCACTCTAGAAGCTATGAATGTACACTAGGTAATGACCTCTTTTCATGTCCGTACATGTTTATGTCAAAAGTTGGCACAAATACCCAAAGATTAATAGTAGAGAATAAAATGAAGAAAAATAACTTGAAAATGAGAAAAACAACAACACAGCAATTATAGTGGTTCGGCTAATCAAAAGCATGCGTCCACTTAAACTGTGTTGAAGTCTATAATGAGGTATAACAGAACTATTCTTAGGGATTGGTGATGATCCGTGGAATTACGAGGAAAATACAATAACATGTTAACAGCTAAATAAGATCCTCAAACAATGCACCTCCCGCTCTATTTATAGCTGTAGGTCGCTGAAAAGCTCTCACCCACATTCTAGCCCATGTATCCATGTCCAAGAGAGGCTAAGTGAAGTGATTGTGGCCACATCATCAATAATCAGGGATCAGTACCGATCCATGTTCATGGATCAGTACGAATCTACGACTTTGTCTTGTGGGTCACGACTTTCTTTTCCTGATTGCTCGATTGATTTACATATCTGTCCTTGTTGCTTCACTTGCACTGCTATGGGCTTGAAATTGATTAAAGGTCTTGGTTCGGGGATGGAGCAATAGAGTTTAACTTATGCATTGGTTGTGGTAGCAAATAAGGACTTACAAACCATCCCACATTATACAGGCTACTTTGTAAACAACCCAACTTAATAGTGTATGGAGCGAATAACAATTAGGAACAATTATAAAGGAACGTTATCGATCATTGTTCAGGGATCAGTACCAATCCAAGTCCTTTGTTGATTTTTGGGGCTTTGTATTTGGTGTTCAAAAATGGAAAGTGTGTGGCCCTTTGTTTAGAGATTACTTGTTATCTTTGGACTTCATTCGTTGACCTCACTAGGTATTTGGGCTAGGCAGTTATCACTCCAGATTTTTTGGTGGATAATTTCTCAGTTTGACCAACTTGGCGCGTCCGAATATGGCTTGGTCATAAGGTTGGATAACATTTTCTCCTTAAGATAATTTCTCAATTCGACCAACTTGGTCACTGGCCACACTCGCGAACGCCTCCAACCTCCGCCCCAAAGGCAACCACGACTTCGCACCCTCCTCCCCAAATCGAGCAGCCTACCCAATCCTTTACGACGCCGCCTCCCGAGTACTCCACGTGAATCTCCACCTATGTTACCCCACGCACCCTCTGGTCACCGCGAGTCTCCCAGGCGATTCGAGACGAATTTGATTCCCCTTTTTTCAACTCGATTTGGTTTAAACTGAAAATGAAGGAGGAGGGAAAGTTGTGATTCTATTTGAGGGGGAAGGAACAACACGTGACTATTTTTTTATTTGCCTGAATCTTGCATGCGGTTTTACAGAGGAGAGGATGTGATCTTATAAAGGAGGAGGAAATGTTTTGAAGAATAAAATGGTTCGATCACTTCACCAGGCTGATAGGATAGAACTTTCGGCTAAAAGGAGATGTTGAGTTGATAATATATCAATTTAATTATCAAACATCTCGATTTAAGCAACTTAAAATTTTGAACTCCTATCGAGGCGTGCCGCTAGGCATTTATAATGTTATACCTCTAACCCAAACGTAGTGAAAAAGATTTTGAGTCCTGATTCGATCCTGTAGAGAAGATAGCTCTTTGGATCCAATTATTATATTGAACTTTCGATGTAAGTTTCAGCGTTTTTATATACCGTATAACCAAACGTTAACTCCAAATACAACGAAATTTGAAATTCGATAATAATACACTATTGCAAATCTAATGGAACTGGTTTTGTCGAAATCTAAGAGTGTGTCTCGGAAGCTATTTTTAAATGTAAATTCAAACGATATATTTTTAAAACTGAACAAACCGCTTTTAAATTCAATTTTAAAAGTTCTATTACCTTTGTTATTATTAATATAAATTTTAAGAGCCTTTAAATTATTTTTAACAAGCTTAAAACTCCGTATTCAATATTTTAACCAATTTTCAATTATTTAATTCAATAATTAAATTATCCTATAAATAGTGATATCTGAAATTCAAGTTAAAAATTAACTATAAAAATATTAAAATCAATTAAATATTCCAATTTCAAATATCCAAAATTCTAGGCCGTTACGAAAACTCTATTTACCGCCTCTAGTGTTTAATAGGTCTTAAGATCCATAATTCTACAACCCAGAAGTGTAACACCCCAAAGTGGCTTGGATCAGTCTACCCTAATTATAATCTAGGTAGCATGAACCGCACTACGGCATATCATACTCATCCTTCCGACGGATCTAATTCTTATGTCCTGTATGCTTCCAAACCCTCAAGAACAATGTAAAACCCTCATAATTAGGTTAAATTCCTTAGAACGATGTAAAACGGTTTACAAAATCTATTCTCTGCAACCCTATATAAATGAAGGAAACATTTCAACGGCTATCTTCCAGGCCCTCATAACAAGGCAAAAACTCTCACTACGACGTTAAATTTTCAAAATTTATCTTCAAAACCTCTTAACGAGGTAAATTTTTTTAAAAGTTACTTGTAAGTCTTTATTAGTCAATAAGGAAAAATTACTTTCTCCTATTATAACACTCTTTCTGCTTACAGTTACTTTCGCATATTACCACACTCACTATACATAGCATTCGACTTACATTACTTTTTCCTATTACGGAACTCTACATAGCCTTCGGCTTATAATTACTTACGCCTATTACATCACTCAAATATATGTACCTTTCAGCATATAATTACTTTCACCTAGACGACACTTTACTATATACACCCTTCAGTTTATAATTACTTTCGTCTATTATAACATTCTACTATATGCATCTCTGGCTAATAATTACTTTCGCCTATTACGACACTCTGCTATACAGCCTTTGGCTTACAATTATTTTCACCTATTATAGCCTTCATTAGTCAAATCTAGAGGTTCAAATCTTCAAGTCCTCACTAAATGATGAGACAAGTACCGAAGTTCAAACCTTCAAATCCTCACTATACGATGATATTAAATTTTCAAAAAATCATAACGAGGTAAAAGTTTGAAGTCCGCACTAAACGACGAGGCAAGTCCTTAGGTTCAAACCTTCAAATCGTCAATGTGCAATGAGGTTAAATTTTCAAACTTTCGCTATAAAACGAGGTTAAACTTCCAAAACACTTATAACGAGGTTTAATTTTCAAACCCTCGCTAAAGAACGAGGTTAGATTTTCCAAAATCCTCGTAACGAGGTAAGATTTTCATTAGCGAGGTTAGATGATCCAAAACCCTCATAACGAAGTTAGATGTTCAAACCCACGCTGAAGGACGAGGTTAGATTTTCCAAAATGCTCATAATGAGGATAGATTTTCAAACCTCACTAAAAGATGAGGATCATGGCAGATATTGATTAATTATGAAACTAGTACTAAATAAAGAAAGAGCGAAGTGGCTGAGAGAAAAAATATAATCCAAATCTTCCAAATCCAAAGTCTAATTTGTATTCATCATATAAAGTAAACTTTGTGGGAGGACATGTGTTATACCATAATTTTTACTCATCATAAATAACAAAAGAAATGACTCTTGGCTTAAACTTAAAGGCTCTATTATGTATATGAATCTTTGTAAGAATTAAATGTTTATCCAGTGTCCAAAGGATAGTAGTCTACAAACCGAAAGCCATGAGAGAGGACTCATGCCGATGGTCAATTGTGTCTGTCGTGCAAAACGTAATGGTTATCGATTTAAATTCAATCGAAAGGCTAAAAGCACCCAAGTATACTACATGCCCAAAGCTGCAAACTGCCTACAGCATATATCACAAGACCTTCACTTAGTCATCGCCTAAGGAAAAGACATCAATTGGCCATAACCAAGTATACAAGCCTGGGGCGCCTAACTTCACATAAGAAATCAAGATCAACGGCTAAGATAGCGTCCTTCCACATCGAAGGCTAAGATAGCCTTACGTTCACATGGAGTATATGAACTGCAACATCAAAAGCCTATATAAAAATATGTTATCAGCAAACTGCATCAATCTAGAAGAAGCCAGATGACGACACATGTTTAAATCTTAACCCTATAGACGGACCAAGTAGGCAATCCAAAAGAAGCGCTCTACACCAATGGCAGAGCTACAAACCGTCTATAAATATAAGATGTACATCTGCATTAAAAGAGTTCAAATTTGGAAAAGCATGACTGCATATCGTTGAGATCATTTGTAATTTACATAGTTTTCTCATGCTTAAGCTTTCTTATGAAGCATTGATGGCGGACAGAACCGAGTAGATGCTGTACAACTATCTACAGGTACTTCGACTAAACAAAGATTTAGCTATAGTGAACATAGGATCTCTTCCCAAACACTATAATTTCTCTGCGTCCTTTACTATTAGACGCTTATTTTCTTGCTATATTCGGCTCTGGCACTTCGCTTTCGGTTGAATTTTGCTTCATACTGCTATTTTCGAAAATAACTTTCAGACTTTGGGGTGTTAGCTTTTGACGAAAAATCATACTAACACATGCTTTTGTTTGTGATTTTGAAAAATAATTAACATTTTCAATCAATATATTTATTGAAATGTTAAATTTTGGTTAAGTATATTCGTAATGTACGTTAATTCATGGATATAAATATACAATATTTTGATTAGCAATGTTTTTTTGTGTTTTATTGTCTTATCGAGACCGATGTTAATTATTTTTTAAAATTTCTACCCCAAACTAAAATTATTGAGGTACAAAACAATGGTTCGAAGGCCAAGGTATTACTTTTACATAATTAAATTAACATTTGTAATGGTTTTCTTAATCAAAATTTGTTTTATTTATTATGTAAATATTTAGTTTACCTTTGATAATATAATAAATTCTGATGTTTATATTAGTTGCAAGAGTTTTAAATTCATAAAATTTTATTGATTCATTTACACTTTCATTTTTAGGTTTATTTTAATCATTTTCTCATGTAATATTTGAAATTCAATTTACATATTGTTTATCTTTTAAACTTTACATATTGTTTATCTTTTAAACAGATGTACTAAAAGCTAAATGTCAAACTCAAAATTTATGTATAAATACTTAATTGTTGAAATTTATAAAAATATTAATTTTAAAATTAATTAGAAATACTTACTTTTGTTTGTTTGTGTTTTTAACAAATACTAATGCTGAAAATAAAACTGTGTCAAACCACTGTTACCAACAAAAATGAATTTTTTTTATGTAAATATAAACATACATAAATTACGAAACAAAATTACATATTTAGAATTAATAAGTTTGTGCATAACTCAAATTTTAAACAAGCTCATCTTATTTTGCATAATAAACTAATTCTTTGAAAATATATCTAAATTATTTTTTTAAAACATACCGCGGGTGGAACGTACAGATTATGCTAGCGTGTGGAGGAGTATTCTGTTTTTTGTTGTTTGAGCCACCCTTACGCTATAAGAATATTAGTGGTTGGCACATGGCCGATAGAGCTACAGGCCATGTGAATTGCTACGTTCTAAACAACAGGGCAAAAATAAAAGTCCTCGGAGACGGAGTTAGTAGACTAGCTTTTCTATGTAAAACGTGAGACCTTTTGACCTGTTAAAGGTTGCTTTCATAAGACAGCAACCTTGCTTTAGAAGTCTGTGTACCCACATTCGCTCGTGCAGGCGGAAAATCATCTGCTTTCCTATTTTTATGTTTCAGAATATAGAGTTTTTATGCAAATTCTGTAAAATTCTCCTTTGAAAGTATTTTGCTTCTATAAACTCTATGTTTTGATTTGCCGTAGACCTGTCAAAATATGACCAAACTCATTCATCCGAACTCATTCAACCTTTTTATGAATTTTATTAAATGAGTTATGAGGTGGATTGATACATTTTTAAAAGAGTTATAAATGGGTAACTCATTTACTCATTTATTAAAAACTTAAAATTTGAAGATATTAATTTTAAAAATAAAAATTTTGAAGACACATTATAGTTTTCCAGGTAGACTAATACTGTACTTAGAAAAAAATAGGTTACCGCATATCATATTTGTACTCTACTTAGTGCGGAAGCTGTTATTTTTTTTGTTCAGACTACAATAACTTCTTCAAACTAACTCGGAATCAGACGAGACTTCGACCGATGAACTTAGACATAATTTATGGACAATATTGAACATTCGAATGCTTAATCTTATGAAAACACACTGTAGTTCTCTATGGGGACTGATAGTTTTACTTAAAAAATAATAGAAAATATGAAACACTCGTATATTTCATCATGTGAACGCATACTGTAGTTCTCCATGAGAACTGACAGTTGTACTTAGAAAATAACAGACTATCACATTCCCATATTTGTACTCCGTCTAATGTATAAGCTGCTTTTTTTTGTTCAGATCGCAATAATTTCTTCATACTAATTTGGAATCAGACACATTTCGATCGTTTAACTCCCACCTAAATTACGGACAACGTGGAACACTTGGGTACTTCATATTGTTAATGCACAGTGTAGTTTTCTATGAAGACAAACAGTTGTACTTAGAAAATAACAGGCCACTACATCTTTATATTTGAATTTTAATGAAAACTAGAATTAAAATTATAAATTTTTAAATTTTGATTTCTATTTAAATTCAAAGCATAAATATTAGAATTGGAATTATTTTATATTTATTTGTTTTTTATTAAACAAATCAAATTTAAATTTTTAAATGGGTTGGGTCATAGATGTGTTGGATCATAAATGGATCAAAAAGAATAGATCATAAATGTGCTGGATGAAACTCGACTCAATCCATTTTGACCAATCCCAACCCATTTGACAGGTCAAATTGATCGGACATACGAAACAAGGCAATTTAGGGCAAGATAATTTCCCTCTCGCTAGCCACCTATGCAGTGCCTATGTATAGGCAGCTTATATAAAGTTAATGATTGGAGAAAAGGGTGTACCAATAGAGTGTCAGCGTGGGTCCAGCTAAATAATGCAGAAGAAACCGACTGACTACCAGGCCTTTACGTGTCGATGTTTTATTTCCTTAAGTACCTGCCCTCTTTTGGCCTACTCTGCGTTCATAATAAACTATTTCACCGTTATTCGGTTCAGTGAAAACTTACTTGATGACCTCCGCCATCAAATTTGATGAACTATCAACATATCAAACAACATGATATCGATATCCATTATCCAAAAAGATAACAGTGGTATCATGAGTACGTTTGATGGCTTAAATAGTCAATTAACTGTATCTAAAAGAATTGCTGAAAAATTTAGGTCTACTTTATATAATTCTCGTCCTCCCCTCTGCTTAATTTTTAAAGACCGCAACATCCTTGTATTCGTTTCATGCAAGCTTTAACATAAAAGTCATCTTAAAAATTCATCTTCCGAGTGGGGTCGTCCTATTATTATTAGCTTTTTATCACATACACGTGAAAATAAAACATTGTTTTGGTATTCAAATGCGGTTTCAGGACATGTCATGCATATAGTACACATCAATCAAAATCATAGAGATGAATGTTCAATGAACCTATAAAAGGCTAACATTTGCAAAAGCGTTTGGCCGTTGCTAAGTGTTGCACTGAAAAATACATCATTTGAACATGCAAGAACATGTCCCAATGTACGGGCACCATCAAAACCTGAGTAATAAACAACGAACGATTTTCACATAAACGTGATTTTAACATCAATAAAATACGACACATAGGACGTAGCATTCTTTGGAAAATGGAAAGGGGCCTTGAGCCCGTCGCGCGGAGCCCGTGAGTTGTCTGTGCATGACAAAATAAATATGTAAACAGAATAAAAAAAAAGGGGACCTGGGAAAAGCAATTGGCGAAGAGGAGAGAGAAATAAAGGTGCACAGGCCAGCATTTAGCGGCAGCTTGGGTTTGTAAACTGCTACGTGTCTCTTTTTTACTTGTACCATAAGGAGGGGCTGCACACCTACAGCTAACGTGTTACTATATCATTGTAAACTGTACGTCTTTCGTTGTCAAGTCAAATGTTAAAAGGGCTCATTCTACACGTCATCTTTCTTTGTCTAAAAGGGAGGCACCCATTTATAATTGTATGTGCTCTTCTTTCCAAAGTTTTACAGGATAACGCACGACATAAATAGGAAATGAATTGTACCATTTGAATTCGTTGTCCTTGAAGAATAGCTCTGATCAAAATTGTACATCTCCTTTTCAAAAGGTGCCACTATACAATTTCGACGGGCACCAGATATTTGTGTTACCAAATCAAGTCTCGAGATTTAGACAATGGTTAATTTGTTCGATGTGCTAACAATGGTAGCCATAACAACAAAAGAACTGTACGTTTATGTTCATTAATAGGCTGTAAAATACGAAATGCATTCATATCCGTATCAAAAAATTGATATCCAATATAAATATACACAACCTACTCGTAAATAATAATAAAAAATGCATAATCCTATTCATCCATTTTTTTTTAAAAAAAGTAACTGCCTTTATTATATCACTATAGCATAAATTAATATTTTGAAATGAAGAAAATATTCACGTCATTTTATTTCCAATATCATCTCAACACATGAATTTTGACATAACCTCGACATCTATACTAAGGGTATTGCCAAACCTTTCTAACACCATTTTATTCACGACGTCGTCTTATTCTCGATGCTATTTTATTCATGACGCCATTTTATTCCTTAAGCCATTTTATTCATGACGTCATCTTATTCTCGACGTCACTTGACGTCATGACTTTGCGACGCTATCTCAACGCTATAGTAAGGGGATTGTCGATGCCTTTATTTCCTAAAATTTTCTCACAAGAATGATTAGTTGGCCTACATAAGTCCAGCCCAAATTTATGTTTGTTCGCACTTCTTAGCCCGGTCAGATTCAAGTCAACCCACTTTTAACTTGGCTTCATCCTAGCCAATACTACAATCAATAATAGATAGGTCAGCCTGGTGTAACACACCATAATTTTACAAAATTAAATGATTAAATTAAAAGTAATAAAATCGTAATTTTACATAAAAGGTAAAATAGTAAATTTATACAAGAGATGGAATTATACTTGGACACATATTCCATTGCATCCAGAATATCGTTTATAGTTAAAAAACATATATGATTATTGAATTTGGTTTAGTGAACTAGAAATTAGAAAAAGTCAAACAAAGTGGTATCTTCATAATATATTAATTTCGAGATTTTAGCCTAGGTATTATATTTTCAGCTTATAAATAGATCTCTTACCCTATTCCTTTTGCACTAATAATATTGCCTCCACCTATAAAACTCTAATCACTAAATCAATTCCTAATTCACCAAATCAAATCCATATTAAATAAATTTATATATAAAACCGATCACCGTGAAGAGAGTTACGCAATTAAATCAAAGCTATTCAACAGATTCAGCATTTTCAAGGTGGGAATTTCTAGACAGCGAAGAAGGAAGATGATTCACTTCGAATTAAAGAAGATGCACGGCTGATCGACGAGTGGGCTTTCTCATATTTGTATACACATTAGAATAATGCAGTAATTCATGCTTTATGATCGTAAATCACGTTATAAATGATGTAACTAAAATTTAAAAAATAATTTCTTTTATACATCCTATTAGATATAATACGCCATGGCTAGATAAAAAATAATAATTAATTAATTTTTATCGATTGTAATTGACGAAAGTTAATCTTCGTCTAATTAAAAAAATTATGAAATATACAAACGTTTCAAACTAGCCATACTATATATCAAAATTATAGTTCTCGATGATATGAAACCACTAGTGGTGTTTGTTCATCCACTAGATGTACGGATTGATCAGAAAACGCGTCGGAAGTTTAAAAACTGTAGACCATTCATTTTGATCCAACGGTAAAGCAATGACTATATAACGATCAAGAGGCATAGACGTGTATAAAAGCTCGAGTTGATCTTCTCGGTGGTCTTCAATTGATCTAAAGCGTCGTGAAGTGATTCGAAATCTATGGGGAAGTAGGGGGACATGTAACATCAAGGGATTGTTAGAAGTGGCAGCTGGTCCGAATTGGCATAGTGAAGCGTTTCCAAGCTTCGAATTTGGGTTTCGACGATTATGTTGGCGGCAGTAGCCAAGAAAGAGGCGGTCGGAGGATGAGAAACGCAGAGTCGAGGGAAGCGGAATCCTGTAGCCGTGAGTATAAAAATATAATAATTAAATAATTATACCAAACACCTCAACTTTAAACACTTATAACTCTTGTACACGACCTCTTTTTCACATGCGGTTCACAACATCATGATCATAGTGAGCCAAGGAACATTTTGTTATATTGTTGGTATGGTTTGAGATACTTCTGAAAAGTGTCTTGTTTTAGCAGATTCGATATACGTTATTCGATATGGCGATAGTGGGGAAAGACATTTTGTTCCTTAGTAGCGAGTCACTTACGAATGGTCAATATTAGGCTGACATATCTTGTTCATCGGTACTGAATCGCTTACGATTTGATGCTAGTGGGCCGGAACATTACTTTCTTTAATAGTGCATCACGATGTGGCGATAATGGGCTGAGGCATTACGTTCTTAAGTAACGAGTTGCTTACAGTTTAATGATAGCAGACTGAGATATAGAGTTACTCGGTTGCGAGTCATCCACGATTTTGACGACAGTAGGTTGAAGCATGTATTTCTCCGGTAGGAGTCTCTTATCATATGTTGATAATGGGCTGGGAGATTGCGTTCCCCAATAGGGAGTCACTTACTGTTTAACGATAGCAGATTGAGACAAATAGTCCCTCGGTAGCGAGTCGTCCATGATTTTGACGATAGTGGGCCGAGACATATAATTCTTCAGTAGAGAGTCGCATTCATTTTTGGTGATAACGAGTTAAAATTTTAGGCTCAATCATGTTGCAGTCGATCTTTGGCATGCGCTTTGGTACTTTGGGTTCGATCGAGTGCATATGACTAGACATGGGTTAGATTTTAGTGACACCTTTCCTACGTTGTCACTATAGCATTATATTTTGTTCAGCTGACTCGTTGGGTGCAGGTAACACAGGTTAAGTACTGTATTCGAGCATAAGTTTTGTTTTACTAGCTTATTAGTATTATATACTTATACGATGCATTTCACTCACCAGACATATGTTTAACCTCCTCTATAAAAAAAATTCATTTTAGTTATGCCATGATAGGTCGAAAGAGAGGACATGTGGTGATTTGGAGGTGTATTGTGTTGGAATTGGGTCAGCCCGTAGTAGAGTAACTGGAAAAATTTCAAAAAGAAATCCAATATTGGATCTTTAGCGGGCGCATGTACTCTAAATTTATATAGAACTTTTCTAAATTTCTTTTAAATAAAATCAATATTTTATTTAAATTTACAAATAAAGTTTTATTTTATATAAGTTGTATTATATTTATATATGTACATCATATACACATCAGTGTGTGCGTGCGCACGTGGAACATGATAACGTGTACATGGTTTAACATATCTGTTTGTATATGCTAAGACTTACATCGCAACGGACATGTTAGCCCCTGGTGTATGATTATATGAATGTATATATTTATATATACATCAAAATATTATATATATATACATGCAAAATTATAAAATAATAGTTATATAATATATACTTTATTGGCCGTATATTATTCACATAAAGCGTATATTAAAATACATATACATAATACACATAAGTATATAAATAAATATAATTAAATTATAAAATTATTTTAAATATTATTTTTATAATTACATATACATAATACATTGTAATTAAATAATAAAATTATTTTAAATATAAGTATATACATATAAGTACATATAAGCAAATCAACTTTCACTATCGCTCTCATATATACAACATTTCTCTACCCTCATATACAACAATTTTTTTTACTCACACTCACACGAGTTTGTTTTTGATGCTGATCTTGATATGGTTGCTCCATTTTGTGACCAGCCATATCCTAGACTGTCAAATAAACAAAGCTGTAAAATAGAAAAGAAAACAAACCTAAATTGCAAAAATAAAATTGAATTAAATATTAATATTGCCTTAGTTTTATAGGATTGTTTTCTCATGTTTTAGAAGGGACAAATATATTTATATGCCCAAACAACTTATGATATACACAATGTATCACTTTGAACATCCCTAGGCCGTGCATCAATTAAATCTCATGGACGACAACCCAAATATAAGCATAACGAGAAACAAACTCAGGGCACATTCACATGAAAAACAAAATAAGGTTCAGCTAACAATGCATTGGAACAATATGGAACAAAATGAGTTCCAAGCAATAAACTTAACAAGTATCAGTTGTAGGAAAAAAACAAGTGTTGAATCTCTTATTTGTGAGCAACCGGTGCACATACAAGTTTAGAGATTCAACCAACAGCAGGCTTCAGAGAGTCAATCAAAACAAGCCAGGCACATATACAAGTACAATCAGACCAAACTAGCCACACTATATATCAAAATTATAGTTCTCGATGATATGAAACCACTAGTGGTGTTTGTTCATCCACTAGATGTACGGATTGGTCAGAAAACGCGTCGGAAGTTCAAAAACTGTAGACCATTCATTTTGATCCAACGGTAAAGCAATGACTATACAACGATCAAGAGGCATAGACGTGTATAAAAGCTCGAGTTGATCTTCTCGGTGGTCTTCAATTGATCTAGAGCGTCGTGAAGTGATTCGAAATCTATGGGGAAGTAGGGGGACATGTAACATCAAGGGATTGTTAGAAGTGGCAGCTGGTCCGAATTGGCATAGTGAAGCGTTTCCAAGCTTCGAATTTGGGTTTCGACGATTATAGTGGCGGCAGTAGGCAAGAAAGAGGCGGTCGGAGGATGAGAAACGCGGAGTCGAGGGAAGCGGTATGCTGTAGCCGTGAGTATAAAAATATAATAATTAAATAATTATACCAAACACCTCAACTTTAAACACTTATAACTCTTGTACACGACCTCTTTTTCACATGCGGTTCACAACATCATGATCATAGTGAGCCAAGGAACATTTTGTTATATTGTTGGTATGGTTTGAGATACTTCTGAAAAGTGTCTTGTTTTAGCAGATTCGATATACGTTATTCGATATGGCGATAGTGGGGAAAGACATTTTGTTCCTTAGTAGCGAGTCACTTACGAATGGTCAATATTAGGCTGACATATCTTGTTCATCGGTACTGAATCGCTTACGATTTGATGCTAGTGGGCCGGAACATTACTTTCTTTAATAGTGCATCACGATGTGGCGATAATGGGCTGAGGCATTACGTTCTTAAGTAACGAGTTGCTTACAGTTTAATGATAGCAGACTGAGATATAGAGTTACTCGGTTGCGAGTCATCCACGATTTTGACGACAGTAGGTTGAAGCATGTATTTCTCCGGTAGGAGTCTCTTATCATATGTTGATAATGGGCTGGGAGATTGCGTTCCCCAATAGGGAGTCACTTACTGTTTAACGATAGCAGATTGAGACAAATAGTCCCTCGGTAGCGAGTCGTCCATGATTTTGACGATAGTGGGCCGAGACATATAATTCTTCAGTAGAGAGTCGCATTCATTTTTGGTGATAACGAGTTAAAATTTTAGGCTCAATCATGTTGCAGTCGATCTTTGGCACGCGCTTTGGTACTTTGGGTTCGATCGAGTGCATATGACTAGACATGGGTTAGATTTTAGTGACACCTTTCCTACGTTGTCACTATAGCATTATATTTTGTTCAGCTGACTCGTTGGGTGCAGGTAACACAGGTTAAGTACTGTATTCGAGCATAAGTTTTGTTTTACTAGCTTATTAGTATTATATACTTATACGATGCATTTCACTCACCAGACATATGTTTAACCTCCTCTATAAAAAAAATTCATTTTAGTTATGCCATGATAGGTCGAAAGAGAGGACATGTGGTGATTTGGAGGTGCATTATGTTGGAATTGGGTCAGCCCGTAGTAGAGTAACCGGAAAAATTTCAAAAAGAAATCCAATATTGGATCTTTAGTGGGCGCATGTACTCTAAATTTATATAGAACTTTTCTAAATTTCTTTTAAATAAAATCAATATTTTATTTAAATTTACAAATAAAGTTTTATTTTATATAAGTTGTATTATATTTATATATGTACATCATATACACATCAGTGCGTGCGCGCGCACGTGCAACATGATAACGTGTACATGGTTTAACATATCTGTTTGTATATGCTAGGACTTACATCGCAACGGACATGTTAGCCCCTGGTGTATGATTATATGAATGTATATATTTATATATACATCAAAATATTATATATATATACATGCAAAATTATAAAATAATAGTTATATAATATTATACTTTATTGGCCGTATATTATTCACATAAAGCGTATATTAAAATACATATACATAATACACATAAGTATATAAATAAATATAATTAAATTATAAAATTATTTTAAATATTATTTTTATAATTACATATACATAATACATTGTAATTAAATAATAAAATTATTTTAAATATAAGTATATACATATAAGTACATATAAGCAAATCAACTTTCACTATCGCTCTCATATACACAACATTTCTCTACCCTCATATACAACAATTTTTTTTACTCACACTCACACGAGTTTGTTTTTGATGCTGATCTTGATATGCTTGCTCCATTTTGTGACCAGCCATATCCTAGACTGCCAAATAAACAAAGCTGTAAAATAGAAAAGAAAACAAACCTAAATTGCAAAAATAAAATTGAATTAAATATTAATATTGCCTTAGTTTATGGGATTGTTTTCTCATGTTTTAGAAGGGACAAATATATTTATATGCACAAACAACTTATGATATGCACAATGTATCACTTTGAACATCCCTAGGCCGTGCATCGATTAAATCTCATGGACGACAACCCAAATATAAGCATAACGAGAAACAAACTCAAGGCACATTCACATGAAAAACAAAATAAGGTTCAGCTAACAATGCATTGGAACAATATGGAACAAAATCAGTTCCAGGCAATAAACTTAACAAGTATCAGTTGCAGGTAAAAAAAAAGTGTTGAATCTCTTATTTGTGAGCAACCGGTGCACATACAAGTTTAGAGATTCAACCAACAACAGGCTTCAGAGAGTCAATCAAAACAAGCCAGGCACATATACAAGTACAATCAGACCAAACAACAAGCTTCAAAGCTCAAGTAATATACATACATACCCATATGTATATACATGTATATATGTATATACTCAAAATGGTTCAAGCTCAAGCACAGAAAGTATATGTGAGAACTAAACATAAACAGATTTACAATTGAACGTGCAAAAGAAATCATAATGCACATAAACAAGCTCAAGCAAGACAACAAGTGTTGTATCAACACATATAATTAACGAGGCTTCCCCGATGTGAAACCTAAGGGTAGTGCTTTGTTTGTAGAGACCTATTGAATTTCAGGGAGAGTCAATGCTGAGACTCATTGACTTTCGATGGAAAGTCCATACTGAAGCATGTTAACTTATAATAGAGAATTAGTGCTAAGAATTATTGATTCTTGGAGAAAGATAATACCAAAACCAACTAACTTTTCGAGGTAAGTTAATACTGAAATCGAAGACTTAAAATGGTCGAGGGTTGTATTTAGAGTTTTCTAAATCATGATGTATTGCCAAAATAGTTATGGCGCTTAAGATAGCGAAAGGTAGGCTGAGAGCTTAACGAAGCTTAAAGAACAATACTGCAACAAAAATGCTTATTACAACTTTAAATTTACAACGTTTATAAAAATGTTGTAAAAAACCTTTTACAACTTCATGTTACAACATTTTAAAAATAAACTTTTTGAAATACCATTTTACAACTTCTACATAAATAAATGTTGTAAAAAATATTTTTTTACAACTTTAGATGGACAAATGTAGTAAAAAGAGACTTTTTACAACGTTTCGTAAGCAGAGTTTTTACAAGATTTTTCTTTGTAAGTTGTAATTGGTATTATTAATCAACTTTTTTGAACGTTGTGTAACAACTTCTTTTAAAGGTTTCACCTGGAAATTGTTGTGACTATTAATCAATGATAACCTTCTATAGAAGTTGTTTTACTCATAGACTATCGTATAACACATATAGGGAAATATTGAATTTGTCTTACTAATTTTAATAGCTGTTTTTCTAAAAAAGTTGTAATAAATATAAATAATAATTAATAATTAAGAAGTAATATTTAATATTTATTTTAAAATCTCTTATTTACTACTTAATGGTTGTTATTAAATAATTAATAATTAGTAATTAATAAAATATATTAAGTAATTACCATAGATATTTAATAATCGATATTGATTATTTAATAATTAATTATATAATTTCTATTAGGTAATTAAGAAGTAATAATTTGTAAATAATAATTAAGACTAGTATTTAATATTTATTATTTAATAATTACTTTTTCATAATTAATGATTACTATTTATTATTTAGTATTTAATAATTATAATTAATAGTTATATTTAATATCTGAAATAAATTAATATTTGTTATTATTTAAAATAAATTTAAAATATTCATAAAACTTGAAACAAAATCCAAATTTTATTTTGTAACTCTCTTTCTTGACATACACAAGTTTTATTTTGGAATTATTTTGGCTTCAAACCCAAATTTTGGCTCAAAATCCAAATTTTTTGAGCCTCTTCTAAATTTTTAGTTATATTCATTTCCCTATGGAACCTCTTCTCAAATCCAAAATCAAAATCGTTCCCGTTCCAAATCAAAAATTAATAGATTTCATACTAAACTAAACATTTTTCTCAATCTCACTCACTCCCCTTCCCCTGATGCTCCATTCTCCAGCACCGCCGCCGCTTCTGACTGCGTAGTTGCCCTCTCCAACGCAAAATGCGATTTGAGATATAGCCTTTAAAATCAAAGTACTTAAACACAAAAATGATTGCTACTGCACAACCTGTTGGCGATCTTTGCTATCACTCCCAGAATTAAAATCACCAAGACCTTGGCTATCATCGCACCCTACGAGCTATTTGCATTGTGCAAATGCTGCGAGGATAAAGACGGAGGTGATTGAAATAACATTTTAACTTTTTATAGGTCAAAAGAATGATGGAAAAAGTGAAAAGGTATGAACTTTATTTTTATGGGTATTAGGGATTGGACGGTGGTTCTCCTTTTTATGGTTTGGATGGTGCTTTCTTGCAATTGACAATCTCTACACCGTAGGTTAGGTTTACATTGCATCGGCTGACTGTCATGATGCTCATTGCAGGTTAGGTTTGCCCTTATTGTTATTTTGGTTATTGATGGTGAACTCGTGGTATGCTTGGGTAGTTTTTTGGTTTCATAGTTTCATTTCTATATCTCTCGATTGAAAGTGCTTTGAAGCTTTTCTTGTAGGTGGAAATTTGTTGTTAGTAGTTGGAATTAGAAGATTATTTGGAATGATATTTTGTATTGGATATAGAAGGAAGAATGAAAGGCATGTTCAAGGTAGGATTTAAAAGGGAAAGATGAGAAGGAGGGTTGATGTGTGCATATGGCCTGATATTGCTGGTGAGTTTTTGGCAAGATGGGAAGTTAGTTTAGTGTTGGTTGGTGGTGAAAAGTTATAGAAAGGGTTTGTGGAATTCATGTTAGCAAAAATTGTTTCATTAAGATCTTTAACATAGTTTTGTGAAGTGGGTTTAGTAGATGTGGTGGGAGATGTGGGCATGGTGGTAAAAGTTTGGGTAGTTGAAGGATTGTAGGCATGTGAGTAGAAATGGGCTTGGAACTGCCAAATGAGTATTTCTTGGACTAAGCATTAGAAGAACTGAAGTGAAACTAAAAACCAAAACATTGCTACATTATATTGCATGAGCGTAATGAGGTCTGGGCTGGAACTTTTGTTTGCATGAGATGAACTTTGGCATAAATTGAGAGTTGAGGCAACCAAAGTTGAGAACTGAAACAATAAGAGATATTGTGCATATTTGTGACGCCCCACCTCTATACCCACGCTAGCCAAGAACACTACGGTGTAGTGCTGTCGACTAGCACGGAGAATAAGGCTGTTGAGGAGCGACCATCCGTGTAATTGCTTTGGGCGAGCACCGATATGCCAGATAGTAAAAACGTGCATTTCATTTCAGGAGGAAATCCGACATGCCGATGCAAACTCAAAGCTACTACACAGTGGCTATAATAGTCTAGGACAAAATATAAAATAATAACACAGATAATATAAATGCGGAACACAGATGAAACAGAAAGTCTCATATATATATATATAATAACTGATGCCAGTTACGATACATTTGACACGGTACATGTGATACAACTACAACAGTCGACTCAGGAAGTTACATATATACAAGTACATTATCGACTAATATACATGAATACATATCAACCTATACTATGATACGACAACTCCAAAAGATATGAAAAGTCTTCATAGCTCAAGCAGCAACCTGAAGCTAAAAATCTACAACCTGTAAATACTCGGTCTGACCCGAGTATTAAATTCAAAAGAAAATAATACTCGGGTCAGTCTAATTCAAACTCAGTTATTAGTGCACAGAAGCAATAATAATTAAATAATGAATAGACGACAGTCACAGAAATAAATTTACCTATCCGATTCTTAAATAAGAAATCGGATAACGGCAAATATAACGCGAACCAATTCAAAACAATTGGAACATCAATTAAAAGGTCAACACGAGTAGGGTTGCAGTATACGCACGCGTATACTGCCTCGCCACTACTACATATGGAATACGAAATAGATCCATAAATCAAAAGCAAAAGAAATAAAAAGATAGCAGTACCGTGTGGCTGCAGTTCACGCTTGCGTGCACTGCCTTGCCACTACAGTGATGACGTGCCCAATGAATACCGTGTGGCTGCAGTTCACGCTTGCGTGCACTGCCTTTCCACAACAGTAATGATATACCCAATGAAAATTCATAAGCAAACACAAGATCAAACCCGAGTCACCGGATTCAACTCAAGTGTAATTCAAAAATCAATCCAAATGCCATCAAGTGGTACAAGGCCAAATATATAAATATGTAGAAAATGACAATAACTAACTCAGAAATGCAGTACAGTGTACCACAAAGTAAACCCATATGACATGCATACGGGGATTTCAAGTGAACTCAACAAGATTGTTGAATCCAAATGAACAAAATAATGCAAACCAACATCAGTGACACAGGTGCAAATATTGACCAGAAATGCAACTGCAAATTACATGGGGGATGACACTGTAAAATGAACCAAAGTTCGACTGAGAAATGAATAAGGCAAGCCGACATCAGTGACACAGCCTCAAAGTGAAATGGTTATAAATAACCATATATGCACACTGCAGCAAAGTCAAGTCAAGCCGTGGGTTATCAACCAAATGACACAAATGCATCAGCAAACACTAAAAGAAATTGGACAGTAACAAAAGGTGCATGAACAAAGCATGCAACAGCCGAAACAACAATGAAGACTAGAAAACAAAACAATGCTCAATGCACAGCACAACAGGCTCAAGAAAGAATGGACCTGGGCCTATCAAGTGCAACTTCAAGTGACACAAGTGATACAAGACAGAAACTACAAACTGCACATGAATTACATGAAGGCAGTAGGATGGAGGTGAGGGCACCAAAATTATGGCACCACAGCACACAACCAATTAAATACAATGGGCCAAATGCAAATGAATACAAGGCATTAATGCAATGTATCAAACTCGAGCACTAACAAAGGCGATATAATTCCAACTACGCAAACTGGCAACTATCAAATGGTTTTAAGTGGGCCTTAAATGAAGTTATGACCAAAACAGTAACTACTCATAAATACAGCAAATTCAATGTGCACAGAGAAGTGTACACAGGGGTGTACATCAATCAACTACCCTGTTCTAAACTCAATACAGAAACTATGTGATGAATGGGCAGGCAAGTGAACGCATTTTGAACCAAATGAGGCACCAGTAATCAAATACAGGAAACTGGATAATGCAAGCATCACAACCAAAAACAAAGCACGTTGCCGAAGCAACAACAAAGGCCAGCAACTAACAGAGCACGAGGCGATAACAACATAAAATGAGGACCAGGCTACAATATACTCAAGTGAAGTCAACAGCATCTGGGTGAATGTAAGTCAATGATCGAACAAATCGAACCAGTTATACTCATGAATGAACACTGGTGGTAAACGAGGTAAAGACAGACAGAATTCGAAACAAAGTTCAGTGCTATGCAAGTGCAAACCCGAAATAACAAGAAATCGAACCAAACCGGATCAAAGAGTCGAACAATTCAAGCCAAAATCAAAAGCAGACCCAAAATCAACTCAAGGAAGAAAAGCATCAACACAAACAAATATCAAATCAAAGTCGAAACAACCACGAAAACAAATTAAGCATACAAAGTCAATCAATTTCGAATTAGAAGTGAGTAATGTAAATTACTCACCTTTGCTATGAAAGTGAAGACGGCTCGACCAATTTTGAAGTTGCCGTTCGAATTGGGGGATCGATTGCCGAAGCCCTAGCTGCTGAAGACGTGCGAAGGCTCCATGCTCCATCAAAGATGAACTCGATTGAATTGAAGACGACGCCCCTGACTTTGAAACGCCCTAATTATCGAAGAGAACGAAAGGAACAACCACCATTATTTTCGTGATTTGGTTAGGGTTGGTGAACGAATGAAAAATGGATAAAGGGGGATCGGGTTTTATGCTTTGAGAATTAACACGGCCCAATATAAAAACATGGACCACTATTTAATTTCAAAGCCCAGAATTTCTTTTCACAATTTATAAAAGAATTTTAGTTCAAATTAAAAAACCCCAAATGGAATCTTGCAACAATATTTATCGTCTAAATGTCGATTATTAATTGATGCAATTACCGGGTTGTTACAGACTCCTCTCCTTAAAGAAATTGCGTCCTCGCAATCATAAGAGATGAATGGACAAAAGGTAACAACCATAAAAGCATATCATCACAAGATGAAGAAATTTGAAATAGAAAGTTCACCATATAGAGCATGAAAGAGAAAGCCTGATCGTGTTTGCTCGATGAATTCTCTGGATTCCAAAGTGAAATTCATAGGATTTGAGAACCACTGAACTTTCACGAGAAGAACATCTTTATTTCGAAGGTGCTGAACCCCCGAAACATTGATGTGAATAGAATGTTGCTCAAAGTCAAACCTGGTGAAACTTCAATTTCTTCAATAATACCGGGCTCAAGAATGAAATCGGAATCCCTAAGGCATTTCCGTAGAAGGAAGGACGCGTGAAACACATCATGAATAACAGAAAATTGAGCCGGTAATAAGAGGCGATAAGCCAAGAAACCAATACGTTCAGTGATAGGAAATGACCCAATATTTCGAGGCACTAACTTCCCCGATCGACTGAAACGCACAACACCTATCATAGGTGAAACATGAATAATTTGGAACAACAGCGTAGTACAATAACGATACGCCAGATGAATCACAGCTTCATTAATTCGGAACGCCGACGTAGTACAAAACGGTACGTCCAATGAACCGATCAACATAAAAGAACATCAGACGTAAGTCCATAAAAGGAATGAGACGAAGCTCAATAAAACGAAGTACATTGAAACGTCTGATGAACTTGGTAAAAAGATGATTCCATCCGGACATCATCAAAGAAACAACCACTTGTTGCCTACGAAAAGTGCATCGGTAACAAGATTTCCCCCCTCCGGGAGTGTAAAGAATATCAAGATCATAAGATATAGGGAACTTGAGTCAACGTGGTTGACGTAAATTAAGTTCCTTATGAGAAAATAAATATTCCCAAGATTCATGATCAGGGTAGAGAACAAATTTCTCACCCAAAAATAATGGTGCCAAATTTTGAAGAACGAAATCAATAGCCAAGAGCACTAGATCATGAGTAGCATATCTAGTCTCAATAGGCATTAATGATTTAGAAACACAAGAGACAACACGTTCTCTTATGCAAGAGAATGGTATGCAAACCAACACGATTAGCATTGGTACAAACGATAAAGTCTTGGTTCCCTCGGGAATTACAAGGATAGAAGTATCGAAAAAGAGTTGTTTTAAATAATATTCTTACCCGAAAAGCTAAAGCTTTCGAAATTTACAATTTACTTTATGTAATTATCTTTCCAGAAAAATTTACATTTTATAACTTAATTTATTGTGTCTGATTGTCTCATCAAAGCGTCTAGGAGATTCCTATCGATAACGTTGATCAAGCGCATCGACCAGAATTCTTAAAGCACTCGATGGGCAATACAAGCACAAAATCATCTTCTAAAATGGATGAAATAAACTGAATAAATGCAATTATCAGTAATATTCAATTATCACAAACGATAATCAAATTTCAAATCAACAAGATTATTAGAAAAACGATAATCGAAAATTTCAAATCACAAATATTTAATTATCCAAACGGTAATTAAACCTCAAATATCTGATTATCACAAGCGATAATCAGAAAATACAAAATGAGTATGAAAACTCAAACGGGAGTATGAAAACTCCAGCGGGAGTATGTCATAGAATAAAAGATATGGCATAACATAAAATATCCATAATGACATACTACTATAAGTATGTAAATAATGGTCAACAGGAGATCAACCGATAAGAGGTATGTCATAAATATGAAATATCCATACTGACATACGACTATAAGTATGTAAATAATGATCAACAGGAGATCAACCGATAAGAGATAATCAATATCACAAGAATCTTCTCAAAGATGGAAAGGGGTACCATACCCTAGACTTGTATTCATAACAAGTCAATAACACACGAATTCACCAATGCACAAGAATTGATAAAACTTATCAATAGAAATCACAAAAATTAGTGAAGCACAAATTCCAGAAGACTACACAAGAAATCCAGAAAATCACAAGATGAGAGTATCAAAACTCGAACGGGAGTATGGAAACTCGAACGGAGTATGAAAACTCGAAGGAGAGTATGAAAACTCGAACGGAGTATGAAAACTCGAAGGAGAGTATGAAAACTCGAACAGAGTATGAAAACTCGAACGGAGTATGAAAATTCGAAGGAGAGTATGAAAACTCGAACGGAGTATGAAAACTCGAAGGAGAGTATGAAAACTCGAACGGAGTATGAAAACTCGAACGGAGTATGAAAACTCGAACGGAGTATGAAAACTCGAACGGAGAGTATGAAAACTAACCTACACGCGAGCATGAAAACTCATCAACACATGTAACGCATAACGAGAACGGGAGCACGAAAACTCACCTACACGCAAGCATGAAAACTCATCAGCACATGTAACGCAAAGCGAGAACGGGAGCACGAAAACTCACCTACATGCGAGCATGAAAATTCATCAGCACGTGCAACGCATAACGAGAACGGGAGCACGAAAACTCACCTACATGCGAGCATGAAAACTCACCAACACGTGCAATGCAAAGCGAGAACGGAAGCACGGAATCTCACCTACACGTGAGCGTGATAATCACCAACACGTGCAACGCATAGCGAGAACGGGAGCACGGAATCTCACCTACACGTGAGCATGAAAATCACCAACACGTGCAACGCAAAGCGAGAACGGGAGCACGGAATCTCACCTGCACGCGAGCATGAAAAATCATCAACACGTGCAACGCATAACGAGACGCTATCTCATGGTTGCAAGCCATTAATTTTGACACACTAATGGCCCGAAGACCGTGGGGCGCTACCCCACATGTGTGAGTCGGAATCACACAGATTGAGGTCTAGACTAACCAAAAATCAAAAAGGTATGTGTGAGTGGGATCACACAAGTGGTGTCTAGTCTAACCTCGCAAACAAAAGAAAAGTATGTGTGAGTGGAATCACACAAGTGGTGTCTAGGCTAACCGAAAAGGTATGTGTGAATGGAATCACACAAGTGGTGTCTAGCCTAACCAAAAAGAGACATCGCACAATTGCTAGTCTAAATCATAAGAATGATCATCATGATCAACGAGAAGTGTCAATTACACTAAGTTAGTGAATATAAAAGTTTAGCTTCATGTCCCATAACCACTTGCTTAACTTAAATATTTACGAACAAACTGTAAATCTTCACTAATAAAATTGTCACAAGAGGTTCAATCGAATAAGTCCAAGAATTAACTGACGAAGAAAACGCAAGCGTTTCATACCACTTGTTTTACTAAGCCGTTTAATTAGATTTCTCATCCGAGTGAGGTAAAGGCTTGTATATACTAGTAGATTGAAAAAAAAACGGTTTAGGAAAAGAGTTTGATATTGAAAATAGAGTTGAAAACATTTTGATAAAAGAGTTTTGATATTTACTACTAGTATTAAAACCTTTATATTTTTTAAAGTGACACGTCACAAAAATGATTGTAGAAACAATCAATCACAAGAATTCACATACGAAGACGTGAATAGAATCCAAAGAAATCGATGTCGAATTCATCGAAAGGTATGTTCACCAAAAATCCCGAAGAAAAGGTCATCAAAGTTGCTAATAAATAATAGCAACAAATTGGGAAATAATCAAGAATCGATTAAATTTGAAAACCAAATCAATTCACTAAGATTCACATTCGAAGACGTGAATAAAATCCGAAGAATACGATTCCAATCCATCAAAGTAGGAATACCCAAAAATTCCTGAAATAGAAGTTATCAAAGTCGACAAAAGTGATAACAACTAATCCGAAAAGAAGAATCGATCAACAATTGGAAAAACAAAGCAGAACGAGCATAAATGCTTGAATGACTTTAGCAAAAGTAAAAGTCAAGTCAATGTCGATATCGACAAGGCAAAGTCCAAGACAATTTCTTTTATACCAAAGAAATTTTAAAACTATCAGAGAGAGGCACATGAAAACCAACAAACCATGGATAAACAGACAGAGTCGACAATTGAAATGCAATTTGTCTCAAAAATTGATACCCAAAACCCAATTGCATGGAGACTGCATTAAGTACACGAATCAGAGACAAGAATGCATATATACAGCAGTTCGAATAAACAATGCGAGTTCTAATCGAAGTGGGTACGAGTTGCAGCAATATGCAACTTGGTAGAGCATATACACAATGATACTTAGAAGTGTAAACTCAATTGAGCAAGTGCGACAAAGAATAGCAACAATGCTCATAAATAAGCGTTAGGAATTCATACCTAACAATCAAAGATGATCTTAGATAAAGATGTGAGACAAAACATCGACAAATAATTGTAGCACATGTTCCATCTAGTTATGTTTTATATTCGTCCTAAACCCCAGGCTCTGATACCAAGCTGTGACGCCCCACCTCTATACCCACGCTAGCCAAGAACACTACGGTGTAGTGCTGTCGACTAGCACGGAGAATAAGGCTGTTGAGGAGCGACCATCCGTGTAATTGCTTTGGGCGAGCACCGATATGCCAGATAGTAAAAACGTGCATTTCATTTCAGGAGGAAATCCGACATGCCGATGCAAACTCAAAGCTACTACACAGTGGCTATAATAGTCTAGGACAAAATATAAAATAATAACACAGATAATATAAATGCGGAACACAGATGAAACAGAAAGTCTCATATATATATATAATAACGGATGCCAGTTACAATACATTTGACACGGTACATGTGATACAACTACAACAGTCGACTCAGGAAGTTACATATATACAAGTACATTATCGACTAATATACATGAATACATATCAACCTATACTATGACACGACAACTCCAAAAGATATGAAAAGTCTTCATAGCTCAAGCAGCAACCTGAAGCTAAAAATCTACAACATGTAAATACTCGGTCTGACCCGAGTATTAAATTCAAAAGAAAATAATACTCGGGTCAGTCTAATTCAAACTCAGTTATTAGTGCACAGAAGCAATAATAATTAAATAATGAATAGACGACAGTCACATAAATAAATTTACCTATCCGATTCTTAAATAAGAAATCGGATAACGACAAATATAACGCGAACCAATTCAAAACAATTGGAACATCAATTAAAAGGTCAACACGAGTAGGGCTGCAGTATACGCACGCGTATACTGCCTTGCCACTACTACATATGGAATACGAAATAGATCCATAAATCAAAAGCAAAAGAAATAACAATAAAAGCAGTACCGTGTGGCTGCAGTTCACGCTTGCGTGCACTGCCTTGCCACTACAGTGATGACGTGCCCAATGAATACCGTGTGGCTGCAGTTCACGCTTGCGTGCACTGCCTTGCCACAATAGTAATGATATACCCAATGAAAATTCATAAGCAAACACAAGATCAAACCCGAGTCACCGGATTCAACTCAAGTGTAATTCAAAAATCAATCCAAATGCCATCAAGTGGTACAAGGCCACATATATAAATATGTAGAAAATAACAATAACTAACTCAAAAATGCAGTACAGTGTACCACAAAGTAAACCCATATGACATGCATACGGGGATTTCAAGTGAACTCAACAAGATTGTTGAATCCAAATGAACAAAATAATGCAAACCAACATCAGTGACACAGGTGCAAATATTGACCAGAAATGCAACTGCAAATTACATGGGGGATGACACTGTAAAATGAACCAAAGTTCGACTGAGAAATGAATAAGGCAAGCCGACATCAGTGACACAGCCTCAAAGTGAAATGGTTATAAATAACCATATATGCACACTGCAGCAAAGTCAAGTCAAGCCGTGGGTTATTAACCAAATGACATAAATGCATCAGCAAACACTAAAAGAAATTGGACAGTAACACAAGGTGCATGAACAAAGCATGCAACAGCCGAAACAACAATGAAGACTAGAAAACAAAACAATGCTCAATGCACAGCACAACAGGCTCAAGAAAGAATGGACCTGGGCCTATCAAGTGCAACTTCAAGTGACACAAGTGATACAAGACAGAAACTACAAACTGCACGTGAATTACATGAAGGCAGTAGGATGGAGGTGAGGGCACCAAAATTATGGCACCGCAGCACACAACCAATTAAATACAATGGGCCAAATGCAAATGAATACAAGGCATTAATGCAATGTATCAAACTCGAGCACTAACAAAGGCGATATAATTCCAACTACGCAAACTGGCAACTATCAAATGGTTTTAAGTGGGCCTTAAATGAAGTTATGACCAAAACAGTAACTACTCATAAATACAGCAAATTCAATGTGCAAAGAGAAATGTACACAGGGGTGTACATCAATCAACTACCCTGTTCTAAACTCAATACAGAAACTATGTGATGAATGGGTAGGCAAATGAATGCATTTTGAATCAAATGAGGCACCAGTAATCAAATACAGGAAACTGGATAATGCAAGCATCACAACCAAAAACAAAGCACATTGCCGAAGCAACAACAAAGGCCAGCAACTAACAGAGCACGAGGCGATAACAACATAAAATGAGGACCAGGCTACAATATACTCAAGTGAAGTCAACAGCATCTGGGTGAATGTAAGTCAATGATCGAACAAATCGAACCAGTTATACTCATGAATGAACACTGGTGGTAAACGAGGTAAAGACAGAATTCGAAACAAAGTTCAGTGCTATGCAAGTGCAAACCCGAAATAACAAGAAATCGAACCAAACCAGATCAAAGAGTCGAACAAGTCAAGCCAAAATCAAAAGCAGACCCAAAATCAACTCAAGGCAGAAAAGCATCAACACGAACAAATATCAAATCGAAGTCGAAACAACCACGAAAATAAATTAAGCATACAAAGTCAATCACTTTCGAATTAGAAGTGAGTAATGTAAATTACTCACCTTTGCTATGGAAGTGAAGATGGCTCGACCAATTTTGAAGTTGCCATTCGAATTGGGGGATCGATTGCCGAAGCCCTAGCTGCTAAAGACGTGCGAAGGCTCCATGCTCCATCGAAGATGAACTCGATTGAATTGAAGACGACGCCCCTGACTTTGAAATGCCCTAATTATCGAAGAGAACGAAAGGAACAACCGCCATTATTTTCGTGATTTGGTTAGGGTTGGTGAACGAATGAAAAATGGATAAAGGGGGATCGGGTTTTATGCTTTGAGAATTAACACGGCCCAGTATAAAAACATGGACCACTATTTAATTTCAAAGCCCATAATTTCTTTTAACAATTTATAAAAGAATTTTAGTTCAAATTTAAAAACCCCAAATGGAATCTTGCAACAATATTTATCGTCTAAATGTCGATTATTAATTGATGCAATTACCGGGTTGTTACAATATTTGAAACCATAACGAACCAAGTATAAACTAAAAACTATAGGTGTTATGGGCATGTGCACCCAAGAGGCCGAGACCTAATGAAGTAGGCTAATGTGAAGGAAAATGAAGTCGAAGGTAGCGAGAGAAGTAAAGAAGGACAGAGAACGAGCAAGCTATATGGCGAAAGGAGTCAAAGGACCTAGCATGCTCCATCTTGCTCGGTTATGGTAATGAACCAGACATTAATTTCTAATACAGCAAGAATCCCTATTCAACTCTTTTGACACCAAGCATCAGTTCTTGCTCGGTGGTTCCAACACGAAACATCAATCACTGTTTGGGGGTCCCAACATTGAACAGCAATCCCTGTTTTGTAGTTTCAATACCAGACAGGAATTGTTGTTTGGTGAGTAACTCACCGGACAAGGAATGCTGTTTGGTGCATATTGACACCAGGCAAGGCACCGAACGAAATGTCATGTTTGGAACAATTTTCGAGGCCGAATAAGTAGAAGCTAAGCAAGACCGACCAAGGAGAGGCATGAAAGAATCCAGCTAGTATGGTGTCTACATCCATCAATGGAGCTAATTTACCCTAAACAGAGCCATTTCAGCTGAACAAAACAAGTTATATATGGAACAAAATCTGAGTATATATGGAAATTCCTGATCGTATCTTTTATATATTGAAGTAACCGAACTGAATGAGTTATAGGAAAACTGCCTAATTTTCCGGGAAGACCCCTATATCTCTTGACTCCTATAAATACCCAAGCATCTAACGTCAATAGAGAAATTTTTCGGACCCTTTAGACTTTATCGAACCCGAATAATCGAACGGAGCTTCTGGATTCTAATATTTAGTAATAACACATTGAATTTTGCATTCAAACACTTGTAAAAACTAAAATGTGAAAAAGGGAAAGAAAATGAACGGTGGACGTAGGTCCATTATGATTAAACCACTATAAATCTGTGTGTACTTCATTTTATTGCATTCTACTTCTGTTGAATTCTCTGTTAAAAATTTGATTGGAGGTGTTTGTCCACTTTTCGTGCAAACATTTTTGGTGCTTTCAATGAGAGCATTTTTCATGATGCCTCCTAAATCTAAGAGAAAGATTGGTGGTACCAGCGGTAACACTAACCAAGCTACTAGCAATGAAGACAGTCGTTCATCATGTACTCCAGGACCAGACACCATCACCAAAGGTGACCTGGATAAAGTTCCGTGGATCTTGATTCTTGAATCGCTGCCCAACAATAAGCTATTGTGGACCAAATCATGACACACCTAGGGCAGATTCAGCCAATCGCATACAACACTGAAATAAGAGGGAGAACCTAGTCCTATGAGTCTATAGGACGAACATGGTCACACTTTAGCAACGAACCAGATCAAGAAATCCTAAGAGTAGGATGAGTGAATGCCAAGGAAAAAAATCGAGTAAGGACTCAGATAGACACCGCGCCAAAGGACCAGATCGACACTATAATGTAATGGAGAGGTGGTGGACCATTACCGGCCATGGCCGATCATTTTGATCTAGGCAACGATCCCTTATCTTAGTAGAAATAGAAATTTACGGAAGGCGAACTTATCATAGTGAACGATCCTGGAGCAGGGAATGGAATCGAGATCATAAAGCGAGTCATTATAAAAGAAATGAAAGTATCTTTTCACCCCAGCGGGAGAGATCTACTCAGCTCCACTTATCCTTTGAACGGGAAGGTCAGATGGCGTGAATCATAAGGGAGCGTGTACGTTGTGGAAAAATGGTGTGTGGGATCGAAGCAAGAGTTGATAACTCATTTTTAGTGGAAATAGAGGCTGTTAGATACCCTAGGAGTTTTCGAATGCCTTCTTGGGCCCTTATTAAGTCATGACTAATTCTATAGTGCATTTGCAATGAGATACGCGACATATGTTGATGAGTAGAGCAACAGAAGAAGTTTTGTGCAAGTGCTTTCCCATCTTCCTAACACATTTCGCGACTATGTGGTTTTGCTGCCCTCCACTTGGCTCAATCCGTTAGTAGGAGAGGTTAAAGGAAAAATTTATTAGCCAATTTTGGGTTCATATAGAGCAACCCAAAGACCGGTATTCTTTTTCGGATGTAAAACAACAAGATGGTGAAACACCGTGGCAATACTTAACTTGCTTTAATGTTACACCTGCCAGCGTCTAGAATGCTGTTGTATGATTAGAACTTATGGAATTGTGCAGCGGCATTCATCCTGACACAAAATTAGCCTGGAGATTAACTAAAGAGAAACCAGCCATCTTGCAGAACTTTCTTTGCGAAGCAACAATATATGCGATTGGAGGAATCCCTAGCTAGGCGACTGACTGGAACGATTGTTAGACCGTCTGAAGCATCTAATAGTGTGAACGCTACGGTTAAATATAATGAATGTAACGATGCTAAGAAAATGAAAAAGAAACAATTAAAACAACTTTGGAGCGAAGAAAACAAAATGTAAAAGGTTCCAACATGGAACGTGGTCTGATACCTACACAAATTTGGACGATACTATAGGAAACATCTGCATCACCACGCAAGCAGAAAAAATATAACAGGCCTGCGTCGAAGAAAAAAAATGAAGCTAAGATGAATATGGGGAAGATTTGTAGATTTCATGAATCCTATGGACATAACACTAATGAATGTTGTGATTTGTGGATATAATAGAAGAACACCTCTGGAAGTGAAAGTTAGAGCATCGTATCAGGAATCTGAATGCTCCCCCAGTTCCTATATAGTAGGTCCCAAAGAAATCCTACCAGGAAATCAGGGTGAAGGATCTAGTGCTAATAGTAAGAAGGATGAAAGGCTTATAATTATGCCATAACAGAAGGACCTCACGTAGCCTATAAAAGTAGGGCTGAAATGGAAAGATATGCAAAGCTGTTAAAGAACGGAGAAGCTTACGTGTACACGATAGCTGAGGAGCGGAAAATCAAAGCACCATGTCATGAGCAGGACGTGATAATATTTAATTATAATGATTTTCGGGGTCAGCAAAACCTGCATACAGATCCCCTAGTGATTTCGATAATGCTCATTCTGGTAGAAGTACGTCAAATTTTGGTAGACAAAGGGAGTTCCATAAACGTTCTATTCGAAGATGCATTTGATAAAATGAGGTTGTTCATGGAGTATGTTACATCATGCATCCGACGATTGCATGGTTTCATAGGAGAGGGCACAATACCTCTGGGAAGGCTGGATCTATTTGTCGAGATTGGAACCATCCTCGATCAGCCATACGAAAACAAACTTTCATTTTGATGGATGGATTCTCGACATATAGTGCTTTTCTAGGGCGGCTAACCTTATTTAGTTTCCATGCAGTGGTGGCTTAATGGTGCTTAACCATGATATTCCCTACGACCATTGGAGTAAGGGTAGTGGAAGGAACCCAAGATGCTGTCAGGGAGTGTTATGCGACGGAACTTAGAGAAAACAAACAACGAGAGAAAGGGAAGGGTGTAGAGGTTGTGCTCTTAGCCAAAAACTCTACCATATAGAAATTAAAGGAGCCCCCTCACTCGGGTTCACAAGTCATCCTAACAATGAACTTGACCCGAGAGATAGAGGAGAGAGGGCTGCAGCTGACCCCAGAAAGGCAACGGAATTTGTGAAAGTATATAGTAGTGACCCAACGAGACTTTTGAAGATCCAATCCAAACTAGAAAGGGATCTCAAGGTGTAGTTAAAAGGATCTTGTAGGACTACCGGGACATATTCGCCTAGCCACATGCAAATATGTGTGGAATCTACCTTTTGATTGCAAGTCATGCTTTGAATATCGACCCAAGAAAAACGAATGAAATTAAAGAAAAGAAGTATGTGTCTAGAGTGGTTAGCGGCACTTAACGAGGTAGTGAAAACCTTATTAGCAAATGGCTTCATCAGCGAGTCTCAGTACCTGGATTGGGATACAAACCCGGATTTGTTAGGAAATCGAGTCGAAAATGGCAGGCATGTATTGACTTCTCCAGCTTGAATGATGCATGTCCTAAAGACTGGTTCTTGCTCCTAAGAGTCGACCAATTAGTAGATGGAACAACATGGCATGACTTCTATCTTTTATGAATGCATATTCTGGATACAATCAAATTGCTATGTACGTCATGGATTAGGAACACACTAGCATTATTACCGACTTAGGACTCTATTGCTATAAGGTCATGTCTTTTGGGCTCGAGAATGCAAGGGCAATATATCAATGCTTAGTCAATAAGATGTTCACTGATAAATTGGAATGACTACGGGGTTATACATGGATGATATGCTAGTGAAGTCAAAAAAGGATAAAGGCTACATCTCACACTTGGACAAAATGTTTCGAATTCGATGGGAGTTTGTGATGAAGCTAAACCCACTAAAATGTTCTTTTGGGGTTTCTTCTGGAAAGTTCTTAGAACTCGTCGCACAGGCTAAGGGAATTAATGCCAACCCAGAACAAGTCTTGAAGGATACCAAGATCCCTGAAACTCAAAGGGAGATGCAAAGCTTGAATGGCAAGGTGGCAGCATTAAGTAGGTTCATATCTGCGGTTACTAATGAGTGTGTTCCATTCTTTAAAGCGCCGAAGAAGGAGAAAGGAAAATTTGTGTTGATAGATGACATCCTGGGTGCATTTCTTAACTTATAAGAGCATTTACAGAAGCCTCCATCCGATTCTTTCTATTGCAATTTTATAAAAAAGACCTATATTTGTACTTAGCTGTGTCATCCCACACCTTGAGTGCAGCATTGGTCTAAGGGGAAGGTCAGGTACAACATCTAGTGTAATATGTGAATAAGTATTTCACAGGGCTGAAGTCTGGGTATCCTAAGGCTGAGAAATTGGAATACTGCCTTTTAATCATGTCCTAGAAGTTCAGGCAATATTTCCAGTCGCATCCCATCCTAATTTGACAGATAGGCTTTTAAGACATGTTCTACCTCGACCTGATACTTCAAGAAGACTTATCAAACAAGTATTGAACAGAGCCAATATGAGATTACCTATCATCCCCGATGGTGATCAAAGGACAAGACTTGGAAGACTTTATTATTGAATTTACGATTAGGATGATGAAGTGGAATCCTGGGAGGAAAATACTCTTAAATGGTGGATGTATTTGGATGGGGCTTCAAACAAGCACAATTCTAGTGCAAGAGTGGCACCGTTGACACCAAGAGGGAAGACGTTGATCTGAGAAATACGAATGTGGTTCAAGGTGACTAATAATGAGGCAGAATATGAATCTTTGATAGCAAGATTGGAGATAGCAAAGAAATTAGGAATCTAGTCATCGTGCATGCACATCAACTCGCAGTTGGTCGTAAATCAGGTGATAGGAGAATTTCAGTCTAAGGGGAACGCTTGAAATCCCTTTTAGGGAAGGTTAAAGTTTTGCTTAATGAAATGGAGCACTACGTGATCAAACACATCACAGAGAAGAGAATCAGGATGCAGACGAGTTGGCAAAGATGACAAGTTCAGGACCTGGATCTCTATTGGGATCGGTACAGTTATGACCCTATTTAGTTCCAACTTCAAGGAGCTGAATGTGATCGCAACTATTAATGACGATGAGACCCAAATGATGCCACTAATCAGATATCTGAATGGGAGGATATTGTAGAATATGCTAGTATACAATTTTTGTTTGATGATAATAAACACATACACACACATATATATATATATATTCATTTAAATGTATTTGTTATTGTACTATTTTATTTTTCACATAATTAAATAAACATTTGCTGGATAAAATATATAACACGGAATTCAAATTCAAACAAATATTTTATTTAAAAAAATACTTATTACAAATTCAAATAGTACAAATTTAAGCTCTCACTACATTTATACATTTTTCAATTACTAATCATTTCAAATTACATCACATTTTTCAATTTACAATTTACACCTCACTACATATTCACTCAACACTCGTATTTTTACCTTCAACTTTATTTTATCTTGAATTCAACATCTGAGTTATCTGCAAAACATTGACGCGGTAAAATTGAAAAAGAAATATTTTGTAGTGTATGATAAAATGTGTGTTTGAAAATTTTATTTGCCTCGATTATTTGGGTTGTTCGTCATCATTTTCGTTTTAACTTATTTTACACGAACAGCTTGTAACATGCACAGTGTATCACTGTTCATGTCACAAGGCCATGCACACCAATATACGCTAGCTTGTTAAAACTACAAGGACAGGTGAGCATAAGGTCAAACCTAAGAAAATGCTGAATTCAACTCAGGTGACTCGAAGAAACTGCAACAATCCACACATACCAAAGACCAGAATTCAAGAGGACAAAACCATATCGAGCTAGTAGATCAGTGCGACAAGACTCGAAGTACACCAGACATAGCTAGACCAACCATATACTACATGCTACTATACATGATGTACATGTGAAGCAACTCAACATGACACAGTCAGAAGCAATATGAGATGAAGACATCAACAAAAGGGATAGATTCATGAAGAATTCAAAGCAAATTATACGAACTTATATTTAGGGATTTCATCCCTATATAACCCAGTTACATCATCGGCATAAAAATGCATTCGAGTTCAAGCAAAATATGAGAGAAATCCATTAAAGAATATCAATAATCAATAACTCGAATCAAAATAGAGTTCGAAAGCAAAATCGAGTCAAGCATAATCATAGATCGAAAAGGAAAATCGCATACTAGTATTCGAACTCAACAAAGAAGCGACTGTAAGTAATAATCAACGAAGGGATCGATTATCAAGGCAAATCAAAGAGAATTCATCACTGCAATCAACCATATAATATTCGGCGACTTCGTTTTTGGGCAAAGCCCCAGATTTCCAAAAACCCTATATTCTAGATCGAAGAAGAAGCTGCCACAAAATAAAAAGGGGATCAGACTTCACTTTGCACAATTATTTTAAGGACCGTCTTTTAATTTTTAAGCTAGTTTTATTTTATTTTTGGGCTTGAATTATTAAATAGGGTTAAGTTAGTTTATTTATTTTCAATTGTAATTTTCTTTTTTAAATTGTGTAACTTTTTAGTCGTGTGACTTGGTACGAACTACGGTGGTGTAGTTCGAGAATTCGCAACTCAGTAATTAAGTTGTGGCGGGGTTTTGAGCGTAGAGTTAGGTTAGTCATTAGATGGTGTCGCAAATTTACGTGTGTAAGCGGCCGACTACTTAATTTCTAGTAGAAACCTTGGGGACAGCATGTAGGCAGGGTTTTGCCGAAGTTGGGAAAATTTATTTGTGATCTCTTCTGCATAATTATCTGTGATTGTTTTTTATTTCTGCATTAATTTTTATTATTATTAGTATCACCCTATTCACCCCCTCTAAGGTGAAAACGATCCTACAAGTGGTATCAGAGCTAGGAAAAAAAACCAATTTTTGTTTTAACTTTTTTTTAATGGCTTCTTTTAATAATGCTTTTGCTGAAGGTTAGTCCATATTTCGACCACCGATGTTCAATGGCGAATATGTTTACTGGAAAAATAGAATGAAATTTTTTCTGAAAACCATATATGCATGGAATATTGTTGAGACGGGATATAGGATACCAACTATAGTGGTAGATAATCAAGAAGTTAAAAAACCTGTGGTTCAATAGATAGATCTAGAAAAGAAATTGCAAAATTCTAAAGCAGTAGATTCTATTATTTGTTCATTAGATCAAATTTAATTTAATCGTGTATCACATTGTCTAACCATGCAGGAAATTTTGGATATGCTTGAAGTGGCTCACGAAGGAACCTCTTAAGTCCAAGAATCTCGCCTTGCCATGCTTAGTAGCAAATATGAGAATTTCACAATGGTCAAGAATGAAAATGTCAAAGAGATGAATGGACGACTTTCTAATCTTATATACAAATCAAAAGCTCACAGAAAACCGTATACAAAAGTGGAAATAGTACGAAAAATCCTAAGAATACTACCATGAAATTTTGAAGCAAAAGTCACTGCCATTCAAGAATCAAAAGATCTGAAACAAATTAAGGTTGAAGAAATCATTGAAAATCTCACCACTTATGAGCTATAAATGAAATTCAAGAAAGAACATGAAGGAGGTGATACTCGAAAGAAATCAATAGCTCTCAAAGGAACAACTGAAAGTGAAGATAAAGATGATGATGGTGCGGTAGAACTGGCATTGATAATAAAGAAATTCAAAAGGTGGAATCACAAGTATGGAAATCCAGCTCTAAATCAACAACTGAAAAGAAGAATAGTCAAAGTCCTAGACAACTGAGAAGAGCAGAAGATCATCTACCATAACTGCGACAAACCCGGTCATGTCAAGCCAAATTGTCCTCAGAATCGACTCAGCCAAGAAAAGAAACCCAAAAGGAGAAGTTTTACAGCTATTTGGGATGAAACTGATGAAGTTAATAAAAGCACTTGCAGTGAGAGTGAAAAAGAAAAATTATGTCTTCAAGGAGAAACAACTGACAGTGATGATGATGAGCCAAGTGAGATATCAAAACATACTCGTTCGAAATTACATATATATTTTCATGAAGTGAATGGCTGTTTTGAAAGACTTAGGGAGAAATATGCTAAACTTGAATCAAAAAAAGGTAGTTTGATAGAATTTAATAAGCAGCTTGATCAATTGATTAAAAACTATCGAACAAGAGCCCTAAGTATGATAAGTGTCCATCATTTGGAGAAGAAATTAAAAAATCAGAAATTAAAATTAAATCACTTGAAAATGAAATTCTGATTTTGAATGAAAGTGAAAACACTAAGAGAAAAAATTCTACTAAAAAAGTGCATCTTGTTATTGAATGAAAATGAATCTCTCAAAACACAAGTCCAACAATTGTCTACAACTTTAGGAAAATACTCCGAATGAGAAAAACCGCTGAATATGTTATTAGTGAAACAAACTGTTAATTCTATTAGATAAGACTTGGGTATACTCAATCTGAACGTGTTAGAAGTGAAATTAATCAAGCCAACTCAAAGTACACGATTTGTAGAAAAATTGGGCACAATCAAAACAATTGCTGGTTTAGATCCAAACACACGAAAATCATAACGATTTGGGTTCCAAAAAGCACGAGTATGAAATCCATTGAAGTCAAACAAATCAAGGGAACAAAAGGAATAAATATAAACTGATTTGGTTCTACACAAACTTGTTTTTCTAAATTAATTTTCGCTAACAATCATGGACCTATAAAAACAAATAGGTCACAAAAATCTTCTCTCGTGTAGGTGTGGTGGCAGACTAAGGAACAACAAGAGCGATACCTGGATTGTGGCTGTTCCAGGCACACGAGGACGACAAATAGAAGTTCCTTAGCCTAGAGAAGTACAAAGGTAGCATAGTCAAATTGGGTCAAATGATGTATTATATGTTGAAAATCTGCACCATAATCAGATTTCAATCAGCCAGCGATCAACTGAGAAAATTTGAGCACCTCGATTAAATTGTCAAGGATGAAATTAGTAAGGTAGTTGATCGAAAGAAACATCGAGGAATGATTGATAACTTCACCTTACTGCTTCTAGACATTGTGTTCTCTGCTTAATTATGTACACGGGTTCAATCAAATCCAAATAAACCTCATTTTAAAAGTTGTAAAATGATTATAAGGTATTTGTTGCACACTAAACACGATTTGGCCTATGATATCTATATAATGATAACTTTAAGTCAAAGGGGAATTCAGATGCAGATTACACTGGTAACCTAGTTGATAGAAAAATTACTAGTAGAATCTGTTTTATATTGAGACATTAATTAGTTGCATCGCATTTTCAAAGAAAATATTTGCTTATTTTTCATTTCAGCCGATTTTCATACTTTTTTTCAAAATCCCTTTCAGAAAATAGTTTTTAATGAATTCGTTTCAGATTAGGCATTTTAGAAATTTGATTTACTTTTTGAATTTGATCTTAAATGACTACATTAACTAATCTAACCCCCTATTAATTATCAATAAGATAAATAGGGACTGAAAAAAAATGGCTGCGTTGATATTAACCATACATTATGACTTGAGACAGCATATGTAGTAAATTTCTTTAAAAATTTAAACAAAATTTGTAACAACTTTGATTGGTAAAAATTCCATGACCTTCTCTATTTCTATCATATTTCTAATGACCATCACTCATCAAAGTATGTCAAAATATGGTATTTAAATGGAAAATTATTCATTGTTTTAAATTTAATTAGCAATGAAAATATCCAAAGTATTCACTCTCATTTAAAAGTTCTCATGGTTATGCGTGGATGAATTACATGGAATCTTTGATTATGTACTTTCATGCTCATTTAAAAGTCCTCACGTTTATGCATGTATGGAACACATATCAAAATTGATTATTAAATAGATGAGTTGATTCTAATCTCATTTAAAAGTCCTCACGCTTATGCATGGTTAGAAGATGCTTGAAATTCATTTTTTTTAATTTAAAGAATACTACTAATCTCATTTAAAAGTACTAACGGTTATGCATGGTTAGTAAGTATTTAATAGTTTCCTGTCATAAATATACCACAAATAGAGAAAACCATATGGTTTTCCATACCAACATCACCCCTATCACTCTAAAGTGGAATATGCGCCTAATAGAGTATTTATGATTTTCGTTTGCTTTTTTATTGAAATTTAATATTTATACTCGATTAGGTAATGATATTGTATTAATGTCTATCACTTTATCTCTATTTGTCTAACACTTTTACTCTTTTACTAATGACAAAGGGGAGAGAAAAGTTATGACTTTTGCAAATAAAGTTCAAATATTTTATTTTTAATTGCATATTCTCAGTTAGGCTCATTTGCATGGTTTATTATTTTCTATTTGTAAATTTCTTTTTATTTATTTTCATGCATATATGAAGGGGAAGCTTTGTTGTAGGGGGAACATTTAAATCGGGGGAGCTAATAGAATTCATTAAAACCAAATACATTTAATATAGTCAAAATCATAATATATGTTTGTTATCATCAAAAGGGGGAGATTGTGGAATATGCTAGTATATGATTTTTGTTTGATGATAATAAACATATATATATATATATTCATTTAAATGTATTTGTTATTATACTATTTTATTTTTTACATAATTAAATAAATATTTGTTGGATAAAATAAATAACACAGAATTCAAATTCAAACAAATATTTTATTTAAACAAAAATTTTATTACAAATTCAAATAGTACAAATTAGAGGTCTCACTACATTTATACAATTTTCAATTATAATATAATTTTAAATTACATCACATTTTTCAATTTACAATATACACCACACTAAATTCACTCGACACTCGTATTTTTATCTTCAACTTATTCCAGCTTGAATTTAGCATCTGAGGTATCTGCAAAATAAACATTGATGTAGTAAAATTGAAAAAGAAATATTTTACAGTGTACGATAAAGTATGTGTTGAAAATTTTAATTACCTCAGTTAGTTGGGTTGTTCGTCATCATTTCATTTGAATTTATCTTACACAAATAACTTGTAACATGCACAGTGTATCACGGTACATGTCGCAAGGCCGTGCACACCGATATACGCTAGCTTGTTAAAACTACCGGGATAGGTGAGCACAAGGTCAAACCCAAGCAAATGCTGAATTCAACTCAGGTGACTCAAAGAAACTACAATAGCCCACACATACCAAAGACCAGAATTCAATAGGACAAAACCAGATCGAGCTAGCAGATCAGTGCAACAAGACTCAAAGTACACCAGACACAACTAGTTCAACCACATACAAGATGCTACCATACATGATGTACATGTGAAGCAACTCAACACGACATGGTTAGAAGCAATATGAAATGAAGACATCAACACATGTACAAAGTTGAGCTTCAGAGCATAACAACACAGTTGTGAAAAATGTACACTGAAATGAAACCAGTTCAGATTACAACAACAAGAACAACACACTGGAATCAGAAACATGTCCGCAAGTAAGCACACTGGAACCATATTTTCAGTGAACCAAGCAAGCCAGAGAATTCAAGACATAATGCAACAGAGCAAAGCCTCAACACCAAAATGCAACAAGACTTCCTAATGTTGCCAGTAAGAACCAGATCAATCAGCTCGACCAGACCAGATAAATATGTAGTAACATTCACTACACATGTATGCATGCATGTGTATGCATGTATATACATGAATATGTGCTTGTTTTCCAAAATCAATGAGCTACAAGTCCTTCATTAGCAACAAAACAGAATAAAGTGAAAAACAAAGCTATAAGGAAATACAGCAAAACAATAACTCCAAACAAGAACAATCGGACTTAGAATGAACCATAGTAATCTAGACTCAACCAACTTTCGTTCAAACGTACAAAGACATCAAGGTAGTTCTCAAATCACTGAAGTGAATACATACAAGGGCATATGACCAGTCATCAAATCAGACATGCTCTGTTTCAAACAAAAGACTTGAATGAACATGTATCAGTGCAGACTCTACATTATTCAAAAGCAACCAGGATCAAAACAACGCAAGAATGAAATGCTACATCACTCAATGTAGAACAGATCAGTGCACAATGGATATGCAATCACATGTACATAGGAGAAAATTCAAATGAAGCATATCATGGTAAAAATTATCACTTCTAAAAGTCAGTGAATAAAAAGTCAAATCTAGCAAAAAAAAATTAGAACTCGCAGGTGATAACATGACTATAAACGAAGTCATAGAAATTATCTCAAATTTCAAAGTGCCGAAGTAATAGGAGGAAACCGACTCAAGCAAGTGCAAATTTATCAGTAACGTATAATCAATTGAACCAGTCAGAATAAATCACCATCATTCGAGCACAAAGCAATGCAAGGGATAAATTCATGAAGAATTCAAAGCAAATTATACGAACGTATATTTAGCGATTTCATCCTCATATAACCCAGTTACATCATCGGCATTAAAATGCATTCGAGTTCAAGTAAAATATGAGAGCAATCCATTGAAGAAAATCAAAAATCAATAACTCGATTCAAAATAGTGTTCTAAAGCAAAATCAAGTCAAGCATAATCATAAATCGAGAAGGAAAATCGCATACCAGTATTCGAAATCAACAGAGAAGCGACTGTAAGCAACAATCGACGAAAGGATTGATTGTCAAAGAAAATCAAAGAGAATTCATCACTGCAATCGACCACATATTATTTGGCGACTTCGTTTTTGAGCAAAGCACCAAATTTCCATAAACCCTATTTTCTAGACCGAAGTAGAAGCGATCGTAAAATAAAAAGGGATCAGACTTCACTTTTCGCAATTATTTTAAGGGATGTCTTTTAATTTTTAGGCCGGTTTTAATTTTTGTTTTGGCCTTCAATTATTAAATAGGGTTAAATTAGTTTATTTATTCTCATTTGTAATGTAACTTTCTAGTCATGTGACTAGATACGAACTACAGTGGTATAGTTCGAGAATTCGCAACTCAGTGGCTGAGTTGTGATAGGATTTTGAGCGTAGAGTTATGTTAGTCATTAGCGGGTGTCGCAAATTTACGTGTGTGAGCGTATAACTACTTAATTTCTAGTAGAAATCTTAGGGGCAGCATGTAGGCAGTGTTTTTTCGTTCTGGGTAGATTTGTGTGTGATCTCTTCTGCATTATTATCTATGATTGTTATTTTCGCATTAATTTTTATTATCATTAGTATCACCCTATCCACCCCCCCGTTTGGGGTGAAAACGATCCTACAGATATTACCAATCAATAGCAATGAAGCTAGGAAAGTCTTGCGATCGCTTTATCATTCAGGGTGGTGTGTTTTATTTAATAGGATTTTCTAACCCATTACTGAGGTGCATCGCCAGAAAGGAAGATGAGGAAGTGTTGGAAAACGTACATCAAGGGAGCAATGTGGACCAAGCTGAGAAGCGCAACTCAATCAAAGAAGGCGTTGTGGTATGGATACTTCTGGTTGACATTAAATCCCCATGCAGTGGATTATACCAAAAGATGCGACAAATGCCAATATTTCGAGAAAATCCCAAGATTACCCTCAGTTGAGTTGACTCACAACGTTAGCCCCTAGCCTTTCATGATCTTGGGAATAGATATGATTGGAGAGCTTCCTATGGTTATGGGTGGAGCTAAGTATGCTATAATGGTAGTTGACTACTGTACTAAGTGGGCTGCAGCCGAACCACTTATTAAGGCACCAACGGTCAAGGTCATAAACTTTTTTTATTGGGATGTGGTATATCGGTATGGAATCCCCCTTGAAATCATCTCGGATAATGGATTGCAGTTTGATAGTGAGTGGTTTGCTGATTTCCGTCGACAACTTAGGATAAAGAAAAGTTTCTCTATGGTAGCATACCCAAAGGCTGAAGGATAGGTGGAAGCGATAAATAAGGTTTTGAAGGCCCTTATAAAAAAGTGGCTGGAAAAGGCGAATAGAGCATAGATTGATGAACTTCCACTTACATTGTGGGCTTACCACACTTCTTTTAAGACAACAACATGACATTCTTCTTTCTCATTGACTTATAGGTTAGAGGCGAGGTTTCCAGTGGAAATTACAGTATGGTCACATAGGAGGATTCATTATGGACCAAGTCAGAATGAGGAGCTGCTGAACATGTCATTGGATTTATTTGATGAAAGGTGTGAAATAACTGCCTTGAAGGCTAAGGCATAGAAATGAAAGATAGTTAATCAATACAATTCTAAAGTAAAACACTACCCACTCAAGGAAGGGGACCTAATGCTGAAGCCGATATTCCTTAAACCGAGGACGCTCGACCCAACCTGGAAGGACCATATGTTATTCACAACGATCGGCTAACAGAGCTTTTACCCTCAGCACGGTAGACAGAGCTATATTTAGAAAAGCCTAGGATGCATAGGTTCTTCGTCATTACTTTACTTAACTTCTACTATTTTTCTAATTATTTCACAATCATGTATGTGAAATAGTTATGAAATAATTTTTTAATAAAATGCGCTTTCCTTGAAATCTTGTTATGCAAGTAATGAGTATGAAATATGACTTTATACTATAGCCCAAGCATTTTAGATTAATGCTGGTATTAAGGAAAATGCTGCAAAGTCTCGATAAGCCAAACTCTCCAATCAGGGGCAAAATAACTTCTCCGTGGTAAAGGATTTCTCCTCTCAAACTTCTTGCCGGCAATGGCGGACCAGAGTAACCTTAACTATTTGTCCACCATTGATGACGGACTAAAACTTCCCACCAGAAATGAGGGACCAGATTGACCTTAATTGGGTGTCTACCATTAAAAATTGGCTCAAATTTCTTGTCAGTAATGGCGGATCAGAGTTACCCTAACGAAGTGCTCACCATTGTCGATTAGCTCACACTTCTTGCCAATAATAGCATACCAAAGGGACTCAAACTGGGTGTCCACCATTGATGATTAGTTCAAACTTCTTACTGGATACAGCGGATCAGAGCGACCCTAGCAAAGCGCCCACAATTAACGATCGGCTCACACTTCTTGCCGACAACGGTGGACCAAAGTGACCTTAACCGAGTGCCCAACATTTAGAATCGGCTCAAACTTCTTCCCGACAAAGGCAGACCGGAGTGACACTAATCGGAGTCCTCCATTGACGATCGACCTCATACTTTTTGATAGCAACAGTGAACTAGAGCGAACCTAATTGGTTGTTCACAATTGAAGATAACCTTAAAACCCATGGTTAGTAGCAAAGACTCTTACTTATCGGTGATTAGGACATTACGCCGCCTTATTGGTTGCCCCCAATAATCAACTGTGGATTTCGGTCAGCAGCTGATAGCCAAGTTCACCGGTAGTAAAAGACAGCCATCAAATTAAAATTGTTTAAAATTATGCATGGATTATGTATGTAATGGTCAACGAGGCAGAAAGATGAAAGTGCAGTAAGGAAAACCATATACACAAGTAAGATAGACGTATAGACCATGCTGTCGAACATTCAAAAATTTATAGTACAAGTTCACAAGTGTCAAGGAATAATATGTACTCGCCCTTAACAAATCGAAATTGGGTGTGAGAAGATAATAATGTTTATTAAAGACAAAATACATATATTTGTCTATTCCAAACACGAAAACAAAATGAATGTAAATGCCGCCATCATTGGAATCTAGATTTGGAGACAGCTTGCTTGCCATAACATTTGGAGTGACCTTGCTCTCCTTCTTTCTTCTCTTCCTTCAGCTTTCCGACAGCTACCTCATTAAGTTCCACCTGTTGTTTCTTAATCAGTTTTAAGTCCTTCGGTGCTTCTAGCTTGACTCTTACAACCTCCTAAGGAAATTTTTCCATAACATTCCATTTGAGGTTTTTCTCCCTATCAAAATCCTCAATGGACTCAACGATGCTCAAAATCTAAACATCGACGTCATCCATAAGGGTCGTAACCATATCATCTTCGCCCTCAATGACAGGAAGATCTAAAGATCCTAGGGGCAAGGTTCTTGATACTGGGCTTTCAAAGTAATTATAGCTCGAGAAGGGTCAGCTAAAAGCGTGTCCGCTGCATGGAAATGAAGAGGACTGCCAACACGGTTTTTCCCAAATAGGCTTGAATATACAGAGCATAGGCCCATGGACTATAAAGAAGAATCCTACCTCCTTTAGGAGAAATTGGTGTTTCGCCACGTGGTTGAGCATTATCTAAAGGTGGAGGTGGAGGCACGTCCCGATGCTAGCTCATAGTCGATGCATCTATGAAAACATGAAAACAGTTAGTGGGACGTCTGTAAGGGGTATAGATGACCTATTTTGAAGTTTGACCTCATGTCGTCCCCCCTGAAGTTGAACCGCCATCCTTTTTTCTTTCCTCCTCCTCTTTTTGGGCCTTTTCTGCCTCGATCAGTTTGATGTAGCTAAAGAAGACAAGTTCCCTCTCCTCTAATGTGAAACGAGCGCTGACAGACTCGAGATTGGAAGGTGGCCCTCCATGTTCACTGGTGGATTGGGCTTACTTGATTAATTGCTTATGGTTGGAAACTTTAACTTCCTTATAATCGTCCATCCAAGCCAAGCTCTGCCCAGTAAACATCTTGAAATATTTCTCGTCTAGGAGCTCTTCTACCCGATCCAAATTTTCTATTCATCTCATCGCACTCCGCATGTAGCCTTACAACATTAGCGGTCTTAGTAGCTTTTCCGAAAAACATGGCTTCGAGCTCAGTTGAAGGAAAACCTTCAAATTTTCTATTCCACCAACTTCTTTTTCAAATTAGCATGGTCGGATTCCATTTTGATAGCCACTACATGGTGCTCATCTAGGCTCTTCGTGAATTTGGCTTTGGCATTCTTGTAATCCTCGAACAGCCGCCCAACTTAAACTTTGTATTCATCTTTAGCAACTTTAGTGTTGTCAGAATGATCTTACTTTAATTTCTCTAATTTTCGGCATGAATAGCCTTCAATCTCTCAATCTCCTCTGTCTGAGACCTATCAACGCATCTAACACGCCTTGTGATCTAAGTCCTTTTTATGCATCTGCTTCCTCAACTCAAAAATCTTCAAATTATGTTCAACATTCTTTTTATTGATCTCCTCTCCAGCCTTGACCATTATGTCATGAAACTTTGACAAGGCCTTTAAACCACTTAGCCTATCTACAAGAAGATCGATTGCTCCTAGAAAGGAGAGAGGGAGAGCTATTACAAACAAGGGGACAAAGGTGTCTTTTGGCTGGTTGGGTTGAAGCAACTCATCAAAATTTAGGTCTATAGGGTTAGTAATAACAACCACTCCTTTGTTCTTCTCCTTATCTTTGCCTTTGGAGGTAGGAACAACTGCACCTCTCTTGTTTGTCCTCTTATGTTGCATGGAGATCAAATCTGATTTGAGAAAAAGTGAAGCCCGAGGAGATTTAGAAGTGCGATCGGGAGTCTTGGATCTTGACTTGCCACTAGGGGAGCCAGATCTCTTTCTGGAACCATCTTTAGGGTCTTGATTGCCTTTGTCTTCAGTTGGGCAATAAAATATAGTTTCTCCCATCTTAAGTTCCATTGCAGGCTTCACCACATTTAGACTAAGACTAAACGACGACGCAGCTTCCTTGATATCTTTAGAGGGTGCATTTGGCTTCAGGTACTTCATTTTGGATAAATTTAACCCTTTACGAACGCATGCTTCCTATAGTAAATGTAACCGATGAAGAATTAATACCTTGAAATGCTAAGAAGTAAAGACGAGAAGCGCATGACATTTGGACGAACCTTTGGAGTCCTTATGGGTTTTAAGTTACCATTGGATTTCTGCTGTCAAGGCAGAGTCCACATAATCGATCCCAAGCTCAAGATCATGGAGATAGTCGAAAACTGTGATATCTCCATGGGTAAATTATTCCACATCTTTGATGCCAAAAGAGTGTTGAAGGGCTCCTTCCACATCCAAATGAAATGAATTATCAAGACCAATGTGCGTAGAAGAGTAGGCTTCACTACGAATCGAAGTGGTGCATATGCCAGAGCGGGCTTATCCATTCCACTATCCATATCTAGACGCTATCATCATCCCATTCCCTTGTAGTTGCAAGTTAGATGCCCTTATGGAACTCAATTCTAAAGGAATCTAATGCCGACCCTTCTATGTATGTATGAGTAATGGGATCAGCTCTTGGCAGATCTAAAATCAAGACGGCACCAGAAATAGAAGGCTAGGAAGATGATGCTTCGCTTGTCTCACTAGTTTCTGAGGTTTTACCTTTCTTCTTCTTTATGGGTTTTTGGGTGGAAGGAGCCCTATCCTTCTCAATCAAACGCCCGATAGATATAGCCCAAGCTGTCTTGAATTCTTTTTGTTACCAGGTAGGAGAACCTCTCTAAAGCCTATAGGAATTTATTATAGTCTTCTCAACATGTCTTACAGGCCATCCGTTGAAGCAACTCCCATCAAACCTAAAGGGAAATTTGAAAGAGGAAAAATTAGTGAATAACGTGGAGTTATTTAGAAAATTATAAACAAGATAACTTACATCCTGAATGTCATTGATGGAAGCATGGGGAATCATCTCTGATGATGAAATACTCTTTTTCAAACATGCTATACCTGGAGTAGTAGTCCTCTACTGGTTTGAACTTGCTCCCTACCTCGAGATTGATTGACGGAGAGCCTTTTGCTTCACTCTTAAAAGAACAATGGAACCCAATCTGGCAATGGGTGGGAGGAACTTGAAACATTCTCGTGAAGATTGTATATAGGATGGTTAGAATAGCATAACCATTAGACTATACCTAGAAGGGAATGATCTTCAAGTACACGAGGATGCCCATGATCCGTTGAGGAAGAGGAGGCAGGGTCCTAACCACATAGTGATTTCTTGAATAGGCCACATGTCCTTTCGAGGAGCTTGAGCCCGTTGTTTGGGATTAGGAAAGAGAACAACCTCTTTAGGAAGGTCGTAAGTGGCCACACTTGAATTTAACTGCCTGGAAGTTAGAGTAGAATCTAAGGAGTTAATAGGATCAACCAAAAATTATGACGATCCATACCCAATGCAATAGAGATGAGCAGAGGTAGGCTGATTAGTCTAATGCCCCAATGGTGCAGGACTTGGAGGAGTGGAAGAAGACAAAGCTTGATCTCTAGATGTAGTCAATAAGTGAGTTCGACGATAGTCTGACATACCTGTTTTTGTTATAATAACCTAACTCATATACCATCACAAAGTGTGTGAGTGCTTATGTGTATACGGATGTGTATATGTGCAATGGAACGAATTATTAAGCAATATTAATCTAGACATGCTAGCGTAAGTAAAACCATTTCGAAGCCATGTGATATAACCCATTGCCTGGCCAACCTATACAGATTCTTATTTGGCAACCAAATCATAGATTGCAGGTAAGGAATATCTGATAGAGTTCAACATACAATTTACATTGTCTGATAGCCAAACAAACGGGTAGCCAAATACTAGCATAGAATTCAAAATCCCTTCGATTCAAAAGCATTTTCGGATTGTTCTTTTGCCGCATGAAAGTATCCCTTTCCACAAATTCGCCTTGAACCCTAATCGCTCACAAGGACCGAACAGATTAAACCCTAATTCCTTCACCTTACACCAAGAAAAGCATAAATCATAGCATATAAAGTAACCTCATTAATATTTAAATGGTTAAGGGAAAGCTTGCTAGGTATGATTATAACACCCTAGGATTTTCATGGAAATAAATAAGAAAGTATAATTAGAAGATAAGAATGAACCTAAAAGGAGTATTTTCAGAGACATTGGAATTTGACTATGGGATTTGCACCATTGTGTCCGTAGCAATTGTTTTGACAACTTTCACGTATAATTCGTTGAAAACCGAGCTAAAATAAAGAAGTTACGAAGTTTAGAATAATAAATAAAAATTAAAAAGAAATATAAAAATGATTAAGTGCCAAGTTAACCCATATTGGACCCAGGTCGACCTAGCCCATAGCATGGTTGACCGGGCCTGTGTTGATCGTAGGGTCGCAATTTGGAGTCGGTTCATTTCGTGCGTGCAAGATTGTTATGTGCAGTGCCACGGTTTCAGTTGATGAGCGAGATGATTTTGGACTGGGATCTAACAGTACTGAGTTGAGGTTTTCCTCTATAAATTGAAAGCTTGCTTTAACCTACAACCTAATTCTCTCCATTATAGCAAAGCTGTACCAAAATAAAACCCTAAACCCTAATTTCATAAACCAGTTTCCAAACCATGATTCTATTCTAAATCTCAAGTTAAATTAAAATAAAAGGAGATTTGACAATTGTAGGAGAGGCGTAAGGTAATTAAATTAATTGATTTTAATTTCTACCCTATATCGATGTATTTGTTAATTATGAGATTAATCCGTTAAATTATTAAATTGGGAAATTGAAGCAATGGATTTTTTATCTAATTGTAATTGACATATGTAAGTTGTGAAACTATAAATCATATGTTAAAATTGGATTAGACACCTATAATTTTCCAATAGGAATAATGTAAATGCTGCAAAAATGTAATAAAAATAGGACAAATAGATTAGCCCAATTGAAATAAAAGTTAAATAGATTAAGATTGATAATCTTATGAAAATGATTAATTTGCTTAAAATAGGAAAATTGAAAGATGTCTGAGTTACAGGCAATCGACCTAAGACAGGCGTAGGTCGACTGTCGTAAGTCACTTTAGACTTAGTAGATTATTAAGGGCCTAAATAGGTGTATAAATATTTTTGTTCTCTAAATTGCTTGATTGGAATAGACATGTTTAAGTGCTTTTATTTGAGGTGGTGGACTTAGTTCGTGTTTTCGTATCATAGAGTAAGATGCAAAGTGTGATTGAGACTTGCAACTTATGTTGCGAAAGGTGTGCATTGGTGTTAGGATTAGATTACCAGTCATTAATCGAGATGTTGTGATCGAATTGCCAATCGTTGGTCGGGTTGTTAGGATTGGAGACTGTACCGATTATGGGCATTCTCGTGGGCCCGTATGGGTATAGACATTAAAAGCTAGGTAGTGCCCAGTACTAGCAGGAGTTAGGCACAATCACTCCTAGGGTATTTGAGAGGTATTTTTCCGCTATGATCGAGGGGTTGAGCATGGGTGCATACGATTAGTCACTATGTGAGTTTACATGCGTGTTCTTCCCCTCCATGTCTAGTGTGAGTTATAGTGAGATAGCAGTTCCCCATAACTAGACAATTGTTCGGTGTGGTACAATTTTTTTATTCCTATGATGTTTGGCTATTGACCTTTGATATATGACCTTAGGCACGCACTCTATAGCACCTAGAGTAGACTTGGAGTAAGTTGTATTTAATTTTCTTGTTAGTCTTGTTCTCATTCACTAGACATATGTGTGATCCATTTCATTTTTCCCTCACCATAGGTAGATAAAGCAGCCATTGACAGATCCATTGCTGCCTTTGGATTATCATGCTTGGAGTCTAGTTCTATTTAATCCTTTATCATGTATTTTCTTTCAGTACATTTGCTCTTTAAGTACTATGCTTGTGATGGAGTATTATTATGATACTCTAATGTCGACATGTACTGATGGTTTTCCGAGACTACGATATTATGATATTTTGAGATCTGGATATTTTGATGCTTTGAGATTTTTGTTACCATTTTCTTAGATTATCCATATATCTGGTATTATATTTCCGCTGTGATGATGTTTGGATTAGATAGACTATTTCTACTTTGATATCTTAGTCTTTGAGATACTGCTTTTACCCTAAACCGATGATCTGCGTTTCTTAATATGGCGATGTTTCGCATGTAAAGGAATGCAGGTTGTCACATGTGGTATCAGATCCTAAATTCAATATTACTTGGGATATGAGCATATTTGACTCGTAGGTATATATATGATTTTAAAAAGAATAATAATTTTTGAAATTGTTTTCAAATTGGATTTCCATGGCATAACAATAAGTAAGTATTTTTGAAAAAAAATTCATCAAGAATCCCTCAAATTCATGCATATCTTATTATAATTCCTGCATGTGATGTTCTTTATCTTGAATCTTATTTAAGCTATCGGTGGAAGTATCTAATTAAATCCTTACTATTCACAAAAACAGATGGTCGATCCCACAGGATCTGGCTCTACTGACATCTTTGATATTTCGGGCCTGAACATGTCTATTCGGTTCCGCCGTTACTTATAGGCTAGGGGATCAGTTGAGTATTCGTTTAGAGAGCCTGAAGAGGTGGTGGTTGGTGGGGTCCTTGTCCACCCACCTATCGCTAATGACTTTGCCGAGCTATGCAAGGACTTTCCCAATTTGGAAAGCAAGCCGTTCTTATGCACCGAGATGTTTGTTGATGTTAGAGCCTGGGTCCGTAGTTTTGATCAGATATTTGGACTCTTAGGTTTGGAAAGATGAGGTTAGTAGGCAGCTTGATACATGGCAACTGTAGAGAGAGGCTCTCAGTTGGTAAGAGGTTGTTGACGCAGAGACTGAGACTGATGGTGGTATCGTTACTTGGAGAGAATTTAGGTGGAGATTTGAGAAGAATTTCTTGTCGCAGGCTGAGGAGGGAGTTATGTTAGAGAAGTTCATAAATCTAAAGAAGGGTGATTTTTCAGTATGACTTGTTATCCCACTCAGGTGGTTCAGGTATATGATATGGAGGAAGTTCCCACATCCAGTGTCCATTCAGTACTGGATAATGGGAAGAAGGTGGTGATTAACGGTGTGTTATCCCTTTTTGGTCTTTCTATTCATACTTTATTTGATACCGAGGCTTATTATTATTTTATCTCTAGTAGACTTGTTTATGACTTGCACTTAGGAACTAGTATTGTATCAGACCCTATAGTTGTGTCCAATTACGTAAAAGGATCGACTTATTTGTATATGATATGTTGGGATTTAAGGTTGATGATTATAGGGGTCGAGTTTGAGTCTTATGCTTATGTATTGTGATTCTCTGGTTTTGGGTTGATATTAGGCATGAATTGGATGTCCATGTACGGGGCTATATTGGACCGTGATAGGAAGACTGTTAGGCTAGGCACTTGTAGTGGGCTTAGCTTAGAGGTTTTTTATGATCCGTCGGGATCAGTTATGTTGAGGTACCTTTACTCCTTATAGCTACAATGGGATGAGCTTGTTTTGGTCCCTATAGTTAGAGATTTTTCAGATGTATTTTCTAAGGGCATCATGCCAAAGGGAGATCTAGTTTAGGATATATCTTATAAAGAGTGCTTGACCAATTGTTTTGCCTTTAAGGCACATGGCCCCAAGGGAACGATGTGAGTTCAATAAGCAAGTGAATGATTTTTTAGAGAAGGGATTTATTGGAAGGAGTATTTCTGAGTGGGTAGGGGGGTGCCAATCATCTCTTCCACCGAAGCAGATCGCTCCCTTAGACTCTACAATTATTACTAGTAGTTCAATAAGCTAATAAAGAAGAACCACTATCCTTTGCTTTGCATAGATGATCTCTTCGATCAGTTGGTTGGAGCGAGAGTGTTTTCCTAGCTTCACTTAGCCATATGTTTCCATCAGTTGAGAGTTGCTTAGGATAGTATTTTGAAAATTGCATTTAGGCCCCCCGATGAGTTATATGAGTAGTTAGTCATGCCTTTTGGACTACCCTATGCTCCTTCTTATTTTGTTGATTTGATGAACCGAGGGTCTAGGGAGTTGTTGAATATGTTTGTGGTGGTATGTGTGGATGACATCTTCGTATACTCGAGGAGTAGGGAGGAGCATGCTATGCATTTAGAGGAGGTGCTTAGGATCCTTCGAGCATAAAGCTTAAGGCTAAGTTTTCTGAGTGTCACTTTTGGAGAGATGAGGTTCTCTTTTTGGGGCACATTGTTTCAGAGAGTGGGTCAGCTATGGATCCTAGTAAGGTGATTGCAGTATATGATTGGCATTTCCTGAAGAATGCCATAAAAGTGAGGAGCTTTCTCGGTGTTGCAAATTATTATAGGAAGTTCATTAAGGAATTCGTCAAGATATCTTTCCCATTGACTCGCCTCATCAAGAAGAATCCATCTTTCGCATAGGATGTTACATGTAAGGATGCTTTCGTTAGGTTGAAAGAGGCTATGACCAGTGCATCTGCATTAATGTTACATGATGGGAGTAAGCCTTTTATGATTTATGTTGATGCTTATGGTACGAAGCTGGGAGCAATGTTGATGTAGGAGGGTGCAGTGGTATGCTATGCTAGTAGGCAATTGAAGACTCATGAAAGGAACTACCCGACGCATGATCTTGAGTTTGCAGCTATAATCTTTGCTCTTAACTCTTGGAGACCTTATCTTTTGGAGGGAGATTTGAGCTTTTTATAGAGCATAAGTCCTTGAAGTACTTGTTCTCCTAAAACTACTTGAACTTGAGGCAATAAAGGTGGATGAAGTTTTTAGCCTCATATGACTTTGAGATTTCTTATGCCCCGGGCAAGGGGATTGTTGTAGAATATGCATTGAGTAGAGAGACCTATGCCGAGTCCTTTATTTTTGGAGTGGAGACATTTAGATTATATTTCTACCTTTGATTTTAGGCCATCGTCCGATATTACCCCTGGATTGTTAGCATCCCTAGATGTTCAGCCACCCTTGATGGAGGAGATTGGAGTTAGGCAAAGAGAGGATAGTAAGCTGACAGACCTTTTGGATAGATTTAGCAGAAGGGCGTCATTGAGTCATCCTAGCGTTATGCCATAGACAAGAGAGGATGGTTGAGAAGGGATGATAGGTTGTGTGTTCCTTGTAGTGCGAACTTGGTGGAATGCAACATTGGTAGAGTCTCACTGCTCTAGGATGATCATTCTTCCCAATGGAGATAAGATGTATCAGAATATGAGGAGAGTTTTCTTTTGGTCTGGGATGAAGAAGCAAGTGGCAGAGTATGTAGCTCAGTGTACGACTTGCTAAATTATGAAGGAGGAGCGGAAGAAACCTGGAGGGTTTTTGCAGCCATTGGACATTCCACAATGGAAGTGGGAGAGCATTTCCATGGACTTCATAGATGAATTACCCAGATCTAGGAGAGGGAATGAGAGCATTTGAGGCATCATGGATAGACTAACCAAGTGCGCTTATTTCATACCTGTGAGGAGCACTAGGACAATAGCTTTGTTGAGCTTTATATGTTAAGGTGGTAGTTAGACTTCATGGAGCACCTACCGGTATAGTTAGTGATAGAGAACCACTCTCCACTAGTGAGTTTTGAGGAGTCTGTAGGAGGTTTAGGGACTGGTTGAGCTTGAGAACAATATATCATCCACAGACCAACAGCTAGAAAGAGAGGATGAATCGAGTTCTGGACATATTACTTGGGATATGTATCACTAATTTTGGAGGCTCTTTGGTAGATCATTTGCCACAAGTAGAGTTTTCCTACAATAATAGCTACCGGGCTAGCATAAGGATGACACCATTCGAGGCTTTATATGTCACACCTTGTAGATCGCCATCGTGTTGTTGTGACACTATAGATAGGATTATCTTTAGGCCTGATATGGTTAGGGAGACTTCAAAGAGGGCGTACTTAATTCGAAAGAGGATGAAGATAGTTCAGGACCGCAAAAAAGTCTTACGTAGATAGAAGGCGCTCTGAGTTGGAGTTTGCGGTTGGGGATAAGTATTTGTAAAGGTCTTACTCCTGAGACATCTAATGAGATTTGGGAGTTCGAGGAAGCAAGCTTCGAGGTTTATTGGATCATTTCCGATTGTGGCTAGGATTGGGAGATTGACTTGTAGAGTTAGACTTTTGAAAAAATTAGCTGCAATGCATGATGTTTTCCATGTATTGCACTTGTGAAAGTGCTTACATGATTTGGTTGTTGTTGTTGAGCCTAGTAGTTTAGAGGAGGTTGAGGTGGAGCATGAGGCACTTTTTCACCGTATACCTACCTGCATCTTGGAGCATGACACTAAGCAGCTCTGCAATAAGGAGATTAGATTAGTTAAGGCCCAGTGGGGAGATAACCCAGCTGAGAGTACATGGGATCCCAAGATGAGGATTCGAGCTTCCCACCCATAGCTTTTTTGGTACGTCATACATTTTGATCTTCTCTAGTTAGAAACTTGGGTAGAATCTTGGTGGGAGGGTAGACTGTATTAGGTAGAATCTTCGGATGATAGGCATGGTTGTAAACATGTCATTGAGTAGTGTTATGGTTGATGGATGTTGTTGGATGTTCATGGATGTTTATGGTTGCAAGTGATTGCATTGCATGCACTAGGTTGTTAGGTCCCTTAGGCACACATGTTCATACCTTGTGCATATTGCTTGTTGATTTTGGTTGTTTTCCATGGATGATTTTTGCATATGTTGCATTAGGATGTATGGCTGAGCATACATGTAAGTTATCTGTTTATTTTAGGACTTGCATACGTTATGATACATGACATAAACAACATACTTGCATAACTAGGAGGTCGACTAAATCAGTAGACCGACTACTCTTTTGCATTAGTTAGGTTCATGTGCATTCCATGTTGTATAATTACATAGTTGCATCAGAATTATCAAGGATTATGGTTGATGTGGATGATGGATGAGTAAATGGATATATATTTGGTTGCTGGTTGTTATTTGCATTCTTTTGTCCTTAAAGACTTCGCGGATGAAATATTTTAGGGGGAAGAATGCAAGACCTTGGGATTTTCCTAAAAATAAATAAGGAAATATAATTAAAAGCCTAAAAGGAGAATTTTTCCAAATGTCCGAATTTGACTACAGGACATGTACATTATGTTTGTATTAATTTTCTAAACAACTTCATATATAACTTATTGAAATCCGAGCTACAATGATACAGAGGTTAGAATAATAAATGAAATTAAAATAATATAAAAACGATTATTAGCTAGGTCGACCCAAATTGCGCCCAGGTCGACCGGGGGCGGTCAATCCAACACTGTTTAGATCATATGGTCGTGACTTGAAGTCATATCGTTTCATGCGTGTGAGATTGTTGCATGTTGGCCATGGTTTCGGATGACAAACAAGGTGATTCTGGATCAGGATTAGATGGTAGTGAGTTGAATGTTCCCCTATAAATTGATGGCTAGGGTTAACCTAAAAACATAATTTCTCCATTACAGTGAAGCTCTGCCAAAATAAAACCAGATACCCTAATTTTTCAAACCAATTTCTAAACCCGATTCTATTCAAAATCTCAACCTAAATTAAAATAAAAGGTGATCTAACAATTGGAGGAGAGGCATAAGTGAATCTAGGGGAGATAGCTTGCAGCGTCAGAGACAAACCTAAAGCTTAGGACAGAGGTGAGTAGACACAGATTTAACAATTTAACTAAATTAATTGATTTTAATTTCTACCCTATGTTGATTTGACTGTTACTTTTGGGATTAATTCATTGAATTATTAAATTGGGAATCTTGAATAATGGATCTTTTTATCTAATTGTAATTGACATATGTAAGTTGTAAAAGCATACAACATATGTTAACATTGGATTTGATGCCTATAATTTTTCAATTGGAATAATGTAAATGCTGCAAAAAATGTAAAAAAAATAGGACAGATAGATTAGCCCTACTAAAATAAAAATTAAACGGATTAAGACTGATAATCGTATGAAATGGATTAATATGCTTGAAATAGGTAAATTGAAAGATATCTGAATTGTAGCAATTGACCTAAGATTAGAGTTGGTGACTGTCGTAAGTCAATTTAGGCTTAATAGGCCGTTTCGAGCTTGAGCCAATAGGTGTATGAACATTGTTGTACTCTAAATTTCTTAATTGGTGTAGACATATTTAGGTGTTCTTATTCGAGGCGGCGGACTTAGTTCGCGTTTTCGTATCATAGAGTAGAATGTAGAGTATCGTTGAGATGTGCAACTTATGTTACGAAAAGTGTGCACAAGTCTTGAGATTGGATTACCACATATTAGTCAACGTGTTGGGATCAGATTATCGGTCGTTAATCAGGTAGTTGGGATCAGATACTGTGCCAATTATGGACAATCCCGTAGTCTCGTATGGGCATAAACGTTGAATGCCTAATACCAGCACGAGTTAGGCCCAGTAACCCGAGGTACATAAGAGGTATTTCGCAACTCGGATCGAGGGGTTGGACACGGATGCATACGATTAGCCACTTTAATAGTTTATACGCAAGTTCTTCCTCTCCATGGCTAGTGTGGGTGATAGTGGGATAGCAGTTCCTCAAAACTAGACGCTCGTTCAGTGAGGTACGATCTATTGTTATTGCCATGATGTTTGGCTGTTGACCTTTGATTTGTGACCTTAAGTATATGACCATAAGTGCACCGACACTGCACACATACTCTATATCAGTTAGAGTAGACTTGGTGTCAGTTGTATTTAATTTTCTAGCTATTCTTGTTCTGATTCGCCACACATATGGCTGATCCATTCAAACTAAGAGATGTTTGTCCAATTTTTGTGCAAACAATAATTATGCTCTACTAGCCCACATTTTTGGGATATACCAATCTATTATCTATATTAAAAATAGGAAATTGTTAGTTTTTTTATTGATTAAGCAGTATTAAATAATGGATAGTATTAGTAATCTAAACAGTGGCAGTATATATTGAAAAGTATTACTATCAGTGTTGCATTATTTGAGTATCGATTTTGTTATACAAGATAGTCAAAATAGTTTCTAAAATTACAGAACAAGAACTTCGACCAAACGGAAAAGCATTCAAAATAGTTTCTAAAATCACAAAGCATATACTTATATCAAACATAAATTAGGTGTCATTTTTGCAAATGTTCGGTATTAGTTTTGTTATAAATACAGTCAAAATAATTTATAAAATAACTAAGCATCAACTCCAATCAAACGGATATTGAGTATCAATTTTGCAATATTTTTATATTAGTTTTATTATACATGACAGTCAAAAAAGTTTCTAAATTTAAAGTGTATATACTTCTATCAAACAGAAACTAGATGTCATTTTTGCAAACATTGTGGTATCGGTTTCATTATAAATGGCACACAAAATAATATAAAATAACTAAGCATCAACTCCAATCAAACAGACATTAGGTATTAGTTTTTGTAATTATTTTGATTAAGAGCGATATTATTAAGCGAAAAATAAATCTGTGTACTTGTACATCTGTGGAAATTTCTTTCAAAAACATGTCAGAGCATATCTTTATTTATTATGCATCTTCCTTTGATAGTATTTTTGTCATCCCATGCTACTTCACTGTTTTAACAAAAAAAGATCTGAATAAATTTATTACAGTTATTTTATTATGTAGCATTAATATCAATGTCTGTAAACTTACTTAACATCCCAAAAATTTAATAGAAATTTAATAAGAAAAGTAAATTTAATTAAAACTAGGACTAAAAAGAAAATTTTCACAAACATTCAAATATGTCGACAAAACTTACAACATTGCATTCATAGCAATTTTTTGAACAAGTTTCATATATAACACTTTGTGATAGAAATTAGTACGGAGGAGTTACGGGCGCTGGAAGAATCGAAAATACAATAAAACCATATAATAAAAAAATTCACAAATTAACAAGAGGACTGGTCGGCCCAAAGGAGGCGAAGGTCGACTAGTACCGGTTGAGCTAAGGGGTTTAGCGGTTGACCATATAACGTGTAAATTCAAGAATTTTTTGACTTGTTTGGATAGTGGAGATTTATTACTTTGTCGCCAAGTTCTGATGTGCGTACACGATCACCTCACATATTCTCCGAACCTAACATTCCACGCTTTATCAAACCCCTATAAATTCTAGCCTAACCTAACTCTACATCGATAAAAACAACTTACTATAACCAAACTCTGTCAAATTCTAACATCTCCTCTAAACAAAAAATTCTTCAAAAATCATATAAAATCAATCTAGAAGAACACAATCAGTTGAATCGAGAAGGGCAATTCTCAGGCGAAGCAAATAGGAAGAGCTTAGACTTGAGGTGGATGGATTTTTTTTAGTACGATCATTATTATAGTTGAGTTTAAACTATTTATTTGATTTAGGATATTAGAAACCTAGTTTGAAACATGTAAAAAACTAGATTAAAATCTATAAATTGTTAATCCTGATTCGATGCAAGTACACCCTTTATGTTATTTTGAATTGTGAAACCCCAAGTTGAAATCTATAACTTTGTATTTGTTATTACTGTAAACTATTGATTGGATATTGATGTATACATCTACTTTTACACTTGAATCTGCAAACCGTAAATCAGGAAACCCGAAATTGAATTTCAAATTAATAATTGGACTGGTCATCCTAGTAATTAGGTTTCACCAATAATTGTTAATGATATTGATTAACCAACAATTAACACTGATTAAAAATCGACAATGCACAAATGCAAAAAATCCTACATTTTTTTGCGAACGGTCGAGTGGTATCCCAAGGTCGTTGCTGTCGACTGGTTAGGTCTAGCGGTCGACGGTTCGGAATGAAAGTTGTAGATGTTGAACCTTAGCCTAAGGCTTAAGTTAAAGAATAAAAATTATGTAATTTAGAGAGGAAATAATATAATTGGAAAATTGTTTGTTGAGCCTATTTTAGGGCTGTGTACACATGCTAGAGAGTGTAGGGAAAGTCAGTTCCCTATCAAAGGACTATAATTCATCGCTATTGGGTATCATTTAAATACCCAATAAAGAATCAAGAGTCAACTAGGGTGATATTTTTCGCAGACACAGAGTTGACTATTGCGATGTATTTTGCATACACGAAGTCAACTGGAGCGATGTATTTTGCAAACCCGAAGTTGGCTAGGGCGATGTATTTCATTGACACTCAGGGGGTGTTCCGTAGTGGACGCGCGATAATGATGGAGACACCAGGTGAGTGAGCGTGGTGCTAACGGAGGATTCTATATGAATAGTTAGGTCTGGTGCAACATGATAAGAGTATAAAATAGAAACGAGCGCGGTACTAACGGTTGTTCTTGTATGCACGGATCTGACACCACATGATACAGGTAGGCGCCAGTGCAGTACAATATGAGACATTTAGCATTACGATCGAAAGATGGACACCGGTGCACATGATGGGTCATACAGCGAGTTTGAATTTTTGGATGGTCCTCTTTAGGTGTAGTGATGGTATAGGTATTCATGGGTGAATAGCTCATATAGTAGTATTAGTGGAAAAGGGTGATTCCACGGTAGCCTAGGGGTGGTGATTTCTTATTGGGTAGCTCTAGAAGCGTTAGCCGATCATTATTGTGAGGTTTGATCTCCAGTTCGATCCATGTAGTAGCCTACACAAGTAGTAGTTCAGGTATATATTAGATAAGAACCCTTAGGTAATGGACCTTAGGATTTCACAGACGCTTGTAGAACATCCTATATCACTTAGAGTAGTATTAAAGTTAACTGAACATGATTATCCCATATTAAACTTGTACTCATTCGCCAAACTTTTTGTCAGACCTACCCTTTCTTTTTCATTTCCACTACTACAGGATAACAAGTTAGAAGATGATTGGATATACTATGAGGGGAAAGGAGCTTTAATTTGGAGTTTTCATTTCATTTATTGTTCATCTTATAGTCACCTATTATATTAAATGTCTATAAAGTTTATATTGTACTTTGAAAGCAGTGTATATGTAAAAACAATTATTTTAGAGACTATTTTTCTCAGATGTCCATTTTATGTACTTATATTTTGATTCCTTCCGCTGTATGATATATAAGTGTAGAATATATTAGAACTCACCCTTGTAATTATGCTTTACAAGGTTTCAAAATACCAATAGCTCATATTTCTCGAAAAGACATGTTCGAAAGTCACATTAGGCTTTGGATCAGTATGTCGAAAGGTGTGGGTAGTTACATTTACTTTTGTGATCCTATCAGAGCAGATTATGTTCAGTTGTTCCTTGTTTTATTAAGTTAAGCATCTGAAGTTTCTAGTTGTATATGTTCAAATGTTGGTTCTATTACTGCAATTAGCTCTAGGATGGATTCTTTTAAACTTTCTTGTTCATTGTTTCTGTTTTTTCTTCTTTTATTCTTGGCTTATTTGTTGCTTTTTTAGTTGGCCAAACTCAAAGCTATTGCTCTCTTTTATTTTCTTGTTCTTTCTTTTATGCTCTTGACATCAGAAGCTTATTTAGTTTTGTCGCTGTTTTCTTCCTTCTTTGGCCAACAGGTTTTATTAATTTCATTTATTGAACTGGTTTAGTTTTTTGCATTTCGAAGTCCTGTGGGTGGTACAGTTTGAATGGCAGACAAGTGAAGTCAAGTGCTCAATCAGGGTAGGGTACGATTTGGCTCTTAATAGTGGTATCTTGTTCCATTGGGCCGTGTAGTTCCGTTATAGTGTTCATTTCTTGTGCATTGTCTATTTCTTTATCTAAAATTGTATCTTGATTCATTGGAGAGAATGCCACATTTACTCCGTCCATCGTGTCTGCATTATCTTTTGCTCTCTTCATAGGTGTATCTTGATTTAATTGGTGCACTTTTACTGATTCACACTCTGTAGTTCTCTCTTCATTCTATGCTTCATTCTATTTAGTTGAAGATATCTTTTCTGGGTTTCCTGCTTCCATCTCCAAACATGTACCTTCATCCATTGTATTGTCTATTTCAGTTGTTGTGTGGACTTTTTCTACATAGGACTTAACATTTGGCTCTTCGTTTTCTTCTTTACTATTTTCAAGTGTGGATTTCTTTTTTGTATTTTCTATTTCTCTCTCTGTAGCCGTATCTTGATCTAACGTCTAGTCTGCTTTATCTGTTTGTGTAGTTTTTCTATTTTGGCCTTTGAATTTCTCACTTCATCATCTTCTTCATTATGTCCAACTCTTTATTTCATTTCTTTGATTTCCTGCCTCAATTTTTGAATTCCCTTTTCTACTTCTAACCTTATTTTCTTCCTTTTCCAACCACTCTGTTGTTCTCTTAACTTCATTTTCCAAATCTTTAATATCCATTTGCAATACACCAATGGTTACTTATTCTTCAAATGTTCCAAAAGTTTTTTCCGCCTCTTCAAATTTTCTTTTTTGCTTTGCTTTTGTTTTTCTTTTTTCTTTGATTGTCTTTTTGCCGAATCTATTTAAAGACGACTTGTCTCACAGGGAAGAATATTTTCTATTTCTTTCACCTATATAGTTTGTAGGAAATTTTGTATTAGTTTTAAGCAATGATATTGTGTTATAACCGATACTAAGTATGATATTGTGTTATAACTACTATGTTACAATACACAATAAGCAAAATAGATACTATGCAAAATTGATACTTATCAAAACTAAAATGTTACAACTGATAATAATTATTATATTGTGTTATAATTAATTTTTTTTAAAGAAGCAAAAAATAGTAATATCGAGACTGATATAACGCAAAGTTGTACATTGCTCCTATGCAGAGGTGAAGACTAATACCATATGGTGTTAAAAATGATACCAAGTATCATCGAGTATTATGACCGATACTATACAGAGACAAAACAGATACTATACAGGGGCAAAAACTAACACTATGCAGAGATCAAAATAATACCAAGTATCATAATGTGTTCTAACTGATTTTCTATTGGAGCAAAAATCATATTATTGAAACTGATACTATACGAAGACAAAAACTAATACTATGTAGAGGCAAAAATGATGATAGAAGAAATATAGTGGGAAACCAGATTCTAAGTAGAAAATAAAACGATACTGATAAATGTAGGCAAGATAGAGTTTTAACTTACCTCAACCTCTTTAACATCATCCAAAAATTGCTTAACTAGTATAGGTTTTAGCTTTTGCAAATCCCATCATCCAAATCATGGAAAATTTTCACTAGATTGCCGCCTTAGTCAAATGAGCTTCATTTTCTCACAAATGCAATACTGTAAATATTTTAAAAAACCGAGTAGATGTTATTAGAAAAAACAATATTTATTTCAAATAATAATATATCTTACTCATGAAGCATGGAGAACCCCTATATGTTCCTTGGCATGTGGATAATATTTTTTTACAATCTACTGAAATTTTTTCTAGTGTTTTTGGCTAAGAAAATGTCTTCAGTCTTTCCAAATTAATCAAATTTGGTAGAAATCCCCATCTTACCTTTTGTTGATTATTGGGAAAGAAGAATGTCAACAAATTTCCTTTATTATTAATAATACCTAGTCTTCCTCAATTTTCGTTTTCTTCTTCTCTATTTCTTGCATTATTCTTCTTTCAGGCAAATTTCTTATGATGAATGCACAATTTCCAAAAAAAATTGTAGCAAATTCTTTGCATTTCATTGGAATTGCTTTTCTCCTCATTTTTGTTATAGGCTTTATATTTCTTCCTTCCAATGGCAAACCAAATAATAAGCTGATATCATTTGTAGACGTTGTCATTTTCTCTTCTTTAAATACGAACGCTTCATGCTGTGTTGAGTAGCAACTATACAATGCATCCAATTGTTTGGACGCCTCGTGCTTTCATTCATTGTAATTTTGTTTTCATAAAAAACATTGAAGAATTATTATAGTTGTGTGTCTCTCGAAATGTCTATTTTCCCTTATGTAAGTCCATTCTTTTTTTACCAATTATGCACTTAAATATAGCTTGTAAGCCACATTTATAAGTCGTGTCAGATTTCATTTCTTCATCCTTTTCTTTTTCTTCACATGTTTTTTGCTCAAATACTACAGATTCCATTTTCTTTCTTTTATGATAGGTGTCCTGTAGTGACCTGCCTTTCCTAACCTTAAAAGTTGGTACTAAAATATATACGGTATAAACATGCCGAGCATTCAAGTGCCGGAAAGACAGCTTGTTGGAGCGAGAGAAAAGGAAAGATAGAACTGAATCTCACACCGTGACAAGTAATATATAATACACAACATATATTTTAAAAAAAACTATAATACGCACACATCAATCTGAATCAATTAACCAATCATCAACCCAGATAGTTATAATAACCTGTCCTCACAAATGCTGATAAATACAAACAACAAATGTAGAAGAAAAGTAAAAGATACACGAGTAGTCTTGTAGACATCCAGCTCGTCAACTGAAACTCCAAAGCACCCATAACTACATCTAAAAATATGCTTGGGCTGAGCCGAGCATTATAAGAAGATAACGTTCAAATCAATCTTGTAAACCAGTATGAGAAACACACATCAAATGATATTATACTATAAAGGTATCTCGTATGACCATACCGAACATAAACATGGATGAGTTTTTACACTACGATAATAGAACCATTTAATTAGAAAATCCAATGATATCACTAAAATGTCCAGGGTTTAAAATAAATATGTAATATAGTTGGAATGCTAGCATCTAATGTTTCAACATATTTGGGCACAACTAATTCCGTAAGGCACTTATTGGAGAATGGATTTTGTACAATGACAAGGTTACTAAGGTACCACCTAAAATAGTACGGTTAGAAAATTGTATCGAGGACCTCACATGGACCTCCTGCTAATACAGAACTAGCCTATCTATTATTAGATAACATCGAATATGTTATTATCCTGATTGTTGGACAATAACCTTACTGAATCACTACCATACATAAATGAGTCAATAGTGATCTAGATCAAGATGTCCATAACCAAATGGTTGCGAACCACATAACCCTACTACATATCTCATGTTTTAGCCATTCCTAGATGTGGGGTTTGAGGCTACATTTTACCTTTTTAGCAAATCCCACTTGGAATGCTAACACTGCCATCTAGGAAAAAATGCAATGCCAACATTCATCCATGCATGTTGTTCAAGATATGAATAAACCGAAGGCACTACTTCTATCACATCCTCAGGATTATTAACAAGCAGTCCTTGCATTTCAAAATACTCCGTCTTCGATCATCTTCAAGATGTCTCTAATTCGAACACTAAGTCGGTTTGAAGTAGTTTTCGTATAATATATCTCATCCCAGTCTCTTCAAACCAACAAACAATTGTTTTAAAAACTGGCTGACATTTGGTAGTCGATTATTTAACTATCAAATAAATATAAAATCAAATAAGAGATTTAATTTCATATAAAAACCAAGCATGGTTAAGCACACAAGCAACCACTAAGCCTCTTTAATTAATTCTTTCATTAATTAAAATCTCCTTGTAAATATTTGTATCAAAATACTGTTACAAAGATATATTCACAAATTTTCTCTACTTTTTCAATACTTGACAAATATTGATATACTTATCGCAACTAAATAATTATACTCATAAAACATTTAACATTCAAAACTTAGAAAATTATTCCATATAGTTATACCAAAAGTATAAGTATATTCACAAAACACTACATACTTTGAAAATGTACCCATATACTTCACTCAAAGGTATAAGTATATTCGCAAATCTTAATAAAGATTTAATTTCCAAAATCGTACTTATTAGGTTAAAACCAAATGTTGTTTAAAATATAAGTAACAATAAAACTAAAACCACTTTTCTCTCTTTGGTGTTAAGTATGGAAAAAATACTTATTTTATAAAACATTTTTATATTTGCAAACTCCTTTTATAAAATTTCATTTATAAAACTCCTTTTATAAATCCCAAAACTTATTTCTAACATTTTTTTATCAAACTCCAAATTTATTTACAGAACTCATTTTATAAAACTTCTTCATAAATCTTCTTATAAAACTTCTTAATAATTTTAAACTTCATATAGTTATCCCAAATTTATGGTTTCAAGATCGGAGCAAATACTTTCCACAAAATGATCCTTCCATATATCACTATAAATTCCCAATTGTAATTTATTATTCCAGTTTACCAAACTGATATCGTTTCCCTTTTATTAAATATCATTTATAAATCTGTTCTTTTATTTATAAAACACAATTTAAAAATATTTCTCTTTTATTTATAAAATGCCATTTATAAAAGAAAACGTTCACAAATATTAATTGCAAAATATTGCTATCCTCTTTTAAAACAGAATTACTTTAATATAAAAGATAAATTCTCTTTTAATTTCCTTTAAAATAAACATCATTATTATAATAACTTTTCAGTAAAATAAATACTTCATGAAATACTTTTAAAACATTTCTATATAAATTAGAAAAAACTACCAAAAAGACTAAAGTAAAATAGAGAAGTCCAAAAACTCATTTCTCAATAAAATGCCGTAGAAAATTCGAAAAAGTCACATTTAAATCATCCAACAAATCAAAACTAATTTCAAATCCAAATAGAAAATAATAATATTCAAAATATTATAACTTGGCCAATATCCGCATCGCACTTAATAAATGATATTACAACCTTTATCACTAAAAAGGTTCAAGTTTTAACGTATATCTATGTCAAATCCAATATGGCCAATGGCCAAATTTTTAGCATTCGACAATTTATGCAATAAGTATATAACTAAAATTAAAATCAATAGGTATATAATTGAAATAAAATCGTAACAGCGAAAAATCCATATTTCTCTATTAATTTTCCTATGTTTCAATTTAAATTTCGTTCGCTTTTCAAAATTGGATATTCAACCAAACTAAACCAGTAAATCACTCAGTATGAAAAAAAAACTTATATCTACATTATATAATATAGTATTGATCTAGACGTGAGTAAACTCACCAAATTCTAGTTGACGCCTAAGCGTTATGCTTCGATCTAAAATTGAACGTCGTTCAATTTTAGATAAAAATTCCACTTGCCCCAAACTCGACGAATTCAATTATAGCACGTAGATATCGCTCCTATGAGTGTAACATAAAACACCACATCTCGGTTGGACCTCGTATAAAATAATTATTGAATTTATAAGGTTTTCAATATAAGGAACAACACGAATTCCAATGGAAGTTTCCGACGAGGCCGCTGGCGGCTTCGTCGTGTAGGTTTTGTATCTCAATTAATTTAATTTATCATATTATTTTAACTTATTGCTTGTAGAAGTTTGAAATTTGTTTAAAATAATAATTTAATTCCTGAAAATTAAGAAGAAATGTATATTCGATTCTGCAATTTTGTAACGGTGTATGGTTTATTAAATCAGTGTTTTAGATAGCCTTTTATTGTGTAATTCGATATTTAACTTTCAGTCTGTTAATTATACAACTTCGGTGAAATTTATGATGCGTAACCGTTTTATAGATATATTTTTTAACCATTATATAAGCAACTATGAATTTTTTAATGTATTGAACATTATAAATTCATATAAATAAAATATTCGACGGAAAAATAATTTTTTTGAAACTTATACTGACCCAAAGTATTTTAGACCTACTTCCAAAATATGATAAAAAATCAAAAATTTAGGATGTCTATCTTGATTTTTCAAATTTATAGCCATTCGTCTACATTCAGATCAATAACTTTCATTTGAAGGCCAAACGATCTTCAAATAAGATGAAATTCGAATCACACATACTTTATAATTTATCGATCCAATCCACATGGCTAGAGTCAAGAAAAAAATGAAGAGAAAAAAAGTAGACTCAGAATATGTCATTTTCTAAGAAGTTGTATAGCAATGATATGTATTGTTAGTACAACTTCTATGAAAATGACCAGTTTGAAGTCTAAATTTTTAGGGATTGGATAAATACGTAATATAATACATGTGGTTTAAATTTTATTTCGTCTGGAGATCGTTTGACCTTCGAACAAAATATTTAATTCTGAATGTTGAAGAACATCTATAAACTAGAAAAATCAAGTTCGATGCCTTAAACCAGTTTATATTTCTTTCATATTTCGACTATATGCCCAGAATACCTTGGATGGACATAAGATTCAACAAATTTATTTTATTACTAAATATTTTATTTTACATGAATTTATTACATAAATATATTTAAATTCACGATTAATTATAAATTTTTAAAAGATTATTGTATAACGAATAAAAACGACCATTTTAATAGTTCGAAATAAAATCCCGTTATTGCAAACTTTTAATTTTTTTATATAAAATCACATTTGGATGATAAATTAAATATACTTAATTAATTTTAAGCAAGGTTTAAAAGATAAATATGGTCATCGAATAGCTCGTAAATTTTACTATCGATGGCCGTCGAAAAGTCACGTATCCACCAGAAGTCGAACTCGTTTTCTTCCTCATTTCCATTTTCTAAACCCTCGTTCACCAAAACCTAAAGCCCTCCCCTCAAATTCATCCATACCTATCATGAACTGTTGAATTTGCAGTCTCTAACCACCTATGTCGTCAATTCGTCAAAAATTGGGTATATTCTTTATCTAAACTTACAGATTCAGATTAGGAGAAAATTTATGTTAATTTGCGCGTATATTTGTTAATAATAGCCCACTAATTAGTTATAATTGCGTATATTGTTTGATTGAGAAAGGTTAATTAGGATTACCCGTGTTTAAATTCGAAAATTATTATGTAATTTGGGTTAATTTCGATTGATTAATGTATCTGTGTATTTGAGTAACATAATTTAGTGTTAATTAGTGTATGTGTCATCTAAAATGTTATTTACATAATCCCTTTATTAGTTTATTATCCTTAATTATATATGAGTTTACTTTACATGTATGTGGTAATATATAAACAATTAGTGTATAAATCAATTTTTTATTACTGTGTAATAAATTGAAATTAGTGTTAGATAAAATATGTCAAAAAACAAGTTTTTACTAGTTTTTAATTGTTAAGAATTTTAAATAATGAATTAATGTTAATGCTTATATAAACAAATTAGCGTGTAATGTACTTTATTTTTTAAATCCTCTTAGAGAGTTTTTAGTCTATCTGACAAGTATTGTATATGATCATTATATAGATATACGTTTTTATTACAAAACAGACATAATATTTATCTGATATAATATTTGTTAGAATTGTCCCTGTATTGGACAAGTTACAAACGTAATAAAATAATTACATTTTATAAATCATTTCATCTTAAACGGTTCATAAAATTTCGATAGCACTTCCTTTGTGGTCCTTATGTATACATATTTACGTACGATACAGGGAACAAAAGGGAAGTGATGCTGAAATTTTGTTGAATCGTTAAAATGAAATGGTTTACGAAATGTAAATATTATTGTGTTTATAATGAGAAGTTGGATGCCCATGATCAAAGTAGAAAATAATGAAGTGAAAATATATTGTTATATTCGTAATTTATTAAAATTGAAAATATATAGGATTTTATAAAAAAGTTAAAAGAATAAAATATTATATATTTAATAAAACATTGAAATATAAAAAATTAGTGTATGCTGGTAACACATTCTATAATTAGTAAAACCTTAAATGTATAATAGAATTGAAAAATTAAATGTCAATCCATAATATGATCAATAATTTTTTGAATTTCTATCATATTTTTGAAATAAGAAAAAATAGTCAATTATTTTGTTTATCGGAGGAGCTAGATGTATCAACGAAATGGAATAAGAGGCATAATAAGGGAACATTTTGATGACGTGTACACGTATTTATTTAATTTGCTTTAATTAATAATGAAAATGACAAAGAAATTCATTGTCCATGTAGTAATTACAAACATTTGAAGCATTCCAAACCGAATATGGTTAAAATCCATTTGTGTCAAAATTGTTTCATGCTGGAGTATTTTGTGTGGGATCGTAGAGAACTTGTTGCATCTAATCCTGTGGCGTCAGAGGAGGAGGTGGATAATGACAATGTTACGACGAATCCCATTTAAGATATGGTTTAAGATGCAGCACAATCAATGTTTTCAAATGTTGAAATTGGTGACGACGATGTAAACATCGAAGAAGAACCTATTATTGGAGCAAAGAAAGTATATGATTTACTGGATATAGCTAAGAAACCCCTTTGGGTGGCTGTAAAAGAGGCACCTTTTATCAGTAAGTGCAGAATATAATGCTATAAAATCTAAATTCAACACCATAAAAACCGGATTTACAACTGTTGTACATGTTGCAAAATGATATATGACATCTAGTAATTTAACGTGTGAAAATAATTTGATGTAAAAAACTTATGTCTGCTTTTGGTTTGCCATATCAAAAGCTATGATATGAAAAGCACGCTTAAGTGTCGCAAATGCATATGCAATGCTTAATTTTTTGAAAAGATGATAAAATTAAGCAATGAGCGCTTAAGCGCCTTAATTGGCGCTTATCCACGCTTCGCTTAAATTTAAGTGACGATTAAGCGCTGCTAGACAAAAAATATTTTATTTCTAATAAGAAGAAATGAGGTTATAGTGTAAAGCGACACTCCCAAACAAAATTTCCTTATTTTCTATCATATAGGCTGATAGATGTAGATTGAGAGTAGTTTTTTACGTTATGATATGACTATTTATTAGACTAATGTGCACGGTTTTTGCTCAACGTGAATATGCTTATTTTTAGATAATAACGGAAGTCAAATCCAACTTTTATAACCTAAACTTATAACTTAACTTCAAAGTAAAACTTTAATTCATGACTAATTCGTAATATAATCCATTTGCATAGATTTATGTTTGTATAAATAATGTATGCTTAACGCTTAGGCGATGCTTAAGCGGCGCTTAAGCGAAGTTAAGTGAAGCGAGACTTCTACCACCTCGCCTCATCTAGCGCTTAGTATAACATAGAACAAAATATTGATGTTTGTTAAAATAGTTGCATGTTGTTTTGGAAAGAGGTCATCAATCTTAGGAGTGTAGAGTATGTAACGAGGAAAAATAAAAACCAAGTAAAAAGAAGTGAAATGAAGTTCCATACAAGAGAATGCTTTACTCACCCATTACACATAGACTTCAAAATTTATATGCATCTTCTGTAACTGCACCTCATATGAGATGGAATAGTATGAGATCATAGCAAGAAGGTACCCTAATACACCCAGCTAATGGAGAAATATGGAAACATTTTGATAAGACTTGTCCTACTTTTGCATCAAAGAGTCGTAATGTTAGACTTGGTTTGTGTACGGATGAATTTTCACCATTCTCTAAATTTAGTTCTAAATATTTATCTTGGCATATTATCGTTACACCTTTCAATTACCTCCGTGGATGTGTATGGAAACTACATATTAGTCTCTCACTATTGTCGTCCCTGACCCTGATGGTCTAACATAAGAAATCGATGTTCATTTATAACCATTGATTGAATAATTGAAAACACTATGGTACGAAGGAGTTGAAACATACGACATTTCGAAAATAAATAATTTTTGTTTGTTCGCTTCTTTGTTACGGACTATTTGCGATTTTCTTGTGTATGCAATGCTTTCAGATCGGAGTATGACCAGTCGTCTTGCTTATCCTTATTGCATGGAAAAAACATGAGCATTTTTTTTACTGCATGGAAAGAGATTTCATAGTTTAATTTCCATCGTGGTTTCTCCATATTAATCATTCTTTTAGAGGAGATAGAAAGTATTTTATAGCTAACAGAGCATAGACTATGTAACTACTAACAATTTGGTCAAGTTAAGAAATATATGAACTTGTGAAGGAATATCCAAAGATACATGAAACTGGAGTACAAATGAAAATTCCAATTATATCGATAATTTATTGGTGCAAACAAAGTTTGGCTTGGGAGTTACCTTATTGGAAAGATCTCTTACTTCATCGTCACATTGACGTGATGCACAATGGGAAAAATATGCGTGATAATGTGTCATGAATGTTAAGGGGGAGACTTAAGATGATTTGAAATTAAGATGTGATATTGTAGAATTATGTAAGCATCTCGAGTTTGATACCAAGCAAAACGATGGTGATAAATACAAAGCCTGATATGTGTTAAACAATAATCAAGTAAAAATTATGCTAAAATGGGTGGAATCATTAAGATTTCATGATGGGATTGCTTTTTATCTTTGTTGATTCGTCGACTTTAAAAATAATAAGCTAAATGGGGTGAAAAATCAAGATTACCATGTAATGTAAAATAATTTGTTACCTATCTCTTTCAAAGAACCGTTACGCATTAAAGTATAGGCAGTTATAACGAGATTTAGTTTATTTTATAAAGAGCTTTATTTGACTACATTAAAAATTGGATGGCTTTGTAAACTTGACGTACATATCCTTATACTGCTCTAAAAACTGGAGAAAATATTTCTTCCTGGTTTTTTAATGTAATAGAGAGTTTACATGTTCATCTTCCATCTCAAGCACTTCTTTGAGGTCCTGTGTAATATGGATGGATGTATCCATTTAAGAGGTAATAATATTAAGTATATTAAATAATAATTTAGTTACATAAGCAAAAAAATTAAATAATTTTTCAACTGGTACTTAAATCATCTGAAGAAATAGTATAAAAAACCATGATTTGAAGGTTCTATTTGCAAATCATATATCAAATAAGAAGCTTCATTCTTTTTCTTTCATTATTTAAGTTACCGTGTAAACTTATCGTTTGAAACTGTTTCGTGTAACGATGAAGGTGTTGAATGAGATTCTTCTGGAGGACTGTTATTTATTTTTAGATTACATGGTCCACCGTCAGAAAATGTGTAGAAATATGGTTAGACGATAAAGATTACCATGTAGTACATATGTATTTTCTTCTTAATTGTGCTGAAGTTGCACCATTTGTCGAGAAATATTAAATAATAATTCTAGATATATGCATTTCCGAATTCATATTTATATCTATAGATTGTAACGCAATATATTATATATATCGGTAGTATTTACGTATCACAACTTCCACATGGTGATCTCAGTAAAGAATTCACTGGTTAGTTTAAAAAGTTCATTTATGATCTACTAAATTGTGTACTTGATGAAAAATTAAAACATCTTGCATTAGGACCAAAAGAAATATGAAGACATATCCAATAGTTTTCATCAATAGATTTAAATTTAACACCAAATCATATGGTGCAGAAAAATTAATTTACAATACCAATGTATTTGTTAAAGATAGCGACGATTCAGATAATCGAATAAATGATTTTTGCAACGTGTTAACCTAGGTTTTGGAATTGACATATTCTAAATGACCTGTGGAGAATTTTTTTATTTAGATGTAATTGGTTCAGTAGTGTTCTAGATTCTGAAATCAATGTGCATAAAGATCATAATCTTATTAAAATATAACATACCTCGCATTGCCATAAGTGTGATCCGTTTGTACTAGTCGGTAAAGTACTATAAGTTTATTACGCTTCGTATTCAACTCTAAAATAAGATAAAGTAGATTGGACACTAGTTATTAAAACAAAAGTATGATTTATGTTTAATGGAAAAGGAAAATTTCAAGGAAAATAATAATGAAATAATAATAACCGACGATCATATAGATTTTGGACCTTCGAACAATGATCAAATATTTTGGTAGATACACTTGAGGCTACAAATGAAAACGACATAGAGTACGAGGCCGAGTCTGAATCGGAAAATGAAGAATGATTATTATGGCATATTTTGATAGAAGGTAATTTATGTTATTATTAATGTTACATTTTTATCAGAAAACTGATATGTTTTTCCATAATTAAACGATATATTATCGCTTAGTAAAATGAAATATCTATGACTGATATTATGTGGTGCTGTCGTAAATCTTCATAGTCATCAGGTTCCCCCCTTTCTAGTCAAAGATGGATCAACGTGGAAGGCGATTAGTGCAACCCATCACAACAGGTGGGGCGTCCCGTAATGACACTGATAGTTAAAGCGAGTGGGTAAGTCTCAAATTTATTACAACATCGTAATTATTTTGCATATTATATAATATTCATGATTTATTAAAGGCATTGTCCTATTTGATACAAGGGCTTTGTGCTGGAGCCGTCCGAAGTAGTTATAATATTTTCAGGCTGCTTACTAGTGTAACACCCCCAATATTTTACGGAAAATATAACTAAAAAGAAATTAAAAGCGCATTTGGTACAGTGGTAAAGGCGCATGTTGACTTCCTTAGTAAGCACATATCAAGTTCCGTTGTCTCCCAAAATCTGGAGTGATGCTTTTTTTGCTGGTTCGTTTCCAGTGATTTTCCTACGTATTTCGGCATTGATTCCGACATGTGGCGGCTTCCCATTCGCTCCAGTGATGTAATGCGAAGAGATGGCTAAATTTTATTGGTTGAGTGTTGTGTATGGGTTAGAATGGATTACAATTATGTGCATGAAAAAACCAGATTTAATCTAAAATAATCTAATGGATTATATTCACTCAAACAATCTATAAATAAACCGTCTAACCTAAACCTAAACTCTTATTCAGTCTTTGCCATAATTCTACAGTAAAATGGTATAAAAATTACAGAAAAATCATACGGACTAAACGGACATGAAATTAAAATACCATTTATGTAAGAAAAAGGGAAATTGTCAAATCGCCAAATTGGATGTAAAAATGGCCTAAAGCAGATTAATGGAAATAAACAGTATGTAAACTGTAATGGTAAAATTAATTAATCTGCAAGCGATTTGGTAGGGAGACCTTTTAAAGGTCTAGATACGAGTTTCATGCAGTTAGGACAAAAAATATAGTTTTGGTTGTACGCACTAGCAGAGGGAAAGTAGGTTCGCAAGGATGTTTGTTACCTTTCATAGATTGCTAGTATGTCGGATAGATAGCATCCGTAATCATAGGCTTCTTTAGGCAGATCGACGTGGACGAACATGACAAGTGCGTTAAGATATAGGATTCTTTATGCCGATTGTTGGAGGATTTGTACAGCCGACCCAGCAACGGGCACTCTTTCGGAGGACCAACACTTTGGAAAGGGCAAGTCCATGGTGGTGTATGAGGAGACAGGAGGATAGGAGTCTAGTTTGGCCAAGACCGAGTGCAACTTCGTGGTCTTGCGATGTTGTTTGAGTCAGCGCCGGTCAGACGTAAGAGGCATTAATCAAAGTGCACGGGTGAAGTGCATGACTTTCACGCTGTAGCACGTGGATAGGTAAGGATAGTAGGTCTAACATGCCAATTGACGTTTAGTATTACTGCATGGTTGGCTTTTCTAGAGTGACCATGGACTTTGGCTTCTTAGGAACTGTATCTAAGAAGGATTCACTGCATTATATCATTCACCCTTTGCGGTATTCGGGGAAGACGTGGAATTAAACTGTGTTATTTTCTACTTCATTTTATTTCACATTCACCAGACTTTTTTTCTGAACCATTCCTATTTTTGCTATTTTCCCCAAATCACAGGAGGGCAGGGCTATGTTGCAGTTCTTTGCAACATGGAGGGTCATTGGATTAGTGCGTATTATTCTTCCTTTTTTTCTCTACTAAATAGACAAATCTCCACCAAATTAAATTATCAATATATATTCAAGAATTTAAGGAATTTAGAAGAATCAAAGGGAGAAAGATTAAAGCAAAGTTTTTTTTCAAATTTATATAATCTCAAGTGTCAGGTGAGTGGGAATTAATATGAAATAGCAAAATAAAGTAGTTCGATTTCAGTTCTTTTCTGGCATGTTATATGAATTAATTTCTATTAATAATTGAGAATAGATGTAAATTATTGCAACTTCTTCTTTTCTTCCACTTCTCAAATCTAATTCATGTTTGGCTTAAAGTGTGGGACACATAAATTATCTATTCACGTTTTATGGCATAAATAAGATTAAAATTTATGTAAATTATTGTATCTTCTCTTTCTACCACTTCTCAATTCTAATTCATGTTTGGGCTGAAATTTGGAACAAACAAATTATTATTCACGTTTGATGGTGTAAATAAGATTGGTTTAATTAAATTGAATTAGAATTGTTATTCAATTTTCAACGGTAGAACAGGTTAGTTGAATAAATTCAGAATATGTTACTTGAATAAAATTGTGATTTTGATTGATATAATTACATAATTTTGAATATGGTTTTGGAACAAAATTGGAAAGTCTAATTGGCATAATTTTTTGTTTCATATATGGCCTAATAATGTAAAAGTGGAATTTTGTGTAATTAAATGGTTTATGGCTATTGGATAAATTTTCTTTAGAGATTAAATCTCTAAAAGGATAACGTAAATTATGGTGGAAGAAATGTAAATTAAATGGACCTTAAAGGCTAATGTAAATTAGTAACAAAATGGTATAAAAATTACAGAAAAACCCTACGGACTGAACGGACGTGAAATTGAAATACCATTTGTGTAAGAAAAGGGAAATAGCGAAATAACCAAATCGGATGTAAAAATGACCTAAAGCAGATTAATGGGAATAAGCAATATGTAAACTATATCGGTAAAATTAATTAATCTGAAAGCGATTTGGTAGGCAGAACTTGTAAAGGACGGGATAGGTGTTTCATGCAGTTATGACCAAAATATAGTTTTGGTTAGACGTACTAGGAGCGGGCAAGTAGGTTCGCAAGGATGTTTGTTACCTTTCATTGGTTTCTAGTACGTAGGATAGATAACATCCATAATCGTAGGCTTCTTCAGGCAGATCGACGCTGACAGAACATGACAAGTGTGCTCCAACGTAAGCTTCTTTGGGTAGATCGTTGGAGGATTTTGCACAGCCGACCCAGCCGCGGGGGTTCTTTCGGAGGACTGACACCTTGTATAAGTGCAAGTCTACGTTGGTGTATGAGGAGACAGGAGGATAGGAGTCCATTTTGCTGGAGACTGAGTGCAACTATGGGGTCTTGCGAGGTTGTTTTTGTCGGTGTTGGTTAGACGTAAGAGGCATTTAGTAGAAGTGCACGGGTGAAGAGCATGGCTTTCACGCTATAGCACATGGATAAGTAAGGACAACAGGTCCAATATGTCGTTTGACGTTTAGTATTATTGCATGGTTGAGTTCCATGGAGTGACCAAGGACTTTGGCTTCTTAGGAACTATATCGAAGAAGGATTCACTGCATTATATTATTCACCCTCGGCGATATATGGGGAAGACCTAAAATTTAACTGCTTTATTCTTTCTGCTTCATTTTATTTCTCATTTACCTAACTTTATGTCTAATCCATTCCTATTTTCCCCAAATCACAGGAGGGAAAGTCTAGGTTGCAGTTCTTTGCAGCTTGAAGGGTCATTGGAGCAGTTGTTATCTTCAGCTTTTGTTTCTTTTGTTTCTTGTAATTCGTTTCTCTTTTCCGTACTCTACTCTATATATGGAGACCTATATTGTGAACTTTGTTATGTTTTACGCTTTGGTGGAGACTATTTGGTACTTTTGGCTTCAAAAATAAATTTGGGTTAATGTTGTTTTTAATGAAGCTGTTTTGCTATTAATTTATAATCAGTGAAAGTTTTCTTCCGTTGTAATATTTTAATCATTTTATGCTATTGCCTTAGTCTCTGTGCAATGTTATAGATTTTTATTTCACCCGAACACCAATGCTTCTAGTCATGTCCAATTTTCAGGGTGCCTAGAGATGTGGGATGGCACAACAAGAGTAGAATGATCCGTTCCTGGCCTAAGTGGGACCAGATTCCACCTTACATATTAGAGTGCATTTGGTAGGATTTTATTATAAGTGTACTGTATTTCATTTTATATACACCACTTTACAATTTGCTCACTAAGTATAAATGTATAACTTATTTGTTTTCAATGTGTATGGGGCCGTAGAGCTGCAGGAATTTGACTTTCTCCGACATAGAAATTATTGGATGAAGAACATGTGGAAAAACTAGCGCAACACGAGATTAGACATTAAAAAGGGTGAAAAGCTTGAATGGATGAGTGCAAGCGTATGACTAGCTTGGGTTGTTTTCTGAGATAATGATGAAGCAAAAGTAAGTTTACTAGTCTGGTATATTTATTGAATTTTTTGTAGAATTGGTATATATTGCATCAATTTACAAATGTCAAATAAAATGGTAAATTTTTTAAAAATCCAGCCACACATCGGGGTTCGAAATCATTCCATCATTACTCTCTAGAGTTGGTAAATTTGTTAATTGCGATTATAAACAGTTATTACATTGTATAATTGTGTGTGTATAATAACTATACACAATAATATTTTTAGGAAAGGGAGCGTGGGGTTCCCGTTTTGTACATGGATATTTTTGCTCGTACTCATGCCATCGAGTTTGAAAGCGAAGATGGCATTGTAACATACACAAGGCATGACTCTGGATCCCAACCGACCATGATAAGCATATTTCTAATTATAAGTTATTAATAGTCGCTTTAAATAATAAGTTATAAATAATTTAAAGTTTGAATTTTAATTGTAATTTAATTTGAAATCGGAGGAAATAATCATGCGAGAACGGGAAAATGTGCTTGAGGATCACGACAAGATGAGCTGGCTGCTGACGAAAAGGATGCAATCATTGATCCAATCTTAGAGTAGACATCACAAAATAGGCGTTATGGTCTTGGGAATCAGGAGGTAATGATTATGTGTATTATATTTATCAATAACAAATTGATTTTATTAATCATAATGTATGAAACTTATGCACATTGTTAAATAATATTACAGGCTAGACGTTGGCAAAGCACATACAAAGAACACCAAGACATCATGGAGATTCAAGAGTTGAGAGCAAAGATTGTGGAGTTGGAGGACCGAGACAGGCATCTAGCTGCAAAGTTGGCCAAGTTGGACGGGCACCTTGTTGCATATGTCCCGAGCATGATGCATTTCCTTCATCAGGTGGATTAGGAGGCGATTACTAGGATTAGTAGGCATGATTTTTCCTATTACTATTGGATATATATATATGCTTGGATATTTGAGAGTTGGATTTATTGGTATAGTATTTGAGAGTTGGACCTATTTGATATGTATGAGATGCGTGAGGTTGATTTGAGGTTTTTGATACATTTTGAGATGTTGGATGCGTGTGAGGTATATTTGAGTTGTTTTGAGATGGTGTTGGACATGATTGACACGTTTTGGCACGTATTTTGAGATATCGTTGGATGTTTGAGTATGTTATAAGTTGTTTGAGTTTGATTTGTTATAAATATTGATGTTTTGTTATTGTTGATGTTATATATATGATTTGGGCTTTAACATATATGAGTTATATATATATATATATATATATATATATATATATATGAAATTGAGATACGTGTGTGTGTGTGTATACATATACATACACACACACACACATATATTTATATATATGTATGTATGTAAGTCTGTATGTACATACATACATACATAAATATTGATATGTATGTGATGGGTGGGTGTGAAAGGTTGTTGGCACAAAAATAATGCTCTAGGTTTTTGATATTCGATGGCTGCCAATAGATCGTTGGCCAAAACTTTCCAATGATTTATCTTCCACGTATTTTAGCAATTTTCGATGCTTGGCCGCAACTCTTTGGATAACTCATAACTTACCATGTGTACATAATGGATCGTCAGACGCCAACAAAAATGTCATCGCCGGCCATCGTAAACCAAGCGACGGAGTCGTCGGAAAGTCATCAGAAATACAATCCTTCAATGACCTTGTTGGCTAAAACTTTATAATGGCTACCTTCTGTTGCCACCGGCTTCCGATAGCTAATCTTCCACGTATTTTGGTGGTTCCCAACTGTTGCCGACAACTCTTTAGATAACTCATAACCATCCATGTGTACACGAAGAACCGTCGAACATTGTCGGAAATGTCATCGTCAACTGTCGAAAACAAATCGACGGAGCCATTGGTAATGTTGTAGATTCTTATAGTGTTTGAAATAATTAAACCATTAAATACACTAATTACATTAGTAAGTTTAATTACCCTTCCTTAAACCATCTACCTCTTCCACTAAACACCTTCCTATGCACGATCATGGTGCACGATCGTGCATATGTCGCCCTATTCTCCCTCTTCGCTCCACGAAAACCATAATCGTAGCCTTTATTCAACTACTCTTCACGTGAGCTACCTCCACGACCCATCAATTCGAAGCTCGTCCTCACCCAATCGATCACAATCTAGAGCTTCTCCCTCCGGCCAAACGCATATCGCATTCACCCTGCACCACCATATCACCAAAAACTCGACCACCAGATGCTCCTTTCTTCGACAAACTCCTAGAAACCAATGACAACGACCCATCATCTCCTAAACTAAACACAAACCAAGCCCTTGTTGTCGACTCCTCATGTCAAACACCACTCGTCACCGTCGTTCCCTATAAACTTCACTTAGATTTGAAGAACTCACCAATACGAACTAAAAGAATCCAACTTTATAATTTTTCGTTCGGTGCTTAATTTGATTTTGAATTTAAAAGAAAAGGGGCTTGATTTCTTAGTTCACAGGAAATGAAATAAAAATGAGGAGCGGTAAAGAAAAGTAAAAGTGAAATGAAGAAAAGTCTTTGTGTTGAGTTTAGTTTATCCTGTGATTCCCAGCGTTTCGCTATACAGGATTTCGTTCACGTGCGAACCACGAACGACAAAATAAAAATATGATCACATACAAAAATATGACACGATCTAAAAATAACAAAAAATAAACTAGTTGACATATTATGTGAAATTTCAAAATACCACTGTTCGCCGAAAATGCATCAGACGATAATTTAAATATTTTTCAAATTACAAATTATGGAAAAATCCTACGAATTGAAATAGAAATATGTCAATAAAAATCAAGCTGTTATGTTAAAAATAGAATTTCTTATTCATTATTAAATTTGAATCAAATATAAATATTTAAATAAATCAAATATTTTCACTCGAAATGCTAAAAATTCCTGGTCGTTGCATATCCAAAAAAATCATCATCATGCTGTTGTATAAATAAGTGGTATTAGTTGAATAGGAGGTATCGTTATTGAAATGTATTGGTATCAATTTTGTTAAAAATAATGGTGACAACAATTTCTAAAATTACAAAGCACCAACTTCAATCAATCAGATTGTAGGTAACATATTTTATAAATATTCTATTAGTTTTGTTACAAATGATAGTAAAAACCATTTCTAAAGTTACAAACGATTAATTTCAAACAAATAGATTTTATATATATATCATTTTTTAATATATTAGTATCATTTTTGTTACAAAATGACAGTAAGAATAAATTCTAAAATTCCAAAGCATTATCTTCAAACAAATATACTGTAAGTAGCATTTTCGGTTTATGTTGGTATTAGTTTTGTTATAAATTATGGTGAATTTTTTTTAAAATTGCAAAGCTTTAACTTCAAACAATTAGACTATAGGTATCATTTTTGGTTTGTGTTGGTATTTATTTTGCTACGGTTGCAATGTAAGCAATTTCTAAATTTCCATAGCTTTAACTTCAAACAAACAGACTTTATGCATCATTTTTATTATACATTGGTATTAGTTTTGTTAAAAATAATAGTAAAAATCATTTCTGAAATTTCAAAGCATTGACTTCAAACAAACATGTTGTGTATCGTTTTTGGTTTACATTGGTATCATTTTTGATACAAATTTCAGCGAAAATAATTTCTAATACGTAAGTCTTTAACTCCAAACAAACATACTATAGGCATAATTTTTGTTACATATTGATATCGATTTTATTACGAACTACAGTGAAGAAAATTTCTATAACTGCAAAGTTTTAACTTTTAACAAACAGACTATAGGTAACATTTTCAGTATATATTGGCATCGTTTTTGTTATAAATTACAGTGAAAAAAAAGTTTTAAATTCCAAAGCATTAGCTTCAAAAAATAGAACGTAGGAGCCATTTTTAGTTTATATGGTATCAATTTTATTACAAATTACCATGAAAACAATTTCTAAAAATACAAAATATCAACTTCAAACAAGCAGACAACAAGTATCGTTTTTGTGAGATATTGGTACCATTTTTGCTACAAATGAGATGCAAAATTATTTCTAAAATTATAAGGCATCGACTTCACTCAAACTGATAGTGGGTATCATTTTGCAATATATTGATACCAATTTTATTATACATGACAATGAAAATAATATTAAAAGTACAGAGCACCAACTTTAATCAACCAGAAAGTGGGTATCATTTGTAAATATATTGGTATCTGCTTTGTTTCAAATGGCAGCGAATACAACTTCTAAAACTACGAAGCATTAACTGTTAGTTCCTTAATGGTTTTGATGACAACAACCTTAGGACTTGTTATAAAATATAAATACTAATATTCTTGTCTAGATTTATATGTATGTGTAGGTACTGAAGAATGAAGATTGTACAGTATAAAGATTCAAGACTGAGTATAGAGATTCAAGACTCACGGATTCAAGATTGAAAAAACAAGACTGAAGATTCATGAGTATCAAGGGTTCAAGATTTCAAGATTCCAAGATATCAAGATATGTAATAATGTCTAGATTTATGTGAAAACTTCATAATAGCACTAAAATCTTTAGTCGGATTTTAATCGTGGAATGGAATCCACCTTCTCGCTTTAATAGTGGGATGGAACCCATGACCTCATTAGTGGAATGGGACCCATGACCTTCTCAAGTGGAATGGAATCCATGAAATTTTCAAATTTTAAATATTTTTCCTAAAACATTTTAAAAGTCATCTCTCTCAGTTTAAATATTTTAGCCTTAAACTATTTTTATTATATTTTATATTTTGATTTCAAAATCATCTCTTGTTTTTAAAACTATCTCCTAGTTTTAATATTATAAGCTTTAAATCTCAAAAATATATCTATACCGAGTTTTTAAATTTTTATAGATTATATATATATTATTTTCTAAAACTCTTTTACAAGTTTAAAATATATTCAAAATGGTTTACAAAGTTTAGAAATTGTTTTAACAAGTTTTAGAATAGAAATCATTTTGAAGCAAAATTAATTTTCAAAATACACATAGGCATGTCGACAAACCCCTTCCATATGTCGATATGGTAGCCACAGAAATTCAAATTTCAAATTTTAAATGAAGTGTCTATTCATCATAACCTTTCACGATGGACATGAGTGTTATTATTCTATAAATACCAGTTTTGTCAACGAACTTTAGTTAGTTTTTCTTCATTTCTTTACTCCTTCTTCTCCACTCAAGTATTCTCTTTTATTTTAACAAAACTCTGCCGAAATCCTATATGAATCATACTCGATCATCTCTAGTTTGATTCTCTACCACTCTTTCTGAAAGATCTCGGTGCTATTAAGAGTCATATGATCATTTATAATCAAAGAAGTGTATTGAGTCTCTCTATCTATCAAAGTGATATTGGAAACGGTGTGGTTGTGGCCTATAAATCAGTTGGGTGTGATTGTAACCTGTAAATCAATTAAGTGATCTTGTATCCTGGTGAAATCAAGAGAGTTTGCCCTGGACTCAAAGACAGGAGGGTATATCTCATATCCTTGAAATCGATGTTGTAATATCGACATTATATTTGAAAAGAAATCTACACAAAAAATTGTGTGGGACTGGATGTAGGGTAACTCTGAACCAGTATAAAATGCTGGGGTATTCTTCCCTTTACTGGATTTTATTTATTATTTGCATCTGTATGATTCTGTGATTGTCTCTGTGTTTGTGAATTGCATCTATTTGTGTTTAATTTCCAAAGATTTCAAAAAATCCATTAAACACTATTCACCCTCCTCTAGCGTTAATACGGCCTTAAGATTCGTAATCCGCATTTCCTACATTTCGTGTCGGAGCATTGGGTTTTAAAGTTTTCATAATCTGATTTTTGAAAAGTTTTCAAATGGCTGTCAACACTGGTAATGTCAACACTATCATTAGTTCATTTGTAGAAGATCAGTCTACTGCCAGACCACCACTTTTTAATGGCTGTAACTATGCCGATTGGGAGTGTAGGATGAAAATCTATTTACAATCAATAGGATTAGACACTTGGAATATCACACAAATAGAGTACATTGAATCCACAACAAATTTCGCAATGGACCGCTGAGAAAAAGACTGTTGCACAAAACAATTCCATAGCCGTGAATATTTTATTCTGTTCATTTGATAGGAATGAGTTTAATAGAGTGTCTGTGTAAGTCTGCATATGAAACATGGAAAACTTCGCAAGTTATTCATGAAGGAACGAGCTAAGTTAAATAAACCAAAATATCCATCTTGACCAATCAGTTTCAATTATTCAAGATGAATCCATGTGAGTCCATTTCAGACATGTAAAGTCGGTTTCATGTCATTGTTCACTCATTAATTGCATTAGGAAAGAAATTTTTCGAAGAAGTTCAAGTTAGAAAAATTATGAATTCACTCACTTTGGAATGGAATCAGAAGACACTAGCAATTAAAGACGCTAATAATATCAGTACACTAAAAATTGAAGAACTAATTGGGAATTTGATGTCGTTTGAAGTACAAATGCAATGGAGAAGAGAACGCAAGGCCTCAGAAAAGAAGTCTATTACGTTCAATGCAATAACATATTTGACTCAAATAGTAACGACAACGAAGAAATAGCCTTGATGACGAGGAATTTAAGAAAGTTTCTAAAATACAGGAAGATGAACAACTACAAGAGAAATGATCAAAGGAATTCTGGAAATAATAATGAGACTCACGACAACATCAGATGCTATAATTGTGAAGCCAGACCATTTAAAAATTGTCCGCATCGGGATATGCAGAAATTTCCTCCAAGTAATGATTCATCAAAGAAAAGAAAGAGGGCAATTACTGCTACACTAGGCGATTCTGACTCATCCTCTAGTGATGAAGATCAGGAGATAGAAAATTCAAATATGTGCTTTACAGCTATTCACGAATCTGATGATCTCGGAAATATGGATCTAAAAAATAGATACACATTTAAATCATATTGGTTGAAATTGTTTGCTGTAATGTTTAAATGTTTGAAGGTTTGATTGTTTGCATGTTTTGAAATTGCTTGCTGTTTGAATTTAAAATTTTGATTTCCAAAATAATATTATTTTATAATATTTTTAATATTAATATATTAATATTAAAGTGTTATTATATTTATAATATTTTAGATAAAATATAAGTTAGATTATATATATACAATAAACAAAATAGAAAAATTAGTCACATGTATTATAGGACCCATGTCGACACGGCCCTACCCCCTATGTCGACATCCCTACCAGAATTTTGAAATTCAAATTTGAGTTCAAAACTTTTAATTTCCCTCCACCTTTTTACCAAATCCAAAGCTCTTAAAAGGTATCACTTGACCAGAGAACATGACTATTGATTATCTATTTATATCCTTAACTTTATCCTATCTTTTCACTTTCATTTCAAAATTAAAACTCTCTTTCAAACTCTCAAGCCCTCTACTGTCTTCAAAAAAGTCTTCCTCAAGCATCCCATCCACCATTAGGCGTCCAAAGCCATCAAAGAATTCCTCTACAATGTCCCGGAAGCTATCAAAGCTTACATAAGCTATGTAAACTTTGAAAAAGTCCATACGGGAAAATTTGCAATCTTTAATGAGTTTGCTTCTTATAAACTCAATATTCTTTTCGAAGAGAATCAAATTCTTATATTAATTGATGATTCTCAAAATGATTTCATTTTTTATCCTAATCTTGTTAAAAAATTTATGGAAATTTGAATCACAGTTTTTATGAAGGAAATGAAGGAGAAGTTTGAAGTAGTGTTAAAGGAACACAAATTGTTTTAAATAGTGAGATTTTGAAAATTATTTGGAGTTGTAAGTATACAGGAATAAATCTTTCGTATTTTCAAATTGATGAACATGATCATGAGACATTTCATCACATTTTTGATGTAGATGATAACTTTGAATTATAAATCGAAATTTCCATCCTAAAGCAAGAATTGGCAACCTTCTTTTGCAACATACCATAACTCCAAGATCGGGAAATTTCAATCACCTGACCTTAAAAGTTTGTAAGGCTCATTTTCTATTTATAGGCACTATGACATTAGTTGGGCACAAGTAATTTTGGATGAACTTCGTCCCAAAAAGTTTATTTTAGGAGAAAACACTTTGTATCAAGGAATTTATCTTACTCGGATATTTTACTATTTTGGAGTTGATTATAAGAGAGAGGAGTTTGTTTCTCGAAAAGCGTTTAACCATGAAAATATCTCTCTTATAAAAATCCCACTTATGTTTCAACCATAGGAAACACTTACCAAAAAAGATGAAAGTTGGGCTCATGAAGAAATTGAAGAAGAGGAGGAGGAGGGGGGAATTGGGGAGGAGACGGAGATTGAAGAAGAAGGAGAGGAGGAGGAAGAGACATCTTTGAAAAGTATTGAATACCTTATCAATCCTAACAATCCATCCAACAAGACACTTCTCAAAAATCAAAAGATAATAGTGGAAAACCAACGGATTTTCGAAAGGTCCATTAGTAAAAAGTTGGACAAAATTTCCACCAAAATGAACAATTTCTTTGGAAAAGTGAGTCACAAACTTGAATTGTCATCATCTTTATCATCCTCTATCGAATTCTAGTTTTCATTTCATGTTATATTAGTTTGTATCTTTCGATTAGTTAATGTTACGTATTGTTTATGTAATGTTAACTTAATTTATTAATGAAAATCATTTATCTCTATTCATTAGCCTTAAAATATCTCTGGAATGCTTGCTTTTATATTATATAAGTTTATATATATAGACTTGTTCATAATATAAAGAAACAAACAAATTTCCAAAATCAACATAGGCATGTCGACATCCCTACCCCTCAGGTCGACATGTAACGGCTAGAAAGTAATTTTTATTTTGAATTTGAAATAGACATAACTATCTTGTGTCTTTTCATTTCAAACGACTTCCTATCTAGTTAAATACATGTTTTCTCTAGAAAAATGTACATTTTCAATTCTCCTTATTTTCTATTGAATTTCTTCATATTTTATCAAAAAATGGCCGCTCCTATTCCTAACCTAAGCGAGAATCTTGAAGAAGCACTCAAATATTTCAAGAACATACTTACTTTTATCCTTCACAATCAATGATACGTAGAATTAAGCCAAATGCATATGATAAAGGAACAAGAAAGGCACTTCGATGCCATTCGATGGATGATATCAGCTCTCAACAAAGAAGAACTCGAAGCAAATCCAGAAGGAACTCCGAATAAGGTTAATGAAAATGGGATGCTACAAAGGCAGACCCTATCTTCGGTTTAGAAGGATGGGTTGAAATTCCAAGAAATGTTTGATTTGACTTGTATGGTTTGATTTACTTTGATTTAGTTTGATGTAGTTTGAATTGGTTGGTTTGATTTGACTTGATTTGAATTGTTTGAATTGGTTTGAACATGATATGTAATATATGACTGAAATGGTGTGGTTTGATAAATATACTGATTGATTATGTTTGAAATTTTCATATCTCTCATATTTAGCTTACTATATTTTACTCATAATATCATCTGTCTCATTTATATTCTACTATACTGTATTATCCTATATAGTGTTATAGTATTAGTTTAAGGGGGAATTATGTAGTTTAGGATTAGTTTTTATTGATGACAAAGGGGGAGAACTATAAAATAGTTTAGATAGGCTTAGATTAAGAGGGAGTTAGGAGTTTAAGGGGGAATTGTTGGAGTATGGCAGAGTTAGATTGAATCGAAGTTTTGTGGAGTAGATTTTATAAACAAAGATTGCCATCATTAAAAGGGGGGAGATTGTTAGTTCCTGAGATGATGCTTTTGATGACAACAACCTTAGGACTTGTTATAAAATATAAATACTATTATTCTTGTCTATATATATATATGTATGTATGTATGTATATGTAGGTACTGAAGAATGAAGACTATATAGTATAAAGATTCAAGACCGAGTATAGAGATTCAAGACCGACGGATTCAAGATTGAAGAAATCAAGAAAGCAAACTCATGAGTATGAAGAGTTTAGGATTTCAAGAGTTCAAGGTTCCAAGATACGTAATTGTGTCTAGATTTATGTTAAAACTTCACAATAGCACTAAAATCTTTAGTCGGATTTTAATAGTAGAGTGGAATCCACCTTCTCACTTTAATAGTGGGATGGAACCCACGGCCTCTTTAATGGGATGGAACCCACGAACTTCTCTAGTGGAAAGCAATCCCGAAATTTTCAAAATGATTTATTTTAAATATTTTTTCAGAAACTTTTTAAAAGTCATCTCTCTTAGTTTATATAACTACCCATTGATTCCGATAATTAAAAATGGTTAATTTAATAAGGTTTTGTGATTTGAATTTGGAAAAATAAAAATTTGCGATTTAATAATAAGAATATAATTGGAATTATATGTAATAGTATTAATTTAAGGTAATTGATAACTGCTTTAAATGTAATTCCAATCAATTGAAATGATTAAAGAGTTATAATTGGTTATAGATTGCAAATTTTGTAATAAAGCAGATATTAATTGATAATTGGATTAAAGAACAATTGATAATATAAATATGTGGTATTAATTAATGAAACAATATGTAATAAATTGTAACTGATAAAATTAGTGTTATGTAAGTAGTTAAGACATTTGTGAGTAGATGACAAATTTGTAAATGTTATTAAATGTAGAAAAGATGACAATTGTAATTTGTTACCAATTTATTTGAAATCAATTGCGAATTAAATGTAATTAAATATCACTTTAATATGAGTTAAGACTATAACTATAAAAGGTGAATGCAATAAAATGTATAGAAATGTCAGGTACATTCAAAAGGTAATAACTGATTTAATTAAAAGAGTGAAACAATGATAAATTAATTTATTGAGATTTTAAATTTTAATAAAATTGACAAAAATTTCAGTATATTGAAATACTGCAACTAATATGGTAAAAGATGATAATTCGAGAATATTAGTGTAATAAAATATAAACCAATGTTAATTATGTCTATGGAATAATTATTAATTGAATAGAAAGATTGAAATCAAATTAAATCAATTTATTGGAATTAAATATATAATTAAATGGGATTTTATTATAGTTGAAATTGAACACTGTAATTAGTATAATATTTAGCACTGGATTATGATATATAAATTTATTTTAAATTTTTCCAAATTTCGAGGTAATCAAAAATGACAAATTTTGTTAGTTACTAAAGGTGGAATTAAAAAGTAATTTAATCAATTTAATAATAATTTATTTAATTAACGTGAGAATAGCCATTTTGGCCATTATCTCAGGTTCCAACAAAACCAGTTTCATCGGATCCATAATAGTGAATTATTGTAAGGTTTCAAGTTCCGTAGCAATCGGACTTGTCGTCTGATCGTACGGGCTCGAAAAGCATAAAAATCAATTTGAAATAATCTGATTATAAGCTAACTTCTTCATACAATGGAATGAGGACTTGAAACATGTTCCATTGAGTTTAAAAATATTGAAAACATCTACTTCGATATATAGAATGACCCACTTTCATTTCGGTAGCAGAATGGGCTTTTCGGGTCATTATTGTCGTTCGTACCAATTCGATATGCGTTTATTTTCTTATCGGGCTTCGTTAGTATAATAGTTCTGTCCAAACTCTAGCAGCCTTCTTACTTCTCATTGCTTTAAGTATCCATCTATTTCACCTATCAGCTTCTCCTTTTTCCCAATGGCTACTGATACAAACCCTAATTAAATCTCCAAACAAATTTTAAAAATCAAACTCCTCCAAACCGTATCAAATTATATACTATTTCGAAGCTCTCGACGAGCGTAATCAAGATCTACAATTCGTTTTTACCATTGGTTCTAGGTTTTGGACTGTCTAGACCCGTCTTTCTTTGCCCAAAAAGACACATTATGATATAAGAAAGAAAGGAATAGAAGAAGAAAAGATAGGAAAGAAGAAACACAACAACAATAGATTCTCAGAGCGGAACGAATGAAATATAATATATCACATAAAATATTACATAGTATCATATATATCAGAGTTACACAACTTATACGTCTCGATTTAGACAGTTATAAACACCTGTCATTTTATACAACTCAAGATATCACAGAGATACAAACACAATACAAACACAGTGGAACCGCTATATATCTACACGCTAAAGCCTCCTACTCCAAATCTCCTCCAGAATTCGTCAAACCTATCCTGAATCCCTCGACTACTCATACATAATATGAATACCCAAGAGTTTAATAAAACAGAAAATAAACACTTGGGTCAAACATGGGTCTGGTGTGAGTAAACGGGTTAAAATTGTTTAACTTTGAAAACCTTTGAAAAGATAGGTATCACGTAAGACTTCCCACACATAAACATGGAAAAAAATTTACCTTACGCTAACCAAAACATTTGATAGGAAATCCAGTGATATTATAATAGGGTCTAGGTTTTCAAGTAAATAGAAAATAGCAGAAATTGTTACATTTATTAAATTCCAGCTACATAGGTATACAATCAAAACTGTAAGGGCTCGTAGGAAGAATGTGTTTCCGTCAATGGCAGGGCTACTGGGGTACCGCCCGTCACAGTATGGGGCCTAGATCACCGTACCGAGGATCCATCTTAAATACCCTGCAACACAAGGCTGGAACCATCCCTTACTGGATAGTCCCGAACAAGACCACCCTGTGGTTGGCACGACCAACCACACACTAAACCGAAATAGAAATGGACCTCTAGACAGGGGTAAATCTCATCCTACTTGGGTGCTACCCACTTAAGCTTGCTGCACCTCGCCTGTTTTAGCCGTTCTCGGTTGACGAGGCTTGAGGCAACGATTACCTTTATAGAACACATCTATCTTAGAATGCTCATCGTCCACCTGATGATGTTCTGAAAGCATTCAACCATACAAGTTCCGGGTTCGAACGAAACCGAAGGCACTATCTCGTTACACTCATTTTGGAATCACCCTCAGAGTTAACGACCATAGCCCTTGCACTCTGAATCACCATCTCGAACCTGAAAGTACTATCTCCGTTAAACTCGTCTCAGAATCACCCTCAGAGTTATACCGACGAATAGTTCTTAAACTTTGAGTCTTCACTATGATCTTCACTTGGATTCACGACCTCACTTTTAATTTGGATCGATGTGGTTTTTGGATATCCAAATCTGGAAATCCGATCCCAGTCTCACCGAAATCCAAAATGTCGTTTTAATGTCGAAGTTGTTTAAGGGTTTAAACATTTAAATTTATATTCAGAATAACATAACAGATAGATGAATCACATTATCACAGATAGATAATTCATATCAACCAAACATCTCACAAAGCAGCACATATCACACATCGGAGATATCATATCCAAATCATCCAATAACAATCATCCAATATCAATCAATCATCCATTAAGCAGGTTTGATTCACTCTTAATCAATTTAATTAACCTCAATTAAATTAATTACTAATCTTTAATCACTTGGATTACTTCAATCCTGCTTACTTATCATTAATTAATCAATCGTCTCTTAATGATCTACCTTAACTAATCTTCCTTGATTAATTATTCTTTAATTACATTAAGTAATTATCCTTTAATTAATTACACAAATTAATTATCCTCAACCAATTACAGTAATTAACCTTTAATTACTTCATTAATTAATTAACTATAATTAATAACATTAATCCTTAATTAATTATATTTAATCAATTGCTCTTTAATCGCTTATTTTTTTGATTAATTAATCTTAATTAATCAACCCTTAACTACATCATTAATTATATTAATTAATGATCCCTAATTACATTTTAATTAATTATTAATTACTCTATTTAAATTAATTACATTAAGTAATTAATCTTTAATTAAATCACATTTATTGATCACTCTTGATTAATCACATCCAGAAATTAACCACCCTTAATTACTTCATCAAATAAATAAATTACTCCTTAATTAATTATCTTAATAAGTAATTAATCACATTACTAATTATCCTTAACCCTTTAATTAATTAGTTATTCTTTAATTATTTAACTTTCAAATCAATTATATCAATTAATCCTTTAATTAATAACATCAAGTGATTAACCCTTAATTACTTCCACTTCATAAGTAATTTCCTACTAATTACTTCCATAAATAATTTCCCTTTTTTAATTACATTCAGTAATTATCCATTATTTACTTCATTAAGTAATTATACTCAATTAATTATTAAGTGATTATCTTTAATTAATTAGACTAATTAATTAACCTAAAATTAATTACATTAATTAATTATCCAATTAATAAATCACTTACTTCCTAATTAATTCATTAACCATCCACTAATTACTTCATTAAGTAATTATCCTTAATTACAAATAGTAATTAAGCTTTAATTTAATTTATTATCCTTAATTAAATTCAACCTTTATAGATTGACTTTTCATTTAAATTACATATTAATTTCTATTATTAAACTTCATTTAAACCATTTAGAAATAATTATAAATTTGAATAAAAGTTTACTTTTAAACAAAAAAATTTAAGCCCTTAACTTTCAATACACTTAAAATCTTTGAAAATCCTTTTTAAACAAGTTTAATTAAATTAAACAAATATTCATCTTTGAAAACTTAATTTCATATCCTTTAAACTAATTCATTTAAATATATTATAAAATCAATTTAAACATTCCTTTATAATTTCTTTGGATATAATTCTAACTTGAAACATTCATATTTCAATCTCATTTGAATATTCTTTAAATTTGATTTAATATTTAAATTGAAAATATGTCGAATTAAAATTCAACATTAATTTAATTAACTACTTTAAAATCAACCATCTAACCATTTCAAAATTTAAATATATTAAACTAAAACATACTTAAAATCTTGCTGTCATTTATTTGAAAGGACTAGTTTTTGAATTGTAAAACCTAAATTGTTCTAACAAAAAATTTCTTTTAAAATTTTGCAGACTTGTTTTCCTTTCAAATTTTGTTTTAACTTAAAAACCAGATTACCTATCAATACAAAACCCAAGTCGTACCTTACGCAATCCCGCGCTAGCTTCGAGTCACCCACCTACTCATCTTCTTAGAGACCTATACGAGAACGACTCGAGAAAAACTCGAGTTTTCTCGATACCTCTACTCAACAGAGTCGACTTTGCACGTGTGCACAGTGCACGACCCTCCGATCATCTCTGGCCATTCCCCCGACCATCAAAAAATCCAAGCCGACCCTGCCTACTCGATTCTCCACCCAGGACGACGATTCTAAGCTCGAATCAAAAATCTAACCCATCATCCCAATGCTGGAAGCAACCCACATCGAAAAATCACTCATCTACGTCGAACTCGACCACGATGAACTTTGCCGCCTTCACCCAAGATGCCTCGATCTGCAGCCTTTGTTTCCCCCTTCCCCTCGCGAACCGTCCCGGTACTCCACCGTCGCCAAAATCTCCTTGTCAACAACGTCAAACTCTGACCATCCTTAAACCCTATACTGACCCTTCCTGGACACCACATCCATCAGAAAAATCCACTACCATTTTTCCATAAATCTCCATCCTCCATACTACCTCCAGCCCAAAACTCGACCAACTCCATCACGCCGATCACCAGAATTCGACGATCAACCCATTTTTGAATAAACTCGATTATCTTCCCAATTACTATATTAAAAATTATGATTTTCACATTAAAATTCATTGTTTCACAATATGATTCTATTTATATAACCAAATTCAGAAATTATGATTATTGATTTCTGACCGCTTTAATTTATCTCTGTAAATTTATATATTCTGAAAAATTTACCCAATAAAAGTTCTTAAAACTATTTTTAAAATTTATATTACATAATCATTTTCTATTTAGAGATTAAGAACTAAAACTGAATGTATAAAGTGTATTTAAATTTATTTTGGTGAGATTTGAACCTGTGATGCAACAGAGACATTCAAACAGTTTATATACAAACACATCATATACTCATACATGCATACATATTCATAAACATATGCAAGCCATGTTTATACAAAAATCCATCACAACATTTAAGAAAAGTCACAGATAAAAACTGTTTTAAGTATAATGTTTACTCACCTCAATATGCAGAGAACAGAGGCTATAAATCTGACCCTGGAAAAAATGCTTTTGATCTAAATACTAGAACTATTTGATGTTGCTGATCTGGAAACTTGCATGCTTAAAAACTTGGATTGATGCAAGTTGAAGCTTGATAAACTTTGCTGTTTGCATTTGAAATTCTTGCAGGTTGCATTTGAATCAATGTTGATTTCTGAATTGAATTTGCTTTCCAGGTTTTCTTGCTTGATAAACTTATTACAGGCTTTTACTTGAGGAGATTTAGATTTTAAACAGAGGTGAATCTTGACTTTAGCTTTTGATTTTGAAAAAAAAATGTTTACTTGATTTGGAATTTTTTGGTGAATTAGCTTGAAATTCTTATTGTTACAGTTAAGAAAAAGAATGAGAAATGAGGAAATGTATGTTTTATAAATTTAGTTATGATTTATTTAAAATATAAATGAAAATAAATTAAAACATTGACACTTGTTAAGCAAACTTACATTTGTCCTTAATATCAACTAATTACCCTACACATGTTCCTAACATGTGTTAATGTATTTACACATGTCCTAAGCATTTTAATTAAATTTTTATTTAAATTAAATGTTAATATAAAGTTTTCATTCTTAATTTGTTAATTAATAAACATTTATCTTAATATATATATACATATATTATTTTTATGGAAAATATTATAAAACCAATTATAATACAAATAAATTCTTATACACATATTTTTAAAATCCAAATAATTTTTTTTATTGTTCAAGAGATATAAATTAGAGTTCCAAATAACTTTGAAAAATATTATATTCAATTATACCTTCCAAATTACAATTTAAATATACATATTAAAATTTGAAACACTTTAGTTGAATTCTAACCAAACTTCAATATGTACAAATATACATATATATTTTAAATAGAAAATATTTTTGACATTAGTTTGAGAATTATTATATTAAATTCTAAAGCAACTTCAAATCATAACATATACATACATATATATAACAATTTGAAAATACATCTTTTATTTAAACAAAAGATTTTCTATTTACAATATATACATCAATACATACATTATAAATAGAATATATATTTTATTAACTTTGAAAGATAAATTTTACGTGTTTTTAAATTGTTAGAAAAGATATAAGTCAATACTGCCTGATTAAATATCTATTAGCCTTTTAAGAGATTTAATTTACCAATTTAAATTAAAATTATAAAGGAAAATTATCAATCTAATTTAATTAATAATAAAGGTCATTAAATTGATATTGCCCAAAATTCCGGGTCATCACATTCCTCCCCCCTGAAAAGAATTTCATCCCCAAAATTTAAAAGCAAAGATAATTTAATAACCCGGCAAAGATTTCAATTTCAAACAGCAAAACATACTTATCATCCAGTTGCTAACAACCATAGCAACCAATCAAACAAACAAACCTAACAAATTATCCTAACACAAATCAGGATAGATTTCATTAACACTATCTAGAGTTTTCCAAGTATAAATCACTGGGAGACTCGCTTTATGGAATCTAAACTAATCATACCACTATGATCCAGAGTACTCTCTCTTCTAGACCCACCAATCTAAACAAAATATCAGACCAAACTCAAGTCTAGCTAAACTACAAGATCCTTCTAAACTGCAGATTCCACAACCAGCAATGGACCATACACGTACTCCCTCAGAGATACGTGAAATACAATGAATACCGGTCATCCAAACTGGCAGATCAATCCCATAGACAAAAGAACTTATCCTGTCAAGAACACAGATAAGAAATCCCAAATGCCTCGGAGCTAGCCTTCCGATCTTACCCAATCATACTGCTCTCTTAACCCGAGAAACCTTAATAACAACGAAGTCTCCAACTTTGATTTCCAGATTCATCCATCTTATCCACATAACTCCTTTTGACAATCCTGGGATGCCTGTCTTTTCCTGATCAGCTCAATCTATGCTGATGCTTCCAGAAACAACTAGACCAAAACAAATCAGTTTCTGGATTCTACTCAACGAGATGGTTTCCAAGATCTGCCAAAATCTAGAACACAAGCTCTACTTCCCGAGCAATAGAAGAGTGAACTTACTTCCTTCCTCGCACAGCTGCTACCTTTCTTCCGCTGCAAAACTCTGATTTTGGAATAGATGAGAATGCTAATGAGGAACACGAGCACAAACTTATCCAATATATCCCAGAAACACGGTTCATCAAATCCATAAAAATCTTAGTGACCATCTGACTCGGTCACACAACCTTACATCAGAATCCAAACTTGAAAACTAGATCTGACCAATCCATTTCCAAAAATTCCTGAGCTGCTACACCAACTCTTCTCTCTCTAAGAAGCATCCTACTACCAGGCTAACCACCGGTATTGCTTCTGGAACCAAGTCGCTACGGAACTCAAACTTAAAATGCAGACAAACTTCTAACTTCCTCGATGATACCGGAGATCTCTGACCACTTCAATAGCTCCTATTTCCTTATGAGAAGTCTCAATCTCAAACAAAAGATTACCTAAGATGAACTCCAAACTAATCGCAAGTCACTTTTGTGATCCTACCTAGTTAGGATTCCAAAGAAACTGTTCTCTATTAACCAATTAGAACAACCTTAAGCTTTTTCAAACAAGGTTAACCCTTCAAGAAAGCATTCATCATCTACCCGGACTGCTGAAAGAAGAACCATAAAGATTCCTGAATCATCGGAGGAACGGACCACAATGCTGCTTCCAAGCTCCACCCCTAGGACACTGCTAGGCCAAGAGATCTTCTACACAGAACACCTCTAAGCTGCACTGCTACCACAGCTAACCAAAGACTTCTAATACAAAGGCTCCTCAAACTCCAAAAGCCATCAACTAACTACACACAAGAGTCCTTGAGATGGGTAGACAACCTCTCAAGAAACTCGGACTCCAAACCAAGTATCAACATCTCGCTCTCCTTAAGGGGTGACAATGAGACCATGCCCAATCGAAGCAACTTATATACTTTAATCTCAACCTCCAAAACAGATAAAACTCCCTTACCTGATATCCAGAGAAATCACCTTAGGGAACATCAATAAATATTGCATCTCACCACGCAGCTGCCAAGAAACCATCACCTGCCTCTACACATCCGGCAGATCCAAACTCTTGAAAATCCGCTTACCTGAGCATAATCAAACTTACACTTCAAAGATGGACTCCAAATCTTTAAAAAGATTAACTTCAGAGATCAAAGAAATCCTTACTCCAAGCTAAAAAGCTTACTCGAGACAGTATTGGGTCTACATTCTCGACAAATACACCTCCAACCTCAAACATATGGACCTCTTCCATTAGTGGTAGTCGTGTTACACACACACACACCACTGCTTCATCTACTCCAAGAACTTTGTTGGAAAACCCGAACAGGTAACCCAACAAATCAGGTAGGTATATAAATATAAATATAGAAAAAAAATACAAGTATGCTCTCTCAAGAAAGATAGAAATCACCCCGGAGCCTAGGTATTCACTCAACCTAGCACTCTGATACCAACTGTGACGACCTAGGCATTTCAACCATTGGCAGCGGCTCACTCAACTGGTATGCTTTTCAACCATCCCAGCCCCGTCGTGGCTCACAGTTATACCTTGGGTTTTCTTTTACGGCAAGCCTCTCGACTCGCAACCAACCCCACAAGGCCTTATACTACCCCCGGGGACATGTTGGGGTAAGAGTCTCCCGTTCTCCACCTAACGCAAAGTGAGAACCCCCTATCATGTTGTAATGTAGCAAACCCGATCCCGGTCTCACAAAAATAAAAAACGTCGTTTTAATGTCCAAGTTGTTTAAGGGTTTAAACATTTAAACTTATATTCAGAATAACATAACAGATAGATGAATCACATTATCACAGATAGATAATTCATATCAACCAAACATCTCAGAAAGCAGCATATATCACATATCAGAGATATCATATCCAAATCATCCAATATCAATCATCCAATATCAATCAATCAATCATCCATTAAGCATGTTTGATTCACTCTTAATCAATTTAATTAACCTTAATTAAATTAATTACTAATCTTTAATCACTTGGATTACTTAAATCCTGCTTACTTATCATTAATTAATTACCAGTTAATTAATCAATCATCTCTTAATGATCTACCTTAATTAATCTTCTTTGATTAATTATTCTTTAATTACATTTAGTAATTATCCTTTAATTAATTACACAAATTAATTATCCTCAACTAATTACAGTAATTAACCTTTAATTACTTCATTAATTAATTAACTATAATTAATTACATTAATCCTTAATTAATTAATTACTCTTTAATCACTTATTTTTTTGATTAATTAATCTTAATTAATCAACCCTTAACTGCATCATTAATTATATTAATTAATGATCCCTAATTACATTATAATTAATTATTAATTACTCTATTTAAATTAATTACATTAAGTGATTAATCATTAATTAAATCACATTTATTAATCACTCTTGATTAATCACATCCAGAAATTAACTACCCTTAATTATTTCATCAAATAAATTAGTTACTCCTTAACTAATTATCTTAACAAGTAATTAATCACATTACTAATTATCCTTAACCCTCTAAATTAATTAATTACTCTTTAATTAATTAACTTTCAAATCAATTATATTAATTAATCCTTTAATTAATAACATGAAGTGATTAACCCTTAATTACTTCCACTTCATAAGTAATTTCCTAATAATTACTTCCATAAGTAATTTCTCTTTTGTTAATTACTTTCAGTAATTATCCATTATTTACTTCATTAAGTAACTATACTCAATTAATTATTAAGTGATTATCTTTAATTAATTAGACTAATTAATTAACATAAAATTAATTACATTAATTAATTATCCAATTAATAAATCACTTACTTCCTAATTAATTCATTAACCATCCACTAATTACTTCATTAAGTAATTATCCTTAATTACAAATAGTAATTAAGCTTTAATTTACTTTATTTATTTATTATCCTTAATTAAATTCAACCAGACTTTTCATTTAAATTACATATTAATTTCTATCATTAAACTTCATTTAAACCATTTAGAAATAATTATAAATTTGAATAAAAGTTTACTTTAAAAAAAAACAATTTAAGCCCTTAACTTTCAATACACTTAAAATCTTTGAAAATCCTTTTTAAACAAGTTTAATTAAATTAAACAAATATTCATCTTTGAAAACTTAATTTCATATCATTTAAACTTATTCATTCAAATATATTTTAAAATCAATTTAAGCATTCCTTTATAATTTCTTTGGATATAACTTTAACTTGAAAGATTCATATTTCAATCTCATTTGAATTTTCTTTAAACTTGATTTAATAATTGAATTAAAAAATATCTTGAATTAAAATTCAACATTAATTTAATTAACTACTTTAAAATCAACCATCTAACCATTTCAAAACTTAAAATATATTAAACTAAAACATTCTTAAAATCTGCTTTCATTTATTTGAAAGGACTAGTCTTTGAATTGTAAAACTTAAATTGTTCTTACAAAAATTTTCTTTTAAAATTTTGCAGACTTGTTTTCCTTTGAAATTTTGTTTTAACTTAAAAACCAGATTACCCATCGATACAAAACCCGAGTCATGCCTTACGCAAACACGTGCTAGCTTCGAGTCACCCACCTACTCATCTTCTTCGAGACCTATACGAGAACGACTCGAGAAAAACTCAAGTTTTCTCGATACCTCGACTCATCAAAGTCGACTTTGCACGTGTGCACAGTGCACAGCCCTTCGATCATCTCTGGTCGTTCCCCCGACCATCAAAAAATCCAAGCCGACCCTACATACTCGATCCTCCACCCAGAACGACGATTCTAAGCTCGAATCAAAAATCGAACCCATCATCCCAATGCTGGAAGCAACCCACATTGGAAAATCACTCATCCACGTTGATCTCGACCACGATGAACTTCGCCGCCTTCACCCAAGATGTCTCGATCTCCAACCTTTGTTTCCCCCCTCGCGAACTGTCCCGGTGCGCCACCGTCGCCAAAATATCCTTGTCAACAAGTCAAACTCTAACCATCCTTAAAATCCTATATCGACCCTTCCTGGCCACCACGTCCATCAGAAAAATCCACTACCAGTTTTCCATAAATATCCATCCTCCATACTACCTCCAGCCCAAAACTCGATCAACTCCATCACGCCGATCACCAGAATTCGACGACCAACCCAATTTTGAACAAACCCGATTATCTTCCCAATTCTTATATTAAAAATTATGATTTTCGCATTAAATTCATTATTTCACAATATGATTCTATTTATATAACCAAATTCAGAAATTATGATGATTGATTTCTGACCACTTTAATTTATCTTTGTAAATTTATATGTTCTGAAAAATTTACCCAATAAAAGTTCTTAAAAGTATTTTTAAAATTTATATTACACAATCATAATCAGTTTCTCGTTAGAGATCAAGAACTAAAACTGAATGTATAAAGTGTATTTAAATTTATTTTGGTGGGATTTAAACCTGTGATGCAACAGAGACATTTAAACAGTTTATATATAGACACATCATATACTCATACATGCATACATATTCATAAATATATGCAAGCCCTATTTCTACAAAAATTCATCACAACATTTAAGCAAAGTCATAGATAAAAACTGTTTTTAAGTTTAATGTTTACTCACCTCAATATGCAGAGAATACAGGCTATAAATCTGACCCTGGAAAAAATGCTTTTATCTAAATACTGGAACTATTTGATGTTTTTGATCTGGAAACTTGCATGCCTAAAAACTTTGATTGATGTAGGTTGAAGCTTGATAAACTTTGTTGTTTGCATTTAAAATTCTTGCAGGTTGCATTTGAATCAGTGTTTGATTTCTGAATTGAATTTGCTTTCCAGGTTTTCTTACTTGATAAACTTGTTACAGGCTTTTACTTGAGGAGATTTAGATTTAAAAGAGAGGTGAATCTTGGCTTAAGCTTTTGATTTTGAAAAAAAATGCTTACTAGATTTGGAAATTTTGTTGGTGAATTATCTTGATTCTTATTATTACAGTTGAGAAAAGGAATGAGAAAGGAGGAAATGTATGTTTTATAAATTTAGTAATGATTTATTTAAAATATAAAAGAAAATAAATTAAAACATTGACACTTGTTAAGCAAACTTACATTTATCCTTAATATCAACTAATTACCCTACACATGTTCCTAACACGTGTTAATGTATTTACACATGTCCTAAGCATTTTAATTAAATTTTTATTTAAATTAAATGTTAATATAAAGTTTTCATACTTAATTTCTTAATTAATAAACATTTGTCTTAATATATGTATACATAAATTACTTTTAAAGAAAATATTATAAAACCAATTATAATACAAATAAATTCTTATACATATATTTTTAAAATCCAAAATAATTATTTTTATTGTTTAAGAGATATAAATTAAAATTCCAAATAGCTTTGAAAAATATTATTTTCAATTATACCTTCCAAATTACAATTTATATATATATATATATATATATATATTAAAATTTGAAACACTTTAATTGAATTCAAACCAAACTTCAATATATACAAATATACATATATGTTTTAAATAGAAAATATTTTTGACATTAGTTTGAGAATTATTATATCAAATTCTAAAACAACTTCAAATCATAACATATACATACATATATATTACAATTTGAAAATACATCTTTTATTTAAACAAAAGATTTTCTACTCACAATATATACATCAATATATACATTATAAATAGAATATATATTTTATTAGCTTTGAAAGATAAATTTTACCCATTTTTAAATTGTTAGAAAGGATATAAATCAATATTGCCAGATTAAATATCTATTAGCCTTTTAAAAGATCTAATTCACCAATTTAAATTAAAATTATAAAGGAAAATTATCAATCAAATTTAATTATTAATAAAGATTATTAAATTGATATTGCCCAAAATTCTGAGTCATCACATGGACGATCCAACGGTGGATTGTTGCCCGATCCACGATCGGGAAGTGGCTTTGGGAAGCTGACATTGAGCAGCACCCATCGGTACTATGCATTGTTCCCCAAGTCATCGTGGGTAGCCAGAAAATGGCTTCAAAGATGAACAGTGGCGTTGGGCATTTGGGCCCGCATGAGGCGACCGCGTTCTGGCCGTGGGGGTGCCCTGACTGGCAAGGCTCGGGGCGTGTCTGGATCGGCTCAAAGTTCGATGTTGGCGAGTGTGAGGATGGTAAAAGTTTTGGGTATGTGGCAGCGTAGTTCTGGATGACAATGAGGGTTCGTGTGAGCACGTGAAAGAGATGGTGAAATGGCCGCTTGTTATTGGGTAATCCTCTTTTATTTAATTTTATTTGTTGATTTCGAACCATCTAATGGCTATAACGTATTCATATGAGGTTGGATTTACGCACGGTTTGTTCCTCTGCGATCGTATCGAAATTTCGGACATTTTGGAACTAGTTTGGATGAATTCTGAGAGTGTTGACTTTTAGGCCTTATTTTACATTTCAAATCGATTTGAAACAAAGGTGAGTGTTTTAACCCACTCACAACTATTAAATTTTCTCATGTTAGTTAAATTAAATTTATAATGTGGTTAAAAATTAACTAATTGATGTTTGGGATGTTTAAATTGCATTTTAGTTAAATTTGAATTTTATTGCATTTAGTCATCGTTTAATTCAATATTGAATTCAGTTGTCAATTTAATACCTATTATTGATAATCAGTTATTTACTGATGTTTAGTGGTTGATTTATATGATGATTGTGATGGATGTCTGATTGTTGATATTGGATGACTGGATGTTATATTTTATATTGTTATAACGCTGCAAGTTTACTATGGGTTGAAATGACACATGCTCGGACGAACTGATAGATTAGGGAGGAATCGTTATGAGTTGAAATGATAGACTCACGCCATTTCATGGATTTGTTATTAATTCGGTATTGCGGGTTGAAATGATACATATCCGTATATATTAATAATTGCGGATTGAAATGATAAATATCTGTATCACTTGACCATTGGGTAGAAAATTATATATGGACACTGGATTGGTTAAATCAAATGATTTTAAATCTTTAAACTTTGAATCCAGTTAGACTTGAAATAGAATTTGATTGATAAATTGAATTGTTTAAGTGAATTGGTTAAAAGATTTAAATTTAAATTCTAAAATTGATTTTGAAGTATAAATGAAATTATCAAAATCGATTTATTGAAACATTGAAATTTTGTAACTTTGAACCCTTTTGGAATTGGAATAGCTAAAATTGATATTTCAAGACGTAAAATTTGGTTTGATTTAAATTTGGATATGGTCCAAATTGGTGGAAATGAAAGAAATTGTTAAATTTGATGTTAATTTCAAATTAATTTTTCCTAATATAAACTAAATGTTCTTTAAAATTCTAAATTATTAAGATTTCCAACTTTTTATCTAAATTTATCTATTTTAATTATTTTAAACCATCTTAAATCTATTTAAAGTATTTTAGTTTATTTTAAATTTATTTGAATTTTTAATCTATTTTTAATCTATATAAAGTATCTTAACCTATTTTATTCTATTTAAAAGTATTTAATCTATTTTAAATCTATTTAAAGTATTTAAAGGTATTTAATCTTTTTTTTCTGTAACCCTACTCCGGAGAGTAGAGCTAGGGAATTCAGCTGTCCGCCACACTGATCCCCCTTTTAGCTCGCCCAGCCCAGAGCATCAATCCTCTACCAGGTTGTAGGTTTTATTGAGGATAACTGCTCCAAGCCTTAAGGGAAACATATCTCGGCCACGGAACTCGAACCCGCAACCTCTAGGAACTTTATTCCATGGTTGAAAGGTAGTCCTCAACCAGCTGAGCTATTAAATCTATTTAAAAGTATTTAATCTATTTTATATCCTTTTAAAGTATTTAAAGGTATTTAAACTATTTTAAATCTATTTAAAGTATTTTAATCTCTTTTAAACCTATTTAAAGTATTTTAACCTATTTTAATCTATTTTTATAACTATTTAATCTATTTAAATCCATTTAAAGTATTTTAATAAATTTTAAACCTATTTAAAGTATTTTAACCTATTTAATCTATTTCAAATCTATTTAAACAATATTAAACCATTTTAACCTATTTTAAACTACATTAATTTGTTTTCATCTATTTTAAACTATCTTAAACTATTTTTAAAACTGATTTAAACTATCTAAAATACTTTTTGAATTTCAGTTTTGCAAAGTGGAAGTTCGTGTTTAAATCCTTGATTTTTAAGTAGAATACAGCTAAATGATGTAATAAACTAAGTTGGGATTTAATAACGTATCTAAAGTAAATATGATGATTCGAAATGAGGGTTTAATCTATTTTGAGAATATGATTTTGAAAATGAATATGTTTCCAAAATTTTATGGTTTTGAAAATCTGATATCTTGATATTAATTGTGAATTGACCTTTGAAATGTAAAAGAACCATTCGGTGTGAAATAAGCGTTTGGTTGTTAAAGAGAGCGGGATCGGATATTGTCATACTCTTTGCCAATACTGAAAACCATTTTAACAACTGTGTACGTGGTGGAGATTCCAGAAATGAAGTAGGATGGTTTGGCGAACGATTCTGTATGAGGTACTTGCGTGACCCCGACTCCCAGTGAGTCAGCTTAGATGTTACTAAAACATGAGCTGTACCGGGCCAAGTGAGGTCATTCCTCTTATCGAGCATATTTCTTCGATACTATATTTTGACTTTGTGATTGATTTGGTGGTCACCACTTGATTTTGATTATGGGAGTGTGTCTCGAGGTGGGTGGTAATAGCTACTATGCGTTAGCACCAGTCTGGGAGTGCAATTGGTATATTTAACCTGGCATTGCCTCGAGTGTCGTGTTCACATGCCCTATCGCGTTTTCTACGAGTTTGGTTTGTACCATACCTATGAAGTGCCCTTTGATAGCCCTCCAGTTTATGGAGGAATTGCGTACTGTATAGACTATGGGAATATGTAAAAATGTGTTAAAGGGGATATGGGTAATGCCTTAATGTTATTTTAATACTTTACTTTACTGTAGACACTATTATAATAGCGTATCGTACTATGTATATAGATAGTTTAATGGACCCTTATGAGATGGAAACCCGAACATCTCTTAAGTTACTGCACTCACGTTAGACACTGGATAGGAGATGTAAAACCCCGTAAACATCTCTGATGCAGTTAAACTCATACTTATTTACTGTTGATTTAACTTACATAATATCATTTAGTTCTGACTATAGTATTTTAGTCTTTTAAATTCGCTCTGGTCAGTGTGAGCTTTTCAATGAATTGAAAACCATTTTATTTTAGAGGATGATGATGGAGATGATTCTACCATTTATTATAATTATTCCACTACATCATGTGTTCCGCTTCATTAATTGTTTATTTCTAATGTATGTATACATCTGATTTGAATGGCAAAAGTGTAATAAAATGTTATTTATAAAACAGCTTCGTGAACTGTTTATTTGATTATTATATTTTATCATTTCACTGTGAGATTCTGTGTTTTGTTTTCTTTCTTTTCTTTTATTTTCTTATTTACCCTATAAACAATCCTCCCTTTTGAATGGTTTGAATTAGATATGTGTGATTTATTGCCGATTTAAATCGTCTAAAAGGCAGGTCGTTACAGTTTAAATATTTTAGCCATAAACTATTTTTATTATCTTTTATATTTTGATTTCACAATCATCTCTTATTTTTACAACTATCTTTGGTTTTAATATTATAAGCTTTAAATCTCAAAAATATATCTATACCGAGTTTTTAATATTTTATAGATTATATATATATATATATATTGATTATTTTCTAAAACTCTTTTATTTGTTTAAACTATGTTCAAAATGGTTTACAAAGTTTAGAAATTATTTTAACAAGTTTTAGAATAGAAATAATTTTAAAGAAAAACTAATTTTAAAAATACACGTAGACATGTTGACATACCCCATCCCCCCATGTCGACATGGTAGCCGTAGAAATTCAAATTTCAAATTTTCAAATGAGTGTCTAATCGTCATAACCATTCACGAATGGACATAAGTGTTGTTCTACAAATACCAGTTGTTTTCAATGAATTTTAGTTAGTTTTTCTTCATTTCTTCACTCCTGCTTCTCCACTCAAGTATTCTCTTATATTTAACAAAACTATGTCGAAATCCTAAATGAATCAAACTCGATCATCTCTAGTTCGATTCTCTGCCACTCTCTGTGAAAGATCTCAGTGCTATTAAGAGCTATAGTATCATTTATAATCAAAGAAGTGTATTGAGTCTCTCTATCTATCAAAGTGATATTGGAAACAGTGTGATTATAGCCTATAAATCAATTGGGTGTGATTATAGCTTGTAAATCAATTAGGTGATCATGTAGCCTGGTTAAATCAAAAGAGTTTGCTCTGGAATCGAAGACAGAAGGGTGTATTTGATAGCCTTGAAATCGAGTTTGTAATATCGACATTATATTTGAAGAGAAATCTGCACAAGAAATTGTGTGGGAGTGGATGTAGGGCACTCTGAACTAATATAAAATTTCGGTGTGTTCTTCCCTTTGTTGCATTTTATTTACTATTTGCATATATGTATGATTCTATGATTGTCTCTGTGTTTGTGAATTGCATCTATCCGTGTTTAATTTCCTAAAAATTCCATAAAATCCATTAAACACTCTCACCACCCCTCCCGTCGGTGTTAATCCATCCTTAAGATCCGTAATCTGCATTTCCTACATTAACTTCAAAAAAAGAGACCGTTGATATCATTTTTGTAATAAATAATATGTTATAAGGTGATATTGTTTGAAATTTTACTGAATTTATTTTTCCCTCTTTGGATTCTTCATTTGCAATTTTTTTCATTTTCTTTTTCTGCCTTTTCCTTTATAGATACTATTAGAATACATTTAATAATATGATATTGTTAATATCAGTTTTATAAATCTGTAGTATTACTTACCTGTTGGACTGTCTTTTGAGTTTCTGCCTGATATTCCTTTTAAGTTATTTTTCCATTTTATTCTTTATTCTTCCTAATTTTTGCAGTTGTTCTTCATTTTCTTTCTCAGCAGCTTTTTGCTGCGTATTTTTCTCGTTTGTCTGTTACAATACAATTATATTAACCTTGTTGTGTTTAATTTTATAGTATCAATTAAACTCTATAATATGTTTTCTTTTATTTTTTCTTGATTTTCATTCTCTACAGGTTGTCCGTTTATTCTCTTTGTTCTTTTTTCTAACATTTATTATGCTTCTTGTGTTGGAGATTAATGAAATCAATATATTTTAATCTAAAAACATGTTACCTATACTGATTCAATTGAGAAAAAAGTATATAAAACTAAAAAGATCAGCGGAAGACATACCTGTATCCGTTGATATTTATTTAAAGATAATCAACTTGGTTATAATCTTCCGAATTGACACAAGCATATGTCTAAAAAATTCTCTGTAGAAGAGGGTAGATAGAATATGATAAGACTTGTGTAATTTAGGGACTATAACCTTATATTTATAGCATTGTGACATTTTTTCAGTTCGGCCCTTCAACAAACTAAAATTATCATTCTGGTATCCACACATTATAATTTTACATGATGAATATACCTCCTAATTCTTAATATATTTATTCCAAAATAGATCATATAATTAGACTTAATCATAAAACAGCCCATACTTTCAAACATTAAAATATGTGACCCAGTTATGTTGAATTATTCCAACAATCACCCTCTAGGCTAAATATGTAACTTTATAAAATATATTCAACTTTATGCGCTCTCAAGTAGTTATCATGATAATATTGTATATCCAAAACAGTCTTGTCCATTAATTATGCTAACATAGGATCAAAGCGGCTTCCATTACCATTATTGTAACAAACTCATCAATGGTCACATATATCAATACAATCAAATGAAATTGATCAATCTTGTATGTGTAGCATGGAAATTACATGAAATGTGATCTTTGCATGTCTATTTCCGAATGGTCCGATTTTACTTTAACGATATCAAAAAATCCAAATATGTATAAATAATTGGAATGCAAAAGAAAATTTAGTTCTTTATTTCTGATCGAAAAACTAAAGCATGTCCATAATCAAAGTATAGAGCAATGTCACGAAAGAAATAACTTAGAACAAACTGGCCCTGAATCAAAATAAACTTTTATGAAAGATACACCCATTTTAGCAACATGCTCATGAAAGACCTCGGGTGGTAATCCTTTTGTAAGCGGATCCGCTAACATGGAATTTGCCTCAATGTGCTCTATTGATATTAACTCATTCCGCACTCTCTCCTTCATGACTAGAAAATATATGTCAACGTAGTTTGACTTACTTGAGTTTATATTGTTATTATATTATAATATTGCCGATCTATTATCACAATACAACTTTAATGGTCTTTCAGTATTATCAATAATGCTCAGCCAAATGATAAAATTTTGCATCCATTTCCCATGATTAGAGGCTCCATAGCAAGCCACAAACTCTGCTTCCATGGTGGGAGAAGCTACGGGCGTTTGCTTAACGCTCTTCTTTGATATAGCCTCTCCATTTAATAGAAACATGTATCATGAAGTGGATTTTCTGCTATCCGGGCATCCAGCAAAGTTAGAATCAGAATACTCAATGATCTCCAATTGATCTGATATTCTATATATAAGCATATAGTCCTTATTTCTATGAAGATACCTCATAACCCTTTCTGCCGCTTTCAATGATTCCTTCTAGGTTACTAGGATGCATGCCCAACGCTCCTATAATGTATGCAATATTCAGACGCGTACACACTTGAGCATACATTAGACTCCCTATAGCAGATGCATAAGGCACCTTTTGCATTCATTAGCCTAAAGGATGTTATTAAGGTTTTATTTGAGACAAAATTTTATGTCCTTTAGCGACAGGGGTATGACCTATTTTATAGTCTTGCATGTCAAACCTTTTAAGCACCATTTCTATATAATTCCTTTGTGACAATCCAAGAAAGTCCCACGAACGATAACAACATATTTGGATTTCTAATACAAAAGAAGCATCCCAAGGTCTTTCATTTCAAAATTATTTGAAAGAAATCTCTTTGTTTCTTGCATAATGCGTAAATTATTGTTGGCAAGCAATATATTATCAACATATAAAATCAAAAATATGAATTTACTCCTACTAAACTAGTGTTTGATACACACGGTCATCAATGATGTTTGCCTTGAAACCAAATAAGGTAATTATGTTATGAAATTTGTGGTACCATTAACGAGTGACATGTTTGTGCCCGTAAATAGTTTTCTTTAGGTTGCAAAACATATTCTATGGATCTTTGACCATAAAATTTTTTGGTTGCACCATATAAATTTTTCCTCAACATCCCTATTAAGAAACGCAGTTTCAACATCCATTTGATATAAATCAAGGTCAAAATGTGCAAAAAGAGCTACAATTATTCTATAAGAGTTTTTCGACCAAACTGGAGAGAAAGTCCCTTTGAAATCGATGCCTTCCTTTTGCATAAAACCTTTTGCTACAAGATAAGCCTTATATTGTTTTACGTTATCTTTTGCATTCCTTTTGGTTTTAAATATCTATTTATAACCAATGTGTTTCTTACCTTTAGGCAAGGGAACAAGATCCCAAACTTTATTGTCTTGCATTGATTTATACTCTTCGTTAATTGCTTCAATCCACTTTTGAGAATTACCATCCTGCATGGCTTGGTGAAAGTTGATAGGATCATTTTCCACCAATCCATTATTATCCTCTATTTCTTGAAGAAATATCACAATCATCCGGAATGGAATATAAAATGCTTTAGAGTGGGTTGGTTTGCATTTCTTATGGAACATTGTCCTCAACTTATGAAAGGCATAAGAAAGGCAAACAACCCACTCTAAATCCAATAACTTATGCCTTTCTTATGGAACATTGTCCTCAACTTGAAGAGGTTTTTCTTCAACATGTCTTGTTGGGGTTTCAGATTTACTTCTTCATTAATGATATAAATGATAATTTGTACATTCTTAGAAGAAGTAACTGTAGTGGGAATCATAAATGATGATTCCTCCTCAAAAATAATGTTTCTTACTTCATTTCTCCTACCTAACTCAACGTCCTCAACAAATGTTGCAGTTCCATCTCAAATTTTTTGGGATCATAAAATTTAAAGCCCCTAAATCGCTCAGAATAATCTAATAAAGTAGTCGCTCACTATATTAGAGTCCAATTTTCTTTCACATAACCTATAAGGCCTTGCTGCAGTTGGACATCCCCAAATATGAAAATGCTTTAGAGTGGGTTGTTTGCATTTCCAAAGCTCATAAGTTTTTTTTACAGCTGCATTAGTGAGTACCCTATTAAGGATATAAACTTATGTCTTTTATGCCCCCTCCCCAACAAAGTGATTTTGGTGAGCAAGAATGACTAATCATACTCCTTACTATGCCTTTAAAAGTTATGTTTTGTCCCTCAACAACACCATTAATGCTAGTTAAACCTAGCATGGTGTATGATGGGGCTATTCCACATTCCTCTACAAATTGGGCAAATGGTCCTAGACATTGTTCCCTTGATCCATCGTAATTCACCTCTATGGTCAGATCTGACAGTTCTGATTCTTTTGTTGAGTTAGTTCTCAGCTTCTACCTTAAATTTCATGAACATGTCCAAGTATTCTGATTTGTCTTGCATAAGATATAGGTAGACATATGTTGAGTAGTTGTCTAAAATGCGATAAAATATTATTGAACATTCCATGATGCATCAGGGAACGACCCATAAATGTCTGTATGTATCAATTCTAAGACATCAGTTGCTCTATTGACACCTATTTCCTTATGTTTGGTATGTTTTCCCTTGATGCACTCTACACAAACGTCGAAGTTTGAAAAACCAATGGATTTCAAAATGTCATCTGACACATACCTTTGAATTCTAGTTTTACATATATGACCTAAGCGCTTATGCCATAATATCGCTAAATTTTCCTTATTAGGTTTCCTTTTAGTACCACGTGATTCCATATGCATGGCTTTTTTGTAAGAGGTATTAACATCAAGCATGTATAAGTTATCATAAACATTAGGAGAACCAGTTCTAATAAAAGTTGAATTTACTGATAAAGTAGAAATATCATTCCCAAATGAACAAGAATGACCAGATTTGTCCAACTTAGAAATAGAAACCAAATTCCATCTAAACAAAGGTATAACAAAAGTATCAAATAAATCCAAATAAGACCGAGTTCTTAATAACAACTTTAAATGCCCAATAGTCTCTACTTTAATCGATTTTCCATCACCCACTCTTTCAGCATCAATTGGGTTTCGATAGCACAGGCAACCCTGAATAGAAATACTCTCGGAATCTAACAACCAAGTGTTTCTAGGTATTGCAGCTAAATTTACTTCAGAATAGACCAAAGCAAAAGATATACCTTTCTTAACATGTCATGCGTGATATTTGATACAATCTTTCTTTAAATGTCTGGCCTCCTTACAAAAATAACAACAATCAGTCTCCTTATATTGTCTCTTTTCCATCAGACCCTTAACTATTTCTTTATCTGTCTTTCTTCTTTATCTTTGCCCTTAGAGGTGTATGCCAAATGAGAACTCTCGGCCTAATCATGCTTCAATCTCTCCTCCTTTTGCATATAATACGAAATGAGCTCATCAAGAGTCCATTTCTGCTTTTGACAGTTGTAAATAATCTTAAATTGGTTGTATTGCGAATGAAGAGAGATTAATACCAAATGCACAAGAAAATCATCCGAAAGCTCAAGCTTAAGTGCCTTAAGTTTTGATGCAATATTAGACATTTCTATAATATACTTCCTTATATTCCCTTTGCTTTGATACTTCATGGAAATCAAGCGTTGCAAAAACTTGCTTGTTTCTGCCTGACTGTTTTTACCAAAATATTTTTTAATCTCAGCAAGGAAATAATTGGCATTGGTTATCTTTTCAGATACCGCACCCCTAAATGCCTTTGAAATGCTACGCTTTATGATCATTAGACTCATGCGGTTTGAACGATCCACCTCTCAAAGTCCTTTATAACATCAGAAGAGTTTGCATCCATAAGAGGGCAAATTCACGCATCCTAAGTGCAAGGCCAAGATTCATGTAGCCAAGTACAAGCAATATATTCTCTTTCTAATTCTTCGTGTTTGTTACAGTCAGAATAGGAATGTTATTAAATTAGTTGTAAGTTTAACATAAGAATCAATCAAATAGTCACATTATAAATCAAAAACGCACTAAATTCAAATAATTGGTAAGTCTCTTCTTAAGATACCTAGCACAACATTAATATCAAGTTTTTGGACAATAATACAAATTATAAGCGGTACTCTTGTTGCAATGATCAAATGCTGATAATAAGTTCGAGACAAATAACAATCTTTCTTTGGGCCGATTAGATATTCAATTGTAAAACTATATAATTGTTACATAATTATCATTACATATGTGTAAGTGATTCGATCAAATATTGGTCTTTCTTTGGGCCGGCTAATATCGTGTGAATAAATACACACAAATATCAAACATTTTTTTCATGAGCAACTGAAGTAAGAGAGGTTACTTTGGTGATATGTTGTTTCAATTAGTTCAGTTATAGTGTAGAATATTTATAATTAGTTTGCAAAGGGACACCAAAAACTATTTGAATTTACCTTTTCATTATCTTAACTCACACACACACGCACACGCACACCCCATAAATATCAATGTAAAATTTCCACGTACTGAAATATTATTTGATAGCCTTAATGAAAAAATGATATCAATTAAAACCGTAATAATACATAAATGAATAATATTTGCAATAAGGATATTAAAATATTGCATACTTTATTTAAAGAATATTATTCAAGCTAGAAGATAAAACATATTTTTAATATAACATGATCCGTACTTGTGATATTGCAAAAAAATGAACTATTAAAAAGCGCAACAATAGCTGTAATAAATGATAGTCTATGAATTTAAACACTGAAAGGAGTAATGAAGATGAAGAGAGTCCACGGTATTTTATTTCAACATATCAGGTGGACGACTGAGTAAACATTGTTTGCGCCAAAATTGGTCACAAACCCCAAGTATCGTGAAAGCACCAAGCTATGAATATAGATCAGCAATATCCCAAACACAAATCTTAGATCTAAGCAATACTAAGTACAACAATTCTGAAATAACAATCAGAAACACAAGATTTATAGTGGTTCGGCTATCTCCGGCCTACGTCCACTTCAAATGATAATCTTTTATTAATTTTCCTTGCTGGTTACAGATGATTACAGCAATTACAATGGAGGAATTCGAGTACAGCAGCGATGGTAATGTGTAGAATTGAGTCCGGCAGAGTCTGGACGTCGAATAGCCAAAAGATCCCCTTTCTGTAGGCTCTGGGGGGCTATTTATAGGTGTAGGAGGCTGATATCGCGCTCAAATTTTGGGAGACTCCTTCTGGCACGTGAATGGGCCCACGCGATCGATCCCACCAAGTTTCGACTCGATCTGTGATCGATACGAATCGATTTTGTATCGATCAAGAAATGGTCCAATCAAGCAGAAACTTGGCAGGCACATTCCTTGGCTTGTACGTAAGCTTCTGCGAATATTTCATAGCGTTTGGATCGGTGGATCTTGAGTTATGATCGATACGAGTTCAAAGTTCTTGGATGGCTGTCTGGTTTGCACCCATGGCTTCGAGTCGATCGGCTTTGAATCGGTTATGCGCGTGATGAAGCGGTGACGTGGGCGCGTTCCTCGCATCATCCACTCTTTACTCCGAGTTAACCGTGTCGCATCCATGAATCTCGCCACGTTTGTATCAAGTGCCGTTATCCAGTTTGCATCGATGGATACGAATGGTAGTTCCACTGATCGATACGAACTGGATCGAGCCAACCTAGGCTCCTTGATGGATACGAACGTCTGCTTTGTGATGGTAACGAGCTAACGAAGGTGGATGGATACGAATAGGGCAGCTACTTCATGGATACGAAATAGCGACTTGTCACTGTTGATGGATGCGAAGTAGTCATCAGCCGATCGATACGAAGATGATGGATTCGAATACTGACAACTTGATCGATACAAACAAAAAGGAACTGATCGATGCGAAGTGGGTGATGGATGCGAACCGGATCGAGTCGAACCGTGGTTTACTGATGGATACGAAAACGAGGTTGTTTCCTCCAGTTAGAATCGATCATAACTAGAGCATATGAACTCGGATTGACTTGAAATTTGGGATACAGGCTTCCATGGCTTTGCTTGTCATGTCTTGCCAATCGTGGCCTGATCCGGACTCGGACAAAATTTATCGATATCCATAGCGAACCTGAAGACATTCACGACTAGTAATCATTGGTTTTCAGTTAATTTTTGGGTATCTCGGCTTTGCCAAAAGATGGGATAACACTTCCCCCCCCCAAAACATGCCTTTTTGTAAAAGGTGTATTTTGAATAGTCTCAAATCAAATGCAGTGAGTTCATGTTTTATTTAAAGCTTATAGTAGTGTCAATCAAGTTCGCGGCTTTTCGAAGCCAAATCATTATTCATTTCTTCCTGCGGAAGTTAAGGATGAAATTCTACAGTCTCTCTGCACTATCGGTGGTCACTCCGGACTCTTGCCAAGTCCATTCCAGACTTAGCGATCAGATAGATAGATCCTGTTGTACTCCGGCGTTGCCTCTTATCCCTTGCACTCTAGCCCCAACTAGGGCGTATAGCGATGTCTTGGTCGCTCTAGACCGATCATAGCCTTTCCTGGCTCTTGCTGGATCCCATCCTGTCACTCTCTGGTGAAGGGGAAATAACGTTAAGTGAGTCGATCCTGTCGCTCTCCGACGAAGCAACTCACTTCTTGCACTCTGGTTTAGTGTATCTGAACATTAAGCGATGTCATGGCCTAAGTCCTAGGCCGATCATAGCCACTCCGGGCTCTTATCGGACCCCGATCCAATCACTCTCCAGTGAATAGGGAACGACGTTAAGTGAGTCGATCCTGTCGCTCTTCGATGAAGCAACTCACTCCTTGCACTTCGGACCCAGCCTCTCCGGGTAGGGTCATAAAGCAATCATTTTTATGTTGGTATTTAATATTCATCCTTTAACTCTCCGGACAAAGGTTTATTTCAAGAAATTCAAGTTCATTTATTAAATTCAAGTCCAAGATGTTCAATCTCAAACATCAGGAAAAACTAGACATTGCCTCTCTGGGCGAAGTGGTCTATTACCATCTCAGAGCATGCCTAGGGATCTCTCATGTTCCCGTACATGAGTAGGTGGAATAGCCGTTTATTTTAAAATCAAATCTAAAAGACCTAATCGACCAAAGTCCAAATCCTGAACTTGGCCCATGCCATCATAATCAGTTGATGACGAGTCGCGATCCCGATCCAGGATCATTTCTGTTAGGCGGAGGCGGTAGTTGCACAGGTCTTACTGCCGCTGTCCGTTCTCTAGTATATTATAGCAATCTATCACTCCTGGCATGTTCTTCCACCTCATCCATTAGGTGGCGGCATTCATCGGTAGTGCGCCCATCCAGCTCATGGAATAGGCAATATTTTCCACTTCTACGCTCCCACTCTGTGGGATCTCTCCTGGGTGGTTTTCGATAGGGGAGTTGCCCCCGAGTTTCCGTGTAAATCTGTTCCAGGCTCGCCGTCAGATCTGTGTATTGTCTGAATCTAGGCTTTCAGAATTTCTTTCGTTTATCAGGACCATCATATCTGTCATCCTGCTTTCTCTTCCCTTTGTATGCTCCAGACTGTTCCCTGGCGGTTCCTTCGCCCTGCACAGCGTTTGCTTCTTGCCTCTCGCCTCGTGATTCTTCTAGTCGAATGAATCTTTCAGCTTCATGATAGAATTATCCAAGATCTTGTGGTGGATCTCTTACCAAAGAATCTTTGAATTCTGTGCCTTCTCCAACTCCTGCCACCGCCGCCGTCAAAATCATCGATGGATCCGGGCGATCTACAGAAGCCACCGTTGTATTGAATCGTAGTAGAAAATCTTTTATGGACTCTCTGGTCCTTTGGTTTATCGAAGCCAAAGTCATCACACTCTTGGGTCGTGTCACGTGGACCCTAGACTGTCTCATGAAGCAATCTACGAGCTCGCCCCCATGTTCTGATCGATCCAGTCTCTAGTTGTCTGAACCAAAGCGTAGCCAAATCTGATAAAAATAAAGGGAAACATCGTGCTATCACTTCCTCGGATGCTCCCAGCACTTCCATGTGTCTGATGTACCTGGTAATGTGCATGGTCGGGTCTGACTTCCCGTCATAAGGGTCTAGCATTGGTAATTTGAACTTTGGAGAGTTCCTTGCATTTCTGATATTCGACGTGAACGGACTCTGACTAACTTCTTCCAATCCTCCACTCGACAATCCTCCTCTCATGATTCGTCGCACTAGACCAATCATTCTTTCATCTCCATCCGGGGGCTGCCCCTTTGTTATGTTTCTATCCTTCCCCCAAGTCTCGAAGGGAATTCTGGTACATACTCTTCGTGTGGCTCGTTAACATTAGCATTGGCTCTAGCCTGTTGCGCTTCATCCATTGGTCTTCCAGTATCGGATCCTGAGGGTCTGCCCCCAAGTCCTTGCCGATTGCCTTCTGGTTCTGCATTCTGACCTTGAGTTTGACCTTCGCTGTTTTCTGCAATCCTAACTCCTTGTTCAGCATTCGCAGCTGCTGTAGTTGGTCCAAGGTTCTGCACATTCGCTGCTCTCATCTGTTCGAAAAGTTCTGTAGCATCTCCTGTTGACTCTTCATTATTTTTTCATGCATCGAATTTGCCATAGCCTCCATCTCATCCCTGGTGATGTAGATCGAGGCTTGTCCTTCTCCAGCTCCATAGGATGCCTCTTGACTCCCTCCTTGTAGGCTTCTCTCAGCTCTTTGTCTTCTGCTTGTTTGTCGAGTCATTATCTCTAAGTCTGAATTCTTCAAGCTTTCAAATCTGAATTTCAAATCCGGTGCAGCGGGTGCTAGTTGTTCTCAGTGAAAGCACCGAAGTGTTTGCGCCAAAATTGGTCACAAACCCCAAGTATCGTGAAAGTACCAAGCTATGAATAGATCAGCAATATCCCAAACACAAATCTCAGATCTAAGCAATACTAAGTACAACAATTCAAAAATAACAATCAGAAACACAAGATTTATAGTGGTTCGGCTATCTCCGGCCTACGTCCACTTCAAATGATAATCTTTCATTGATTTTCCTTGCTGGTTACAGATGATTACAGCAATTACAATGAAGGAATTCGAGTACAGCAGCGATGGTAAGGTGTAGAATTGAATCCGGCAGAGTCTGGACGTCGAATAGCCAAAAGATCCCCTTTCTATATGCTTTGGGGGGGTATTTATAGGTGTAGGAGGCTGATATCGTGCTCCAACTTCGGGAGACTCCTTCTGGCATGTGAGTGGACCCACGCGATCGATCCCACCAAGTTTCAACTTGATCTGTGATCGATACGAATCGATTTTGTATCGATCAAGAAATGGTCCAATCAAGCAGAAACTTGGCAGGCACATTCCTTGGCTTGTACGTAAGCTTCTATGAAAATTTCATAGCATTTGGATCAGTGGATCTTGAGTTATGATCGATACGAATTCAAAGTTCTCGGACGGCTGTCTGGTTCGCATCCATGGCTTCGAGTCGATCGGCTTCGAATCGATCATGCGCGTGATGAAGCGGTGACGTGGGCGCGTTCCTCGCATCGATCCACTCTTTACTCCAAGTTGATCGTGTCGCATCCATGAATCTCGCCTCGTTTGTATCAAGTGTCGTTATCCAGTTTGCATCGATGGATACGAATGGCAGTTCCACTAATTGATACGAACTGGATCGAGGCGAACCGAGTCCTCTTGATAGATACGAACGTCTGCTTTGTGATGGTAACGAGCTAACAAAGGTGGATGGATACGAACAGGGTAGCTACTTCATGGATACGAAATAGCGACTTGTCACTGTTGATGGATGCGAAGTAGTCATCAGCCGATCGATACGAAGGTGACGGATTCGAATACTGACAACTTGATCGATACGAACCAAAAGGAACTGATCGATGCGAAGTGCGTGATGGATGCGAATCGGATCGAGTCGAACCGTGGTTTACTGATGGATACGAAAACGAGGCTGTTTCCTCCAGTTAGAATCAATCATAACTAGAGCATATGAACTCGGATTGACTTGGAATTTGGAATACAGGTTTCCTGGCTTTACTTGTCATGTCATGTCAATCGTGGCCCGATCTAGACTCGGAAAAAATTCATCGATATCCATAGCGAACCTGAAATGCATAATCGACATTCACGACTAGTAATCATTGGTTTTCAGTTAATTTTTGCGTATCTTGGCTTTGCCAAAAAGTGGGATAACAAACATATTAGGCAAATATAATCATAATGCATTCAATACATATTAAACATGGAAAAACATTATCCATATAAACAAACCAATAGTCATAGTGGGATAAATAATCCACTCGATAGCACAAAATAATTACAACCATAAAAAATGGGTGAATGATGGCCCCACTAATTAAATAGTAATAATAAACATCTTCAATTTTTCTTTATAGGACAAAATGGATGAAGAAAGCTTACTTTAATAAGTTAACATGAATGCACAATATTAAATACCAAGTCTAACAACATGATGCAACTATATGTAATAGGGCGGGTAGACATTTGAATCCATCAAATCAGTAAATTAGCATTAAGATTACAATATTAATGAGTCTACCTTGAATTTTCTGATTCGATTATGGTATTACCTACTGGAAAGAGATATTTCTTTATTTGATCTAGATCAATACTCGAATTATGTGATCGTGTTAGGTTAAAAGTATACGATGTCAGGTTCAAATTCACAGTCTGAATATGGATTAGTACCGAAAACAATTAAAAAATTGTTTTTTTAATTATTGGAAGAATAAATAATTGTCGGGGGCACCGTACAAATCCGTAGAAAATAAAGGGATCATGTGAATCAACAAAATATATTAGAACCCTAATTTAATATTTTCCTCAAATTACTATCAAATTTTTCTCAACAAAATCAATAAGGGGTAGCTCCGATACCACTTGTTGGAGATTAATGAAATCGGTATATTCAGATCTGAATATATCTAACTCATATTGATTCAACTGAGAAACAAGACATACTTGAATCTATTTATTGGGAGAAAATCAACTTGGTTATAATATTCCAAATTGACACAAGTATAGATCTAAAAAAAATTCTTCGTAGAAAAATGTAGAGAGAATATAATAAGACATGTGTAATTTGGGGACCATAACCCCATATTTATAGCATTGTGACACTTTTTTAGTTTGACCCTTCAAGAAACTAAAATTGTCATTCAGGTATCCACACATTATAATTTTACATGACGAATATACCCCGTAAGTCTTAATATATTTTTTTAGAATAGATCGCATAATTAGACTTAATTACAATGTAGTTCATACATTCAAACATTAAAATATGCGGCCCAATTATGTTGAATTATTCCAACATCCTGTTCAACTGGCGGTTTTTGTAATTTTAAATTTTTGTAATTTTAACTTTTTAGCTTTCAATTTCGTCATTTTTGATTTTACATCGTTTTGGACTAGGTTTTCAGATTCTCGAATTGAGCATTGCTGTTGAATTTCTAATGGTTGTTCCTCATGCATTAAAGTTTGTAGTTCTTTTGGTGATACCGATTTGCTTATGGTTTGAGGTGCCATTGTTATAGTGATTATGAGTTTTGAGAGTGAATCGAAGAGTGAGTTTGTAATTGAAGAAGCATGTCGAATGTATAAAAATAGAAAGGTAAGGAGATGGAGTTATTTTGTAATGAGTTTTGGGTCTGTCTTTGTAGAACAAAAAGATATGTGTTCTTGTGCTTGATTTATTATGATAATTTGTCCTTTAAAATAGTTTTCCCCTACAAATTACTATGTAGTATATATTCGGAAATTCATTTTTTTGAGATATATGGATATCCAAATACTATACCAAAAAGTTGTGTTGTTATCCAAATGCACTATATTGTTTAAACAAAATAAAATTATATTAGCATATTTTATAACACCTTTTCGAAAATTAGAAATATTATTGTCGCCATTGTCAGTCTCCAAATATTTTGCAAGTTAAATTTATCTTTCCAATATAAATTCAATAGTTCTTTCCCAGTGTTGCCCTCATCATTTGTAATCTTCATATCCATTTACTTAAAAGTGAAATATTAAGATTTTACCAATTAGTTGTTTCAAATCCCTAGATTTTTAGTTAAACAAAAAGTATTTCAATTAACCAGTGAATTTATTCTCGAATTGGGCGTTGCTGTTGAATTTCTAATGGTTGTTCCTCATGCATTAAAGTTTGTAATTCTGTTGGTGTTACCGATTTATTTATGCTTTGAGGTGCCATTGTTATAGTGATTATGAGTTTTGAGAGTGAATCGAAGAGTGAGTTTGTAATTGAAGAAGCATGTCGAATGTATAAAAATAGAAAGATAAGGAGATCGAGTTATTTTGTAATGAGTTTTGGGTCTGTCTTTGTAAAAAAAAAAGCTGTGTGTTCTTGTGCTTGATTTATTATGATAATTTGTCCTTAAAATTGTTTCCCATACAAATTACTATGTAGTATAAATTTGGAAATTTATTTTTTTGAGACATAGGGATATCCAAATGCCGTACCAAAAAGTTGTGTTGTTATCCAAATGCACCATATTGTTTAAACCAGATAAAATTATATTAGCATTTTTTATAACCCGTTTGAAAATGAGAAATATTATTGTCGTCATTGTCGGTCTCCAATTATATTTGCAAGTTAAATTTATCTTCATAATATAAATTCAGTAGTTTCTTTCCAAATGTTACCCTCATCATTTGTAATATCCATATCCATTTACTTAAAAGTGAAATATTAAGATTATACAAATTAGTTGTCTCAAATCCCTAGATTTTTAGTTAAACAAAAAGAATTTCACTTAACCAGTGACTCGGTAGAAAATTACATTTTATATTACTTATTTTATCGATAACTGATTTGGAGAAAATGTACAATGACACGCCGGAAATATAAATAGAAGATAAAACAAAATCAATAAGCATTATTGTACATGCTCTAGGCAAACTGTCCCGTTCTAATTTGAAAGTTACGAAAAATTCATAAGCTCTTCTGGCAGAACAAACCAAAATAATTATGACCTCATAATTTTTTGATGCTGAACATTTAGAAATTAAATTCACTGGACTCAATAATCTTGATATATTACCTAAGCTTGAAATATTGAGTTCATACTTTATGTTGCCAGAGTATTTTCTTCCACCAACATATACTTGAGTAAACAAAATCTCATGGGGCTCCAAACTCCGCACGGAAGTTGAAATTTTGTTTGCTTATCTATCAAAAGAAAAAATCTCCCTTGATCGTATAGAATATGTAGTTCGAAAAGCAAAGCAGCTAATCAATCATAACATCCGATATTATAATGTAATAGACAATCATTTTCCTCAGAAAGATTAACTTGTACCAAACAACAAACGACACGTTCACTTCTTGCTTTGTGTTTCCAAAGTAACAAAACCCCATATACCACCAACTTTCTTAGCACTCCAATCCACCACAACTCTACCTATTAAGAGAAATCCCAATTTTGTAATTATCATCCTCTTCGTGACCAATTATTCACCATTCGTACTATATATGTCCCCAGTACTTCTCTCAGTACTTGGACCAAAACATAATTTAAAAAAAAAAACACACGCTATTTAAAGACTGATAAAAATGGGAAGCATGAATCATTTGGACGATGATGCTATGAATGTTTTCAACTGTGATCTTTATCCACAAATGCATGAAGGTACTTAGCAGCTAGTTAGTTGTGTACTATATGTCATATACGGCCTTACTCCATTTTGTTGTTGTTTTGATACATGAAATCATAATTATTAGAATATATATATATATGCTTTTGCCAGGTGAGAAAAGGAGCAGAAGAAGGAGAAAGAAGGCAAAGGCAGAAGAGGGAGAAAACAAGAAAAGAAAGCTAAGCGATGAACAAGTAAAGTTCTTGGAGATCAATTTCGGTAAAGAGAGAAAATTGGAATCAGGTAGAAAGATGAGCTTGGCTTGTGAACTTGGACTGGACCCCAAACAAGTAGCTGTTTGGTTTCAGAACAGAAGAGCAAGGTGGAAGATCAAGCAACTTGAAGAGGAGTACGCTCAAATCAAGTCTCGACTTGACGCTGCTTTAATGGAAAAATGTCATTTTGAAAACGAGGTATTCAATTCTTCCATTACTTTCATCGTTACATATGATAATAAATAATTATTAACAAATGCTACCTTTATTTGAGTTACAGAACACGAAAATGAAGAGGGAGCTGGAGGAGGTGAAGGAGCAACTACAGATGCTCACTATTGAAAGCTCAAAAGGTGCAAGTCCAAGTTCGTCATCAACTGAAAACTATCATCCATCCTTTGGAGAATTTGGAGTACCTAATGACATTATGTACATAAATGATCAGTATAATTACATTATGGATTATTGCTTGTTTTAGATTGTGTTTTAGTTGATGATTAGTATGTGGATGACGAGTTCATGTAATTAATGTTATGTGGTTTCCTAAACTAACAGATGGATGGTGAATGTGTTAGCTTTGTAATTTGTTAAAAGTAATGATTGCAATGTAGCTTTCTTATCCATACAAATAGCGAATGCACATGCTCTTTAGATTATGTTATGTTTTATGATTAGGATACAAATTTACTGAGGAAAACAAAGTGGATGATAAGATTAGTAAATTTGTTGGTAGGATTACTTCTCCTCGGATGAAAATAAGGAATTGATCCTAAAAGCATTCCCAATAGAAAGTTGGACCGATGCATTAATTTAACATCATTTTCCATTGATCAAGTGCTGCCTCCAACAATAAACTAAGTTATTTGACATTAATGACGCGGGATAAACTTACGTGGTTGGATTTTCAATGCATGTGATGAAAAATTAAATCTAACCACACAAATGTCCGGCATTATTAACGTTGGATAACTAAATGACTGTCAATGTCGCCAAAGTGACCATGACAGTCAGTGAAGTGACCATGACAGTCAGTGGTGAGTCCATTTCTGAATTCATCGATGCTGTTAGAGGTCAGTCATCCGACGGACCCTACTGGGAATGCTCTGAGTAACGGAATCAATCATGTGCTAGAAGCATGTAACTACTGTAGATTATTAACACATGAATATAGTACAAGAAATGTAACCATTCGCAACCTCTAGAAGACGACCATGCTTGTACAGTATATACTGGATGTTAGTATTATAAGAATAACTGTATTTACCACTTTAAAATGTGCACTAATATAGTACAAGAAATTCAATTATACATAAAAGCTAGATAAATCTCTACAGAGAGCTAATGAGGGGCCCCTATATCATTTTGAATTTTTATTGGAAGATGTATATAATTTCTTTGTTTTAACATATACATGATCAATTTTACTAATAAGAACTTGAGGAATGAATTTGCTGGCTAGGAGTATTTTTGGAATACATCTTGTCTTTTATCTTGACAACAGTAAAATGAATGAAGTAAGAACAACTGTATCAATTAATCTCATACATGTAGTTTCACTAAACCGGACTGCTGCTTGCTTTATACTGAATAGTTTATGATTGTTAAGAGACTGTTATTAAGAGACCAGTCAAAAATATTCTATAATTTTGGCTTTCACCTTGTTACAATATTTTCAGTTATATGATTACTTGGACCATATATATGCTAGTGCGAACCCGTTCTTCGCACACTGGCTGATGAAATAAGTTGTTTAAAGATAAGAATTCAAAAATAGCCGAAAAGCAATTTAAAGAATGCATTCATCAAATATTAGTAGTAGACAATGCTAAGTGGTAATGTATACCGGCATAGGTAATTACCGCTTGAAACATTTAAATAATAAAAATGAACGAAGTTTGAGATGCTGATACTTGTTTTAACGTATGAAGGAAGCCGAGACACCGTTAAAATTATCTGATGCAATCCAGACCGTTTATTCATTCTTTGTTGAAGGAGTACACTTTGGGTCTCATCCAATACAATCCCAGTGTATCTGCTTATATATTATTCACTTTGCTGTTAAGTGATGATATATCAATTCATTCTGAAAATCACTCCGTAAATAAACAATCTTCATTCAACAAATTTATGATCAATCAAAGATAATATTCATTCTCTTTTAATCTTCCAATATATTATCTATTATATTTTGACATGGTATCAGAGCCACATGCTTAACAGCACAACATCAAAGGAAGATTCAAGAGAAAGATATCATAGCTTCCCCATCAGAGATTCTTCATCATTTGGAGAGCCATTTTTTACCCGTCAGATTGTATAATCATCATCTGGGTAAAACAAGTTTATCTTCTCTAATCTAGTGCCTCGCCAAGCCATACACTGGCTGCACTCAGATTCTCATTAAAGACAACTTGATCAAGAAAGCAACAGAAACCAGATTCAAGAAAACAGAAAACTATGTTAGCAAACCTGAAAACAAGAGTAGTGCCACGCCAAGATCCATCAATAACACTCATCACTTGGATTTAGTTGCATCATACCTGTTTTTATTGTCTTCTTGAGAATTTTCTTGTTCGAGAATCATATCTAAAGCCTTCCCTTTATTCTAATCCAAATTCTTCATCATGACTGTAACAGCCCGCAAATCCGTACCCCTTGAGTCAATACTATTCTACAACAATCAACTCAAGTTGCACAGAAATACGAACTATTTGGGTTAAAGAAGAAGAGGTAGAAGAAGAGAATAGAAAACAACATCAGAATCTAACCATCGCAGCAGAATAAAATATAATAGATAATATATGATCTTTACTCAAATTAAATATATCTGTTTACATATTACATCATCAGAGTACATCAATCTCAGCTCAACATCAAAAACATACGACTAGATACACAACTACACACACAGCGGAATATATATAAAACAAGTACGACATACGCATCGTCACCCAGCTCGTCTCCTGAGCTCCACAACTTCAAATCCTGTATCCTATAATACTCGGTCTGACCCGAGCATTATAGTTAGATAACACCCGAGTCGGTCTGGAATACCAGCGTGAGAAAATCACACTCAATTGATTATTAAAGTTTCAAAAATCCTTTGATAACAAAGGCATCTCGTAAGACCACGCCACAAATAAACATGTCGGGTTTTTACCTTACGATAGCTAAAGCATTTTTATAAAAATCCTCTGATATTATAATAGGGTCTATATACAAATACTTATAAAATAGCCGAAATTGTTACATTATTAAATTCCAGCTACTAGCTACTAGCCACAAAGTGAGTAATACAAACAAAACTCGTACAAGGCTCGTAGGGAGAATGGATTTTCATCTAATGACTGAGCACTGGGGTACCATCTGTCACAGTACGGGGCCTAGATCACCGTACCGAGGAGTACGCCCGCTTCCCTACAACACAAGACCGGGACTACCCCTTACTGGATAATCTCGAGTGAGATCACCCCACGGTTGGGATCAGCAACCGCCCACTAAGTCGAAATAAAAAGGGACATCTAGACAGGAATGACCTCACCCTGCTGGGGTGCTACCCACCTAGCCTTGCTGCATAACCCCTGATTTTCAGTCATTCCCATTTGATGAGGCTTGAGGCTAAGCGTTACCTTTAAAGAACATATCCCTTAGAATGCCCATCGTCCACCTGACGATGTTACGCAAGCATTCATCCATACAAGTCCGTTTCGGGTTCGAACGGAACCGAAGGCACTATTCCTACTACATCCATTTTGGAAATATCCTCATGATTAGTAGCGACTAGCCCTTGCACTTCACTGCTCCATCTTCGAATCCAAAATCGTTTTCACGAAACGTACATACCGGATCGAAGTGGTTTTTCGAGAAATAAATCTTGATCCCGGTATCTTCGAAACGATCAACGCATTTGGCCAATATTGATAGTCGGTGATTTAGCTATGAATTAATGTTCACAACATCCATCACACAATAAATAATTTTTTTAAATTATTTATTAATTCCAAAACTATCTTCACAAGATATATTTCCACCTTTCAAACCCTTTTTGGAAACAGTTTCCAAACTATCTTCCTTTCTCAGAAATAATTCCAAGTATTTTCTATTTCCACTGGAATTACCAAGCACAAAACTTTAGATTTTAAAATGATTTAAAACACTTTACTTTGAAATATATTTTAAAAAATTTAAGTTAAAATTTCTTCAATAATTTGTTAAAAATACATACTATATGAATATTTGAAAATAATGTTACTTTATAAATATAAGCTAGGTTTTCACCTTTTAAACAGAATTACTAAGTCACTCTTTATAAATTATTACTACGGTAATAGATTTGAATAAATTTTTACTTTAGAATTTAAACATTTAGAAATAATAAATTTCCAAGAACATACTTTGTAAAACAACATTAAAACCTTTATTTTAGTTTTAAAAACTTACTTTGAAAACGTACTTGGCTATCCAGAGAAATATACTTCTCTTCACAACTTTTAAAAATAAATCACTATTTATTTTTAAACAATTTTCTCATTCCTTTAATAAATTCCCACCTTGAATTTATTCTTCCAAATATCCAATTTCAAACACTTAAATCAATTTCCAAATTGATTTCCAATTTACTACCTTTATTCCAAAATCCTTTAATTTCAGATTTATTCCTTAATTATGATTTAAAATACTTTTAATTGAAATACGAATTTAGATTTCTCAATTTACTTCTTATTCCCTTAGATAAATTTAAAACTTTAAGTTTTAAAATAATTCTTTATTCCTTTAAAATAATTTCACTTGATTTTACAATTCATTAATTACTGTTTATTCGAACCCCTTTCTTTTCATACTCGAAGTTATTTGTTAGTATTTAACATACTTCTATTTCTTTTTTTCAATTCATTCTAATTTTATTAAATTTTCTAAGATTATTTCGTTTACAACTTTACTTCCTTTATTTTCTTTCCAAAACCTAATTTATATAATTTTGGTAATTCATTATACCCAAATATATCCAATCAAATCATAACATTCATTATTTCAATATATTTATCATAGAATATCAAGTAATCACAACAGAGAATATTAAATAATAAATGTTGAGGGATCCAGTTGGATCCCTCCAACCTGTTTTCCCTGCATCCACAGACGTTAACACAATAATATGCCTATTCCAGAATATACCATACTATAGCACATCAATCCATTTCAACCATTCAAACAATTATTTAAATTTAGTCATTTAAATTTAAATTTAAATTAACTGAGTGAGATTAACTCACCTTTGACCTTTAATTTGCAGCCTGATCCAATCTTGACTCGAGTTTTCGATATTTGACCTTGAATAAATATTAGATGATTCATAAATATTTGAAATAATCGAACATTCAATTAACATTTATTAATTTAATATAAACTAATTTTTCCTCTGAATAATTTCTTAGAGGTTAAAGTAATTAAGTAAGCTAATTTAATAAATTAACCCCCATTTATTCAAAATCAACAAGTAATTGGAAATTGATGTATATGTATATATTGTTTCTTACTGCGTTTAAATGTATGCATATATATATATATATATATATATATATATATATCAATCACTGTTTTATAAAATCTATTGTTGTTTTATTTTCTTGAGTAAATAACAAAACTATGGTTTTGTTTATAGCAAAACTCTTTAATGTATGTATATCTCTCGCTGTTAAATTCAACATCAGTTTTACAAATTTAAACTTTTAGTAACACTAAAAAAAATGAAAATAAAAATCACTTTAACCCTGAACAACGCAGATCAAAGCAACGAACCGACTATGCTGAGCCTCGACTTCACATTGCCGACACCCCCAAAACCTCGCTTTCGCACGTCGCCTGAAGACCACCTGAACCCTTCCCTTCCTCCAAAGAACCAGCCTCTAACCCACCGATCACTGCTTCCCTCGGTGCCAACTTGCGCGTCTTCCCACGAAGCCTTGCTACCTCCGGCCTCGAATCACTCTCGGGTAGAGGAGAGGAACGGTGATTCCTTTCGTACTGAGATGCTTTTGGGTTTGGGGAAACGAATCGCGAGCAACTAAAGAACGAGAGGAAAAGAAGCTCACGTTATTATATATATTTTATTTTTATTTTTTAACTGAAGCGGATTCGATTTCGTGAATGAAATTTGAAAGAGGGAAGGGGATGAGCGATTTACTTTTTGAAACAAGGTAGCCATTTTTTTCTTGGCCTGGGTTTTAAATTTTCAACTGAAGATAGTGAAGATAAAGAAGGCTCGGCTGGAAGATAAAGAAGAAGACGTGATGAAAAGATGGAAGGTGGCTTCACAGAGAAGGGTGGCGATAGAGACAGGCTAGGTATGCTTATAGGGTGGCTAAAGGATTTGAAATTTATATTTTTATATTCAAAATATCCCGTGGTCCAAATTCTAACCCCTAACCCCAATTTAAATGCAACGACCAGCGTTCATAGCGTTATATCGTTATATTTTCAAAACTGAACCAAAACATCTTTAAATTCGAATTTAAAAGTGCTATCACCGTCCATATTATCAAATTAAATTTTCCAAACCTTCAAACTATTTTTAACCGGCTTAAAACTCCAGATTCAATATTTAGCTCAACTTCAAATTATTTAAATCAATAATTTAATTATCAAATAAATGGTGATATTGAAATTCAAGTTAAAAGTCAACTTTTAAATATTCAAAATCAATTGAATATTCAAATTTTAAAGGTTTAAAAATTCCAGATCGTCACATTCCTTCCCCCTTAAAAGAATTTCGTCCCCGAAATTACTAGTTAGGAAGAATGGTCCAATACCCGTTTACTTTTCCCAAACCAATCAGTTCAACTTCTAACCAACTATCTTTTATAAAGACCCATTACCATTCTTACTAACTTCCCCAACTTTCCCTTAGTTTTCAAAACAATGTTACATACTCAATCATTCAAATTTCAATTTAAAATCAAATTTTGAATTATCAAATTTTTTTCCAAAAACTTTTTAACTCCCTAAATTTCTGAAAAATTTCGCCAACGTCTCCTTTGCGCGGCTAGCTCGGTACAACTACAAAATGGCTCTACGGCCTTCCAAATCCAAAAAGAAAACACAAAGCCAAGTGGCTAGATCAAAAACTCAATCAAATTTCATACAGAAATTTAAACACATACCTTGTTAGTCGGGCAATTCAATTTATCTTTTGAACATCAAAAACAATTTTCCTTTTCCTTTATAGTACCTGTGAATCCTATGTAACAATAATATCCAATCACAACATTCAAAATCATTTATTTGACTCCTTTTCAAAATTTCAATATTCATTTACATTTAAGTCTGTACGATGTACATATATCAATCGTACGCAATACCGAATCCGATCGCCTACTCGATCACACAATTTCACTTCCGAACTAGTATCGTCCACCCGACTTCCTAGTGCAGACTCAGATCTGGTTTCCTGATTAGAAACCATAATTCTCCTTGCATAGCTACAAACTATGATAGAGAACTTCCAGTATCAATCAAAATCCATATTCAGGGTTCGCCGTCGAAAATCGAGTAGAAAATCCTAACTCGGATCGATAAAATTATCTCGAAATTCTGTGCTCAAATCTGGATCAAATAGTTATGCGAATAAAATAAATATACGTACACCCTACGTATTTGCCCCAATTGATTACCAATTATATCCATTTCTTTTTTTTATTCACATTCATTTTGGTTGTCATACACTTATGCACAATTTTCCCTTATCACTACTTCCAGTTTTAAATCTCTATTCAATTATCCACTTAGAATAATTTTCTCAATACTAAATTTACTTAAGAATCTCACCATTCACTTCTTAAGTTCCATATAAATATTTTAAATACCTCTTGAATTTGTTTGCACTTCACTATTGGAGTTTATATCCATTTTATTCAATTTGCCTTTACAATTCCATAGAAATTTCAATTTGCTTCGCTTTGTTAATTAATTCCAAATATAAATACTTCTTCCTAATTTTACTTGAATTTAATTCATTTTCCAAACTTTGAATATTGACTTTTGATTCACTCTATCTCAATCCATATTTAATTAACCATTTCCTTTATTAGTTTTACTTACTAATTTATTTAAAATCTCAAATAAAAGTTTATTTGCAAACTTTTTCTTCTTTTAGTTTCTTTGAACAATTCTTCAGTTCATCACACTTTACTTATACAATTTAAATTAAATTTCAACATTGAGTTATAATTCTATTTGCTTAACAAACTTTAATTCATTTGTCGTTAGTGAAAATTTTCAAAAGATTCAAAATATTTCTAACTTCCAAAATTTTCGAAAATTTTCGACAGAGTCTCCTTTGTATGGAGGATCTTTTGCAATTTGACAAGAGATATAAATATATATACATCGACCCACATGGTCGGAAAAAAAAAACAGTTCATATTTCCCATTTGTATTGCGTAGATGTACCTTATTTAGCATTTTAAGCAAAGCGGTTATTTATTTAAGCTGTTAGCGCGTGCAAAACCAGTCAACGGCTTTCAAAAACCTGTACTTACTCAATTTAAACATGTCAGTGTCAAATATACAAAGTTTATCAACATTTCACTTTATTTCAATAGCCTAAACACATGCGTAACATAAGCAATATGCACTAAACACAAAAAAATTGTAAGCAATATACCCACAATAATTTTCATAAGCAATTTATATGATTTACATAACTAATTCAATTGCTTTTATTCGCTTCCTTACCATTTTAGTTGATAAGTATGCCAATTAAATCCCGATTCATTATTATATTTAATTTCATCTCATATCTAATTTATTCACAACCCTTCACTTGCATTTCATTTCTAATTCCATAACCCAAACTCATTTGAATAATATTTCGAAGTCATATTCCATTTATTTATACTTGAATGGAATTTATTCACAACTTAAACCATTTTTGTTTCAATTTGTTTTTCTTTTTCACTTAGCAGGATTCAGAATATATGTGTCGAGCTCTATTTATATTATCCACATTCGATTTGTTAATATTTCAACTATCCAAGTTCATTTTCTATTTTAATTTGATTCTAATCCAAATCAAACTCCATTTACTAATTTAATTCAGTTAATATACTCATCTGATTTATTTTTAATCCAAACAAGCTCATTTTCAATTTGACTCTATTCAATTTAAATTCAATTAGTGTAGTCATTCAACCTATTTAAACCTTATTTCTCATTTCTATTTACTTCTAACTTATTATATCAATAACAAAGCCATTTCAATTTATTTTTGTTCACTTGAATTTTATTTACCACTCAAACCATCACTATTTCAACTCTATTTTGTTTTAACTTGAGTTCATTGCCAGCTCCATTTATTTAAATTAAATTAGTATATTTTATTGAATCAACATGAATTCTAATTCACATTCAATAATTTATTTCTGAATTCCTCTCATTTTATAACGAGGCCATTTCCAATTTATCTCTACTTAGATTTTTTTTATTTGCAATATAAGTCATTTTTATGTTAATTCAATTCTATTCAACTTCAACTCAAATTTAATTCACTTACAATTTCAAGTTGAATTTCTATTAATAACTCAAGCTTCACTTTCAAATTCTATCATTTATCCACAACTCAAATTTTCATTAACCTATTTGAGTTCCATTTCCATATTCCATTAATTAATCAAGCAGTTTATTTAAAATTTTACCCAATATTTGATTTTTATTTCATAAATCACTCTAACCGTTTTACTTGAGTTCAATCTATTTTATTTTTATTTTTTTTAAATTTTGGATTATATTCATTATCATTACAAACAATTTTATTTGGCCTATTTATTTTGCTTCCAAATTTTATAAATCACAACTTATTCATATTCATGTTTCGTCTATTTACAATCAATCTCATTCACATTTTACTTTTTAACTCGGAATTATACCTTTTGTTTAGCCAATATATTTTTATTATTCCATAAACATTTTAAACAAGATTCTAGAGTTTAAACAATTTTCCAAAATTTCAAAATCACCTTAGAATTCAACTATATCCAAAATTCTTTGGCAAATTCAATTATCCCTTTGAATTTCAAAACCAAACCCAGTTCGCAAACAGTTCCAATTTAAAACAACTTGGTAGCAATTTCTCTTCTAGAAACTCGAAAATGAACTTCGATGATGCTGCAGTCATTACCGAAATTATTTTCCAGTGATCGAAAGAGAACTAGATGCTTTTATCTCTTTAAAATCCCTTTCAAATATTTTTAAAATCCAAATCTCTTCATATTCAATTCCAATTCAAAAATATTCCTGAAATAATACCACTATTATTTCTCCAAACTTTTGAAAACCATTTCCAAATCCAAAGGAATTTAAACTTTTCCCCCCATAATTCCAAATTCGAAATCCATCCAATTTATATTCCAACCTTACTCTGGAATTTTCATCATAATTTATTCAAATATTCTCTGAAATGCTATTTCAAAATTATAATCTCATTTATATATGAAGTTTATTTCAATTTATAAATTATATTTATAAACTATATTTTCAAACTCCATTTTGTTATATAAATTTATTCTTCACTTTGGTTATAAGTTTCAATTTCTTATTCAATTTCTGTACAATAGTGTTAATAATTTAATATTACCACTTTCTAATAACCAAACATCCATACACAACTATAATAATTAAGAAAATCATTTTCTTTATATACAAGATAATTTTGGGTAAAATTATTTCATTTACCCTACTTAAAACAATACTGCGTCGGTTTATCTTGTTCAAGAGTTTAGAAATTCCTATCGATGATATGGCGTCCCATATATCGACCGGAATCCATAAACTCTCAACCGATTAATCAATGCAATATAAAAATAATTTTATATTCACTAACAAATACGCGCTCATATTTATTAATACTCTCAAACTCATTCTAGAGTACTACAGACTCTATTTTATGAGTAATTCCCACCAGAGCCAAGGTTATCACCAACCTAAGCTCCGATACCACTGTAACAGCCTGCAAATCCGTACCCCTTGAGTCAACACTATTCTACAACAATCAACTCAAGTTGCACAGAAATACGAACCATTTGGGTTAAAGAAGAAGAGGTAGAATAAGAGAATAGAAAACAACATCAGAATCTAACCATCGCAGCAGAATAAAATATAATAGATAATAGATGATCTATACTCAAGTTAAATATATCCGTTTACATATTACATCATCATAGTACATCAATCTCAGCTCAACATCAATAACATACGAATGGATACACAACTACTCACACATCGGATTATATATAAAACAAGTACAACATACGCATCATCACCCAGCTCGTCTCCTGAACTCCACAACTTCAAATCATGTATCCTATAATACTCGGTCTGACCCGAGAATTATAGTTAGATAACACCCGAGTCAGTTTGGAATACCAGCGTGAGAAAATCACACTCAATTGATTATTAAAGTTTCAAAAATCCTTTGAAAACAAAAGGCATCTCGTAAGACCACGCCACAAATAAACATGTTGGTTTTTTACCTTACGATAGCCAAAACATTTTTATAGAAATCCTCTGATATTATAATAGGGTCTATATACAAATACTTATAAAATAGCCGAAATTGTTGCATTATTAAATTCCAACTACTAGCCACAAAGTAGGTAATACAAACAAAACTCGTACAAGGCTCGTAGGGAGAATGGATTTCCAACTAATGACTAGGCACTGGGGTACCACCTGTCACAGTACGGGGCCTAGATCACCGTACCGAGGAGTACGCCAGCTACCCTGCAACACAAGACCGGGACTACCCCTTATTGGATAATCCCGAGTGAGATCACCCCACGGTTGGGATCAGCAACCGCTCACTAAGCCGAAATAAAAAGGGACATCTAGACAGGAATGACCTCACCCTGCTTGGGTGCTACCCACCTAGCCTTGCTGCATAACCCCTGATTTTCAGTCATTCCCATTTGATGAGGATTGAGGCTAAGCGTTACCTTTAAAGAACATATCCCTTAGAATGCCCATCGTCCACCTGACGATGTTACGCAAGCATTCATCGATACAAGTCCGTTCCGGGTTCGAATAGAACCGAAGGCACTATTCCTACTACATCCATTTTGGAAATATCCTCAGAATTAGTAGCGACTAGCCCTTGCACTTCACTGCTCCATCTTCGAATCCAAGATCGTTTTCACGAAACGTACAAACCGGATTGAAGTGGTTTTTCGAGAAATAAATCTCGATCCCGGTCTCTTCGAAACGATCAACGCATTTGGCCAATATTGATAGTCGGTGATCTAACTATCAATTAATGTTCACAACATCCACCACACAATAAATAATTTTCCAAATTATTTATTAATTCCAAAAATATCTTCACAAGATATATTTCCACCTTTCAAACCCTTTTTGGAAACAGTTTCCAAACTATCTTCCTTTCTCAGAAATAATTCCAAGTATTTTCTATTTCCACTGGAATTACCAAGCACAAAACTTTAGATTTTAAAATGATTTAAAACACTTTACTATGAAATATATTTTAAAACATTTGAGTTAAAATTTCTTCAATAATTTGTTAAAAATACATACTACATGAATATTTGAAAATATGGTTACTTTATAAATATAAGCTAGGTTTTCACCTTTTAAACAGAATTACTAAGTCACTCTTTATAAATTATTACTACGGTAATAGATTTGAATAAATATTTACTTTAGAATTTAAACATCTAGAAATAATAAATTTCCAAGAACATACTTTGTAAAACAACATTAAAACCTTTATTTTATTTTTAAAAACTAACTTTGAAAACGTACTTGGCTATCCAGAGAAATATACTTCTCTTCACAACTTTTAAAAATAAATCACTATTTATTTTTAAACAATCTCATTCCTTTAATAAATTCCCACCTTGAATTTATTCTTCCAAATATCCAATTTCAAACACTTAAATCAATTTCCAAATTGATTTCCAATTTACTTCCTTTATTCCAAAATCCTTTAATTTCAGATTTATTCCTTAATTATGATTTAAAATGCTTTTAATTGAAATACCAATTTAGATTTCTCAATTTACTTCTTATTCCCTTAGATAAATTTAAAACTTTAAGTTTTAAAATAATTCTTTATTCCTTTAAAATAATATCACTTGATTTTACAATTCGTTAATTACTGTTTATTCAAACCCCTTTCTTTTCATACTCGAAGTTATTTGTTAGTATTTAACATACTTCTATTTGTTTTTTCAATTCGTTCTAATTTTATTAAATTTTCTAAGATTATTTCGTTTACAACTTTACTTCCTTTATTTTCTTTCCAAAACCTAATTTATATATTTTTGGTAATTCATTATACCCAAATATATCCAATCAAATCATAACATTCAATATTCCAGTATATTTATCATAGAATATCAAGTAATCACAACAGAGAATATTAAATAATAAATGTTGAGGGATCCAGTTGGATCCCTCCAAACTGTTTTCCCTGCATCCACAGACGTTAACACAATAATATGCCTATTCCACAATATATCATACTATAGCACATCAATCAATTCAACCATTCAAATAATTATTTAAATTTAATCATTTAAACTTAAATTTAAATTAATTGAGTGAGATTAACTCACCTTTGACCTTTTAATTTGCAGTCTGATCTAATCTTGACTTGAGTTTTCGATATTTGACCTTGAATAAATATTAGATGATTCATAAATATTTGAAATAATCGAACAGTCAATTACCATTTATTAATTTAGTAAAAACGAATTTTACCTTTGAATAATTTCTTAGAGGTTAAAGTAATTAAGTAAGCTAATTTAATAAATTAATCCCCATTTATTCAAAATCAACAAGTAATTGGAAATTGATGTATATGTATATATTGTTTCTTACTGCGTTTAAATGTATGCATATATATATATATATATATATATATATATATATATCATTGTTTTATAATATCTATTGTAGTTTTATTTTCTTGAGTAAATAACAAAACTATGGTTTTGTTTACAGCAAAACTCTTTAATGTATGCATATCTCTCGCTGTTAAATTCAACATCAGTTTTACAAATTTAAACTTTTAGTAGCACTAAAAAAAATGAAAATAAAAATCACCTTAACCCTGAACAACGCAGATCAAAACCACGAACCGACTATGCTGAGCCTCGACTTCACATCGCCGACACCCCCAAAACCTCGCGTTCGCACGTCGCCTGAAGACCACCTGAACCCTTGCCTTCCTCCAAAGAACCAGCCTCTAACCCACCGATCGCTGCTTCCCTCAGCGCCAACTTGCGCGTCTTCCCACGAAGCCTTGCGACCTCCAGCCTCGAATCACTCTCAAGTAGAGGAGAGGAACGATGATTCCTTTCGTACTGAGATGCTTTTGGGTTTGGGGAAACGAATCGCGAGCAACTGAAGAACGAGGGGAAAAGAAGCTCGCGTTATTTTATGTATATATATATATATATATATATATATATATATATAAATATATATTTTTAACTGAAGCGGGTTCGATTTCGTGAATGAAATTTGAAAGAGGGAAGGGGATGAGCGATTTACTTTTTGAAACAAGGCCGCCATTTTTTTCTTGGCCTGGGTTTTAAATTTTCAACTGAAGATAGTGAAGATAAAGAAGGCTCGGCTGAAAGATAAAGAAGAGGACGCGATGAAAAGATGGAAGGTGGCTTCACATAGAAGGGTGACGATAGAGACAGGCTAGGTCTGCTTATAGGGTGGCTAAAGGATTTGAAATTTATATTTTTATATTCAAAATATCCCGTGGTCCAAATTCTAACCCCTAACCCCAATTTAAATGCAACGACCAGCGTTCATAGCGTTATATCGTTATATTTTCAAACTGAACCAAAACATCTTTAAATTCGAATTTAAAAGTGCTATCACCGTCCATATTATCAAAGTAAATTTTCCAAACCTTCAAACTATTTTTAACCGGCTTAAAACTCCAGATTCAATATTTAGCTCAACTTCAAATTATTTAAATCAATAATTTAATTATCAAATAAATGGTGATTTTTGAAATTCAAGTTAAAAGTTAACTTTTAAATATTCAAAATCAATTGAATATTCAAATTTTAAAGGTTTAAAAATTCCGGGTCGTCACAGTGACTGATGATCATTCAGCAACCTCTGATAATGCCACTTCTGAGCAGCTGATGCAACAGCAAATCTAATCAAATCCGTCACAAGCCCACAGAGCCAACTCATTACAGTGCATCTTGACGAAAACAACTATCTGTTGTGGAAACTGCAGATTGAAACTGCTATGCGGGATATGGCCTTGAAGGTTTCCTTCTTCGCACAATACGAATTCTACCAAAATGCATCACTGTTCAAGAAAATAAAATTGTCAGCAATGAAGAATATGTCAAACATCACAAGCAAGATAGACTGATATGCCCCTGGTTACCGTCATCAATAAAACCAATCTTTTATCGCAGTCCCTCTTCGAACCACGCTGGGCATCCCATACTGACTATAGAACGAACGTCGCCCCAAGCCATGACGAGCTTGAGTCGATTTCAAATGCGTCCGGATCTTCGTTCGTTTTCTCCACTGCGATTTCGATTCGAGAACGAATCAGTAAGGAGGGGAGTAAGGAAGTCGTTTGAATGAGGATATGAATGGAGGATAAGCTCGATTTTTTCGAATTGGCTTGATTTTTAGGGCTTAGATTTTTAAATTGAACTGACATTGTAGTTCTTTTCTTTCCCCTTTCAATTGTTCGGCCATATTTTTTTTAGAGAGACGCATGTTACACCAGGAAGAACACGTGTTTGAAAAAGAAAGATACGTGTTGATTCACAAGCAACGGTGTTTTTTTTGACTGGTCAGAAAATACTAATTTAATTTAAATTTGAATTCAAACGTCTCGAAATCAAGCTAAAAATCCTGACCTCCTATCGAGGCGTGCCGTAGACGTTCATAAGATTATACCCCTATTCTGAACGCAATGGAAAAGGTTCCGAGTCTTGATTCAAACGTATAGAGAAGTTAGCTTTTTGAACCCAGTTATTACATTGAATCTTCGATATAGGTCTAGCGCGTTTATCTACCGTACGATCACACGACAATTCCAAACACTATAAAATTTGAAATCCGATAGTAATACAATATTACAGATTCAATGGAACTAGTTTCATCGAATTCCGAGACTGTGCCTCGAAAGGCTGTTTTCAATTATCAATTTAAATGATATATTTTTAAAACTGAACAAAACACTTTTAAATTCAATTTTAAAATACAATTTTAAAGGTTCTATTATCTTCAGTATTATCAACATAGATTTTATAAGCCTTCAAATTATTATTTAATGAGCTTAAACTCCAAATTTCATATTTTACCCAATTTTCAATTTGTTTAATCCAATAATTTAATTATCCAATAAGTAGTGATATTTAAAATTATTGTTAATAATCAATTTTAAATAAATCCATTAAATATTCCAATTTCAAATGCCCAAAATTTCGGGTCGTCACACCTTCCCACTTAAAAGAATTTCTTCCCCAAAATTACTAGTTAAGAAGAATGATCCAGAACCCGTTAACTATTTTTCTAATCTAAATAGTTTTTAATAACTTCCCAAAACCAAACAGTTTTAATAATACCTAAAACAATCTTTTTATTAAAGACACTGTCACTCATACTAACTTCACAAATCCATCCATAACTCCCAAATAATATTATTTACTCAACAATTCAAATTTAAATTTAAAAACAAAATTGTAAATTATCAAAATTTGCTCAAAATTTTTCTAACTCCCCAAATTTTCGAAAATTTTCGTCAGGGTCTTCTTTGCGCTGCTAGATCGGTACAACTACAAAATGCCTGTACGGGCCCCCAAATTTCAAAAGAAAACAAAAGCCAAATGGCTAGATCAGAAAACCATCAAATTTCATATACAATTTTAAATACATACCTTTTTGTCGGGCAATTCAAATTTATCTTCCGAAATCCAAAACACCAATAATGATCACTCATCGTATGGTAAATTTTCTTTTATTCCACTTTTTCACAAAACATATGGAAAAATCATCTGTTGTATGACATAGCTCGCAAAATCATTATTTTATTGAGATCTCATGCTTGTCATTCAGACAACATTTTATTTGTTGTTTGATTTAAGTTATAAAGAAATTTAATTTTGGCTCCATATTGATATTTTGGTTTCCCTCTCGATATTCACTGAATTATTTTGTATCCACGTTCCTTGGATTATACCCTCTTCTCTTTCTCTTCATTCCATTTTGTGGTCGCGTTCATTGAATTATTTCCCTCTCAATTTTGGTTTCCATATCAGAAATTCTCACTCTTCCGATACTCTCTAACTCTCAAACAACGATTGATAATGAAATTAGGGTTTCTTTTAGTATCCTCCCTTTTTATCTCTTTTAGCCTTTATCTTATTATAGTTCTTTCAAGCTTGCTTTGATGGTTGTCGCTTGTAATTAGGGTTGCGCTGAATTGAAGCCTCCTTTTGGAAATCTTTCACCTTATTTCTCGGATATTCTCGTTGCTCGATTTAATGGCACTTGTAGGTTACGGCTGCTTCAATTTGTCGAGTATTCCTTGATTGATATATGGTATGATTTTTGCCTCCTTTCAATTTTGTATTGATCTTGACTTGATTTGCCTGCGATGATTTGGGTGTTTATATAGGAATCAATTTCCTATATATTCGTATATGCTTTTGGTTTGAATTTTTTAGAGTTTGATTTTTCCGGCCGTTCAATATTCTGATGGACAATAATTAGCATTCTGACTTGTTCTTTGACATATATTTGAGATTCTTGAATATATTTCGAATATATTTTGTCCATCATTGTTTTTTGGAGTTCAGCCTTGATTTGATCTTGAACTACGATTATATTGATTTCGAACTTGACTTCTAATCTTTGATTGATGGTTTGATGCTCTTCTCACTTGTTCACTGCTGCGATATATACTTGAACATTCTGATTATTCTTTGAAATATTTTTAACTGACTTGTTCTTTGATACACTCATTTGCTTTGACCTTGTTGCCGATATGTATGAACTGTGTGTTGTTTCCTCTTGCCTTTCCTTGAGCTTGTGACAATTGCCTGGCCATGTCCTTTTTTATTTCTTGTTTCAGCAAAATAGTTGTCATTGTATTGGCTTTTTGTGTTACATGGTGCTTCACTTCACTAAGCATGAGTTTTCATACTCAAAATTCGGTGCCTTGCGTGACCCATGGTCGCCTGTGTATGTGTGTCTCTAACTGTGTTGTGTGTGAATTTCAACATCTAGCCTGCCTTGTTTGGATGATCGTGTGAGTGTGCGTTGAGTTGTTATTGTCCACTAAAACTGACTGCTTATATGCATGCCTGGGTTTTTGCCTCTAGTATGCTATGTGTGTTGATCCAGTGTGTTCACTTTAACACCCTACTTGTAGTGATGAAACTGCGGTTCCTATCTCTTCAGTTCTACTGTCCATATTAAGTAGTTTTAGACAATTTCCTCTAATCTTTTTCTTGACCGACATCGATGCTTTATATATATACACACACGTGTATATATGTACTTGCTTAAACTGTGTTGAGATTTCTATTCTCTTTTGGTTGGTTGTGTAAACTGCCTTTGGTACATGAGCCCAATCCCTTGATTTATGTGTGCATGCTTGTCTGAACGGGTTTGCACATGTGCCTGACTTTATTTGACAATTCATGTGTACACTTGAGTTCCATTTGCATTATCATGGCAGCATTTGTACTTGTTATCTTGAGCTGCTCTTATGTGCAAGTCTGAACTTGAGTATTAAATTTGTTGAACCCATGCACATATCTCTACCTTGTTGCTCTTGTGCCCAATGTGTATTACCATCTTGTTGGTTTGTATTTCGGTTGAACCGTCTGGACTTATTATTATGCGATGCTCTTCCATGTATATACATACATATGTATGTATGTATGTATGTGTGAAATATCTTTAATTTCTTGAGTCTTTCGGTGCATGTTGTTGAATTGCTTGAGTCTTGCTGGTCCATGTTGTTGAATTGCTGAAATTTACTTTTGCTCGAACTTGTGCATCTTTATTGAATTTTTATTTCCTGACCATGTGATCCTGACTTTAGTTCAGGTCTGGTTGTGATACTTGACCATCTTGGTTGAAATTTTATTTCCTGACCAAGCGCACGAACCTATGCACTTTAGCCTTGTTCATGCTTTTTAAAACTGTTATATGTTGCACCCGAGTTGAGCCCAAGCTCACTTTGGCTTGACCTTGTGCGCACTTTCACTGTGTTGAGCCTTTAGACTTAACCTTTGCATTTGTTCCTAAGAGATGCTCGACCTTTTGATATTCACAGTGATACAATATGCATATCATAAGCAGTTCGTGCATACTTAATTTTTATCCTTGTCTAAAATATGAAAACAAACAGCCCAAATAACTGAGGCAATATTAAATCACAATTATATTTTATCTTTGACATTTCTATTTGTTTTTTTTACAATTTTGCTGCGTTTTTTATTTGATAAGCATAATGGATGACAGAACATTGGCCGGAGCAAAAAGATATCAAAAATAAATTCGAGTGAGAGAAAAAATGTTGTATATGAGTATAAAGTATTATATGATGAAAGCTGCATCTTATTTGAAAATATATATAAATATAGCGGAAGCCAAATGTTTGCTATTTGAATTTCAATTGAAATAAAATATTTGTTAAAATAAAATTTTGATTCATTTATCTCATTCTACAAATATATTTTTCATTCTGTGAACAATATTTAAGTGTAATTGGTATTCATTGAGTCAATATTTATATGTTGTTTAATAGGTAATTCTAGGAATGGTATTATTCTATTTGACAACGTAGAACTTTTTTTCCTCTATCGTGTTAGTGCGTATCAAATGACGGGGCATATTTATAGTCTGATGTATAATGAAACCACACCGGATTTAACGACTGATAGATATATTTTCAGACAATATGGCATATCTGTCGTCTGATGCATTTTTTGGCATAGTGGTAGATTTCTTACATCATAGGGATTTAGAGGCGATGAAGAGTAGGTATGATTTTTTTTATGTTGAGATATTGTATATATGCACTTTTATGTTGTGAGGTAGTATGACAGTTATATATACTTTATGATGAGTGAGGTTGGTTTGATGTGATGTTTGATATATTTTAAGATGTTGACGGATGTTGAGATTGAACAGTGGATTTTTGAGACTGAACTTATACTTTTTGTATATATTATTGCATTTTTTATTACTGATGTGATATTTTATGGTATATATGATATGTGTGATTTGAGCTTTATATATGACTTATATGTGTGAAGTTGTACTGTGTTAACGAAAAAATTTATACGCTAACACCCTGGTGTATAAGATGTGATTGTGAAAGCACCACCCGTTTGTATGGGAAACAGAAATAAGCAGAAAGTATCTAGAAAAACGGTAAGAGACACAGTATTTATAGTGGTTCGGCTTATAATCCAGCCTACGTCCACTTTAATCTTTTTATCACTAGTTTGATTACAATTCTTTACAAGATCTTTCAATTACAACACACTTCAAGTGATAGGATATGTGAAAGAAGTAGCTCAAGCTTTGATGTTGACAATCGTCTTCAAATCCATGGTGAATGTGGATGATTCCTTCATGGAGTTCCTTTAGAAGTTCGTTGGATCTAAAAAACTTTGAAGTCGTAATGGCGCTTGAAGAGAATGAGCCCCCCCCAAAAAAGTCCTCTTTCTCGTTCAAGTTAGGGCTGTATTTATAGGTTTTTATCGGAGTTTGGTCGTAGGTCGTGACCGACCTAAGTAAGGTCGTAGGTCGCAGTCGACCTAGAAAGCTCTGGCCCTCCTTCCATAAGAACATACGTGCTGATTCGTACAAGTCCAAGGTCGTGAACGACCTATCTCCAGCGGCATGCAAAAAGGCGGCTCCTTTGTTCACACAGATAGGTCGAGAGCGACTTATCCTAGGTCGTTAACGACCTATCATAGGTCGTGGGAACTTTCCTGTAATCAAAGTACTTCGTTAGGTCGTTGGACAGTATCTTTATCTCCAAGTGCTAGGTCGTCTTCGACCTAAAGTAGGTCGTAGGTGGGTAACGACCTAGGGGATGGAACCTGACCTATCTCAATTGTGCTTGGTTCTCTTCTCAGCGAGTTGATAGGTCGCGTACGACTTATTATAGGTCGTAAGTCGGCTGAGACTTAGGTCGCTGAGATCACTTCGTCCTTAGGTCGGTAGGCTATGGCTTTCTTTAGGTCGCATATGATTTAGGTCGCTGATCCTCTTAAGTCGTTAGGTCGTGGAGCTCTTAAACCACTAGGTCGCGGGCTCCCTTAGGTCGCTGAGAGTTGTTAGGTCGTGGCATTCCTTAGGTTGCTGAGACCCGCTAGGTCGCGGCCTTTATTAGGTCGTAGCTTCTTGTTAGGTCGCGAGGCATTTTTAGGTCGTAACACTTTAGGTCGCTTCTTCAATTTGGTCACTAGGTCGGCAATTCTCTGAGTCGTTAAACTTGGTCACGTCTTAGGTCGCTAACGAAGAGGAGTTAACATTTGCCCCTCGAAGTATACGCCTAGGTCGTAGGTCGTGTACTTCGATCTTCTTAACTCGCGCTCTGATGAGTTGTTAGGTCGCAAGCGACCTATTGAGGAACTAGGTCGTGTGTGACGATCCACTTTCTACTCCTCTGGGGTATAAATAGCCTAGGTCGTTCCTTCCTCATTTCATCTGTTTTAACACCTCATTCTGCCATTAACAGCATCTCGCGATCTTGGAAAGCAAACCAGAGTCCAATCATCCACCGATTCGACCTCGCCATTACATTGTGTAAGTATACCTGATCTCTATCCACCCCACGATCATCACCGAACCAGGAATTTCTCATCTCCGAATCTCATAGCAATTTCGTGTGTCGTTTTTCGTCTTTTGAGTCAAGTTGTGGTCGATTTTGATCGCCATTAGTTGTGATTCATGAAAGCACAGTGTTGAGTTGAATTAGTGATTGATCGGAGATGCTTTCAATCGCCTCTTGGATGATTCGATGGTACGTAGGAATGACGGACCTCTCGAAGAGGATGATGGATTTCATCGTGAGTGATAATGGGTTATTGGGTCATAGTTCATCGGGATGGTGTGATATTGCGTGGAGAGGGAGTTGGTGATTTAGAAGATCTGAACGACTTAAGGATCCTTCAAATCTGCGACTTAACTCCTAGGTCGCGCTGAGATTCAAACGACCTAGGACTTAACAAATTTGCACATGAATTTCAAGCAGGACGACCTAAAAAATGAACAACCTAATCTTTTTTGCGGCATAAGCCGTAGGTCGCAACCAAACTTGGACTATGGGAAATCTGCACTGCCTTGAACCTTTTAACTTGCACAGCGCGACCTAATGAACCCCGACCTATGCTAGGTCGCTGGACGACCTATGACTTATGAAATTCCGAGATGACTTGGTTGAATTGAACTGGATTGTTTAATCTCAAATTCTGTTGCACTTTGTTGTAGATTATCTCTCATGCTAATAACCTGTTAAACATGACATTTGCAGAAAACCGGGACGAATATACTGCCATTGACTGCCCACATCAAATGACAGATTAGTTGATAAAGAATAATTAACTTAAATGAACTGTGTGAATGAAATGTTGTGAACCAATGAACTCAAGTGAAGTGCTAAAGCAAAACTTAAAATATCCAGTTAAAGCTGATTCGTTTGCATTAACACAATACTTGAGCGTTATATCAACAGGTCTTGGAATTTCATAGCTGACTAACTGTCAACCAACTTAATTTCAGTTATGTTTGAATTCCTCTTGTTGTTGTTTTTTTTTTTTTTTAGTTCCGCACAACACTTCACACTTTTAGGAAACGTGCACCTTCATATTTGAATATCCAGTTGCTTGTGTAGAATGACTTCTCAATTAGAAGAAGCAGGACAAACTGGGGAGATTTTTCCAGTTGCTAACCGATTGATCGATCCCCCAGAGAGAATGCCAACCACTCTGAACCACAAGGCTTTTCGCCAATTATGCATCCAGTTTGGCATCGCCGAAGCAGATGCTCTACTTCCCGGACCTAATGACTTTGCTGACCAACCACCTCACGGTTTTGTTGCCGTTAATCGCCAAATGTGCTCAAGCGGAGCGATTCCTCCTTTTAACGAATTTCTTCGACAAACCCTTCTTCGGTTAACTATATCTCCCTTTCAACTGCACCCCAATGGTTATGCCATCTTGATGGGGTTGGGCGTGCTATTCAGGAAGACGCTTGATCGCCTCCCTAGCTTTGAGGAAATCTGCTATTTATGCACATTTGCGAAAAATAAAGACCATCCTTCTATCATTCTTGTGAGAGGTGCGAGAAATCGCAAACTCATTTTAGATTTGCCCGAGAGTGCACACGGGTTTTTGACTCAGTTCTTTTATGCTCGTTGCCCTCCAGGTTTTTATGCCATCTGGAGAATAGGAAGTAAGACTAGTGTTTCCATTTTTTTCGTTTTTGAAACTTTTTCCGAGATCCGAACTTTCAGTTGCTAACTTCATTCTTTGCTCTTTTCAGCACTTCCCCTCCCTTCTAGAGATCCGATTCATAAACAAGTTTTCGAGAGGTTGAGTGCCGTGGCTGCGGAAGAAAGGAGCATAAAATTTCTGCTGAAGGATGAATTTTTACACCAATACGGGCTTCTACATGCTTCTCGTTCTACGCATGCTCATGAAGTTCCAACAGAAGTTCCCGATTCCCCGACGAAAACTCCTGACGCCCCGGTTACTGTCGAACAACTCGCATCAAAAGAGTCTAATATTGAAGCTTCATTGGTGAAGTGTTCCACTTCTACCGACATTATGGGGTCATCCAGTAAGACGGTGCTTGCCCCGATCGAGGAAGAAGAAGAACCTTCACAGTCTCTCGGGGGATTAGCTGATGTAGGAATTGAGAAAACAAGTCCCACCAAGCATGATGGTGACGATGTTTATGAGGGGTTGAGTGACATAATAGTGACTTCGCAGGAGCTTTTTAGAGATGACGTATCTAAAATTATCTCTCCTGTAATTGAGGCGACGTCTCTTCTTCGACAAACGCCAACACAAACATCAACTCCTCATACCCAAGCTATCATCACCTCTACACCAAAGAGTGGTTTGTAGCTTAATGCGTGTAGTTTGCACATCACACAACACTTAGGATTTTTTGGCATTTGTTCACATTTAACTTCTTTTCTCTGGTAGTTTTTAAGACTTGTTATTTTTGCCTTTCAGATTCCTCTATGGGGCGCAGCGGTAGCGGTTCTTATTACAAAGACTTTCGACGCTATGGAGGGCGTGGCAGCTATGATTACAAGCAATACTATACCGATTCCAGAGAGACCAATGAGCAGAGAGCTGCGCGAAAAGCTGAAGAGAGGAGAAGGTATGAAGAACGTCATGAGGGAGCGGGCACGCGACATGAATCCTTCCCAAGGGATGATGACTCCCATAAACGTAAAACGCACGATGATAGGGGGAAGAGCCATATTGAGGATTCGAGAAAGCGGACCAAACTTGGCGAGGAGCACGTGCCCGTGACATCTGAGAGACCTGGTGCCTCAGTTTCTATTGACATCCCTTCCGAATCTCCTGCTCTTGAAGGAAGTGCCATCCAAACACTTCTCAACAGGCCTTCATACCACGTTGAAAGGGGGCCCCCGACTTTGCAGAGCCGATTCCCGAACTGGTGTTTGAGGGGGGTACGCTTCGACCTTGATTTGGTCCCCATCGACAAAGAAGCTATGTACAGAAATCTCGATGCTGTCAAGCTTGATATTGATAGAATGTCTGGATGGCAAAAGCTGGTTGATGAACTTCAAAGAGTTAATCGGGCTAACATCGAAGCAATGCTGACCATGGAAAATGACAAATCAGAATGGCAGAAGATTCTTGATCAACACAACGCTGAGATGAAGGAGATAGCCGAATACAATGAAAAACTCGAAGCTGAAGTAAAGCAGCTCAAAGATGATCTTGCCTCTTCTACTAATACTTACACCCAAAGAGAAGAGGTATTGCAAAAACAAGTGCGAGATGCGCACGCCAGCCAGAGGGACGCTGAAGCTAAAGCTGAGAGGTTGGAACAAGCTGTAGAGAACCACCGCACTGATGTCACCCAGCTGCAGAATAAACTGAGCGCCCGGGACATGGAGATTGGAGCGCTAAAAGCCCAACTTGCTCAGACCGAAAAAGATCGAGATGAGGCCATGGCTGGCAAAATTGCAGCCGAAGAAACTGCTCAGACCATGGAAAACGATATCAATTCGACTTTATTCGATTTTTATTTACATTGTGTCTTGGGACGCGGCAGCCTCTCTTTTCTTGGTCCTAAGTATGAAATCACCCTGGCCGAGGTGTGGGAAGCTGCTCTTAACATGTTTAAAGACGCCGGGTATGGCGATGAAGATTTTGAGGCGCGTTACCTGGATGAGGGAGCTCGCGCTGCTCTTGCGAAGGGGCGAGAGCAACTTGCCAGGATGAGAACTGGAATGGCGGAAGAGGAACGTTCTGGAAAGGAATTAACGCTTACTTCCTCTGTCCAACCTCCAGTTTCTCCTGTGGTTGACATCACGGGTTCTAGCTCCTCTACTCCGTCTGCAACTAAGACAGTAACTGAAACTACAAGTGCACAAGGCGGGGATGAAGGTGGTGAAAGCAACGAAGCACAGCGATATGAAATCAGCCTCAGAGATCCAACTTCCCCAGGTAAACTTGACACCGGACCAGCCCAAGTGGTGAACTGCTCGTTCGCTCCTTGTGAACTTGACGATCTTCTTGATTATTTTTCGAATGTCAATGAATTCCCGACTTTTGATTATTCCTCAAATGTTAATGAATTCCCGACTTTTGACGAGCCGTCATCCCCTCTCTTTTCGAAAGATACTGATATTTTAAGTTTTTTCTCCTTTGTAGAGAAAGCACCGAGTCAAACTCAAGCTTCTTCTCCCCCGGTGATCCTTCCTCCATCTCTTCAAGTAGCGCCTCCTTCTGCCTCGCAACCTGGGTCACAAGAAGAGCAAATAGAAGCTCTCCATGGCCTGGATGATCCCGTTGCTTCGCAAGAGCAAAAAGATGAGGGACTTGAGGGAGGTGACATATCTCCGGAGCGGACTCCTTCTGACGATATAACTTTATCTAAACTTGCCACTCCAGGAAGTGAGTCTTCCTCAAAGAGGAGAAGGAAGCAAGGAGCATCAAGGAGGAGAGGGAAGATAATCACTGCCACTGAAGAGGAGCCAGAAGTTGGGCCAGCTGCGCCTACCTCTCCTTCCTCCCTTATACCCACTGGTCGACCTGAAAAGCTGATCATTCGGCCGGGTAAAGGGTCTAAAGGCAGCAAAAAGAAGTGAAGATCTTCAGTTTCTAGTTTTTTTTTGTGTTTTGCATGTACTGGCCGAGAATTGTGCGGGTACCGGCCCCCGCTTTTCTTTATTTTGAAACCTGTACCTGCATTGTAATTGAATAAAATGATTCCTCGTTTGTACAAACTTTTGTTTGAATTAAAGAATACATTTGTTATTTGTTTTGGCATGAGTTCATTTGATATTGCAGCGAGCTTATGGTATGTTACTTGAGCGTTACCTTTTGCTGGTTTAGTTATACCATATTGTGTGTAATTATACTATATTGCCCCCATTCCATAAGTATGCTGCAATATTCTATACCTCGAGGGGACTTACACTCTTATTTGCTAAAGAATAATTATTTTATTCTTTAAAGAAAATTTTATAGAGTACAACTCCCTTCGTATAAGTTTTTACGCTTGGTCGTTCGAAGAAATCACTTTTTTCTTTTGCTTATGTGCATATCTCATCAAGTGAATTCCTCTATGTGGTAAAGCGGACCTCTGAAAGGTACTTTAACTTCTTTTCTTTTTACGATCATTTCCCACAGTAGGCAAATTACTTTTCCTTTGAAAGTTAAAGTACGCTTTTGATGAGGATTTTTTTTTTTTTTTTTTTTTTTTTTTTTTTTTTTTTTTTTTTTTTTTTTTTTTTTTTTTTATAGAAAGTTGTACCTCTGAGGAGGGATTTTTTCACGTTTCAACACTTGGAAGTTTTATTTCAATCTCGGTGAAACGTGTACCTCCAAAGAGTTATGCTTTAGAAATCCTTTTCACGTTTCAACACTTGGAAGTTTTATTTCAATCTCGGTGAAACGTGGGTTTCCAAAGAGGTCTTTTTTCTTAATTGTGTTCCCGGGAGGGGGTTGTACCTCTGAGGAGGGATTTCTCACGTTCCAACACTTGGAAGTTTTATTTCAATCTTGGTGAAACGTGTACCCCCAAAGAGTTGTGCCTTTGAAGAAAGCCTTTTCACGTTTCAACACTTGGAAGTTTTATTTCAATCTCGGTGAAACGTGTGCTTTCAAGAAGGTCTTTGTTTTTACATTTCAACTTTGGTGAAGTGAAATTCCGAAGAGCGGCTGCTACACTTCAACTCCTGGCGAAATGGGCCTCCGAAGAGGGCTTTTATTTTGTTTACATTTCAACTCTGGTGAAGTGAAATCCCGAAGAGCGGTTATAACACTTCAACTCCTGGTGAAATGGGCCTCCGAAGAGGGCTTTTATTTTGTTTACATTTCAACTCTGGTGAAGTGAAATCCCGAAGAGCGGTTATAACACTTCAACTCCTGGTGAAATGGGCCTCCGAAGAGGGCTTTTATTTTGTTTACATTTCAACTCTGGTGAAGTGAAATCCCGAAGAGCGGTTATAACACTTCAACTCCTGGTGAAATGGGCCTCCGAAGAGGGCTTTTATTTTGTTTACATTTCAACTCTGGTGAAGTGAAATCCCGAAGAGCGGTTATAACACTTCAACTCCTGGTGAAATGGGCCTCCGAAGAGGGCTTTTATTTTGTTTACATTTCAACTCTGGTGAAGTGAAATCCCGAAGAGCGGTTATAACACTTCAACTCCTGGTGAAATGGGCCTCCGAAGAGGGCTTTTATTTTGTTTACATTTCAACTCTGGTGAAGTGAAATCCCGAAGAGCGGTTATAACACTTCAACTCCTGGTGAAATGTGCCTCAGAGAGGGTTTTCATCGCCTGGAAGTTACTCTCTCATGGTTGGAGGGTCATGACTCCTCCAATCTTTTTTGTTGAGTAGAGAACTTTCTTTTTTGTGGCATATGACCCATTAGAGGTCTTTTATTATCCGAAGAGTTGTGCCTCCGAAGAGGACTTGTGGCGCTGATGGTAGCTTTGGTTGTTCCTCTGTTCACTTGCTTATGCCTTTTCAGCGATCCCTTTTTTTTTTCACAAGTGGCTTGTTTGATCCAAGGAAGTGTACTTCATTGCCAGGCAAATTCGTGAGAACGGGCACTAGCTTCCTAATTGGATGTTTGTTTGTTTAAACAATCTCAATTTATCAGCAAGGGCTCGTTCGAAGAAATCATTAGCCGTTCAATTGAAGCATTTCCTATCTAGGATTTGAATTCGGGGTCTTTGTGACTTGAAATTTGTTTGTTGAATGATGGTGAGAATCGCTCGGTCTTATTATGCGCAAGTTTTATCTCCACTGTCTGCAAAAATTTAAATCGATATTTCAGCAATACATTTTGTGTATTTTTATATCGAAAACAAAGCAAACATATAATGATAATAAGGAACACAAGATTTATAGTGGTTCGGCCATGAAATTGGGCCTACATCCACTTTATATTCTTTCATTATTTACTTGCATCAGTTTCACAATTGCTTTCAATTACAGGAATCATACATTCATAATTCTTTTTACAATGTTTCAACAAAATTTTCAAGTAAAGTATGGACGCAAGTGATTGCTGTTCCATGCCCTTGGAATTTGATCTCCATCAACTGTGGTAAGCTTGAATGTGCCGTCAAGAAGTTTCTGACCTATCACATACGGTCCTTCCCAATTTGGCCCAAACACACCTGTCGCAGTCATAATTCTTTTTAGGACTAGATCTCCAATTTCAAAGCTGCGTTGACGAACTTTGGAATTGAAATGTCTGGCTATCCTTTGCTGATGAGCTGCAACTCTGAGGTTAGCTTCATCTCTTTTTTCATCAAGGAGATCCAGCGCTTCAAGTTGCAGCTTTTCATTTTCTGCTTGATTGAAATGGATTCTTCTGTGTGAAGGGACCTCTGTTTCAACCGGGATCATTGCTTCCGATCCGTATGCTAACGAAAAAGGAGTATGCCCAGTTGCAGTTTTGTGAGTAGTTCTGTATGCCCATAGTGCAAGTGGTAGTTTATCGACCCAACCACCTTTTGCTCTTTCGAGTTGCTTTTTGATGGTTGATTTGATGATCTTGTTCACTGCTTCCACTTGCCCGTTTGCCTGCGGATGAGCTACTGCCGAAAAGCTTTTCTGGATTTTGAATCGTTTGCAAAAATCCTGGAATTCCTCACTTTCAAACTGAGTACCATTGTCTGTGATTATTTTTTGAGGCACACCGTATCTGCAAATGATATTCTTGGTCACAAAGCTTATCACTTTCTTAGAAGTGATAGTAGCCAATGGTTCAGCTTCAGCCCACTTAGTAAAATAATCAACCGCAACAATAGCATATTTAATCCCTGATTTAGCGGTTGGTAGCGGCCCAATGAGATCCATTCCCCAAATTGCAAATGGCCATGGGCAACAAGCTCTTGCTCATCAGCCCAGGACAAATGAGAAGGCCGCAGGACATGAATCTGGAAGGCCAGTTATTAATGTCATCACAGGAGGACCCCACCCAGCAGGCAGAAGCTGGGGTGAAATGGAGAGGTACACTCGAGCTCTGAAACATATGCCAACTGAAGAGAATGTCTTTGTTTTAGAGGACTCTACACCCCTGAAACAACAAAGGACTTTTAATGATGATATTGTGTTCAGGACTAGAGATTCCACGGGCATTGAGGCCCCTACTTTGGACCCGTTAGTCATCTCGGCCGGTATTGGACCAGCTATTGTCAGAAGAATTCTTATTGATTGCGGCGCATCTTGCAACATCCTCTTCAAGAAAACGTTTGACCAGATGAGAATCCCGATGGCGGATGTGCAAGCCTCATCTCAGAAGATTGTTGGCTTCACTGGGGAGCCAAAGCAACCAGTAGGAACCATTGACTTGCTTGTGGAACTCGGAGAAGGAGAAAGAAAAGTAGTTCGCAAGCAGACTTTTGTGATAGTAGATGAATTTTCTGCTTATAATGCTTTCTTTGGTCGACCTATTCTTGCTGCATTCAAAGCTGTCCTTGCCCCATGGTGTCTTACTATTAAATTCCCTACAGACAATGGGGTAGGAGTTATTAAAGGAGACCAGAACGCTGGGCGAGAATGTTATATGACAGAGCTGCGAGAAACAAGGAAGAGAGAAATGGGGAAAGATGCGGCAACCCCAATCCGCATCAAAACACCAACCCTATAGCAACTACAGGGCGGACCCTGCACTGGCGAGCATAGCGGGGCACGAAAAGTGATGGATCCTAGAAAGGCCAGTGCGGGGGAGAGTAGGGTGGTACCAGCAGAAACAACGATACCGGTGCCCGTTGATCTGAAGGACCCAAACAAGGTGCTGAATGTGGGTTCACAACTTAATGTGTCAGTTCAGAATGCCTTGATATCTTTTTTGAAAGCAAACCTGGATGTTTTTGCTTGGACCCATGCCGATATGTGCGGAATATCCCCGGAAGTTGCGGTACATGCTCTGAATATTGACCCAAAGTTCAGGCCAGTAAAGCAGAAAAGAAGAATCCAAGGTCTAGAAAGGTCGACAGCATTGAAAGAGGAAGTTGACCGGCTCTTGGAGAATAATTTCATCAGAGAATCTACCTATCCAAATTGGGTTTCAAATCCAGTGCTAGTTAAGAAAGCCAATGGTAAATGGAGAGTGTGCATCGACTTTTCAGATCTAAACAAGGCCTGTCCCAAAGACTGCTTCCCATTACCCAGGATCGATCAACTGGTAGATGGAACAGCGGGACATGAATTGTTGTCTTTTATGGATGCCTACTCCGGATATAATCAGATCATGATGCATGAACCAGATCAGGAGGACACAAGCTTTATCACCGATGTCGGTCTTTACTGTTACAGAGTTATGCCCTTTGGGTTGAAGAATGCGGGGGCAACATACCAAAGACTGGTTAATGCTATGTTCAAACCGCAGTTGGGAAAGACTATGGAAGTTTACGTTGATGACATGCTAGTAAAATCTAAGAAAGCAGTGGATCACATCGAACACTTAGCAGAAATGTTCGCAATTCTCCGAAGATACGGAATGAAGCTTAACCCTTTAAAATGTTCTTTCGGGGTAGAAATCCTGGAATTCCTCACTTTCAAACTGAGTACCATTGTCTGTGATTATTTTTTGAGGCACACCGTATCTGCAAATGATATTCTTGGTCACAAAGCTTATCACTTTCTTAGAAGTGATAGTAGCCAATGGTTCAGCTTCAGCCCACTTAGTAAAATAATCAACCGCAACAATAGCATATTTAATCCCTGATTTAGCGGTTGGTAGCGGCCCAATGAGATCCATTCCCCAAATTGCAAATGGCCATGGACTGATCATCTGTGTGAGTTCGGTAGAAGGTGCTCTAGGAATTTTGGCATATCTTTGGCACTTGTCACATTTTCGGGAGTAATCTGCGGCATCCCGATTAATTTCTGGCCAAAAATATCCGTATCGGAGAATTTTCTTAGCTAATGTTTGACCACCTGAATGATCACCGCATTCTCCTCCATGCACTTCAGTTAGGATTGTTTTGGACTCTTCCCGGGATACACATCGAAGCAATGGCATTGAGAATCCTCGTCTGTATAATTGACCATCCTGGACTATATATCGAGAAGCTTTTCTCAGTAGCTTTTGTCGTTCTTTAGAGTTTTCTGGTAAAGAGCCATTGAGTAGATACTTTGTTATTGGAGTCATCCATGATTCTTGCTCTTGCGACATACTCATAACCCAATCGATATCCATTTCATCAATGCTCGGATTTGACAAAACTTCCACTGGAACTAACCCTAAGGATTGGGCTTCGCCAGAACTTGAGTATTTTGCGAGAGAATCTGCTTTCATGTTTTCTTCTCGAGGAATATGACTTATCGTGTAATGGTCGAATTCACATAAAAGTTCCCAAGCCTTTGACACATAAGCGGGCAGATTTCCTCCTTTCGTTTGAAACTCCTTCTTGACTTGGCATACTATAAGCTGAGAATCACTGAAGATCTGTAACGCTCGAATGTTTAGTTCTTTAGCAATTTTCAAACCAGCGATCAGAGCTTCATATTCTGCTTCATTGTTTGTTGAAGGAAATTCTAATCTTAGCGCATAGCATAATGACCGGCCTTCAGGAGTTTCAAGAACAATTCCAGCACCTGAACAGTAATCATTTCTTGCGCCATCTACAAACAACTTCCATTGGGTTGGGGAGTTCTCGATTGTTTCTTCCTCGCTGTTACCCTTGTCTGTAAATTCTGCAATAAAATCTGCCAAAGCTTGTCCGTTGATCGCTTTTCTAGGATGATAAGTGATGTCATATTGGCTCAATTCAATATTCCACTTTAAAAGGCGGCCCGAAGTCTCAGGGCGAAACAAGACTTGCTTTAAAGGTTGATCAGTGAGGACTTTGATAGGATGAGCCTGGAAATATTGCCTCAACTTTCTTGAGGCGATCAATAGACAAAAGGCGAGTTTTTCCAACTTGGAGTAATTCATTTCTGCCCCAGTGAGTCTTTTGCTGATATAGTAAACTGGATGTTGAATCCTTTTGTCTTCCCGTACCAGCGCTGCACTTAAAGCATGAGATGAAACTGCCAAGTATATAAGAAGATCCTCGCCATCGCCGGGCCTGGAAAGTATTGGAGGCGTTTCCATATGTTGAATCAATTCTTCAAAAGCTTTCTGGCATTCGGGAGTCCAGTCAAAGTTTTTCTTTCCTTTCCTTAGAGCGTCGAAGAATGGAATGCATTTATCAGTAGCTTTGGATATGAACCGACTTAAGGCGGCAATTTTTCCATTGAGACTTTGCAATTCCCTCTTTGTTTTAGGAGCTTTGACTTCTTTTAGAGCAGTGATTTGAGCTGGACTAGCTTCAATGCCCCTAGCGCTCACGATGAAACCCAGGAACTTCCCAGATTCTACCCCGAAAGAACATTTTAAAGGGTTAAGCTTCATTCCGTATCTTCGGAGAATTGCGAACATTTCTGCTAAGTGTTCGATGTGATCCACTGCTTTCTTAGATTTTACTAGCATGTCATCAACGTAAACTTCCATAGTCTTTCCCAACTGCGGTTTGAACATAGCATTAACCAGTCTTTGGTATGTTGCCCCCGCATTCTTCAACCCAAAGGGCATAACTCTGTAACAGTAAAGACCGACATCGGTGATAAAGCTTGTGTCCTCCTGATCTGGTTCATGCATCATGATCTGATTATATCCGGAGTAGGCATCCATAAAAGACAACAATTCATGTCCCGCTGTTCCATCTACCAGTTGATCGATCCTGGGTAATGGGAAGCAGTCTTTGGGACAGGCCTTGTTTAGATCTGAAAAGTCGATGCACACTCTCCATTTACCATTGGCTTTCTTAACTAGCACTGGATTTGAAACCCAATTTGGATAGGTAGATTCTCTGATGAAATTATTCTCCAAGAGCCGGTCAACTTCCTCTTTCAATGCTGTCGACCTTTCTAGACCTTGGATTCTTCTTTTCTGCTTTACTGGCCTGAACTTTGGGTCAATATTCAGAGCATGTACCGCAACTTCCGGGGATATTCCGCACATATCGGCATGGGTCCAAGCAAAAACATCCAGGTTTGCTTTCAAAAAAGATATCAAGGCATTCTGAACTGACACATTAAGTTGTGAACCCACATTCAGCACCTTGTTTGGGTCCTTCAGATCAACGGGCACCGGTATCGTTGTTTCTGCTGGTACCACCCTACTCTCCCCCGCACTGGCCTTTCTAGGATCCATCACTTTTCGTGCCCCGCTATGCTCGCCAGTGCAGGGTCCGCCCTGTAGTTGCTATAGGGTTGGTGTTTTGATGCGGATTGGGGTTGCCGCATCTTTCCCCATTTCTCTCTTCCTTGTTTCTCGCAGCTCTGTCATATAACATTCTCGCCCAGCGTTCTGGTCTCCTTTAATAACTCCTACCCCATTGTCTGTAGGGAATTTAATAGTAAGACACCATGGGGCAAGGACAGCTTTGAATGCAGCAAGAATAGGTCGACCAAAGAAAGCATTATAAGCAGAAAATTCATCTACTATCACAAAAGTCTGCTTGCGAACTACTTTTCTTTCTCCTTCTCCGAGTTCCACAAGCAAGTCAATGGTTCCTACTGGTTGCTTTGGCTCCCCAGTGAAGCCAACAATCTTCTGAGATGAGGCTTGCACATCCGCCATCGGGATTCTCATCTGGTCAAACGTTTTCTTGAAGAGGATGTTGCAAGATGCGCCGCAATCAATAAGAATTCTTCTGACAATAGCTGGTCCAATACCGGCCGAGATGACTAACGGGTCCAAAGTAGGGGCCTCAATGCCCGTGGAATCTCTAGTCCTGAACACAATATCATCATTAAAAGTCCTTTGTTGTTTCAGGGGTGTAGAGTCCTCTAAAACAAAGACATTCTCTTCAGTTGGCATATGTTTCAGAGCTCGAGTGTACCTCTCCATTTCACCCCAGCTTCTGCCTGCTGGGTGGGGTCCTCCTGTGATGACATTAATAACTGGCCTTCCAGATTCATGTCCTGCGGCCTTCTCATTTGTCCTGGGCTGATGAGCAAGAGCTTGTTGCCCCTGACTTGACGAAGCAGGATCATTACCACTCTTCTTCACAAATTGCTGCAGCTTATTTTCTCTTAGCAATTCTTCGATTATATTTTTCAATTGACGGCAGTCGTCTGTGTCATGACCAGGCTGATTATGGAAGCGACAGAACTTTCCACTTTGCACAGCTTTTCTTCCGGTTCTGAGAACAGGAGGTTTGGGATACTCAAAAGAATCTTTTGTAGCCAGGTAGATGCGCTCTGGTGTTTCTAACAAAGGAGTATATTCTGATGGCTTGAAGGATCGAGGCTTCTTCGAATTGTGTTGTTTCCTTCCATCATTATTTTCTCTTTTCTGTCCCACAGATTCATTCTTACGTGGCGCAGCAGTGTTGTCTTCAGCTTTCTCTACTGTTGCCTTTGCCGGGACAGGACGGCTTTCCAAACGCATGAATTCATCCGCCTTTTTGTAGAACTTTTCCAGAGAATTTGGCTCCTTCATGTTCAGCCACTTTCCGAATTCACTTGACTTATCAATAGCTCTCATCAAATAGGTCAAGACCATGCGGGGTTCTGCATTATCCACCTCAGCTAACGCTATATTAAAGCGATTTAAAAAAGACTTGATAGTTTCCCCCGGATTCTGTTCCAAACCGGATAACGACATGATGTCTTTTGCCTTTGAAGCATATAGCCTAAATTGCTCTTTAAATTTCCTGGTTAGGTCTGAAAACTGATCGATGGACCGGACAGGTAGTTTTGTGAACCAAAGCAGAGCTACCCCTTCCAAATACACAGGAAAATAGCGGCATTTTATCTCGTCAGAAGCTCTGGCACCTGTCATGTGCCAATCATATTTGTACAGGAACTCATTTGGATCACTTGTCCCTTTGTAAGCTGGAATGGTCGGAGGGACGAACTTCCTTGGGAATTCAGCTTTTAGGATCTTTTCAGTAAACGGAGTCTTGCTCGGAGCGAAACCCCACTCTTTCTCATCTTCGACCCTTTGCATACTTTCTTTCATAATCTGTCGAACCATACCAGAAAGATATTCTTCGTCATTCCTATTCCTGGATCCTCCAGCCTCAGGCAATGTCTGTTCAAAGGGGCTAGCAACCCTTTCGGGAATGTTTCTAGTTTCAGCATCATGGACATTACCGACAAAGTTCCTTTCATTATTCGCAGGTTGACGGTTTGCCCCGAGCAGATCGTTTAACCTATTCAGAATCAGAGCATTCTGAGCATTCTGAGCTTCCAATTGCGCGTTCTGGGCATTTATTTGCTGATTCAACCCAAAGATAGCAGCGTCCAATTCCGCTTTTGAAACTCCAACAGCTGGAGTGGCTTGATTTGGTGTTGGGGAAGCGGAGGTTCCCTCTTGAATGTTTGCAGATCTCACAGATTTACTTTTCCTTCCAGGAGCCATGATTTCGGATAGACTTCTGGTTCTTAAAGAAACTCTATCTACAAATCTTTCTGAAACAATGATGATAGATGTCCTGAGTTCAGTTCTCAGTGAAAGCACCAAAATGTTAACGAAAAAATTTATACGCTAACACCCTGGTGTATAAGATGTGATTGTGAAAGCACCACCCGTTTGTATGGGAAACAGAAATAAGCAGAAAGTATCTAGAAAAACGGTAAGAGACACAGTATTTATAGTGGTTCGGCTTATAATCCAGCCTACGTCCACTTTAATCTTTTTATCACTAGTTTGATTACAATTCTTTACAAGATCTTTCAATTACAACACACTTCAAGTGATAGGATATGTGAAAGAAGTAGCTCAAGCTTTGATGTTGACAATCGTCTTCAAATCCATGGTGAATGTGGATGATTCCTTCATGGAGTTCCTTTAGAAGTTCGTTGGATCTAAAAAACTTTGAAGTCGTAATGGCGCTTGAAGAGAATGAGCCCCCCCCAAAAAAGTCCTCTTTCTCGTTCAAGTTAGGGCTGTATTTATAGGTTTTTATCGGAGTTTGGTCGTAGGTCGTGACCGACCTAAGTAAGGTCGTAGGTCGCAGTCGACCTAGAAAGCTCTGGCCCTCCTTCCATAAGAACATACGTGCTGATTCGTACAAGTCCAAGGTCGTGAACGACCTATCTCCAGCGGCATGCAAAAAGGCGGCTCCTTTGTTCACACAGATAGGTCGAGAGCGACTTATCCTAGGTCGTTAACGACCTATCATAGGTCGTGGGAACTTTCCTGTAATCAAAGTACTTCGTTAGGTCGTTGGACAGTATCTTTATCTCCAAGTGCTAGGTCGTCTTCGACCTAAAGTAGGTCGTAGGTGGGTAACGACCTAGGGGATGGAACCTGACCTATCTCAATTGTGCTTGGTTCTCTTCTCAGCGAGTTGATAGGTCGCGTACGACTTATTATAGGTCGTAAGTCGGCTGAGACTTAGGTCGCTGAGATCACTTCGTCCTTAGGTCGGTAGGCTATGGCTTTCTTTAGGTCGCATATGATTTAGGTCGCTGATCCTCTTAAGTCGTTAGGTCGTGGAGCTCTTAAACCACTAGGTCGCGGGCTCCCTTAGGTCGCTGAGAGTTGTTAGGTCGTGGCATTCCTTAGGTTGCTGAGACCCGCTAGGTCGCGGCCTTTATTAGGTCGTAGCTTCTTGTTAGGTCGCGAGGCATTTTTAGGTCGTAACACTTTAGGTCGCTTCTTCAATTTGGTCACTAGGTCGGCAATTCTCTGAGTCGTTAAACTTGGTCACGTCTTAGGTCGCTAACGAAGAGGAGTTAACATACTGCAATATACATTGTTATATATGTGCTGTTTGAGGTATGAATCGGGTTCAAATGCAAAAAAAAGCTCCATATTTTTGACGATTAGCGAAGGCCTATTGGCCGAAACGTGATAGTTTCCATGCTTATCACGTGTACATGACGAGGCGACGAAAATCATTGAACTGCCCGATGAAGGCCATCGAAAAGTTGTTGATGAAGCCATCGAAATGTCTGTCAATGAGCAGTTGTTCAACGGATGTTATTTAAATAGCTTTTTTCGCCAGCTTGCAATGGCCGCCGATGGCGATGACTGATAGCCGTAGAAATAACTGTTCACTCTTGTAGTGTTTGCTTATTCTTATTACTCTTCATCTTTTTCTCCGTACTTAATTAACCTTCATTCATAATTTTTCCGAACTAACTTCTTTTAAAGATGATGTTCTTGATCCTCGCAAGTGAAAGGTCGTGGGCAAAGAACTTTCTTCCTTGCAAAAAGACAACGACTTGAGATTCGGTTCCTCTACCTGTCGTACGAGCGTCGTCGATTGTCATTGGGTACATAAAATCAAAACCTAATCCGATGGATCAATTGAAAGATATAAAGCTAGTTTGGTTACAAAAAATTATTCTCTCCACTGTGCATGGCATGAATTATGTGATATTTGTCTTGTTGCAAAGATTGCTGCCATTCGTACATTTATTGTTGTTTCTTCCGTTGTACAATGGTCATTTTAAAACTTGATGTTAAAAATTCCTTTTAGAATGACAATCTTCAAGATGAAGTTTATACGAAACCTAATTTGAGTGTTTCACTGGTTATATTTGCAAGCTTAAGAAAGCATTGTACATACTTAAAAAGCACTTTGTGCTTTGTTCAAAAAATTTCCTATTATAATTAAATCTCTTGGTTTTATCTGTAGCTCCATGATAATGCCTTTTCATTAAAAATACGAATGCATGACGTGTCATAATATCGTTATATGTTGATTATATGATTGTTATATGAGATGATGTTGATGACGTTCCTAATTTTAAAAAGGATTTAGATAGAAAATTTGAACTGAAGCATCTGGGTCCTCTAATATATTTCCTAAGAACTGAGGTAATATACTCAGTAAAATGTTATATTTCAAAATATGTCATAGATATTCTTGAAAAAGTTGGATTTACTAATATGAGGTCGTCGACAATCCTATTAAAGTTAACACAAAATACTTTCTTTTAAATTGTAATTATAGTCCGATCCTATTTTGTGCCATATCATTATTAGAAACTTGGTTTATCTTATTGCAACTCGTCTGGATACATCATTTATTATTCAAGCTGTTGGTCAGTTATATCATCTCCAACTAAAGTTCACCCGTCAACTATCCTTCATATTTTCAGATATCTTTGAGATACTATATTTCATAATCTTCTATTTTCATTCTTCTCCTCTTTGGAATTGCGTGCCTGATATTGATTATGGTAGCGTTTCCATGAAGCACAAGTCGACTACTGATTTTATTTTACTTTATTGGGTGATTCTTTTATATCTTGGAAGAGTATGAAACATCTCGTTCACTAAAAGAACGACATCTGATAGCGACGGCTTTTAGCCGTCGCCGGCCGTCGCTAGCCATTGCTAGCCGACGCTAAATGCCGTCGCTATTTATCTCGTCGTCCAATAGAATCGTAACGGCTTTAGCGACGGCTTTGTCACATAAATAGCGATGGCTCGCGACTGCAAATGTGCCACGTGGAAATTTTCCAACGTCTAATTGGCTCGCTAGCCGTCGCTAATCTGAACAAAATGGCCGTCGCTAGTCTAAACAAAATGGTCGTCGCTAATCTGAACAAAATGGCCGTTGTACAATGGTCATGTTAAAACTTGATGTTAAAAATTCCTTTTAGAATGACAATCTTCAAGATGAAGTTTATGCGGAACCTAATTCGAGTGTTTCACTGGTTATATTTGCAAGCTTAAGAAAGCATTGTACATACTTAGATAGCACTTTGTGCTTTGTTCAAAAAATTTCCTATTATAATTAAATCTCTTGGTTTTATCCGTAGCTTCATGATAATGCCTTTTAATTAAAAATATGAATGCATGACGTGTCATAATATTGTTATACGTTGATTATATGATTGTTATATGAGATGATGTTGATGACGTTCCTACTTTTAAAAAGGATTTAGCTAGAAAATTTGAACTCAAGCATCTGGGTCCTCTAATATATTTCCTAAGAACTGAGGTAATATACTCAGTAAACTGTTATCTTTCAAAATATGTCATAGATATTCTTGAAAAAGTTGGATTTACTAATAATAAGGTCGTCGACAATCCTATTAAAGTTAATACAAAATACTTTCTTTTAGATTGTAATTATAGTCTGATCCTATTTTGTGCCATATCATTATTAGAAACTTGGTTTATCTTATTGTAACTCGTACGGATATGTCGTTTATTGTTCAAGTTGTTGGTCAGTTTATAGCATCTCCAACTAAAGTTCACCCGTCAACTGTCCTTCATATTTTAAGATATCTTTGAGATACTATATTTCATAACCTTCTATTTTCATTCTTCTCCTCTTTGGAATTGAGTACCTAATATTGATTATGGTAGCATTTCCATGAAGCACAAGTCGACTACTGATTTTATTTTATTTTATTGGGTGATTCTTTTGTATCTTGGAAGAGTACGAAACATCTCGTTCACTACAAGAACGGCAACTGATAGCGACGGCTTTTAGCCGTCGTCGGCCGTCGCTAGCCGATGCAAAATGTCGTCGCTATTTACCTCGTCGTCCAATATAATCGCGACGGCTTTAGCGACGGCTCCGTCACATAAATAGCGACGGCTCGCGACTGCAAATGTGCCACGTGGAAATTTTCCAACGTCTAATTGGCGTCGCTAGCCGTCGCTAACCTGAACAAAATGGCCGTCGCTAATCTGAACAAAATGACCGTCGCTAACCGTTGCTAATCTGAACAAAATTGTCGTCGCTAATCTGAACAAAGTAGTCGTCGCCAGCCGTCGCTATACTGAACAAAATTATGCGCACTTGCACATCCCATATACACTTCAAACAATAACCATCAAATACCATCATCACAGCCACTATACACTATATTCATCAACTATAACCATCATATATCCATCATATAACATCACTATACATTCAAACAATATAAAATCCAACAAAACAAAACAAAATCATATACAATCCCAACAACAATACATATCATGTCAACCAATACAAGTCATCAAAATATGTACATAGTTTTCCAACCAAAATGTGTACATAGTTTTCCAACCACAACTACAAACCGTTAACCCAAACAAACCGTTAACACAACTACAAGTCATCAAAATATATACATAATATCCCGAAATATATATATACCAAACCAACCAAAATGTGCATATACCAAACTGTAACATGAGCAAACAGGCATACCTACTCCTCACCATCGCTGCCATCCTCTCCAGGCATCCTCCCATGCTGTTGCAAATAACCTACAATCTGCTCATCCAGTTGTTGCTCGAAGAAACTCTTCCTCCAATCATTTATTTCATCCACTGTTTTCTTCAACTGAGCAATCTCCTCTTCTTGCTGGAACCTCCTGTATGCGCTCTGCAATCTCATCGCCTAAAATAGCTCATAATTATTTATATATTAGTATATATATATATAATATTATTAAAATTATTCAACTATTCATATGCATGTGTAAATTTATATATTAGTACATGTCAAAATTTACCTCCAGATGTCCATAGCTATACCGAACATTGGTCCGAAAAGGCGGGTCAACAATAGCATCCCAGATATTGTTCGCCTCCTCTAGCATAAGCTCTTCCCAACCAGTGGACTGTGCTACCCGAGTCCGCTCAGCTTCGTACCTCTCCTGCGATTACAAACAATTGTTTTACGCGATAAAAACCGAATTTCAAGTTTTTGAAATTAAAATAAGACAAAATATTGTTATTAACAATAAATTAGTTTACCATTACGGATTGGAATTTGTCATCCGTCCACTCATACGAAACATTGTCTTCTTCATCAGTTCTCTCCACGGCATACGTCACCTTGAACCACTCGGCCATAGTGGGCTCGCGGTTGTATCTCGCGGCCTGAAAATATATAAATATTATTGCTAATCTGATTATAAAATTGTGACGACCGTCCATGACTCCTGCACCAAACAAGGAAATAAGGCGCTATAAAGTGTGCCAGGCCGCCATGGACGATCATCGAGGTAAGGTAAAACAATAAACTCTATCGTATTACTCACAGCGCATGGATAAAATACAATAGAAAAGTATACATAGTGAAGCTCTATAGAACAGAATCTCATCATACAAACTCATAATAGTTTGGTACAACAATCTGAAAAGTCAATACAGCAAGCCTCACTACATATCACTCAGAGTAGATACAAACAGCGGAACATCCAGTACATATAGTAAGAGAACAATATGCAAAAGCCTCCAGCTCGTCTTCGTCATCAACAGCGTTGGTGACCGAGAACAGCACCTGTCACCTGCTACCTAGACTGCCCATCCCAAAATGGATGAACTGCCCAAGGTAATAAGAGTTGAACATATAACCTTGAGTCAGACAAAAGTCCTAGTGAGCGGTAAAGCAACTATCAAACATACCAAAAGAGCATAAAGGATAAAAAGGAATAGGAACCCAACCATCCCACTCCACCTCTTTCTACAGTGATAGGCCCCAGACACACTAAGCAGAAACAAACATAGCAAAGCAGACAATTAAAGTAAAGCAATTATCACTCGAGTCAAGGTCGATGTTTTCCAGGTACAAACCCCCAAGGCCTAAACCAAGATCAGATAAGCACCCACAAAACATCGCTCTTGAGACCGAGTGACGATACAACCAAAGCATCAAACATCCATGACTCTGGCTTTCACTGTTGTCATTGCCTCGATATCACCGTTAATTGAATGACCGGCTCATTATTTCCTCTGTCCGTCAAGGGCTAATGGTAACCCCGGTTCTAGACATAACTCCGCACGTCGTCGTGACCTGTGCCTAGGACTATCGAATCTGCCCAGAGTACTAGACCATCAACTATTCGTCTTGGGACTATCGAATCTGCCTAGCGTACTCTTTCTTTGAGCATGCTAGAACCTTCAACAACGGTGAGATCTCAGCCTTCTAGTCATCCTCCTCGACGACTATTCTCATACTAGCTCAAGCGCCTCTCGAGCCAACCATTATCCACAAACTCGAACCATATCACCGAGTTATCAACATGCTTGGGATGATCCCATCTGGATTAAACCAAGGCTTTCTCACATCATGCTTTGCTTCATCGCATCATAGCAAAGTCCCATCTCAACATCATGCTTTGCCTCATCGCATCACAGCAAAGTCCCATCTTAGCATCATCATCAAATCTATCCATATGAGCTTTATCATCCGCTTCATTTGCCACGGCCAGCTTTCCTTATTCAAGAGCCTTTCCACTTAGCGTTTGAATCATCTTCAACCAAGTTGTCCAAATCAAATCATCAATCAACTAACTTCTATCAATAAATCAAATCAATCATTAATCCAAGTAATCAATCATTCAAACAAGATCTAAATAAATAGTTATAACAATAATGGCAATTTCGTAAATAAAGAGTCCAAATCTAACAAGCATGAATTCTGGGTAATACCTTGATGAATGAACTAGCATAGGTTAACATGTAGTAAAGTGAATATCAAAACTTTATAAACAATGGATCTACATGCAGACTTAAGAAAAATGCATGAAATCACTATCCTTAACACACAAACAAGCCACCGATCCAATATACTCCTTTGGGTCCGTGTGAGAGATAACCACCACTCAACGAATCACCTAAACACTTCAAAAGCAACTAACTTCAGATCTGACAGCGAAGGATCTAGCTTGCCCCGACAAGATTTCCCTTCAAACGATGAAATCTCTCTTCGATGGATGAAGATCTTCAATCTAAGCTCTTGGATCTTCGATTTAGATGGATGGAAGAAAGTACTAGATTAGAGTGAAGAAAGTACTAGATTAGAGTAGAGAAAAGAAGTGAAGAAGTGTTGTAGTCAAGCTCTCAAAATAGCAGCACTTCGTCGCTTCCAAATCCGGATCCCAAAAAGTGAGATAAGGCCGTATATTTATAGGCCGAATCCTTAAGTCGTTCGCCCCTCATCAAGACCCACGACTTACGACTCATCAACCCCACGGCCTACCGACTCAACCCTCTATACGACCTAGCTTAAACACGACCTAACGACTCAATCCACTGAACACAGGAGACGACCTACCGACTCAAGCCTATGCGCAACTTAACACATGCGCGCGACTTAACACACACGGTCTAACACTTAGGCACGACCTAAGACTCAACAGGTTACGACTTAGCGACCTAACACACTGCCGCATTTTTACCTAAGTCCTAAGTCGTTTGGATGACTCAACGACTCAACCTATTGCCTTAAGTCGCTCGAACGACCTAACTATAACACGGCATAGCCGACCTAACCTTAACTCGTTCACGACCTAATCCAACACACGACCTAAGCCTCAACACGTGAATTCCTTAAGTCGCTAAAAATTAAGCCGCTTACTAACTTAATCCGTTAACTCCTAAGTCGCTCACTCCTATAGGTCGGTCACCTTCCTTAAGTCGGTCCATCCTCTAAATCGCTCCACCCACTCATGCTACAACTCGACCCAACCCTGGACGACTCATCTCTGGACGACTTAAGCTCCAAACGACTTAAATTCTAAACGACTTAACAACACTAACGACCTAATAACAACAATTCTACGATCCTTCGAACCGTAAAAATACGGGTCGTTACGAAAATATTTTAATAAAATGTGAACACGGTTTATAAATTTAATTACCAGCTCTCTCTTATGCTCTTAGAAGGATTTGGAGCCACCACGGTGCAATGCAGGATTTTTATTTCTGTTAGCCCGGTTCCATGCAAATAATTCCTACAAATTAAGATAAATTATCATGTATATATCTTGCGAGATTTATATTAGATTTAAATAACAAAGCAAACATATATTACTTACTTTTGCAGCTGGAGTGTCCAAAAGCCGAAGAAAATCGGTCCATACACTGTCACCCATCCAGTTCGGCTTTTTGCCTGAATTCTTAGCCTTGGACAATGTATCCCTGTAATTCTTCCTCATTCTTTTGTTCCAGTGATTTAAGAAAACATCCATGTCGTCAGGGTCAACGCGGACTGCAGCCTGTAAATTAAAATTATTTTAAGTTATATAGATTATATTAATTTACAACTGAAATTCAAACTACTACTTACAAGTAAATCGGCATGTATTGCGTTCTTAACATGAAGGGGGATGTCGTCCCAGCGAGGCCAACAACCATCCATCCAGCTCTGAAAAGCCTTCCTTGAAACCTGTAGAATATAATTTGATGGCTCCACCTCAAAGCCCCTGCAAAAGTTATAATATACATGTTTAGTGGATTTTAAAACTTATACTTTAAATAAAATTGATACTTACCCGGCACTTTTGGGAACAACTTCTGCCATCGGACGTAAGTCCGGTGCAGTGCCACTACCACCTGCACCGGGAGATGGGGATGGCGTGTCTGTCATACTTCGTCTTCTGCCGGACATATCTACTATAGAAAAACAATATCATCACAGAACAATTATAGAAATTCACTACTACATAGCATGTTTCAATCACTTTCACAGAACAGTTATAAAAATTTACTAGTACAAAACATGGATAAAATTAACTAAATGATCATCACATAACAATTACAGAAATTTATATTACATAGCATGTTTCGATCACTATCGCATAACAATTATATCAATAATGATCAGTCTTCATCGTTTTCTGATTCACACTCAGTCTCGTATTCTATCTCTTTTCTTCGGTACTTTCGAATGCATCAAATAAGACGTTCGATTCATCATTCAAAGGCCCTACATCAATATCATCAGTTATTATTATTTCTGTATTTGGTTCAAGATCGGCTTGATATGCTGCTTCATCTGGAATATTATTTCCATCAAACGTAAACCTTGGTTTTATTTTGAAAACAGCAGACCAATCTGCTTTATATCTTTACAAAGATGGATACGGCGCAAAATAAACTTGTAACACTTGCTTGGCTAATACAAAAGGATCGTACTTATAGTAGTGTGATGTATGCCTTATTTCAATAAGTTTATACTCTTTATGCACGTTGATTCCGAAACCTGGAACGTTACTGAACCAATTGCACTTAAATAAAAAAACCTTTTCTAAAGGTTCAACATAATATGTCAACTCTAGAATCCGTGTTAAGACGCCGTAAAAATCTTTTAAATGCTCATCTGGGTCATCACTGCCTTTGACAAATACCCCGCTGTTATATGTTAATTTTTCAGCCCCGTAATCTTTCGTGTTGAACTTAAACCCATTGACGAAGAATATTGGATAAGTCTTCACATTTCTTTTCGGTCCAATCGCAAGATGTCTTAAGCCTTCATCAACGACACATTTTCTTGACTCATAAACATAGTTCAAAAACCATTTGGTAAATTCTTTACTGAGATCACCAGGTGGATACTGTGATTCGTAGATACTGCATATATGTAATATGTGTAATAATTATTATGTATGTACAAGTAAATTACAAGTGAATTAATTATTACCTGACAAATGGTGCGACTTCGACACAATTTAAAAGAACATACGTGTGTGCTACATGGTGGTCTCTATCGTCCAACCATATTTCCACACGTTTTCCACCAGGTCTACCATGTTGTCTAAAAACAGATAACATTGTTTGAGAAGAATTTTGTTCAACGACTTCCTCATTTCGAGGAACAGTTACAAACGATAAGTTCACATCGTCCTTGAAGTAGTGAGAGAGAAAAACTGAGGTTTCTTCTTCAAGATACGATTTTCATATCGAACCCTCAACTCGGGCTTTTTGTCGAATCTTCTTCTTCAGATGATTCAAGTACCTATTAAGATATTTATTACATATTTAGATATACAAATTTGAATTTGAAATTGACTTGAACATTACGCATGTTAATTTACCTCTCAAACGGATACATCCATCCATATTGCACGGGACCTCGAAGAAGTGCTTCGGATGGAAGATGAAAAGGTAAATGCTCCATTATGTTAAAGAAACCAGGCGGAAGTATTTTCTTCAGTTTGCATAGCAATATGGGTATTTCTACTTCAAGTTTACGTATACGATCCACATTTAATGTTGTCGAACAAAGTTGTTTACAAAACAAACATAACTCTGTTATAACATTCCATACTTTTACGGGCAACAGTTCTTTGAAATCCACGGGTAGTAAATATTCCATCATGATATGACAATCGTGACTTTTCATCCCACTCAGTTTACTATTTTTGAAGTCAACACATCTACGAAGATTGAAAGAAATCCCATCGGGAAATCTTAATTCTTCCCCCACTTCAGCACGAGTTTTACTTGTTTATTGTCTAGCTCATAGCATGCTTTTGGTTTTTTATTGTCATTAGGCTTCATATGAAGTTCCGGGCACTTACAATAGTTTGCTATATCAAGCCTTGAATTCAAATCGTCCTTGGTTTTGCCCTTTACATTCAAAATTGTATTAAACAAATTATCAAACACGTTCTTTTCGTTGTGCATCCGTCAATATTATGTCGGAGTAAGAGATCTTTCCAATATGGTAACTCCCAAAATATACTTTATTTGCACCAATTATGATTGCTTGACTTTCCTGGGATTTCAGTCTGGACTCCAGTTTCATGTATCTTTGGATAGTCCCTTACGATTTCGTATATTTCCTCGCCTGACCAAACCTTGGGTGGTTTCAAATTCTCTTCTCTGTTAGCTATGAAAATTTTCTTATCTCTTCTAAAAGTACGATTGGGATGAAGAAAACACCGATGACAATCGAACCACGAAACTTTCTTCCCATATCGTAACGAAAATGCTCGTGTTTATCCCATACAATAAGGGCATGCTAGACAACCGGCCGTACTCCAACCAGAAAGCGTCCCGTATGCAGGAAAATCATTAATAGTCCATAACAAAGAAGCGAATAACCAAAAAAAATTCGTAGATACATCGTAAGTTTCGACTCCTTCATTCCACAGTTTCTTCAACTCTTCGATCAATGGTTGTAAATAAACATCAATTCCTTGGGTAGGATCATGAGGGCCGAGAATGACAGTGGTGGGAAACATATATGGTGTCTTCATACACATCCATGAAGGTAAATTATATGGAGTAAATATTATTGGCCAGGATGAATATTTACTACCAAACTGTGAAAATGGTGAAAACCCATCCGTACACAAGTCTGACATTACGGCTTTTCGCAGCAAATGCGGGATAAGTCTTATCGAAATGTTTACATACTTTTCCGTCGGATGGATGTATCAAAGTTCCTTCTTCCGCTGTTCTCACACTATGTCATCGCATATGACAGGCCGTAGCAGAAGATGCATATAATCTTTGAAGTCTGGGAGTGATGGTTAAATAATGCATTCTCTTGTACGGGACTTATTTCCCTTTCTTCTTTCTTGGTTTGTATCTTTCTTCGTTACATATTTTGCATTTTCTGAGATCAGCGTCGTCTTTCCAATACAATATGCAACCTTTCACACATGCATCTATCTTCTCGTACGGTAGACCGAAAGCGGACGTTAATTTTTTTACTTTATAATGACTATCGCACATCAGATTATTGGGTGGCATGTGTCGTTTTGCAGCTTGTACAACTGCTGTAAATGCAGCTTCCGTAAGGTTGAATTTTGATTCCATAGTTATGTATTCGGCGGTTACTGAAAGTTCGGTTCCGCTTTTACATCAGTCCCACAACGGCCTCTTAGCAGAATCCAACAAATCGTATATTTTTTTAGCTCCCGCAGTCGGTTCTTCTTCGACATTTTCGTCTTCATTGACAACTTCAGTTGTAGGAAACAATGATCATGCTGCATCAACCACTATATTTTCAATCGGATTCGTCATCATATTACCGTCCTCTAACACTTCAGTATTAGGTGTAGGTTCAACAAGTTCTCCATGACGATCCCAGAAATAATAATCAGGCACGAAACCATATTGATACAAATGTACTTCAACTATATCTGGTTTCCAATGCTTCAAATGTTGGCACTTACTACACGGGCAACGAATTTCTGTGTTGTTTCCGTTATTAGATTTAGCAAATCTAATAAATTCGTGTACACCGTTGTAGAAATGTTGCTTGATTGATCCCTTCTTTCCAGTTCTGACTTCATACATCCAAGTACGGTTGAGAAATTAATTGAACATTTTTCCTGATTTGAAAATGTATGTTAGACAATTTAAATCATTAATTTTCAACCATTCTCCATTGTAAACAGTTCATCGTTGTAGAAAATTCAAAATAAAAACTTCACTTTATTTTTTTATTTTTTGGTATTTTGGTTTTCACTTCGGTGGTCAGTCATCCTACTTTCCATTATAAACACAATAATGTAATTACATTTTATAAATCATTTCAGATTAAATGGTTCAACAAAATTTCGGCAGCACTTCCCTTCTGTTCCTTGTATCGTACACAAATGCGTGCACACAGGGAACGTAAAGGAAGTGCTGTCGAAATTTTGTAACCGTTTAAAATGAAATGATTTATAATATGTAATTACTTTATTGTGTTTGTAACTTGTCCAATACAGGGACAAATCCGACAAATATTGTATCAGATGAATATAAATATCCATTCCGTTACAAAACGAACATCCATATAACGATCATATACAATACTTGCCAGATGGGGCCAAAGCCAATCTAAGGGATAAAAAAATTTCTTTAAATTTTATCAAATATTATTGTTCTTTTCAAATTTTGACAATGTTTCAACTATTTAAATTTTATTTCATAAATTTGTGTATTTAAATTTTAGTTCAACATTCAATTAACAATTTTAGTTCAATATTCATTTCTTTATTTTTTTTACGACATAGATTTTATCGGAATATTTGTTGTTGTTATATTCATTTCTTAATTTCTTTACAAAATCGATCTTAGTACAATATCAGTTGTTTTTAAAGTCATTTCCTAATTTTTAAAAAAAAAATTAGATAATTGCAGAATTTTTAATGTTCTCATATTCATTTTTTAATTTTTTGTATAAACTTTATTTTTGTACAATATATACATGCATTTTGACCGTCACTAGCCGTCGTAAAATTATTAAAATGGCCGTCGCTAAATCAACAAGATAAATAGAAGAATTATCAATGAAGATAATTATAAAACAATAAAATCTAATTATCAAGTAGATAATTAGAAAACAATAAAAACCTAATTATTAAATAAAAATTTGTCAGTTTAAAGTCACTTAACAACTTAAATTTGTAATTTATCAATTTCATAAACTATGAAATACTTTCATGTAAATTTATCAATAACCAAGTTAATCATTAATATACACTAATTTTTCACCTAGCACAACTAACCATGTTAATCGTCAACACTAATTATCTACATCAACCATTTATTCAACTTCATGATAAACTAATTAATCTAATACCTAATTTAAGTTCATGATAATAAACTAATTAATCTACCAAATCAACATACAACACTACTAATACCTAATTTAACAACACTACTAATACCTAATTTAACAACAAATCCTAATTTAGCAACAAATCCTAATTTAATTAGGGTTTAAACTAAAACTAAAAGAACATCAAATTTACATTCAAAATAGAGATTAGAAGCATATCTCGGCGAATTTGGGTGATTTAGGGGCGGCGGAAGGCGGGGCGGCGGCTTCGGTGACGGGAGCCGGCGGATTGGGGGAAGGACGGTTTAATTTTGGTGGGAAATGAATGAAAGTTCTGCTCGCGGGAAGTAGCCTGTATATTTCGTATAGCGACGGCTAACGACGGCTAGCAACGACCGCATTTTTTATCCGTCGCCAGCCGTTGCAAAAGACCGTCGCTATACGAATCCGTTCTAGCAGTGGTTGTTTCTCATTCTTTAACTGAAGCAGTGTATCGTATCATGACATCTACTATCAAAGAGATTGTTCGGTTATGTTAGTTATTAACACATATGGGGTGTCTCTTTTCGATCTTATCCAATGTATTGTGACAATAAGACTGCTATTAAGATTTTTGCAACTTAGTTTTTCAAGAACGAATCATGTATACTGAGATTGATTATCACAACGTACGTTACCATCTTTAGGAATATGTCATTACTCGATCATTTATTTTCTCTTTCATGCATATTGCTAACCTCTTTGCCAAGTTACACCCAGTTGATTGTTTCAATTTTAGTTGATAAACGCTCGATGCTTATTGACGCTGCATCGTGAGTTTTTGTGGATGTTAAGAGATTATTGTTATATGTTTAGAAATAAGATAAGAATATTTCATCATTTAGACTTTTCCATATTACAATAGTTTCAAATCGTATAATTATTTGGGCTTCGAATAATATGTCTATAAACTTTGGTTATGAATTGTATAACTTTTATCAAAGGTGTAATCGAAACTATTTACTAAATTCCATTGCTTAATTATTTCAACAACAAAAAGCAAGGACGTTGAGTGATAACTAAACACATTGGGGTCGTTCGCAGTCTTTAAATGCCCCGTTACCATTCATGATGAGTCGGACACGTCCAAGGCCTGAAGATTTATAACGGGGCAAGTGGGCCGTTGAGATGAAAGCAACTTTATGGTCCGTTTGGACATTTTAATACTGTTATTTAATAAAATTAAATTTTTATAAATTTATAAATTAATAACTTGTGTAAATGAGATCCGTGATGCGCTTTTTTGCGCTGTGATCGTATCATAGTGTTCTTCATTTTGAAATTAGTTTAAACCGACTCCAAAAATTTTATACTTTTATAATTAATTAATTTATTTTTGCATATTATTGATAAATATTATTCATTAAAAAAATATTTGACTATTTAAATATAATTAGATTTTATTTTAAAATATACATTTCAAATATTCTGCTCAGATTCTCCACTCAAATGTCCCGGTTTATTCAAATTGTAATTTTGTTTCCCGTGTTATATATATTGTACCATTATTTTATAAAATGAAATGTTTGTTTGTTTACGATGAAATCTCAAACTTGGGGTGTTCATATTTAATTTACGTTGAATGAACTTGGATGATCTTGAAGTATGCAGCTTTAGGCTTGTGGGAGTTTGGACTAGAGAAAACAAGCCTATAAATTTTATCCATTTTAATCGTACTTATTCTTGTCTTATTTACATCCCAAGCAAAATACTATGGAACAACTAACTTCAAAATCAATACACTGTGTACAAGATATTTTTGACTACGCCATGTTTTCTTTATTAGGTTCATGCGTCGCTTATATTTGTGTTGGGAAGATAGCAGATAAACCCATCACTTATTTAATCAGCTTCACGCGTTGTTTAAGGGTCTTGCTGGACAAATCAATCTAGGTTACTGATATTATGATCTGAGTATCCATAAATGCATCCAATTGCAACAGTGCTCATCCCTTGCTAAATTTAATAGCCCACAATGTCCAAAACATAACATTTAATCATAGGCCGACTTAACTATACTAAGATTGAGGGCATGGGGAATGAACGCATTATAAATACCATAAACGGAGCAACAATGATCCATTTATTTGCACAGAGTCCTTCCCTGAAAGCTTTACAATTCAAGTTCATCCCCTCTACTTCGTCATAAACGATGTACATCTTTTCAACATCATATTCTGCAACAACTACAGATTAATGATAACCATAGAAACAATCTACAACATTTTCCACTTTTGAGAGACGTGTATAACTAAATACAAGAATCATACGTGGAGTACTGAAATGATAAAAGAAAATTAAAAACAAAACACAAAGTTATTTTGTATTGATCAGATTAACCTGTTACAAAATGCTTTTGAAAGGAAAAGTGAGGACGTTGATATACCTCTGACTTTTCGGTCAAGACCACTGGCAACTGAACAATGTACCAGCACTTGATAACTCTTTTTATTAGCCAGAATAGAAAGGAACAACACACTAAAGCAACATTTACCAGAAAAAAACAATCATGTCAAAGTGTTCAATCGTAGAGTAATATTCTCCTTTAATGAAGAAAGGTCTGCGTACAAGAAACGTTCCATGCTGCATAATGCAAATGAGGTCCGAAATTGAGAGATAAGTACAAACTCTAAAAGTGAGGTGGTGTATTCCTTTGAATTTTAGCAAAGTTACGTTGCGGTGGTAGACTTTACAATAAAGTTGCAAGAAAAAGTCTAGTATCACTTTGATTTCTTTGATTACAGAAACTGTGCATCAGTGTTGTTTGTGACTAGATATATTACTCATACAGATAAATATACATAAATATGAATAAAAATTCATTAGATTAATATTCAAATAAACAAACACTATTTATATTTAAACTTAATTAGAGCCAATACGGCAGCATTCAAAACTCTAAAACACTTTGATAGTACCGTATCACAGTAGAAAATAATTACTGCAGAACTGTACAAAGGACACTTACTGTTTGGAAATAATCAACGTTCTAAGCGGTACCAACCCGACCTCGGTTCGACCACGGTTAACCTTCAACCTTTAAACACTGCGGTTCTGAAATTGAAATAACCGTGCGCGTGCATTAATCCACGGTCTAACCGCAAAACCTTGAAAAAAACCTTAAAACCAACCCCTTTGAACCGAAAGATTCATTAAATTTGAGGGAAAAACTCCAAAACCGATTTCGTTTCACTATTTACTTTTTTACGTAATTTGTTTTATACATAATTATAAAACCTTAGTTGTCAAATTATTGAATTATCTTATTAATTTTAGACGACATACATTATTAGCGTTCATTTAATAAATCATTGTTAAACTGAAAGTCTTTTACCTTAAAAATAAGAAAATTTACAATTTCGTAAAAAAATACTTGTTATAGAATTATTCCAATCAATATTTGTTATGAAATATTCTAAAATATTGGTTTTAAAGTTCAACATATTAATTATAATTGGTTAAATTTTAATAGTAATTGACATAATTTAACATTTAAATCAGAAAAAGAGAAAATACCGATCAACGCGGTTCTCTAGGTCTAATCAGTTGAACCAGTAGAACGTTTGACCTTGCACCAACACGGTTTAATTTACGGTTTGGATTTCGAAACTATGATTCTAAGCAGACGAGCGCGCGCGCGCACACACACATATATAAATATATAACATGCATACATTTAATATTGAAGCTTGTCAACCAATAGGTCTGGCATTAGTAGGGTGTCCCTTAGTGGTATTGTTGTGTAACAGCGGTCAGACCAATTTTTCCATCTCCAACACGTGGCATATGCATATGGGTTGACACAAATTTTTTTGTAACAAAAGAAATCTCAATGTTACGTGCCTACTAACCCATATTTATACACCACTTTTCCATGTTATTTAGCGATGTGCAACTTTTCCAATCCGTATTGTCGTTCCTCCACTAAACATGCGAAACCTGCAAAACTTAGATTTAGTCAGTTGTCCACTGACCTTCTTCATTCGTTAAAAAACGATCCAACTCATTGAATATGACATAAATGAATTGACCCATTATAAAGGATTATAAATGGATAATACATTTAACATGTATTAGAAACTTGAAAATTTATGATATTAATTTGAAAATTTGAATTTCGAAGCTCCAAAAACTGAAAAATCCAAATATAGAAACTTTGAAATTTGTAACTGGGATTATATCGTGTTTGAATTGCATAAAGTTTTTTCTACATGCTTAATTTGATAATTTACATTTCCTATTGAATTATGAAGTTAATTAAGATTTGCAGAGCTAATCAAAACATTGAATCAAATAAATCTGAAGCCAAATATTATAAAGTTCAATGGGAAGCCTGTCTTGCTTAGTTAGCGGAGTACAAGGCCCTTATCCTTTTTATTTTTGACGGACAAAAGGCTTTTAGAGCATTTCGAACCACGGTCGAGGTTGGAAGCTGACTGACCCGCAAGGCTGCCAATACAACCTAGGGGGTCATCAATTTAGCCGGCTAAGCTTAGCCGGCTTTGAAAAAGAAGACTAATGCCCTTTCATATAACCTTCAAGTTATAAAGTCGGCTAAGCTTGCAATCCACATGAACAGCCTTAGCCGGTTAAAAGAAAACCGGCTATAGTTCATTTTGTTTGCCTATTGAGAAGAATGGTCTTTCTACATTGGGGGTTGGTGATTGCCGTGGGAAGGAAAATCGATGTTTGGGGGTTGTATTGGTTGAGGATGTTCTTATCCTTATGGTCTTGATGAATTTAAGTAGTGGTGCTTACTTTTTTTGTCTTTGGTGGTATGGACTCCTGGACCTCAGGTAATTTCATTTAGTCTATCGATTTGTATTTACTTTTGATATGAACTTATGGATGTATAAACTACAATATGTTATGCAGTAGCAGCAGTATATACGTACAGTCAAGAAACAATATGGGTGCATGTGTATAATATATATAGTCTTTGGACTGCATGCTGACGAGCCCAAAATTAAATTATTACATACTTTAACTCTGCCAAAATTTATCTTTCTTTGCGTGATTTACAGAAGAAGCAAAAAAATCTGGATCTCAGTCTTGTGGTGTAATACACGGTTATTGCAAACGCACCGCGAAAGATGTCTTTGGATTCATGCTTGATACTGAATTCTATCTACATAATCAATATAACCGACAATAAGGTCAACAACAGATAGGATTTCATGCTCAATACTTCATGCATTCAAATGAACAATCGATTCAGATTGCTCGAGGAAATTCTCGAACATTGTTACATAGTACTTACGAACTTAGCGTCTAAATTACATAGCTAGAGAAGAAGAAAAGAATATTCAGCCAACCTATGATAACTGCAATGTTTATTTTAACCATATTATCAACCTGTGCATACACAAACATAGTCTCGACTTGTAACCTAGAGACATATACGAGGACTATGATGTATTCAGCAGTAAATTCCAGTTTGTGAAAAGTAAACGTACGGAAGGTTATTCATGTGTGATGGCACATGATCCAGATGTATATGTTTATACGAAGTGCAACCTAACAGAAATGATGTTGTATTTTATTGAAAACAAAGATTGTTCATTCATACAATGATCAGAGATCTAGCAGCTCTTTTTATAACGAGCAAATACACACGCATATAATACAAATAAAAGAATATTGGGCTTGATACAATTAGCCCACGATTGTTTTTGAGACCTACTATATACCAATATATCATCCGATGCATAAGATATTTTCACTCCCCCTTTCAATTAGATCTAGGGCTTTCTTCTCCTCCCTTGTCTTTCCGCTGCCTTCTTCTACTTTGAGTTCCTGCTTTAATCTTGTGAAATTTTTCATAGAAAGTGGCTTCATGAGAATGTCCGCTCTTTGATACAAGACTGGAACTTGATTTACTTTCAGTCTTCCACTTATAACTTTCTCGTGAACAAAGTATAAATCGATTTCGATATGCTTTGTTCGTGAGTGTAAAATTGGATTGGTAGAAAGAGAGACTGAGCTGAATTGTCGACCCAAATGATCAGGCTATTTGTGAGACCGATTTTGATTTCATGCCAGTTATCTCAGCTGCCGTATTAGCTATAGAGCGATATTCCGCTTCAGTACTAGAACGAAATATTGTAGCTTGATTTTTAGAGCTCCATGAGATTGAGTTACTGCCCAGGTAAGTGCAATACCCCGACATTGATCTTCTATCGTCGGGGTCGATAGCTCAGTCTACATTTGAGTAAGCTTGTATGTTTAATTCTCTGCCATTACTGAAGTGAAGTCCATGATTTAATATGCCTCTCAAGTATCTTAAGTTACGTTTTACTGCTTTTCAGTGATCGCTAAGAGGTTTATGCATGACTTGGCATATTTTATTACACACAAAAACTTAGATCTAGTCTTATTATTGTAACGAGTATATTTCAGGTGAACCTGTATTTACAACGTTAACACTTTTAATATCCCTTAGTGCTTATCAGAGGATTTAAACAGTATTAGAAAAGTAACGAAAACCAAAGGGTAATACTCTGCATCCTTCAAATGTTCAAGAACTGAATAAAATAAATTTTAACACTGGTCCCGTTAAGTTCAGTATCCATGGTTTTAAACATTCATGGAGGTTAGGCCTAGTCGAAAACATAGCTACTAAAATTAAAATAGTTTTTACAACATATGTCGTGGTTACAAAATTTCTTTCCAGCTTAAGCAATATATCTGCTCTTCGAAACTGATGATCACAACCCCATCAATTTATTTATGGCTAATTCGACTAATAAAACATCTCAAACCATTTAAATATAGAAACTATTGAATTTTAACATAGAATACAAAGACATTATTGAGCTTCATCCCACTAAAACCGAAGTGTTACGGCATGCTTTTTGCGTGTGAATTATTTTCCTTATTAGTTGTACATGTATGAATTAGTAAAAAAATAATTATTTATTTTCCAGTGATATTAAAATTTGAATATTTGTAAAGAAGTATTTTGAATTTGTAAATGAAGTATAATTTCAGATCTCACTTTTAGAAGCGTTGATTATCAAAGCTTAAAATAGCAACCAAAGGCAAATGCATCAAATAATAAACACACCTCAAGACCTCAATGCAATATTACACATAACAAAGACTGTCAAGACAATACCGGAAAAAAAAAGTTCACATCCAAGCTCTAGTAAGTGTTACATTCAACAAATAAAAAACCAAAATCCTCTTAACACCCTCTTAATGTACAAACAATTAATAAACCAAGTAGACTTTACGATTTCAAATGTTCGGACAAAGCATGTCGACTATGTTGGCTTTTCATACGCAAATGCAAAAAATTTCAAATGCAGCTTCTATGTATAATGCTGCTCAGTACTATAGATAACTCAAGTAAGTAGTCGTTGCTCGAAAGAGCCATTATCATCTTCATTATCTTCAGAAACTGGAATTTGAGGAAGGAATTCTTCTATGAACAATATGAATATGACAATATTCATATACATTTACAATTTGATGTTTGCTTGCTTTCTTCTTATACATCAACAGTCCAGTCACTTCAATCGCAGCCACCACAATTCCAGCAACCAACACGTCTCCAGTCTGGCCTAGTATTGTAGCAAGCGCATTCGTAGTGTAGAAACCTAGCAGCAGTAGAAATATCTTTGCTAGGAAGTTTTTTCTTGCAGAGTTTAATTTATCCAGCAACTGTTTTCCTGCTGCTCTTACTATGATCCCCAATCAATGGAAAAGAGTGGCAAAAGTTAGCACTGATTTGAACAGAAATAGGGATATTAAATTTTGATATACACTATTCTACTATTTAGTTAAATCACCCAGTTTCACAAAGTTGTAAAATTCAAATATGTTTAATTGGATGCAATATCATACGACCTGGGCTCCAGTTAGCAGTTGCATTCAGTTAAGACATCAAACGAGTAATATTAAAAAAGAAGAACTAAGAAATTTTTAAATAAACAAAACCACAGAAGAATTTGTTCAACTAATTAGCAGCTGACATGGTTGTGTATTCCTTCTCATTAGTTAATATACCTAGAAAATAAAGCAAGATGTTAGTTGATGCACATTAAAATATTGTCGTAAAAGCATGACAATATGGTTAGCATGTGAAATTTGTAGGTTGTAAGTTTAACTGAAATTTACGTCAACGGACGATAGGAAAATTCATCTGACAGTGTGGTAATCAACAACTGCATTTCATGAACACAGCAACGTATCATTATGTTCAATATTCTAATAACAGCCATACAACAAAGTTTAATATACTTTGTCTAGGATCATCTGACTTCAAACTTAGAGATCCCACCATTTATGAATCCGAGCTTGCACCAGCGGATAGACTTCATCTCCAATGCTTATCGCTCCAAAAGCATCTTGCAAGGTCTCTCATACACTACCGCTACAATGACAATTCATCATATCTGGATAGAGCAAAATAGGAGAAAGTTTGAGCTTGCACCAGCGGATCGACTTCATCTCCAATGCTTATCGCTCCAAAACGATAAGCATCTTGGAGATCCCACCATTTGTGAATCCGAGCTTGCACCAGTGGATCGACTTCATCTCCAATTCTTATCGCTCCAAAAGCATCTTGCAAGGTCTCTCATACACTACCGCTACAACGATAATTCATCATATCTGGATAGAGCGAAACAGGAGAAAGTTTGAGCACAAATTCTATTCGCCGTTGCAACGCTTTAAGCTTATAGAAATTTTATTTCGCATTCAAGTCAATAGAGACATAAGACATGATATTTAAAAAAGGGATAAAGTCCTTTTATGTAAGCCGGTTGACTGAAAAGAGTCTGAATCATATATTCACTGAAATAAAAATTAACATGAACATTCCAATTGGTTCCATCCGGAAGTCCAAATTGATTGAAATAGCTTATTGTTACCTGATTCTCAAAAGGTGAAACTTCTTATCCAAAACTCAAGTTGTGAAACACGTCTCTATCGCTAAAATAATTGATGGTATAGGATTCACCAATATCATTGTTCCGACCAGCGTTAAAAATAAATAAATGCCCTTTTAAAGTTTCATGTTTTACTGCACTTTGACATAATTTGTATTTACACATTGTGCATGTTAATAAATGATACTTGCTAACTCAATGACATCTAAGTGCAGTTAGTAAACCTAATCTCCTTCTCATGATCACTGTCAATTAAAATAATTAAGAAGCATATGTGAAAGAAGTGGAGAGAAAAATGTAAAACTATATGAAAACGATTTTTACCGTAGTAATGCCTAAGATGATTAAGATCCAAGTCAATTTGCATCTTCGATCTTCCGTTCGACTCTTGGTCTTTTGTCATGACTTAAAATCAAAGGGAAACTGAAGATAAAGCTTAAATAATGAATGTGAGATGATTGATTTTAACTGGCTTTCGGCTGTAAAGTTTTAGTTAAGGTGGGAAGAAACGATAGGCAACGGTTTGGCAGAAAAAATAAATTTTCGCACCGGCTGCTAGGGTTTTGGTTTCGATTAATTTTAGTGGGTTATCCAATAAGAGAAAATTTAAGCCCATGGGCTACCATCAGGTTTAACTTGCGCTTTCAATGATCTATTATTATTATAATTACCAGAGAAAAAAATTGAACCATCACTAACATAATGAACATAAATGTATAATTAGTCCCACATCGTCAAAATATATTAATTGTTGTTGTATATAAGCTAAGGGGTGGAGAAGGTAGTTGTTCTAATTGTGTCTAATTGAGTTGAGATGTTGCCTAACATGGTCCATTGATGAATAACATGCAAATTGACAAATAATTAAAACAATTTTAACATACTACTTCAACAATAATCCAACGGTTGCCACCTACATCTCTCTTTAGGGATATAAAGGGTATTTTGGGTATTTAAAAAAGACACGGTTGAATTCTGTTTATTGAATTCTCATTATTAGTAGTAAAGATATATTGCTAATGGTTTGGCTAGATCCATATTGCTCTTTTCAGTATATCCAATATTTATCTCTTTTGACATAAGAATAGTTCTGAGCAAATTTCAATGTAACTTCTGTACCAAGAAAGTAATGTAGATTTCTCAAATCCGTTATAGAGAACGCTAGATCCAAATGTTTAATTGTCTAGTCCATAGTTTTATTGTCACTTCCAGTAATGATAATGTCATCAAATATATGAATAGGTATGTAATCTTCTCTTGTTTGCATTGAATATATAAGGAATTATCTGATTTAGTAGATACAAAGCCTAGCTCTATTAGGGTTGACTTGAATGTCTCATTCCATACACCAGGAGCTTGTTTTAACCTATAAATAGCCTTATGTAGTTTGCATACTAAACTTCTATTACCTTTATTTTCATACCCTTCTGTTTGTTTCATGAATACATCTTCTTTCAAATCTCCATTTAGGAATGCATTGTTTATATCTAGTTGTCTGATTTTCCATTTTCTGTATAAAGCAACGGTTAAGATGATCCTTATTGCAATTAATTTCACCACTGGAGATAATGTTTTATTGAAGTCGAAACCATACTGTTAATTGTAGCCTTTGGCAATATGTCTTTCTTTATATTTTGATATATTTTCACCTGGGTTTCTTTTAATTTTGTAAGTCTACTTACATCCTATGACATTCTTATCTCTTCGTATAGATACAAGACTCCATGTATTATTTATGATCGGAGCATAATACTCTTCATTCATGGCATGTTTCCAATTATCATCTTTGATTGCTTATTCATAATTGCTTGCAACTGCCTGATCTAATTGAGTACTATAGGCCTTGGGTTTGAAGATTCCATTTTTGACTCTAGTAATCATATGATGTCATGTCCTTGCAGGTGGTGGTTCTTGAGCACTTTGTTATCACTAGTATGTTGAGACTCAGATGAAGAGGATTCTCTTTGATCTGAGTTGGTAGTATTGTCTTGATTGTATTGTTGGAGGTATTGAAGAGCTCATGTGAACCATGATCTGATCCAGCACTGGATATTGTGAGTTGTGGTTCTTGGCTTCTCTGCATGTCCTCATTATTTTGATTTAGGTTCCAGTTAGATACCATAGGTATGGAAGGGATTGGCACATTTGTTTTTTTGTACACCTTTTTTTGTAGTTTTGTTTCCTTCATCTGCAAAAGGAAAAATGATGTCTTTGGATTCATGCTTGATACTGAATTCTATCTACATAATCAATATAACCGACAATAAGGTCAACAACAGATAGGATTTCATGCTCAATACTTCATGCATTCAAATGAACAATCGATTCAGATTGCTCGAGGAAATTCTCGAACATTGTTACATAGTACTTACGAACTTAGCGTGTAAATTACATAGCTAGAGAAGAAGAAAAGAATATTCAGCCAACCTATGATAACTGCAATGTTTATTTTAACCATATTATCAACCTGTGCATACACAAACATAATCTCGACTTGTAACCTAGAGACATATACGAGGACTATGATGTATTCAGCAGTAAATTCCAGTTTGTGAAAAGTAAACGTACGGAAGGTTATTCATGTGTGATGGCACATGATCCAGATGTATATGTTTATACGAAGTGCAACCTAACAGAAATGATGTTGTATTTTATTGAAAACAAAGATTGTTCATTCATACAATGATCAGAGATCTAGCAGCTCTTTTTATAACGAGCAAATACACACGCATATAATACAAATAAAAGAATATTGGGCTTGATACAATTAGCCCACGATTGTTTTTGAGACCTACTATATACCAATATATCATCCGATGCATAAGATATTTTCACTCCCCCTTTCAATTAGATCTAGGGCTTTCTTCTCCTCCCTTGTCTTTCCGCTGCCTTCTTCTACTTTGAGTTCCTGCTTTAATCTTGTGAAATTTTTCATAGAAAGTGGCTTCATGAGAATGTCCGCTCTTTGATACAAGACTGGAACTTGATTTACTTTCAGTCTTCCACTTATAACTTTCTCGTGAACAAAGTATAAATCGATTTCGATATGCTTTGTTCGTGAGTGTAAAATTGGATTGGTAGAAAGAGAGACTGAGCTGAATTGTCGACCCAAATGATCAGGCTATTTGTGAGACCGATTTTGATTTCATGCCAGTTATCTCAGCTGCCGTATTAGCTATAGAGCGATATTCCGCTTCAGTACTAGAACGAAATATTGTAGCTTGATTTTTAGAGCTCCATGAGATTGAGTTACTGCCCAGGTAAGTGCAATACCCCGACATTGATCTTCTATCGTCGGGGTCGATAGCTCAGTCTACATTTGAGTAAGCTTGTATGTTTAATTCTCTGCCATTAATGAAGTGAAGTCCATGATTTAATATGCCTCTCAAGTATCTTAAGTTACGTTTTACTGCTTTTCAGTGATCGCTAAGAGGTTTATGCATGACTTGGCATATTTTATTACACACAAAAACTTAGATCTAGTCTTATTATTGTAACGAGTATATTTCAGGTGAACCTGTATTTACAACGTTAACACTTTTAATATCCCTTAGTGCTTATCAGAGGATTTAAACAGTATTAGAAAAGTAACGAAAACCAAAGGGTAATACTCTGCATCCTTCAAATGTTCAAGAACTGAATAAAATAAATTTTAACACTGGTCCCGTTAAGTTCAGTATCTATGGTTTTAAACATTCATGGAGGTTAGGCCTAGTCGAAAACATAGCTACTAAAATTAAAATAGTTTTTACAACATATGTCGTGGTTACAAAATTTCTTTCCAGCTTAAGCAATATATCTGCTCTTCGAAACTGATGATCACAACCCCATCAATTTATTTATGGCTAATTCGACTAATAAAACATCTCAAACCATTTAAATATAGAAACTATTGAATTTTAACATAGAATACAAAGACATTATTGAGCTTCATCCCACTAAAACCGAAGTGTTACGGCATGCTTTTTGCGTGTGAATTATTTTCCTTATTAGTTGTACATGTATGAATTAGTAAAAAAATAATTATTTATTTTCCAGTGATATTAAAATTTGAATATTTGTAAAGAAGTATTTTGAATTTGTAAATGAAGTATAATTTCAGATCTCACTTTTAGAAGCGTTGATTATCAAAGCTTAAAATAGCAACCAAAGGCAAATGCATCAAATAATAAACACACCTCAAGACCTCAATGCAATATTACACATAACAAAGACTGTCAAGACAATACCGGAAAAAAAAAGTTCACATCCAAGCTCTAGTTAGTGTTACATTCAACAAATAAAAAACCAAAATCCTCTTAACACCCTCTTAATGTACAAACAATTAATAAACCAAGTAGACTTTACGATTTCAAATGTTCGGACAAAGCATGTCGACTATGTTGGCTTTTCATACGCAAATGCAAAAAATTTCAAATGCAGCTTCTATGTATAATGCTGCTCAGTACTATAGATAACTCAAGTAAGTAGTCGTTGCTCGAAAGAGCCATTATCATCTTCATTATCTTCAGAAACTGGAATTTGAGGAAGGAATTCTTCTATGAACAATATGAATATGACAATATTCATATACATTTACAATTTGATGTTTGCTTGCTTTCTTCTTATACATCAACAGTCCAGTCACTTCAATCGCAGCCACCACAATTCCAGCAACCAACACGTCTCCAGTCTGGCCTAGTATTGTAGCAAGCGCATTCGTAGTGTAGAAACCCAGCAGCAGTAGAAATATCTTTGCTAGGAAGTTTTTTCTTGCAGAGTTTAATTTATCCAGCAACTGTTTTCCTGCTGCTCTTACTATGATCCCCGATCAATGGAAAAGAGTGGCAAAAGTTAGCACTGATTTGAACAGAAATAGGGATATTAAATTTTGATATACACTATTCTACTATTTAGTTAAATCACCCAGTTTCACAAAGTTGTAAAATTCAAATATGTTTAATTGGATGCAATATCATACGACCTGGGCTCCAGTTAGCAGTTGCATTCAGTTAAGACATCAAACGAGTAATATTAAAAAAGAAGAACTAAGAAATTTTTAAATAAACAAAACCACAGAAGAATTTGTTCAACTAATTAGCAGCTGACATGGTTGTGTATTCCTTCTCATTAGTTAATATACCTAGAAAATAAAGCAAGATGTTAGTTGATGCACATTAAAATATTGTCGTAAAAGCATGACAATATGGTTAGCATGTGAAATTTGTAGGTTGTAAGTTTAACTGAAATTTACGTCAACGGACGATAGGAAAATTCATCTGACAGTGTGGTAATCAACAACTGCATTTCATGAACACAGCAACGTATCATTATGTTCAATATTCTAATAACAGCCATACAACAAAGTTTAATATACTTTGTCTAGGATCATCTGACTTCAAACTTAGAGATCCCACCATTTATGAATCCGAGCTTGCACCAGCGGATAGACTTCATCTCCAATGCTTATCGCTCCAAAAGCATCTTGCAAGGTCTCTCATACACTACCGCTACAATGACAATTCATCATATCTGGATAGAGCAAAATAGGAGAAAGTTTGAGCTTGCACCAGCGGATCGACTTCATCTCCAATGCTTATCGCTCCAAAACGATAAGCATCTTGGAGATCCCACCATTTGTGAATCCGAGCTTGCACCAGTGGATCGACTTCATCTCCAATTCTTATCGCTCCAAAAGCATCTTGCAAGGTCTCTCATACACTACCGCTACAACGATAATTCATCATATCTGGATAGAGCGAAACAGGAGAAAGTTTGAGCACAAATTCTATTCGCCGTTGCAACGCTTTAAGCTTATAGAAATTTTATTTCGCATTCAAGTCAATAGAGACATAAGACATGATATTTAAAAAAGGGATAAAGTCCTTTTATGTAAGCCGGTTGACTGAAAAGAGTCTGAATCATATATTCACTGAAATAAAAATTAACATGAACATTCCAATTGGTTCCATCCGGAAGTCCAAATTGATTGAAATAGCTTATTGTTACCTGATTCTCAAAAGGTGAAACTTCTTATCCAAAACTCAAGTTGTGAAACACGTCTCTATCGCTAAAATAATTGATGGTATAGGATTCACCAATATCATTGTTCCGACCAGCGTTAAAAATAAATAAATGCCCTTTTAAAGTTTCATGTTTTACTGCACTTTGACATAATTTGTATTTACACATTGTGCATGTTAATAAATGATACTTGCTAACTCAATGACATCTAAGTGCAGTTAGTAAACCTAATCTCCTTCTCATGATCACTGTCAATTAAAATAATTAAGAAGCATATGTGAAAGAAGTGGAGAGAAAAATGTAAAACTATATGAAAACGATTTTTACCGTAGTAATGCCTAAGATGATTAAGATCCAAGTCAATTTGCATCTTCGATCTTCCGTTCGACTCTTGGTCTTTTGTCATGACTTAAAATCAAAGGGAAACTGAAGATAAAGCTTAAATAATGAATGTGAGATGATTGATTTTAACTGGCTTTCGGCTGTAAAGTTTTAGTTAAGGTGGGAAGAAACGATAGGCAACGGTTTGGCAGAAAAAATAAATTTTCGCACCGGCTGCTAGGGTTTTGGTTTCGATTAATTTTAGTGGGTTATCCAATAAGAGAAAATTTAAGCCCATGGGCTACCATCAGGTTTAACTTGCGCTTTCAATGATCTATTATTATTATAATTACCAGAGAAAAAAATTGAACCATCACTAACATAATGAACATAAATGTATAATTAGTCCCACATCGTCAAAATATATTAATTGTTGTTGTATATAAGCTAAGGGGTGGAGAAGGTAGTTGTTCTAATTGTGTCTAATTGAGTTGAGATGTTGCCTAACATGGTCCATTGATGCATAACATGCAAATTGACAAATAATTAAAACAATTTTAACATACTACTTCAACAATAATCCAACGGTTGCCACCTACATCTCTCTTTAGGGATATAAAGGGTATTTTGGGTATTTAAAAAAGACACGGTTGAATTCTGTTTATTGAATTCTCATTATTAGTAGTAAAGATATATTGCTAATGGTTTGGCTAGATCCATATTGCTCTTTTCAGTATATCCAATATTTATCTCTTTTGACATAAGAATAGTTCTGAGCAAATTTCAATGTAACTTCTGTACCAAGAAAGTAATGTAGATTTCTCAAATCTGTTATAGAGAACGCTAGATCCAAATGTTTAATTGTCTAGTCCATAGTTTTATTGTCACTTCCAGTAATGATAATGTCATCAAATATATGAATAGGTATGTAATCTTCTCTTGTTTGCATTGAATATATAAGGAATTATCTGATTTAGTAGATACAAAGCCTAGCTCTATTAGGGTTGACTTGAATGTCTCATTCCATACACCAGGAGCTTGTTTTAACCTATAAATAGCCTTATGTAGTTTGCATACTAAACTTCTATTACCTTTATTTTCATACCCTTCTGTTTGTTCCATGAATACATCTTCTTTCAAATCTCCATTTAGGAATGCATTGTTTATATCTAGTTGTCTGATTTTCCATTTTCTGTATAAAGCAACGGTTAAGATGATCCTTATTGCAATTAATTTCACCACTGGAGATAATGTTTTATTGAAGTCGAAACCATACTGTTAATTGTAGCCTTTGGCAATATGTCTTTCTTTATATTTTGATATATTTTCACCTGGGTTTCTTTTAATTTTGTAAGTCTACTTACATCCTATGACATTCTTATCTCTTCGTATAGATACAAGACTCCATGTATTATTTATGATCGGAGCATAATACTCTTCATTCATGGCATGTTTCCAATTATCATCTTTGATTGCTTATTCATAATTGCTTGCAACTGCCTGATCTAATTGAGTACTATAGGCCTTGGGTTTGAAGATTCCATTTTTGACTCTAGTAATCATATGATGTCATGTCCTTGCAGGTGGTGGTTCTTGAGCACTTTGTTATCACTAGTATGTTGAGACTCAGATGAAGAGGATTCTCTTTGATCTGAGTTGGTAGTATTGTCTTGATTGTATTGTTGGAGGTATTGAAGAGCTCATGTGAACCATGATCTGATCCAGCACTGGATATTGTGAGTTGTGGTTCTTGGCTTCTCTGCATGTCCTCATTATTTTGATTTAGGTTCCAGTTAGATACCATAGGTATGGAAGGGATTGGCACATTAGTTTTTTTGTACACCTTTTTTTGTAGTTTTGTTTCCTTCATCTGCAAAAGGAAAAATGATCTCATTAAATATAACATGTCTTGAAACAAAGGTCCTACCATCACTACTCAAGGACCTATAGCATTTTTGATTATTTGCATATCCTAAGAAGATGCGAGTGTAACGACCCTCTTTTTCATACAATTTAAGCTAATAATAAACCACACATGTACAACTCAAATTGAACGAAAACACAGATAGTTAGGGAAAAGAAAGAAGAAAGAAGATAAAAAGAAACAAAACAACACAGTTTCTCACAACGAAACGAATAATCTATAATAGATAACAAATCTTTACACAAAAATGAAACTGTAATATATGTATATATAAACATCAATCAGAGTGCACTAACCTATTTTAGCTCGGACAGTTATAACAACCTGTCCTCAAAATTGCTGATAAATACAACCTAAATGCAATAAAAAATAACCATGTACGTGAATACATCTTTGGGCCTCCAACTCGTCTCCTGAAGCTCCCAAAAAAATATCCAACTAAACCAGGAAATATGATCGGTCTGATTCGAACATTATAGGGAAACAACGCCCGGGTCAATCTGGTAAAACCAGCGTGAGAAACTTAGATCACAAGGAATTTTTTTTATTATAGCTTGTAAACACATGAAAATCAAAGGCATCTCGTAGACCACGACGCACATAAACACGGACGAGTTTTACATTACGATAACCAAAACCTTTATATCAAAAAATCCAATGATATTATAATAATGTCTAAGGGTGAAAATAATAATAAACAAGTAGTTGTGATGCTCATGAATGTACATCACAGCAATACTAGGAATAAAATTAAAAACTGATAAGGCATGTACGCTAATTGTGTAGGATTTCCATAGACGTGCCCTCAGTACTTCGAGAACGGTCCTCCTACACAAGGATCAGAAATATCCTTCCTAAGCAGCATAAATCTCTAGTGATGTACCATAGGAAAAACATGACTGGTCTCGCTAAAACTGAGTGCATCGCCCCATGCATTCATAACAATTGTAAGTGACATATAGGAGGAGCCAACTATACGCTATGGATTTACCAACCCTACTGGCCATGCCTCATATATCTAGTTTTAGTCATTCCCGCTGTTGAGACTACGTCCGACATTCCAGCTTACGAATCGCTATCAAATGGATCGTGGAATCCCATATGGATTCCAATACCCCAACGGGTCTCGGAATCACACATAGATTTCTACATCTCAAATAGATCTTAGAATCACAGATGGATTCTCATACCTCAACAATATCAGAATCACATATCGATCCCAACATCTCAATACATCACGAAACTCCTCCATAGAACCGTATATGGTTTTCGGAGTGGTCACGTTTTCGAGTCATCTTTTACCCCTACACTCTTCCGCTTCCTTGGTGCCCCAAACCATTTTTTGATTTTTGGAATGCTCAAAACTGGTTCTTTAGGATACAGTCAGACAATACATAAGAGCGAGAGTCACCCTCTAACCGCTTAAGTGGACGGATCTCCTTATCATTTGTCCTAGAAGAACAAAACACGTTTATACGTACAGTATAGCACCACCGATGATAATTGTACCATACAATCCCCATGTTTCTCCAAGATACTTTTAGAGTCAAAATTCTTCGGTGTCAAGTAGAGAATATTTCTGTACCATGAAAATGAAGAAGGATTACATATTTAGGTCAAGATCTGATAGTCAGTTCTTTAACTATCAAATAAACAAAATACAAAAAATTAAATTTCCCATAGAAATTACTACGCCTATCCAAGGTAAATCTTTCATCTCTTGAAATTACTTTTCAAAGACTTGGAAATCACTTCCATATACTTATCTTAATAGGATAAGCATATTCACAAAATAAAATGTTTTGATATTTAGAAAATATAACTATATACTTATCTCAATGTCATAAATATATTCTCAAACCATTCCATTTCCAAATCTTTGAAACATGAAAACTCTTAAAAATAGATATGGAAAGTACCGTTCATTACTGACTATGGATCGTAGCTTACACAATGGTTACGTCGCCATCTCAGCGAATTCATACTAAATTGTAGGCAATCCTACCCCTCGAATTACGCCATGAATATCGACCATCTCTTTCCTAATTTTTTTAATCTTATAAATATTTCCAAATCTGGAAAGCTTCTATATAAATCTTTAATCTATTTCTAAACATCCTTTATATATCTCAAAACTCCATTTATAAAGCTTCTTCTTTTCAAATCTTTAAAACTCATTTATGAAATTCTTTTATAAATATACAAAACCATTAATAAAGCTCTTACCATATTTAAATAAACTTATTTAGTAGACTCTTCAAGTCCATAAGGTTCTCTTGATAAACAATAAGTTATTTAAAATAGCTTTAGATAACAAATTACTACTTAAACATCCTTCTATTTCGTTTTAATCAAGTCTCGTTGGAAATAATAACTCAAAAATCTAATTACTAATATATTATATTAATTTTAAACCATATTATTATATAAATAAGTTAACTTCAAAATAATGTTAATATAATAATTAATTAACTTTAGAACGTTATTAAACAATAATTAATCAACTTTTAACTAATATTAATATGATAATTAATTAACCTATAAATACAATTAAATAACTTAAATCAAAATAATTAGACAAATTAAATTAAAAATCAAAGCATGGATAATCAGTTTTAAATAAATAATTAAAATGTAATTAAAAAAATGTAAAACAATAATAAAAGAACTTTAAAATAACAATTAAATATTCTTAAATAACATTTAAGAAATAACCTTTAAGAATCATACTAATAAAATAATCAACTTTAAATCATTATTAAAACAATTATAAATTATCTTTAAAATATTATCATTAATAAATTATTACCTTTTTAAATCTTTTTACTAAATAATAATTATCTTTAAACCTTATAATAAAAGTAATTATCCTTAAATAACTTCCAAATCAATAATTAGCTTTTCAAATTTTGAAGAAGGTTTAACGATCACCGTGGTACTTAAACAAGCTACCATATTATTCAATTTAACTTTTCAAGCTAATTACATGTATTTACATAATCCATGATTATGTAAATAGATTCAATACTTAACCATCATTTGTTAATATGTCAGTTATTCAATGTGGTATATTAGTTAATGATACATAATCAAATGTCCAAACCTATAAAATAACAGAACTGTGATTTATTTTGCTAATTAATTGTCAAATTAATTTAATTAACAGAACCGTGTTTTATTCCACTAAACATGTGTCTAAAGTTCCTTATCAATTTACTTTAACAGAATGGTGTTTATTTGGCCAAATAATTATCATAAATTAAGATATAATAATTTTGCGACATTATTATTTAAAATAACATAATTATAGGTCCATTTCAATATATCATAATTTTATACATTGCCAAAACCACTGACAAGTTACATTACAACATTGTACTCGTTAGAACAAGTGCGATGCAAAAGTCCACCGGTAATTCAAATTTCATATAAGCAAGTCAACTTATTTTAAAATTCAATGCATTTAATATATAAATTTAAACAAACAAGAATGAGTTCCTCACCCCAATATCATGGCCCATAGTCCAGCGAGCAGACACCAAGTCCGGAGGGCTTCCAAAACAACCCCACATCACGTGCAAGTGAACACATTAAGATGGACTTTTTTGCAAAATCATTTTATTTCAATAGTGCACTTTTTTCCACATGCCCAGGTTCTGTATATTTCCTTCGAATGCACAGTTGCTACCTCCCTACAAACCATATCAGCACTTCTCATTTTCCACATGCGCACATCCTCCTACATACATGCGTCCATGCCTTTATAAATCCGCACCTACCCGAGGCACACGGCCAAACTTCCCGCCTTCTAGCCTGCGCACTCACCTCCTATGCAAGTATGTACCCATGCACGCATGAATGCATACAAACGCAAGTGGATAAGGGTGCGGCAGAATATATATTTTGTGAATGACGAAGGAAAGAGAGAGAGAGAGAGGGAGAAAAAAGTTTGTGTCCTCGCAGAGAAGAGGAATGAAGCATAAAAGAAATGAAAGTCAAATGAACGTGTCCTTGTGTATATAAAATGAACACAAATTATTTCAAACTATTTCATGACCAAGGTACAAGGACAAGCATTCAATGCAAATCCACCAAATTGCTTAAAAAAGGACATGCAAGACATGAAGAAGAAAAAATGATCATACTTGACTTTGATTTAAATTTTTATCTTAAAAGTTCTGGGTACTGGTGTACGATGCTTATACACAATACTACGTTTATATACGGGCCCCAAACGAAAGAAATAAAAACACAATTGCACAAAACAATATGACATGATCAAAAACAATAATAAAATAGACAAGTTATCTTATTATGTGAAGTGTCAAAAATGCTCACATTTACCGTAAAACACGTCAAACGAAAATTGACTTATTTTTCAAATTGAAAATTATGGAAAAATCCAATAAATTAAATTAAAATACATCATCAAAAATCGAACCATTATTTGAAACATACGTTTTAATATAATTTAAATTTAAATCCGAATATTTTAATAATTAAATATTCAAATTCGAAAACCAAAAAATATGGATCATTATAACAATGGACGGACCTAAGATTTAATTTGTGGTTGTTGTAAGGTTTAAGACATGGGAAAATTAGGCATCCAAATGTCTTAAGACTTTAATAGTGGTTTAGCCATATATAACACCTCAATTGGATCCTTGTGTTTGAGTACTTTGGTATTAAGCCTGTTAATTAGGTTAACAGTAGTGTTGAAGGCTTTTGGCCAAAATTTCATAGGTAGAGAGACTTGTGCTAGTAGAGTTAGCTCAATCTCTAATATGTACCTATGTTTTCTCTCTACTGGTCCATTCTACTCTGAAGTATATGGACAGGTAGTTCTGTGAATAATTCTTCTTTTTAGAAAATATTTTTTTAATGATTTGTATTCTCCACCTCCATTAGTTTACATAATCTTAAGTCCACTGTTTACCTATTTCTCAACTTGTGTGATGAATTGTATTACAGCCTTACATGCATCTTATTTTGTTTTTAAAAAATAAATCTAGGTATACCTGGAATAAGCATCAACAAATGATACGTAGTACCTGAATCCACAGTTAGAGCTTACATGTGCAAGCCTCCATAGATGTGTGGCCACTAGTTCTAGAGGTTTGCTGATAACAGTAGTTGAATTTGTAAATGGTAACTTATGGCTTTTGCCTAATTGACAATAAGTGCATTTATATGGTAAAGATACATCAAAGAAATGTTATTATTCCTTAGTACTTGTTTTACAACATTTACACTGGGTAGACCCAATTACAGTGCCACAAGTCAAATATTCTTTTATCATTCTTAACATCTGATTCAGAACCGTTACACCAATTTTTTCTAACTTTGCCCTTTCTTGAGTTTCCAAAGTTGAATTTGTATAACCCCTTGTCCAGTTTACCATATAGTAATATTCCATGATTTAGTAAGTCTTTTACTAAACAGAATTTTGGGTGAAATTCAAAATACACATTGTTGGCATTAGCAAATTGAGATACACTCATTAGATTCTTTTCGATTTGAGGAACTCTTAATAGATTACTTAGGTAAAGGTGTCTTTTACCTTGGATGTTGCCAGTTTCAACATGTGTAATGTTTATAGCTTCACCATCCCATATGTATAGTATGCATACCTGTATATGCTTTGTTGCCAAGATTAAGATTCTGGAGGTTATTTGTAAGGTGATTGGTGGCCCTGAATCTAGATACCAGTCTTCAATTGCAATGTCTTCAATCCTGGTAAGTCGTTCTGGATTTATTTGCTGCATTCTTGAGCATTCACCTTGATTTTTCTGTCTTTGACCCATATAGGAAGTATTGGCACTAGAACTGTATTTTCTTTGATTTCCTTGATTTTTTTTGACTTGGGAAGTATTCAGTATTTAGTCTAAAGTAGCACTGCCTTGTTGTGCTGCCTTACTGTGCGTCCAGTTTTTTCACACATTTGACACTTATTTCCATTAGTATTCCATCTATTGTTCCTGCCTCTTTCTCTTTGAGTACCACCACCCCTTTGATTATATGATTCTTGCATGTTATTTTGATTGTCATGCACTCTTCCTTGGTTCTTGATTTTAGAATTTGAGGCATAGTTAGTTGACAATTATGTGTTGCTTTCTTTTCTCTATTCTACTTTGCTTTCATGTGATTGCAAGGTTGGACATATTGTATACTATGTAGACTTTGTTGTGAGGAGATAATGGCCACAACTGATTCCTATTCCACATCTAGGCCATTCAAATATAGCAAGAATTTGTTCTCTTTCTAACACTGTATGCTCGGCAGTGTCATGAAGGTCACGGTAAGCCTTGACTTTTGTCAGATACTCTCTCCTTGATGTGTTTTCTTTCTTTAAATTTTGCGACTGTCGCTTACAATGCATAATTCTTGCTGTAGACCATGCGTTGAATATTTATTGAATTGTAGTCCAAATTTCATAAGATTTTTGCATCCAAAGATCTGCGATAGAAGTCCAAAACTAACGAATGACAATAACCAAGCTACAAGTAAATTGTCCTGTCTTTGATGATTAACATATTCCTTGTTGATAACTAGCTCTCCTTTGTTGTTAATGATCATTCTTACGGGGGTAATGACAATTCCATACAAGAATTCTTCTAATTCATATCCTTTTATACTGGTTTCAACTTGGTATTTCCATAGCACAAAATTGTTTTCATCTAATGGAGTGGTCACTAAATGATTTTTTGGCTTGATAACGATGCAGGGACTACTCTCATAGACAGATGGTTCTTGATTCTTGAGTCCACTTGATGTAGTGGATGAAACTTCTTCATCTCCAGCCATGTTGAAGCAATTGAGTGTAATGTTGAGAATCTTAATAGGATTCTTTCAGGGTGCAGCTAGAACTTGAGGATCTTCATGCAAGCTTCTTGGTGAGGCAATTTGCAAAGAATTCTTGAAGATATTCAAGAAAGATGGTGAAGTACCAAAGGCTAAAACTGTACACTCTAAGATGATGAGAACACTGATTTCCTGAGAGCAACCGAAGGGCTAAGTGATGAAGCAACTTTGACAACCCTTTTTGGACAGCTCAATGATGAAGGAACAACCCTTCTCTGATGAGTGCTAAATGATGATAAAAGGAAGATCAGATGGAATATGATCCGTGGATGATTCCTGTCGTTTGACAGTTTTTAGAGCTCTGATACCGTAACAGAAATGATGTTGTATTTTATTGAAAACAAAGATTGTTCATTTGATACAATGATCAGAGATGTAGCAGCTCCTCTTATAATGAGCAAATACACGCATATGATACAAATAAAAGAATCTTGGGCTTGATACAATTGGCCCAAGATTATTTCCAAGACCTGCTATATATCAATATATCGCCTGATACTTCATATATTCTTACTCAGCCATGATTACCTTGTTTGTAGGGACTTGCAAAGGCAGCGATAGACTTATACGGCTAAATTGTCCTAATATAGAAGGAGCCATGGCTACTAAAGTGTATGTAGAAGGGTTTCTCGACTTCGTTTTAAGTGTACAGGTTCAAGCAGTTTGAATTTTTGAAGACAAATTATTAATCTTATAACTATCAAATTATAAATAAATGTTATGCGATCACATTCTCGTAATTTTATAGTTAATCTATTAAATAATAATAAAGCAAAAGAATTTTCCGCTCACTCATTAAATCTAGGAATCTCCTTCTCTATCCTTAATTCTGTCGAAATATTTTATTATCAAACTCCAATAACTTTTTGCAGTTATAATTATTACAAAATTCTGTTACATCTCTATTAACATTTTAAATTTAAATATTTATTTTATACAAAAAATCCCCTACGTATTATCATATTATTTTACATTCAAGTCCATGTAATTAAATTAATTAAGTGATCTAAAACTTGAACTTTTAAAATAAATCCAATTACAGGAAATTATTGTCAAGGACAAAATTTCACAGTTTTTTAGGCTCAAGGACAGACCTTCAATATTTTATCCTGAAGGAAAACTTTCTGTAGGTATCACTTTTTAGTTATTCATAACAGTTTTTAGGTATCAGTTTATAGTTATCGGTAGCAGTTTTTAGGTATCAGTTTTTAGCTCGGTAGCAGTTTTGTTGTCCTTATGAATAATTTTGGAAAATGTTTGTCCTTATGAATAATTTTTAGAAGAATGGTTGTCTTTATGGCAAAAATATTGAGGTCGTGTCCTTGAGGCAAAAAATATACAAATCTTTGTCCTTTAAATTAATTCACCCATCCAATTAACTAACATTTATTATTTGGTCTAATATGTCATTAAAAAGACAATTCAATGAACTGTATACAATGCTTATATTGAAGAAAATTGTAAAACTAATATTTCATTCATGTCCATATAATATAAAATTTCACGCTTATATATAAAATTATCTTTTGCTCTCTTGCATTATTCTACATTCAACTTTGCCTTTTGAAAATTATTACTATATTACAATGAAAATTATACATATTTTTTTTTCTAAAATTGGCGTTTAGTTATAAATGAACATAGACACAATTTTTTCTTTCCGGTATAAATATATTATTATACATATACACGTTATTTTCACTCTCAATTTGGTACAATAAGTGAATTCTTACCATTAGTAAAAAACGGTTAAGAGTGACCCTAAATTAATGATAAGTGATGAATACCGTAGTTTGGAATTTTAAAAATTAAAAATAATTTCATTTAATATGTTTTGTGAAAATGTTAAATTTTAATCATGTATATTTATAATTTACACTAAAATGGATAAATTTATACAATATATTGATTAGAAGTTTTTTTTTGTTCCTGAGGCAGATGTTAATTATTTAAAAAAATTTTTTGTTATAAATTAAAATTATCAAGGCAAGAAATAATGTTTTAAAAACTAAATTATCAATTTTTACATAATTGAAAGAAGCACACGATTTGTATCATTCCTTTTAGTCGACAACCCTTTTAGCCATCAAATATACCAACTCATTAGTATTACAGGCATTCTTTCATTATTTCAAGCAATATTTAAAATTCAACCTATAAATCTTTTATCTTTTAGACAAATATTCTAAAAACTAGATGTTAGACTCAAAATCTATGCATGTAAATATTTATTTGTTGAAATTTGTAAAAACTTTAATTTTAAAATTAAAGAATATTAATTTTCATTTATTTTCTTAACGAATGCCAAATGCTAAAAAATAACAAATCAGTATTTAACTCATTATATTATAATCTGTAAAATTAACATTTTATTTTTTTTACACAAATATGAAAAAACATAAATCATATTAAAAAAATTACGTACTTAAAACAGTAACTTTAATAAAAGACTCAGTTATTTTAACAAATTTACCATATATTGTGTAATAAATTAAAATTTTCTTAAATGTGATTACAAAACTATTTTTATAAACATACATACCGTGTGCAACGCATGAGTTACAATATAGCAAATCTACATCAGTAAGTTTTTTACTGCTTCTTTTTATCTCAACTTGTTATGCTTAGATGAGAGCCTTTTTGGTTTAAGAAATAGGATGCATAATTAAGCACGTAAAATATCTGATAGTTAATCTTCATAAACTATGAATGATGTTTGAGGATAGTCTCACCACTGCGCAAATGTATATAATGTTAAATGGTTTACATAAACTACGGGTAAGATAAATAATCTTTTGCGTAGTTGAGTAAAATACAATTTCAATTGATTGCTTATCTGGATGCATCGCGTTTTAGGCCTAGTTTTGCAAAGAGTCTTTTTAGTTTTTGCTTTATGCTGTATTGGGCCGGGCTATATTGTGCGTGTATGAGATAGATACAAGAGATGGAGAGAGATGTTTATAATTTTAATTTTGCCCGTTAAAAGTAGCTTTAAAAAAAACGAAGAAGAAGAAAACATTTTGACTTGTGAACTCAACTCATTAGGAAACCGCAAGTATACGGGTTAGATAAACATTTTGCTATACATATTTTTGTATGCTGCTGAGACCACATTAATTACAGACTAAGTACATTATACATTGGCCATGGTTGTAATAATTTAACAAGCAGTTGTGAGCACATTTAGGGTTGCATGAGTATCCAAAAATCTGAATCAATCTCTGTCCGTATTCAAATGAAAAAATTATCTGAAGTTCGAAAAACCGATTGTATCTGCATCCGAAAATTATCCGTCCGACTTTTATTTAAATAGTAGTCGAGATGCATATTTTACTACATAAAATGTTTGATGTTATCGTAGTAATAATTCATATTATGCATATATAAATAAACATTTACTTTTTAAAAGTGACTATTATTATTATTGTATTTTTATTTCTTGTATTTACATTAGCATTATTCATAAAAACGATTTATATTAAACACAAAAATATTCGAAATGACTTTAAATGCTAATCCGTTGACAGTTTAAGCATACTTTTCTTTTCTTTTCCTTTATTTTTAATTTATTGAATAATTTTTTTCTCCGAGGAGGTCTTTCTCTAACTTCATGCAAACTATAACGATGTTACATATACTACAAATATTTATTATTCTTATCGAGTGCCAGAGGTGAGTTGTGATTGTTGAATTTTATTGAATTTTTCTTATCTGGCCTCCTTTGATTTTCTTAATCTTTATCTTAGCTTGACCCATAGCTAATGTTGATTTAAAAATCACAAATTCATCTTCCTCTTTCCATCCTCTTTCCATCCATATTACATTCATCCCCATCTTTCCTCCAAATTTCGAATTCGACCTTATCACCTCGCCTTTCGCCATCCACTGCCTAATCGCCTCATCTTTATCTCCAACTAGTGTGACGACCGCCCATGACTCCCGCACGGAAACAAGGGAATCGTGCGCTGAAAGTGTGCCAGGCAGCCATGAGTGACCGTCAAGGGTAAAATAAATATCGTAAACTCTATCGTAAAACTCACAGCGCATGGATAAAATACAATAGAGAAATATAATATAGTGAAGCTCCTATAGAACAGAATATCATCATCTAATCATAATAGCTTTATACATGGTCTGAATCATGAATACAAGAAGCCTCACTACATAGCACTCAGAGTAATCAACAATCAGCGGAATATCCAGTACATAGAATATGAAAATAATATGTAAAGCCTCCTGCTCGTCTTCGGCATCATCAGCGTGAGCCACTAAGATCAGCACCTGCCACCTGTCACCTAGTCTGCTCATCCCAACATGGATGAACAGCCCAAGGTAATAAGAGGAGACATAAAACCTTGAGTCAGACAAAGTCTTAGTGAGCAGTAAATCAACTATCAAACATACCAAAAGAGCATAAGGGATAAAAGGAATAGGAACCAAACCATCCCACTCCGCCTCTTTCTACAGTGATAGCCCCCAGACACATACTAAGGAGAAGCAAGCATAACATGGCAGACAATTAAAGTAAAGCAACAATCATTCGAGTCAAGGTCGATGTTTTCCAAATACAAACCCCCAAGGCCTAAACCAAGATCAGATAAGCACCCGAAAAACACCGCTCTTGAGACCGAATGATGATACAACCAAACGTCCAAACATCCATGACTCCGGCTATCACTGTTATCATTGCCTTGATTTCACCGTTAGTTGAACGACCATCTGTCAAGGGCTAATGGTAACCCGGTTCTAGACATAACTCCGCACATCGTCGCAGCCCGTGCCTAGGAATTTTCGCAACTACCCAGAGTACTAGCACGTCGTCGCAGCCCGTGCTTGGAACGTCGTCGCAGCCCGTTCCAACGTACTCTTGCTTTGAGCATGCTAGAACCTTCAACAGCGATGAGATCTCAGCCTCCTAGTCATCCTCCTCGACGACTATTTCCATACTAGCTCAAGCGCCTCTCAAGCTAACCATTATCAACCAACTCGCATCGCATCATCGAGTTATCAACATGCTTGGGATGATCCCGTCTGGATTAAACCAAGGCTATCTCACATCATGCTTCGCTTTATCGCATCATAGCAAAGTCTCATCTCAACATCATGGCTTGCCTCATCGCATCATGGCAAAGTCCCATCTCAACATCATCTGATCCATACATATGAGCTTCAACATTCGCTTCATAAGCCACAAGCAGCTTTCACCATTCAAGAGCCTTTCCACTTAGCTTTTGAATCATCTTCGACCACCTTGTCTAGATCTAACTATCAATCAACTAACATACATAGCAATCAATCAAATCAATCATTAGCTTAAGCAATCAAGTAATCAAATATGGTCTAAGTAGGCATTTATAACTACAATGGCAATTTCGTAAATAAATGAGCATAGATATAACATACATGAATCATGGGTTTTTAGCATAGATCCAACAAATATAAATCATGGGTTTTTATCTCTACAACTTGGTAAATGAACTTGCATAAGCAAACATCTTCATAAGTAATGGATCTACACTTGGATCTAAGGAAAAATGCATAAAATTACTATCTACAACACTCCAACAAACCACCAATCCAATATACTCCTTTGGGTCCGCGTGAGAGATAACCACCACTCACCAAATCACCAAAACACTTCAAAAACTATCAACTTCAGATCTGGACAGCGAAGATTCAAGCTTGATTCGTCGAAATCCCGCTTGAAACGATGAAATCTAGCTTGGTTGGATGAAGATTTTCAACTTTGGCTCTTGGATCTTCGATCTTGATCTTCGATCTTGGATGGATGTTAGAACTAGATTGGAATGGAGAAAAGAAGTGAAGAAATGTTGAAGTCGAGCTCTCAAAATGGCAGCACTTCGTCGCTTCAAAAACTGGTGCCAAAAAGTGCACAAGTGGTCACGTATTTATAGGCTGAATCGCCTTCCCCCCCTCTTAGGTCGCCCAGTCCATAACTCGCGCTCGGTCTTAGGTCGTTGCCGACCTAACATGTTACGACTCATGACCCAAAATTCCACGACTCACGACCTAACGACTCAACGGGAAACGACTTATAAATGTCACGACCTAACGCTAATAGGCTCACGACCTAACAGGCAACACGAGTTACGACCTATCATTAAGTCGCTAACGACTTAGCATGTGCCGACCTAACTCTTAGGCGACCTAAGGCCTTAACTCGTACCAACGACTCAACCAAAACTCGGGTTAACTAGGTCGTTAACGACCTAACTCCAAAGCCCCTCTACAACCTATAAGATCCAACGGCTCACAATTCCTATGACCTAAAAAGAACGCAGATCCGCTAACTCATAAACGAGTTACGACTTACGACATAGTGAGCTACTAAGTCGCACACACGATCTAACGGTCCTAAAGCTGCGCGACTTAAAATGAATGCAGATCCACGATGCCGCGACTTAACTTATATACGAGTCACGACCTATCTTAGGTCGTTTAACGACCTAACGACTTAAGACCAACCAATCGCCCTAACGGGTTACGACTCATCGAGCCTGTCGACCTATCTTTCCTAGCGACCTAACAAACCTTTAGGTCGCTCAACAACCTAACTTAGGTCGTTATCCCCTATAGGTCGTTCACCACTCACCAACGACCTAACATCCAAACGAACTATCCCCTTAGGTCGTCAACCCCCTAACCTGATAACTCGTAGGTCGCTGACCTTACTAACTCGCTCAAGTCTTATAAGTCGCCTACGACCTATACCTAACATTTTGACTCGGCTATACGAGCTAAGCCTTATCTCGTCCCAAACCACTAAACCGTAGCACACTAACTCGCTAACCCCCATGACTCGTTAACGACCTAAAGCCTTGTTAACTCGAACACGACTCAACACCAAACACGTCAACCCGTATACGACCTAACACTTAACTTGTCTACGAGTTAAACTCTACTCGAGTTAACTTCCTATACGACTTAGGCTGGAGATAACTTAAGCAACACTATCGACCTGTAAATTCTACGATTTATCGACGCGTAAAATACGGGTCGTTACATTCTTCCCCCCTTAGGAATTTCGCCCCCGAAATTCCAAGCAAACAACAGCAATCAAAGCTATTCCGCATGCCTACCATCCATAGCAATCAACAAACCATGCATCCAAATTCTAACCTAGCATGCAAAATTCTAAGATATAACAAGTTACAAATTCATGAGATGTCACGACACCTTAGGGCCATACCTCGAAGAGTTCAGGATGAGCTGCCTTCATCCTCTCTTCCTTCTCCCACGTACAGTCGTTAACATCATCACTCCATTGTACCTTGAGCAACGTAATCGTCTTCCTCCTAAGCTGTTTCGTGTCGGTTTCAACAACACGAAGCGGCTTACGAGGTCTTGAAACAACTGGATCAACTTCTACATCTTCACAGCTATCAGCAGAAACCACCATATTCGAGTCATGCACATACTTCCGTAGATAAGATACATGAAAAACATTGTGCACACCCGCCATCTTTTCCGGTAACTCCAATCTATAAACGAGCTTTCCAATTCGTTCGATAATCTCGAATGGTCCAACAAATCTCGGAGTTAACTTTCCTTTCTTTCCAAATCGAATAACACTCTTCAGAGGAGAAATCTTCACAAAAACCATATCATCTACGTCGAATTCCAAATCCTTACGACGATTATTGGCATAACTTTTCTGACGATCTTGGGCTGCCTTCATTCGTTGCCGGATGATCCCAATACAATCTGAAGTCTGTCGAATCATCTCTGGCCCAAGTATCAGCTTTTCTCCAGTTTCCAACCAACATGTCGGAGAGTTACACGGTCTTCCATACAATGCCTCATATGGTGCCATACCAATACTTGACTGGTAGCTGTTGTTATACGCAAACTCCACCAAATGAAGATGATCTTCCCATGATCCTCCGAAATCCAAGACACATGCTCTCAAGAGATCTTCCAAAACTCGGTTGACTCTCTCAGTCTGACCATCTGTTTGGGGATGATAAGCTGTACTCAAACACAACTCGGTTCCCAAAACTTCCTGAAAGCTCTTCCAAAATCTACTAGTGAACAATGGATCTCGATCGCTCACTATACTCTTCGGAATACCATGGAATCGAACTATCCACTTAACATACAATTCAGCCAATTTCGATGCAGTCCTAGTCGATCGAACAGGAATGAATCTTGCACTCTTGGTCAAACGATCTACTATGACCCAAATCCCTTCATTCCCCGTTCTGGTTCTAGGTAGACCATCGATAAAATCCATCGACACCTGCTCCCACTTCCATGTAGGAACCTCTAATGGCTGAAGTAATCCACTGGGCTTCTTCTGCTCAGCTTTCACCAACTGGCAGTTCATACACTTGGAAATAAAATTTCCAACATCCTTCTTCATACCTTCCCAGTAATAGGTTCTCTTCATATCCCGATACATCTTATTTCCACCTGGATGAATTGTCAACTTCGAGTGATGACTTTCCCTAAGAACTTCATCTCTCAATTCATCGATATCGGGAACAACTAGTCGTCCTTGCTTCCGAAGCCAACCTTCTTGATCGACCTCGAATCCTTTATCCTTCTCTGGTTCCAATCCAGATTCCAAATCACGGATAATCTTGACAAGCTTATCGTCTCGCTTTTGGCTCTCGCCAATCCTTTCCACAAGAGTAGGCCTTATCGATAAGTTTGCCAACATTTCAGGTTCCAATTCACATCTAGGCCTGAAGTCAAATCCAGCCAAATACTCGAGACTCTTCCATTCCGAAAACATGGCTCCCAATCCTGCATGTCTTCGACTCAACGCATCAGCTACTGCGTTACCTTTTCCCGGAGTATAAGCTATACCAAAATCATACGATGCTAAGAACTCTAGCCACCGTTGCTGCCGAAGATTCAAATCCTTTTGGGAAAACAGATACTTCAACGACTTATGATCCGTAAACAACTCGAATCGAACTCCCAAAAGATAATGTCTCCATATCTTCAAAGCAAATACAATCGCCGCTAACTCCAAATCATGTGTCGGATAATTCCTTTCATGCGGCTTCAGTTGTCGACTAGCATACACAACAACTTTATCTTTCTGCATTAGCACTGCTCCAAGTCCAGTACCACATGCATCGGTGTAAACCACCATCTCATCATTCCCACTAGGAATGGTCAAAACAGGAGCACTTGTCAGTCGCTTTTTCAGGATTACGAAAGCTTGTTCACACTTAGCGTCCCAACTGAACACTTGGTTCTTCTTCGTCAATCCTGTCAATGGTGCAGCTATCTTGGAAAAGTTTTTGATAAACCGACGATAATATCCTGCTAATCCAAGAAAACTTCTCACATCAGATGCATTCTTAGGTCCAACCCAATCCTGGATTGCTGCCACCTTAGCGGGATCAACCGCTATCCCATTTCCAGAGATAACATGGCCTAAGAATCTCACTTCGCTCTTCCAGAAGTGACACTTCGAAAACTTAGCCTTCAGCTGATGTTTCCGCAAGATTTCCAAAACAATCCTCAAGTGCGTCTTGTGCTCTTCTTCAGTTCTGGAGTAAATCAGAATATCATCCACGAACACAAGCACGAACTTATTCAACTGATCTCTGAACACTCTATTCATAAGATCCACAAAATATGCTGGTGCGTTGGTCAATCCAAACGGCATTACCAGCCACTCATAAAAACCGGATGGTGTCCTGAAAGCAGTCTTTGGCACACTATCCTTCGCCACCCTTAACTGGTGAAATCCCGTTGCCAAATCCATCTGAGAAAACACCTTAGCCTCGTGAAGCTGATCAAACAAGTCATCTATTCTCGGCAATGGATACTTGTTCTTCTTAGTCACCTTATTCAGCTCACGATAATCAACACACAACCTCAACGATCCATCCGCTTTGGTTGCGAACACAACTGGTGCACCCCATTCGGACACACTACGCCGAATGAATCCTTTCCGCAAAAGGTCATCACCTTGCACCCTCAACTCTTGCTGTTCTCTAGGCGCCATCCGCCTAAGAGGCATCACAACGGGTCTGGCTCCCTCAACTAGATCGATACGAAACTCGATCTCTCTATGCGGCGGTAACCCTTTGACCTCGTCAAAGACATCCTCGAATCCATTCACGATTGGCATCGATGACAGTCCATCCCGTGGAACAACCAGCGAATACATGAAGCTCATGAAGACGCCTTCTTCGTGCTTACATCGTATCACAACCTTTCGCCCCTCCACATTCTCGACTGTCACCTCCAATCTCTCACAATCAACCTTTGCCGCATACTTCCTAAGCCAGTCCATACCCAAAATAATTCCGAACCCCGCAAAGTTCAGAACAAAGCAATCACAAACAAAAGAGCAATCATGCTTCGATATAACTAGACCACAGCATAGCATACACAAACAAGACGAACCCCCAACTGGATTAGTCACTACCAATGGTCTATCAACAATATCCGGTTCCAAACCCAACCGGTCTACCAACTCATTACAAACAAAAGAATGAGACGCTCCAGTATCAAATAACACTCTAACTGGAACACCACAAATGGAAAGAGTACCTTGAACCACCACACTCTTCCCCTTCTCTTCAGCAGTAGGAGCTTTCGAAGATGACGGCACAGCTCCCAAAGCATAAGCTTGCACAATCTGCTTATCTTTCCTCGGTTCTGGACAATCCCTCTTGAAATGCCCCGGTTTGTCACAGTTGTGACACTTTGCCGGCACTCTTGGTTTCTTGCAATCCCTGGAGAGATGACCCTTCTGCTGACAGTTGTAGCAGGTCACTTCGCCCTTCGGCTTCTTCTGGCCATCCTTACCCTTTTGTTACTGCTGCTTCCTCTTCTTGCTTCCACCCTGCTGTGGTTTAGACTCTTCCTTGGTCACAGCAACAACAGAACTCTCCCTAGGAAACAAACTCTCATGCCTGAGAGCTTTTTCCACAAGCTTCTCAAACGGATCGTCTAAGTGATCCACCAACTGCCTCCCAAGATAAGCGTCTAAACCGGTCACAAACTTCTCATTCTTCTGATAGGGAGAATCAATATACGATCTGGCATACTTGGACAAAGCTTCAAACTCAGAGACATACTCAAGAACGGGTCTTCCACCTTGCTTGAGCTCCACAAACTTTTTAAACAAGACAGATTTCTGAGCCGTAGAGATGAACTTAGCTTCAAATCTAGCTTGGAATTGCTCCCAAGTAATCTCTTCCTCTGGAGTATCAATGGTGATAGAATTCCACCAATCCGAAGCTCTCCCTTGAAGTTGCCTTGACGCAAGCTTCCTCTTAGTTGCATCCTCAATTCCCAAGTCACCAAAGATCCTTCTACAAGCATCAATCCATCTTTGCACTTCAATGGTTGATTCCGTTCCTAAGAAAACCTTTCCTCCAAGAGAAGTATAGTCCTTGCAAAGCTTAGCAAAATCCACTGGTCTTGGAGCTTGAACTTGAACTCCAACATCTACTGATGGCCCCGAGGCTGGTATCCTTCTCATGATCGAAGTCATCATGGCCTCAAACATAGGAGCATAATCAACAGCTTCCCTAGCAGCACGACCTTCCCTAACAGCTGGTCTCCCCCTTCGACTCATCCTTAATATCTACAAAAAGGAATGACTTAGAACACCTTGAGAAACAACTGCATAAGGAGTTCAAATCCTTCTAAACTACTATATTATATATAGCAATCATTCATCAAAATACAATTACGTCTCTCATACGTAGTTACGTCAGCGAGCGTTGGCTAAAATCGATTAACCAAAGCTCTGATACCAAATGTGACGACCGCCCATGACTCCCGCACGGAAACAAGGGAATCGTGCGCTGAAAGTGTGCCAGGCAGCCATGAGTGACTGTCAAGGGTAAAATAAACATCGTAGACTCTATCGTAAAACTCACAGCGCATGGATAAAATACAATAGAGAAATATAATATAGTGAAGCTCCTATAGAACAGAATATCATCATCTAATCATAATAGCTTTATACATGGTCTGAATCATGAATACAAGAAGCCTCACTACATAGCACTCAGAGTAATCAACAATCAGCGGGATATCCAGTTCATAGAATATGAAAATAATATGTAAAGCCTCCTGCTCGTCTTCGGCATCATCAGCGTGAGCCACTAAGATCAGCACCTGCCACCTGTCACCTAGTCTGCCCATCCCAAACATGGATGAACAGCCCAAGGTAATAAGAGGAGACATAAAACCTTGAGTCAGACAAAGTCTTAGTGAGCAGTAAATCAACTATCAAACATACCAAAAGAGCATAAGGGATAAAAGGAATAGGAACCAAACCATCCCACTCCGCCTCTTTCTACAGTGATAGCCCCCAGACACATACTAAGGAGAAGCAAGCATAACATGGCAGACAATTAAAGTAAAGCAACGATCATTCGAGTCAAGGTCGATGTTTTCCAAATACAAACCCCCAAGGCCTAAACCAAGATCAGATAAGCACCCGGAAAACACCGCTCTTGAGACCGAATGATGATACAACCAAACGTCCAAACATCCATGACTCCGGCTATCACTGTTATCATTGCCTTGATTTCACCGTTAGTTGAACGACCATCTGTCAAGGGCTAATGGTAACCCGGTTCTAGACATAACTCCGCACATCGTCGCAGCCCGTGCCTAGGAATTTTCGCAACTACCCAGAGTACTAGCACGTCGTCGCAGCCCGTGCTTGGAACGTCGTCGCAGCCCGTTCCAACGTACTCTTGCTTTGAGCATGCTAGAACCTTCAACAGCGATGAGATCTCAGCCTCCTAGTCATCCTCCTCGACGACTATTTCCATACTAGCTCAAGCGCCTCTCAAGCTAACCATTATCAACCAACTCGCATCGCATCATCGAGTTATCAACATGCTTGGGATGATCCCGTCTGGATTAAACCAAGGCTATCTCACATCATGCTTCGCTTTATCGCATCATAGCAAAGTCTCATCTCAACATCATGGCTTGCCTCATCGCATCATGGCAAAGTCCCATCTCAACATCATCTAATCCATACATATGAGCTTCAACATTCGCTTCATAAGCCACAAGCAGCTTTCACCATTCAAGAGCCTTTCCACTTAGCTTTTGAATCATCTTCGACCACCTTGTCTAGATCTAACTATCAATCAACTAACATACATAGCAATCAATCAAATCAATCATTAGCTTAAGCAATCAAGTAATCAAATATGGTCTAAGTAGGCATTTATAACTACAATGGCAATTTCGTAAATAAATGAGCATAGATATAACATACATGAATCATGGGTTTTTAGCATAGATCCAACAAATATAAATCATGGGTTTTTATCTCTACAACTTGGTAAATGAACTTGCATAAGCAAACATCTTCATAAGTAATGGATCTACACTTGGATCTAAGGAAAAATGCATAAAATTACTATCTACAACACTCCAACAAACCACCAATCCAATATACTCCTTTGGGTCCGCGTGAGAGATAACCACCACTCACCAAATCACCAAAACACTTCAAAAACTATCAACTTCAGATCTGGACAGCGAAGATTCAAGCTTGATTCGTCGAAATCCCGCTTGAAACGATGAAATCTAGCTTGGTTGGATGAAGATTTTCAACTTTGGCTCTTGGATCTTCGATCTTGATCTTCGATCTTGGATGGATGTTAGAACTAGATTGGAATGGAGAAAAGAAGTGAAGAAATGTTGAAGTCGAGCTCTCAAAATGGCAGCACTTCGTCGCTTCAAAAACTGGTGCCAAAAAGTGCACAAGTGGTCACGTATTTATAGGCTGAATCGCCTTCCCCCCCTCTTAGGTCGCCCAGTCCATAACTCGCGCTCGGTCTTAGGTCGTTGCCGACCTAACATGTTACGACTCATGACCCAAAATTCCACGACTCACGACCTAACGACTCAACGGGAAACGACTTATAAATGTCACGACCTAACGCTAATAGGCTCACGACCTAACAGGCAACACGAGTTACGACCTATCATTAAGTCGCTAACGACTTAGCATGTGCCGACCTAACTCTTAGGCGACCTAAGGCCTTAACTCGTACCAACGACTCAACCAAAACTCGGGTTAACTAGGTCGTTAACGACCTAACTCCAAAGCCCCTCTACAACCTATAAGATCCAACGGCTCACAATTCCTATGACCTAAAAAGAACGCAGATCCGCTAACTCATAAACGAGTTACGACTTACGACATAGTGAGCTACTAAGTCGCACACACGATCTAACGGTCCTAAAGCTGCGCGACTTAAAATGAATGCAGATCCACGATGCCGCGACTTAACTTATATACGAGTCACGACCTATCTTAGGTCGTTTAACGACCTAACGACTTAAGACCAACCAATCGCCCTAACGGGTTACGACTCATCGAGCCTGTCGACCTATCTTTCCTAGCGACCTAACAAACCTTTAGGTCGCTCAACAACCTAACTTAGGTCGTTATCCCCTATAGGTCGTTCACCACTCACCAACGACCTAACATCCAAACGAACTATCCCCTTAGGTCGTCAACCCCCTAACCTGATAACTCGTAGGTCGCTGACCTTACTAACTCGCTCAAGTCTTATAAGTCGCCTACGACCTATACCTAACATTTTGACTCGGCTATACGAGCTAAGCCCTATCTCGTCCCAAACCACTAAACCGTAGCACACTAACTCGCTAACCCCCATGACTCGTTAACGACCTAAAGCCTTGTTAACTCGAACACGACTCAACACCAAACACGTCAACCCGTATACGACCTAACACTTAACTTGTCTACGAGTTAAACTCTACTCGAGTTAACTTCCTATACGACTTAGGCTGGAGATAACTTAAGCAACACTATCGACCTGTAAATTCTACGATTTATCGACGCGTAAAATACGGGTCGTTGCAGCTAGCCTCAACCTCTCGCCCACCAAGCCTCAGCTTCTAACCTATAATTGCTAACCATTCATATGCTAACTCCAAACATACTCGAATATTAAATTGGATTGAAGAACGATAGAGAACCTAATGCAAACACTTAAAAAAAACATCATAAGGCAATAAGAATGGAGGAATGGAGAGACACAAAAAAAGTTGAAAACTAGAACTTGACTCCGTGGACCTCCATCGAGTTGTGCCCCATGGACCATCGCTGATTCATGGATCATTGATGAGTCGTGGATCTCCGTCGAGTCCTGGATCATAATCGAGTCTTGGATCATCGTCGAGTCATGTATCATCCCCGAGTCATGGATCAGGCGAAAGTTCGGAAAAGTGATAACAAACTCAGAACAAGCAATGAAAAGCATGGGGTAAAGCATGAAGTATTCCGGAGTTGGATCCCCACCAATTTATGAGCCATGGGTCGAAGTTTGGCAATGAGATTTTTACGGGATGACATGCACAACGTGTTGATCGTGTGTAGCAATTTTTGAAGCCAAATGTGGAGATCTTCACCTACAAATAGAGGTGGTGAGTGCTTGAAAATGGATTTTTTTCCTTCTTCTTCATTTTTTACCTTCTAATTATGACAAGTTGTAAAACTATAACTCTAGAAAATATTTTGTTGGATTCTCACCAAGTTGAGACTAATGAGTTGTAAAATCATAGTTTTGAAACACTCCCAGAAACGAATATAAAAGGAAAATGAGGACGTAGGTCGGAGTATTTGCTGAGCCACTATAAAAATCTTGTGTTATTTCTTGCAATTTTGTCTTTTTTTTGATAGTTTTCATTTTTATTACTTTATTGGTTGTCTGTGCCTATTTTGGTGCAAATATTTTGATGCTTTCACTAAGAAAACTCGAATTTAAAACTTGAAAGTTGTATTTGAGGAAGATGAAGAGGGCCACCTCTAGATCTATTATTGGAGAAAGTCAACAAGGGTAAGGGGTAGCTAGGAGATGTCATCAGGATCAAACCCCAGTCCATCTATGTAACAAAGATAAGATAGAGAGAATGATGAAGGAAATGCAAGATATGATGATAGCTTGCTAGGAGGAAATACTAAATGGACTCTTCAGAAGAATGGAACTATAGGGAACAGATTGGGTCACTAGAAACCAAACCAGAGACCAGAAGGCGAAACAAGTGCATCTAGAAATGAAACATGAAGAGTTGGAGTCAACCCTCAGGGGACCTCATAGGTCGGTGCCGATCCACTACTCGGCACCAAGTCAGGGTCCTAAGGGACATGATGGATGGTAGAGTTGGACAAGACGAAGCATGTTCGAGGAATAAAGTTGACCCACCAATTCGAATCAAAACGTGAATGCACCACAACATGAGTTGGAGCCAGAAGTTCCTCATAGGAATGAGGAGCAAGATTACACCATGGATCAGAGAGTTCCATTTGATGATAACGATAGAATTATTGAAATGGTTAGGCGGGAGTTGAGAGGTGGACCACTATACTAGAGTTTGGAGGATGTGAATAGAAATCTGTTCACTCCTAATATCTGGTACAAAAGAAATCCACCCAATTTTCAAGTTGCTGATACTAGAAATGTGTTGGAACGGTGCCAGCTCGCAGCTGAAGTTATGGGTGAATTTCAAAAAAAAAAAAAAATTCCCTTATTGGATTTTTATTAGGCCCACGAAGTCTAATTTATTTTGAACATTTCTAAATTTTATTTAAATAAATTCTTTTGTTTTATTTAAATTTATACAATAATATTGTATTATATTATTTAATTTTACGTTACGTTATATATATATTTATGTATCTACATATATGTTATGTATATAACCTATATAAGTGTGTGGATGCGTAACATATCAATCCGTGCAAGGTATAACACGCACGAATATAAATGCTGGATTTACATCGCAGTTTAACTCATCCAATATATAAATGTATTGTCCAAATGTATGCGTGTGTGTATAGACACACACACTTTTTCTTATATAATATTATAATATATATATATTAAAATTATTTATTTATAATTTTTTATAAACATATAAATATTTTTGTACAAATATAGCTAAATGATATCAACAAAATGTCTATATACTAATTACCATATAAATATGTTTATATTATTTAAATATAATAACAAATAAGTATTTTGCTATGATGTCAAAAGTAATACTTGTACAAATAGATTAAAAATTATATATATTTACGTACGCATAAATGAATATGTTAAATACTTATATATAAATATGTGTAATATTTTTTTTTGAGAAAAATGTGCGATCCTCTAAAATAAAGGAGAGCATACATGTAAATATATATATATATATATATATATATATATATATATAAATATGTACAATAAATTTTATACATATACATAAATTAAATAAATAAAATTATAAAATAAATTTTTTAAATGTATTTATAGAATTAGTCTTACGCACAGACCGGTTTTTTTATTTAGTTATATATATATACACATACATGTCAATAAAACCGTATAAAATTATTAAAAATAAAAAATAGTATTTTTGAAACAAAATTTAAATTTAAAATTTCCAACAAATTTTACATGAAATTTTATAATTTGAAAATTTAATATATAATTTTATAATTTAAAATGATTTTAAAATTCAATTTCGAATCATCAGTTTTTAATTTAAATATTTAATTTTTTTAATTTCTTCTATGAGCTTATAATGCATCAGTAAAATTTTATATAATATATATATATATATATATATATATATGAATTTATATAGTTATTTATATGATAAATTGATTTAAATATTATTAAAAGTAATAGATAAATAAATAAATAAATAAATTCTATCAAAAATATTATATTTATTAAATGTTATATATGAAATTTTATTTTCATATTTTTAACACGTATAATATAGTATTTAAATTATAAACTAAACAAATATGTATATATTAATTAATTAATTAAATAAAATGTTTTTTTAGATTATGAGCTATGCTATGCATAGGTGGGTAATCGCAAAAATATAATTTTATATAATCATAGACATATACATATATATGCATATACATATAATCAACTAAATTTGTGACAATATGTCTACATATTGGAATGGTCACCAAACTAACAATGTTATATACAGATAAATGAACATTATAATTATAAGTTTATGTTTGTAATTACATTAGAAGTGTACCTTGCAGCCAATGCCCTTAAGCACAACTTGAAACAATGTTATATGCTCCTAGAAACAATTTCTGATCCAAAAGAGTGCTAGTCCTTTAACTGTCGACCATCAGCTATTGGATAACGACTAAATTGATTTGAACTTGGGAGACTATAGAGATGGAGGATGAAAGTCAGCTAGTAAAAGAATGAGATGGAGACTAAAAAAAGTGAAAATAAGGGACACATCCCTAAATTAAAATTTAATACATAAAACATCCTCCTAAAAAAGAAAGATACAAATTACATCCCTATTTTCAAATACTACAATTTTCTTCCTTACATTATCCCTCTCCTACATTGCAGTAATGCTGATTCTTCATTATGTGGATGTTATTCTTACATGCATAATTAAATTTTGCACCTCATTAATTATCAATCTGTAAAAAACAATAAATTTTTGTCGAAACAACGGATGCACAAACCGTTTTCAATATTAAATCACAAATTCTATTATCTTTCTAATGAGTGGCATTATACATATATAAAAACAACGGCAGATAATTCGGTAATTATATGCAATTGTTGAAGAAAAGTCTGTAATTACATGCAATAGTTGCAGAAATGTCTGCAATTATATGGTATAATTGCACTTTTCTGTGATTACTTGGAATAATTATAGAATATTCTATAATTATTCAATATAATTGCATAAAAGTATGCACTTATATGGAATAATTGCACAAAAGTCTGCAATTATATGCAATAATTGCAGAAATGTCTGCAATTATATGGTATAGTAGCACTTTTCTGTGATTACTTGGAATTATTGCATAAAAATCTACAATTATATGCAATAGTTGCATAAATGTCTGCAATTATATGCAATAATTGCAGAAATGTCTGCAATTATATGGTACGGTTGCACTTTTCTATGATTACTTGGAATAATTGCAGAGTTTTCACCAACTATTTGATATATTTGCATAAAAGTATGCACTTATATGGAATAATTGCATAAAAGTTTGCAATTATTGCATATAATTGTAGAAATGTCTGCAATTATATGGAATAATAGCCGACATTTGAAGAAAAATCGATATTTCGAAAATTGCAGAATTTCTGCAAATATATGGAATAATTGCAGCGTTACTGCAAATATGAGTTTTTGGTATCAACAATGGATCTCATTTTATACATCCTATTTTTTTTTGATTTTTGGGTGAGAACGGTCTGCTGATCCGATGTTCCTATAGAAAGTTATACGCGTTTGAAATGTTAAAAACTAAAGTGTGTTTGGTTCTTTTTGTCCACCCGAATTCGAAAATAGGGACTAGAAATGTTGGTTTAGTTTAGGGAGGATGGTTTCTCTATTTTGAAACTTAAAAAGGATGTGAGCGAAACTAACCCCTAAAAAAATCCCTATCAAACGGGGGAAGAGATGTTTAAACAGAGGATGGAAATGAGAGATTTTAGGATCATATCTTTTATTTAACATCCTTCCATCTCAACCATCCACATTTATTCCTCTTTAACCCATCCAGTAGACACCCCTAGTCTCATGTTTCAGCCGATCATATCAGCCTCATGATGGGATGTAAACTCATTTAGAGCCCAAATGAATATTTTGTGTTTTAAATTTAATTTAAAACGCTTATCGATATCATATATCAATTAACATATTTATAATTTTTTATAAATATGTTTAATATTCATTTATCATATATATTTCATAAATATTGTTTAATTTAATTAATTTATAACAATTATAAATTAATTAAATCATTTGGTCAAAGGAGAATTCATCGTTTTTAGTTGTGTCACTCGTCAGGTGTAAATTTTGTCAGCGATAAATACCGAACTAGTCAAATATTAACATTCACATGTCACCTAGTAGGTGGTGTAACATTTTGGTGAAATTTATCGCTTACTTGATTTCAGAAAAATCTAATTTTATTTTATTAAGCGTTTCCTGATTGTGACTATTATTTACACCAATTCTCTTCGTCAAAATTATATCACTTTGGACTTATGAAATTTGGTAATGATCAAAATTCCAATATCGTCCATATTCAACTATGAAGTCTAAACACAAAGTCCATGGTTTAATAATAACAATTATTATTAACTAAAATGCTCTGGTCAGAGACTTTGACTTGAGTTGATTGTGATACCAACCTTATATAACTTGATTTGATGGTGATTACCAAATTACGTCATTGCCTTGATCTGGCAGGACTTGCTTATGAAGGGATACTGGGCAATTTCAAACTATTTATCGATGAAGCTCGAATTGATGGCAATGCACCACCAAGTTGATGACTTATGATAACGAACGATTGGTGGAAGCCATTGCTTCGATTAGGTTGGGCATTCTTATAATAGAGAGCCAGGCGATGCTAGACAATTTATAAATAGAGTTCCATAGTGGCAATGAACTTACAGAATTATTGACTTTTGATCATCTTGCACATGATCTACCTATGAAGACTTAAATCCCGGATGAACACGGGGTGACATTGATTTTGATACATGATAGCTAACTCCCGAACGAACATGGGGCGATTCTAATTTATGATATGATATATGATGTAATAATTTCGAAGGAGAATAATTATGATTTCTAACTAACACTTAAGCAAAAACTTTAGTCCTTAGTTATAGTGGTCTGGAACAACTTTTGATTTACAGTGAATCCTAAGGAACCAAATGATTCACTGCATTTTGATTAGTCAATAGCCAGAGAGCTCAACTACTAATGATTTGCCAACTTTGATTTTATTCATAAGCAAAGAACATTTTCTATTTAAAAGGCGTGCATTTAAGGGCAAAGTGTTATCAAAAAAATTAGCATAGTCTCTGAACATATTCGAATGATTAAATTGGACTAATGAATGATAGAGAAAATGGATGCAAACACTTAGAAATACATTATTGATAGAATGGAGAAGTACAAAAAAGATAGTTGAAAAGTGGAACCTGACTCCATGGACCTCCTTCCCCTCTCGAGTTGTACCCATGGATCATCACCGAGTCTTGAATCATCGTTAAGCCATGGATCATCGTCGAGTAATGGATCATCGTCGATCATGGATCATCTTCGAGTCATGAATCGGGTGAAAGGTAGGAAAAGTGATAAGAAACTCAGAGTAAGCAATGAAAAGCATAGAGCAAAGCATGAAGTATCCTTGAGTTGGATCTAAGTCAAATCAATGATGAGTTAGGTTCCATGGAACTCATCGAGTTGTGAACCGTGGGTCAGAGTTCGGCCATGATATTTTTGCAGGACGATGTGCACAGGGTATGGAGATTGTGTGCAGCAATTTTTGGAGCCAAATGTGGAGATTTCACCTATAAATAGAGGTGGAGAGTCCTTGAAAATGGACTATTTTCTTCTTCTTCTTCATTTCTAAACTTCTTACTACGATGAGTTGTAAAACTATAACTCTAAAAAATATTCTATTGGATTCTCACCAAGTTGTGACTATTGAGTTGTAAAATCACAGTTTCTAAACACTCTTGGAAACAAATATAAAAGGAAAAAGTGGACATAGGTCGGAGTATTTACCGAGCACAATAAAAATCTTGTTATTTTTTCTTTGGTATTCTTCAATTTTATTATTTGATTGGATGTTTATACCAATTTTAGTGCAAACCAGTGCAGTTAAGGTGCTCATCAGTTTTATAATGGCGAAGATGCAAAAATTCATAGCGAGGATATAATAGAAAATAGCGGAGGAGAAAAAAGCTTCATTATATATAAAACTAAATATTTAAAGTTAATTTATTCTTGTTTTCATGCCATTTGTGTAGGAAAAGAAGTATTTTTTTAATAAAAATGAAGATTACTAGGATTTATGCAGACTAGATTTGGTGACTATGATAGATTTCTAACTTATGTTGATCATTTATGCCTTAATATTAGGTCTTTGAACCTACTTTATTAATTTAATTTAAAAGCAAACCACTCAAACCAACCTTTGTTTATTAATGTTACTAAAGAGGGTGCTACAAAACATTGATTTAGCATGTGTAACATAAAATAGCGGGGATTAAAACAGAATTACTGTTTAATAGCGCTACATTAAAATAGCATAGTGGATGGAGAGGGCTATGCGCTATAGTATAGTGGGGATTTTGCAGCGCTTTAGCGAGGCTTTAATTGCACAGGTGCAAACAACATATATCTACAACAACACGGGGGGAGCATTTAATGGATCAAACCAAATAATTCAACCAAATCAAATAAGTTTATATGTTAGTTCAATTTACTAATTAATTGGTTGAGTTTGGTTTCTATCTTTGTATTTATTCTGTTTATTAGTCGATTTTGATTTTTATTATTTTAAATGCGAATGAACCAATTAAATCGAATACAAAATTATACTAAATTATACTACTTTAAAAGAGCATAATTATCTATCTAATATCATTATTTTTATTATTATCTTGACTATGTTTTTTCCTTTCTTTTTTCTTTCTTGTAAAATTGGGTACTTGGGTGGTAGCATATAGTTGTGCTACAAGTCTTAAGTAATGTATAACATATTACAAGTCAACATATGTGAAGTGGCTTGAATCATGCAGTGAAGGATTCAAATTTGTAACTTCACGAACCAAAGCCAAAGCACCTAACCACTTGGACAGTGGTGTTGGACATTTCCTTTCAATTAGTATTAATATTTCTAGATGAGGTCTATTTTTAAAACCTACAGCATCATAGATAATACATGCTCAACCAATCATGTCAATCTCATATTATGTTGGTATCTAGAATATCTATCTTATTAAAGACAAACCATAAATCAACCAAACCAAAGTAATTATATTTGTTCAGTTGGTTTCAATTTTGAAAAATTCAATTGCGTATGGTTTGGTTTTAGTTTTTTGAATGGTTATTTTGGTTTAATGTTTTTCATCATTTCGAATTGAACCAACCAATTTCTCACCCTTAACTATAACCTTCATCATAGCTTCACCCCTCAATCACATTCAATTTGTTACTGCTACGTTTTTCTAACCGTTATCCATGTTAGGATTTGAAGCCTGGATCTACATGCCCACAACCTAGCTAAGAATCGTATATCCACACTAACGCTTGAAATAGTTCACTATGCCCTTATGCCTTGAAGCCCGTAACCAATTCCTCTAACTTCGATCCTTATACTTTAGAGGGATTGAAAAAACTCCTTGTCAACCTCCCAAATCTCCTACACCTCTAGATCCTTTTCTAATGCGATTAAAAGCTTAACATCTATTTTTTCATGAAAGCATATTATTTTTATTCCTGAAATGTTTGTCTTTTACAATGACGAAGTTTTTGTGGAATTTACAAACGAGGAAATCAAAGAATCCATTATGCCAACAAAAAAGCTTTTGCGAAGTTCTCCCTAAGTCATGAATTGATTTTAAATCAATAGATAATAAGCATATGGTACTGCAGATCCACTATAAAGAAGACTTTATATGACTTTTGCCTTGTAATGATAAGATGGTCCTAAATATCTGATGGACATCTTTAAATGGACTTCGAATTTCCATCCTTGTGTCGATTATACTATTATTCCAATGTAGGTTTTCCTTCTACAATTCCTGGTAAATTTTCTCATAAAAAAGTATTGATCATATAGCTCAAGCTATTGCAACCCATTAAAAATGGATGAAACTACCATTATCATACGAGACTGAACTTAGAGCGGTTTTACATGGAGGTGGACATCTTAGAACCATTCATTGGTAAGCTTTAATTGACATTCAAAAGCCATGACACTACAAACCATCAACCATGAAAAGCATCTACAATTTCATGCCAATTATTCTAAAATTGGTCATAAATTTATATATTGTGGATTCCAACACTGCATTACGAATTTTGAAAATTCTACATGAAAGATGTAACAACCCACTATTTGTAATAGTTGGAATTTAAGTACAACAAGCGCTTAACCCTAAGCAAGGTGAATAGAAGATCGAATGGTAAAAGTTTAAACATCACATAGCAATCTACCATAAACTATACATATATATCACAACAAATGGATAATATACAATATATATCAAATATACATGTATATAACTTGGTAAATATCAGATATGTTGAAACGACCCGACTTTCCACTCCCAGAAAATCGCATCATCAAATAAGAAAGAAAGGGATAGAAGAAGAAAAGAAAGAAGAGAAAGAAGAAACAACACTAGAATCTCAACAGCGGAACGAATAAATTATATTAATAACATAAGTATTTACATAATACACAATACCAATCAGAGATACACAGCATACACATCACATATACTAGACAGTTATAAACACCTGTTTAGTATTTACAACTCAATACAATCACAACACAAAGAACACATAGCGGAACTATATCTCTACAACGCAGAAGCCTCCTGCTCCATTTCTCCTCCATTATACGTCAAAGCTAACCTGAATTCCCTTGGCTACTCGTAAAAAATTTGAGTACCCAAGAGTTTAAGAAAACAAAGATAAACTCCGGGTCAGACATGGGTCTGGTGTGAGTAACAGGTTAAGGTTGCTTAACTTTAAAAACCTTTGAAAGAAAAGGTATCACGTAAGACTTCCCAGACATAAACATGGAAAAGTTTTTACCTTACGCTAACTAAAACATTTGATAGGAAATCCGATGATATTATAATAGTGTCTAAGGTTTTCAAGTAAATAAGAAATAACCGTAATTGTTACATCTATTAAATTCCAGCTACTAGCCACAAAAATGGGTAATACAATCAAAACCGTTGGCACTTATTGGGTTGTGGATTCCATACAATGGCAGGGCTACTGGGGTACCGCCCATCACAGTACGTGGCCTAGATCATCGTACCAAGGAGTACTCCCACTCCCCTGCAACACAAGGCCGGAACCATTCCTTACTGAACAATTCAATTTAATATTATCGTACCAAGTTGTTTTAAAGTTAAAAACAATTCAATTTAATATTATCTATATACACACAGATAGATAATTCTCAACATCATAATAGATAATCAATATTATCATAACATCAGATAATCTATATTATCAACTCAAACAGATGAATCATATTATCAACTCAATGCAACCATAGCATCCAAATCACACAACAACATTTATCTCATAGCTGAGATCTCAACCATTCAGGGTAATAAATATCAATCATCATTCATAAGCAATGATTTATTAAATCACCATCCTATAATTAATTTAAAATGAATTAAATTAATTACTTCTTCCTTAATTAATTTAAAATAAATTAAATTAATTACTTACCCATATAAATCTTGCTTACACATCAATTAATTATAAATCAATTAATTAATTATTCTTAACAAGTTACTCTAATTAATCATCTTGATTAACTATCCTTTAATTACATTCAAGTAATTAATCTCTAATTAATTTCACAAATTAATTAATCCAAACCTATCCCTGTAATTACTTCATTAATTAATTAATAATAATTAATTACATTAATCCTTAATTAATTACATTAATTAATTCTTTATTGATTAATTGATCTTAATTAATCAATCCTTAATTACATCATTAATTATTTTATTTAAAATAACTCCATTAAATTAATTATCAATTATCTCCATTGATTAATCATTCTTGATTAATCACATTAAGTAATTAACTTAAATTAATTACATCTCTTAACCATTCTCAAAGAACTTAATTATCAAAACCTAAATTAATTAGACTAAGTAATTAATTACTTATCTTAAGTAATTAAACACACTAATAATAATTACACAAAGTAATTGACTTCCAAAACTTCTGCCATTAAATTACATCTAGTAATTTATTTCCTTAATTACTTTACTAAGTAATTTTCCATTTTTAATTATATTTGTAATTACTTCTCAAATCAATCAATGATTAATTTTAAATTAATAAAACTTAATTAATTAACTTAATTAATCAAAATAAACTCAATTAATTACAATTAGCAATTAATTTCCTTAATTACTTTCACTAAGTAATTTACTTAAACAATTCAAAGGATTATCTTAAATTAATTAATCCAATTAATTATTAAAATTAATTACATTAATTAGTTATAAAATAATATTAAGTTAATGACCTTCATTAACCAATAACAAATCTTTAATTACCTTTCCAAAGTAATTAATTGAATTAATCAATATTAATTCTTAATTTATTTATAAAACTCATTAATTAATTCCTAATTATTAAATTAATCAAGTGAAAATTAAAACTTAAACAATTATTAATTACTTGATTAATAATTCAATTCATTAATTAAATTAATCCAATCTTATTTAAATTAATTTCTAAATCATACTTTAATCAAATTTAATTAACTTACTTAAACTTTTAATTAATTAAATAAACCCTTAATTATTTAATTAATAACCCAATTATTAATTGATTAAATTAGTTAATTAAAATCTTGATTACCTTGATCACATAATTAAGTTTCAAAAAAATAAAAATCATTAATCTCATTAATGATTAAATTATCATTATTAAGGTAATTTAAAAACAAATTTTCTTTTACATTTTTATAAATTCCATTTTAAATTAAAATTAAAATGAGATTAAATTTAAACCTAAACAAGATTTTAAATATTTAAAAACTCTTTTGTTCTCATTTTAAAGAATCACTTACCTCTTAAAGCAAATTTTTAGAAAAATCATTTAACTTTAGCCTATACTCAAATAAATTAAAAATATCTTAAATATTTCAAATGACATTGAAACATTTAAATTCAAATCTTATTTAAATTATAACCCAAAATTCAAATCATGTTTCAGATTTAAATTCAAAGATTTAAATTTAAACCCTGTTTTAAATTTCATTACACATGTGTATAAAATTCTAAAAATATTCAACTTGATTTTACCCTTTGAATTTAAAACTTGTTTTATTTGAAATTTCAGGTTCAAACTCTAATTTGCATTCAGGTTCAGATTTAACTTAGAATTTAAATCTTGTTTAAATCCTTATTTTCAGATTTAAAATTTTACATTATATAAAACTGTGCAGGTTTCAATTTAAATATTTCATTTCCTGCAAATCTTGTTTATTCAAAAACTGGAATTCAAAACCTATTTGCATTCATCATTGAATCTTACTATAAGTTTAGATTTAAACTTGCCTTGTTTATTTTTAAATTTAGTTTTAAAAATTTAAAACCTGAAACAGATCTGGTTACAGAAACAAAATACTGTCACCAAAGAAAACTACCCGAGCCAAATACTAATTTACTTCGAGCCATTTTCCATTTAACTTCGAGCAAGAGCTGAATTTACCCGAGAACCATTTCTTCACTATTTTCCAGAATCCAAAACACCTCCCAGTGACCACTGTGCACATGCACAAAATCCTTGGCAAATTCCGATCATCAGTGATGATCGTCTACATCCAACATCCCCCCTCGAATCCACATGACCACCAAAAACATCAGAAGTCTCCAATCATCCAAATCAAACAGACAACCCCCTTTTCCAAAACCTAGAACACAACATTTCCCACAACTCCAAACCTGTCAACAATGATTTCACCCTCCTCCGACCATCGATGAAGCTACAATTCCGGCTACTTACTCCTCTAGGGTCCAACAACCATCCTTCAAAAACCCTAAACACTCGATCAACCGAGGAGATCGAATTCAAGCAAAATTTAGAACCCAGTAAAAACTAGGGTTCAAAACCTTAAATTCAAATTTCAACATCAAAAATGAATGGCAACCCAAATCAATAATTTTTCCATCTTCTCTGATATCTCCTTCTACTCCAGAAACAATTTTAACCCAATCAAACACAAAAATCAGCTGAACTAACCTAAAATACAAAATACAGAGAAGTTTGAACTGCTCTCAGATTTTTACTTTATAAATTGTGATTTTAGATTTAATATTTATGAACTTGCATGATGTTTTGATATCCAAACCTGAAACATTGATTTATAATGTTTATATTTTCCACTTATACAGTTTTATTTCTCTGTTATTAATGTTTCCAGGCAATACAAGTAATATCCAACTTGTATAAAATTTTAAACTCTATTTTATCCTAACAAACAGGTTTGAATTTAAATGCCTAAGTCAGATACATCAGCAATTACTGATCAAACCAAAGCATACACACCTATATCAGTATAAAGTAACTCCCAAAAATTCATATACAAACAAATTTTCTGCAAATTTTTATCATGCATATCAATTCATTCCAGAGATAAAAACAAGCAACCAGATTTTGTTAAAGAAAAATTTAGAAGTTACTCACCTTAAACTCAGAAGAACAGAGCACCTTTGATTTAGTAAAACTTTTAAATTCTGACTTTTAAATGTTGCAGTGTTATGCAAGTGGAAATGAAGGGCTGCTGCTTCTTATCCCAATCTACATGCATGCAGGTCATTCCAGAGATGAAATGCAGATATTTGAAGGATTACAGACTTGAGATTGTAGAAATTTCCAGGTTTGTAAGAATGCAGTTTTGAATTTGTGTAGGAAACCATTTTAGATTGTTTGCATGTGCTTTTAGATTGAATACAATACAAATTTGCATGCTAATGATACAGGGGTTTTGCCATGCATTTTTGAGGAAGAGTTACCGGGGTTACATTTCAATATGGAAATGATTTTAGAGATTTTCAGGTTTGCTATTTTTGTTTTTGAAATGAATATGCAGATGTGTTTTTGAGGGGTTTTGAGAGTTTTAGATTTTTAATTTCTTTTGATTCATTTATCTTTTTTTTTGAAAAGGAGAATGAGGGGGAAATGAAAATATTTTAAAAGAGGGCTGAAATAAATTTAACAAAATAAATAAAAGAAAATAAAGATTAAATGACACTTGTCACATTTCTTGATTTACAACTAACACATGTAGCTAATATTGTTAATAGTTTAACACTTGTCTTGCTTAATTAAGTTATATTTTTGAATATTTATAAAGAGTTTTCTTTAATTTATTTTATGTTTTAATGAATATGTATGATTCTCTTATTTAAGAAAATGTAAATAAAACTATTTATAAATTAAAACTTATACAAATATTTTAAAGAATCAATTAATTTTAATTTCAAAATAAAATTGCCAAATCAAATTAATTCTTTGAAATAAAACCAAAATCAATTTAAAAATGAAGATTCTATTTCCTTATTTTAATTCCTTTCTATATTCATGAAAAATAGAATATTTATTAATATGTTTTAAAATAACAAATTTACAAATTTTATATGATTTATAAGGAATTATAAATCACTTTTATATTTAAATGAATTTAATCATATGCTATTTATATTTTAAACTTTTATAAAATATTTCTAAATCATATTACTCAAATAATATTTTAAAAAGAAATAAAATCAACTTTATAAAAAAAATTAAGCTAAGTTAAATTTTAAACGATTTAACATTTATTTTAAATATTATCAAACCTTATAGTTATTAATTTAAATAGATTTTTAAAAGCCTAATATTAATTTAAAACATAATTTCCTAATTACTCAATATTTATTAGAATTTAAAAACAAAACTTTATTTATTTATTAAATTCCAAAACAAAAATAAACTATAATATATATACAAATATATACACATTATAATTTAAACATTTATTTTAGCATTTTAAAAGACAAATCACAAATTAAATATTATTTATTCAGATTATTAAACCAAAACATATTTTATTAATCAATATTGTCAATACCAATTTAAATTTTATATAAAGATTATCAAATTGATATTGCCTAAAATTCCGGGATATCACATTCCTTCCCCCTTAAAAGTATTTCGTCCCCGAAATTTAAAACAAAGGTAATTTAATAACCTATTTTAGATTTTAAATTTTAAAGCACAAACATATATCAAACATATGCTAGCATCCATAGCAATCAATTCATCCAATCAAACAAAATTAACTATCCAGACAAAATTCTGGATAGAGTTTCCTCGAGTTTCCCAAGTAAACACCGGGTTACTCGCTCTATAGAACCCAAACAATCAACTCTACTTAGCTACAGAACTCCTACTCATCTATATCTATAACTAACAAGACATCAGACTATAGACAAGTCTGACTCAACAACCAAAATCTCTCAGAACAGCTGATTCCAAAACCAGAAATAGATATACATGTACTCCCTCAGAGATACGTGAAACACATCGAATTCCTGTTGTCCAAACTGGCAATTCAATCCAGAAAATCAAACACTTATCCAAAACAAAACACAGAAGAAATCCAAAACATCTCGGAGCTAGCTTACCCAAAATTCATAGCTCCTAAAACTGGGAAAACTTATCCAAAACCAGACTTCAGATCCACAAAACTTTTCGGACGATCTCGGGCTGCCTACATCCTACCTGATCAGCTAAATCCTTGCTGATGTTACAAGAAACAAACTAGACCAATCCCAATCCACCAGAATGATCCTCCACGATCAATCAAGATCAAGAACAACTCCACTCACAACCATCAGAAGAAAACAAACTTCTCCTGTCCGGAAAAGAAAAGAAGATGCACTCCCAAACTGCTTCCGCTGCACAACTCTGATCTAGAGTAGAAAAGAATTCTGATGAAGAACACAAGCACAACTAGACAACCAAAACCAAGAAGACTTCTAATAACCAAGAGAAAACTCAGAAGTTCCCCAAATCCTAAGTTGCTTCATCAAACTCCATCTCAAGAAACCAACCTTCAACTAGTTGAACCACCGGTATCACTTAATCTCTAGATGAAGACAAACTCTGACTTCTCTGAAAATATTCAGAAAAATCTCCAACAATCCAAGAGAATACCCAATCATCGCAAGTCACTTTTGCGATCAACTCAATCTAATTCCAAAGAAAACTGTTCTCTCTTTACCAATCAGAACAGCTTATGCTGGTCTTACCAATCCATTGAAGAAATGGATTCTACTCTACTGCTTCTGAACTCCATCTCCAGAAAACTGCTAAGCCAGAAAATTCTGCCGACTCACTGAATACTCCGAGCTGCACTGCTGTCACCAATGTCAAAGAATTTTCAATCCAATGTTCTTCGAGAAACTCGGACTTCAAATCACACAGAAACATCCTACTGAACTTAGCCACAACACCGAAGCATACTCACTTCCTTAAACTTGTTCCAAAGAAATTATTTTCGGAAACATCCATAGCCACTGCATCTCATCAAGCAGCTACTATTCCTGAGATATCAAGATATCATCACTCGCTTCTGCTCAGCCAACATATCCAAACTCTACTCGTCCAACTTCAAAGATGAACTCCAAACCTTAACAGATTACCTTCAGAGATCAATGAAGTCCTTGCACCACTTCAAAACTAACTCGAGACGGTATTAGGTCTACAGTCTCGACAGATACACTTCCAATCAAACGCATTCAAACTCCAACTAATGGTAGGTCGTGTTACACACACTACTACCCCATCTACCTTTATAACTTATATTGGAAAACTCGAACAGGTAACCCAATAGATAGGTAGAAATAAAATAAATAAATAAATATATATATATATATATATATATATAAATATATTAAAATTACAAATACGCTCTTTCAAGATAGACACCACTCCAGAGCCTAGGTATTCACTCAACCTAACGTTCTGATACCAAATGAAACGATCCGACTTTCCACTCCCAGAAAATCGCATCATCAAATAAGAAAGAAAGGGATAAAAGAAGAAAAGAAAGAAGAGAAAGAAGAAACAACACTAGAATCTCAATAGCGGAACGAATAAATTATATTAATAACATAAGTATTTACATAATATACAATACCAATCAGAGATACACAACATACACATCACATATACTAGACAGTTATAAACACCTGTCTAGTATTTACAACTCAATACAATCACAACATAGAGAACACACACCGGAACTATATCTCTACAACGCAGAAGCCTCCTGCTCCATTGCTCCTCCATTATACGTCAAAGCTAACCTGAATTCCCTTGGCTACTCGTAAAAAATTTGAGTACCCAAGAGTTTAAGAAAACAAAGATAAACTCCGGGTCAGACATGGGTTTGGTGTGAGTAACAGGTTAAGGTTGCTTAACTTCAAAAACCTTTGAAAGAAAAGGTATCACGTAAGACTTCCCACACATAAACATGAAAAAGTTTTTACCTTATACTAACCAAAACATTTGATAGGAAATCCGATGATATTATAATATTGTCTAGGGTTTTCAAGTAAATAAGAAATAGCCGAAATTGTTACATCTATTAAATTCCAGCTACTAGCCACAAAAGTGGGTGATACAATCAAAACCGTTGGCACTTATTGGATTGTGGATTCCATACAATGGCAGGGCTACTGGGGTACCGCCCGTCACACTACGTGGCCTAGATCACTGTACCGAGGAGTACTCCCACTCCCCTGCAACACAAGGTCGGAACCATTCCTTACTGAACAGTTCCGAACAAGACAACCCCGGCAGTTGTTGCAATCAACCGCCTACACAACCGAATATATAAAGGGACTTCTAGACAGGATCAATCTTGCTCTCCAGTGGGGGCTACCCACGAAGCCTTGCTGCACCTCCCCTATTTTAGCCATTCCCGGTTGATGAGGCTTGAGGCTACGATTACCTTTATAGGACATATCAATCTTAGAATGCTCATCGTCCACCTGACGATGTTCTGAAAGCATTCAATCCATACAAGTTCGTTCCGGGTTCGAACGAAACCGAAGGCATTATCTCGTTACACTCATTTTGGAATCACCCTCAGAGTTAACGACGATAACCCTTGCACTCTGAATCACCATCTCGAATCCATAAGTACTATTCCGTCAAACTCATTAAGGAATCACCCACAAGTTATACTGACGTATAGCCCTTACACCTCGAGTCTTCACAAAGCTCCATTTGGATTCACGACCTAATGTTATTTGGAATCGATGTGGTTTTCGGATATCCAAATATGGAAACCCGATCCCGGTCTTATCGAAATCCAAAGCGTGTCTTTAGGTCCAAGTTATTTTAAAGTTAAAAACAATTCAATTTAATATTATCTATATACACACAGATAGATAATTCACAACATCATAATAGATAATCACTATTATCATAACATCAGATAATCTATATTATCAACTCAAACAGATAAATCACATTATCAACTCAGTGCAACCATAACATCCAAATCACACAACAACATTTATCTCATAACCGAGATCTCAACCATTCAGGGTAATAAATATCAATCATCATTCATAAGCAATGACCTATTAAATCACCATCCTATAATTAATTTAAAAATGAATTAAATTAATTACTTCTTCCTTAATTAATTTAAAATAAATTAAATTAATTACTTACCCATATAAATCTTGCTTACACATCAATTAATTATAAATCAATTAATTAATTACTCTTAACAAGTTACTCTAATTAATCATCTTGATTAACTATCCTTTAATTACATTCAAGTAATTAATCTCTAATTAATTTCACAAATTAATTAATCCAAACCAATCCCTGTAATTAACCTGTAATTACTTCATCAATTAATTAATAACAATTAATTATATTAATCCTTAATTAATTACATTAATTAATTCTTTATTGATTAATTGATCTTAATTAATTAATCCTTAATTACATCATTAATTATTTTATTAAAAATAACTCTATTAAATTAATTATCAATTATCTCCATTGATTAATCATTCTTGATTAATCACATTAAGTAATCAACTTAAATTAATTACATCTCTTAACCATTCTCAAATAACTTAATTATCAAAACCTAAATTAATCACACTAAGTAATTAATTACTTATCTTAAGTAATTAAACACACTAATAATAATTACACAAAGTAATTGACTTCCAAAACTTCTTCCATTAAATTACATCTAGGAATTTATTTCCTTAATTACTTTACTAAGTAATTTTCCACTTTTAATTATATTTGTAACTACTTCTCAAATCAATCAATGATTAATTTTAAATTAATTAAACTTAATTAATTAACTTAATTAATCAAAATAAACTCAATTAATTACAATTAGTAATTAATTTCCTTAATTACTTTCACTAAGTAATTTACTTAAACAATTCAAAGGATTATCTTAAATTAATTAATCCAATTAATTATTAAAATTAATTACATTAATTAGTTATAAAATAATATTTAGTTAATGACCTTCATTAACCAATAACAAATCTTTAATTACCTTTCCAAAGTAATTAATTGAATTAATCAATATTAATTCTTAATTTATTTATAAAACTCATTAATTAATTCCTAATTATTAAATTAATCAAGTGAAAATTGAAACTTAAACAATTATTAATTACTTGATTAATAATTCAATTCATTAATTAAATTAAATTAATCCAATCTTATTTAAATTAATTTCTAAATCATACTTTAATCAATTTTAATTAACTTACTTAAACTTTTAATTAATCAAATAAACCCTTAATTATTTAATTAATTAACCCAATTATTAATTGATTAAATTAATTAATTAAAATCTTAATTACCTTGATCAGATAATTAAGTTTCAAAAAAATAAAAATCATTAATCTCATTAATGATTAAATTATCGTTATTAAGGTAATTTAAAAACAAATTTGCTTTTACATTTTTATAAATTCCATTTTAAATTAAAATTAAAATGGGATTAAATTTAAACACAAACAAGATTTTAAATATTTAAAAACTCTTTTGTTCTCATTTGAAAGAATCACTTACCTCATAAAGCAAATTTTTAGAAAAATCATTTAACTTTAGCCTATATTCAAATAAATTTAAAATATCTTAAATATTTCAAATGACATTGAACCATTTAAATTCAAATCTTATTTAAATTATAACCCAAAATTCAAATCATGTTTCAGATTTAAATTCAAAGATTTAAATTTAAAGCCTGTTTTAAATTTCATTACACATGTGTATAAAATTCTAAAAATGTTCAACTTGATTTTAACCTTTGAATTTAAAACTTGTTTTATTTGAACTTTCAGGTTCAAACTCTAATTTGAATTCAGGTTCAGATTTAACTTAGAATTTAAATCTTGTTTAAATCCTTATTTTCAGATTTAAAATTTTACATTATATAAAACTTTGCAGGTTTCAATTTAAATATTTCATTTCCTGCAAATCTTGTTTATTCAAAAACTGGAATTCAAAACATATTTGCATTCATCATTGAATCTTACTTTAAGTTCAGATTTAAACTTGCCTCGTTTATTTTTAAATTTAGTTTCAAAAATTTAAAGCCTGAAACATATCTGGTTACAGAAACAAAATACTGTCACCAAATAAAACTACCCGAGCCAAATACTAATTTACTTCGAGTCATTTTCCATTTAACTTCGAGCAAGAGCTGAATTTACCCGAGAACCATTTCTTCACTATTTTCCAGAAACCAAAACACCTCCCAGTGACCACTGTGCACATGCACAAAATCCTTGGCAAATTCCGATCATCAGTGATGATCGTCTACATCCACCATCCCCCCCTCGAATCCACATGACCACCAAAAACATCAGAAGTCTCCAATCATCCAAATCAAACAGACAACCCCCTTTTCCAAAACCTGGAACACAGCATTTCCCACAACTCCAAACCTATCAACAATGATTTCACCCTCCTCCGACCATCGATGAAGCTACAATTTCGGCTACTTACTCCTCTAGGGTCCAGCAACCATCCTTCAAAAACCCTAAACACTCGATCAACCGAGGAGATCCAATTCAAGCAAAATTTAGAACCCAGTAAAAACTAGGGTTCAAAACCTTAAATTCAAATTTCAACATCAAAAATGAAATGGCAACCCAAACCAATAATTTTCCCATTTTCTCTGATATCTCCTTCTACTCCAGAAACAATTTCAGCCCAATCAAACACAAAAATCAACTGAACTAACCTAAAATACAAAATACAGAGAAGTTTGAACTGCTCTCAGATTTTTACTTTATAATTTGTGATTTAAGATTTAATATTTATGAATTTGCATGATGTTTTGATATCCAAACCTGAAACATTGATTTATAATGTTTATATTTTCCAATTATACAGTTTTATTTCTCTGTTATTAATGTTTCCAGGCAATACAAGTAATATCCAACTTGTATAAATTTTTAAACTCTATTTTATCCAAACAAACAGGTTTGAATTTAAATGCCTAAGTCAGATACATCAGCAATTACTGATCAAACCAAAGCATACACACCTATATCAGTATAAAGTAACTCCCAAAAATTCATATACAAACAAATTTTCTGCAAATTTTTATCATGCATATCAATTCATTCCAGAGATAAAAACAAGCAACCAGATTTTGTTAAAGAAAAATTTAGAAGTTACTCACCTTAAACTCAGAAGAACAGAGCACCTTTGATTTAGTAAAACTTTTAAATTCTGACTTTTAAATGCAGCAGTATTATGCAAGTGGAAATGTAGGGCTGCTGCTTCTTATCCCAATCTACATGCATGCAGGTCATTCCAGAGATGAAATGCAGATATTTAAAGGATTACAGACTTGAGATTGTAGAAATTTCTAGGTTTGTAAGAATGCAGTTTTGAATTTGTGCAGGAAACCATTTTAGATTGTTTGCATGTGCTTTTAGATTGAATACAATACAAATTTGCATGCTAATGATACAGGGGTTTTGCCATGCATTTTTGAGGAAGAGTTACCGGGGTTACATTTCAATATGGAAATGATTTTAGAGATTTTCAGGTTTGCTATTTTTGTTTTTGAAATGAATATGCAGATGTGTTTTTGAGGGGTTTTGAGAGTTTTAGATTTTTAATTTCTTTTGATTCATTTATCTTTTTTTTTTGAAAAGGAGAATGAGGGGAAAATGAAAATATTTTAAAAGAGGGCCGAAATAAATTTAACAAAATAAATAAAAGAAAATAAAGATTAAATGACACTTGTCACATTTCTTGATTTACAACTAACACATGTAGCTTATATTGTTAATAGTTTAACACTTTTCTTGCTAAATTAAGTTATATTTTTAAATATTTATAAAGAGTTTTCTTTAATTTGTTTTATGTTTTAATGATTATGTATGATTCTCTTATTTAAGAAAATGTAAATAAAACTATTTATAAATTAAAACTTATACAAATATTTTAAAGAATCAATTAATTTGAATTTCAAAATAAAATTGCCAAATCAAATTAATTCTTTGAAATAAAACCAAAATCAATTTAAAAATGAAGATTCTAATTCCTTATTCCAATTCCTTTCTATATTCTTGAAAAATAGAATATTTATTAATATGGTTTAAAATAACAAATTTACAAATTTTATATGATTTATAAGGAATTATAAATCACTTTTATATTTAAATGAATTTAAATCATATGCTATTTATATTTTAAACTTTTATAAAATATTTCTAAATCATATTACTCAAATAATATTTTAAAAAGAAATAAAATCAACTTTATAAAAAATATAAAAATTAAGCTAAGTCAAATTTTAAACAATTTAACATTTATTTTAAATATTATCAAACCATATAGTTATTAATTTAAATAGATTTTTAAAAGCCTAATATTAATTTAAAACATAATTTCCTAATTACTCAATATTTATTAGAATTTAAAAACAAAACTTTATTTATTTATTAAATTCGAAAACAAAAATAAACTTAATATATATACAAATATATACACATTATAATTTAAACATTTATTTTAGCATTTTAAAAGACAAATCACAAATTAAATATTATTTATTCATATTATTAAACCAAAACATATTTTATTAATCAATATTGTCAATACCAATTTAAATTTTATATAAAGATTATTAAATTGATATTGTCTAAAATTTCGGGATATCACATATGTGATGCAATATGGTATAATTAAGTTTAATATAATACTTTAAATCAAAGTGCAGAACCTCAAACGCAAGGGTTTAAAATAATACATTAAATCCCATACATATATTCTTATGTTATAAAAATAGTGGAAATTAGTATCACCCAATATTTTTAAAATTAACACTAAAAAAAAATTCCACAAAAAGAAGTTTCATGAAACACGCCTATCATTATTTCAATAAATATTTATAGTGTAAACTGCAAATATTTGTAGTTCTTACTATAGGTCTTTGTAAAACAAATATTTGTTATGTAAATTAAAAATATTAGTAAAATAAATTTTTGTAAGGTAGACTATACAGTTCCAGTAAAATTAATGACATTGATTTTTTGCAAACATTTTGCAGAAAAGGTGGAAGTAAAATTTGAAACTTATGAAGGATGTTTGAAAAAATGTTCCATAAAAATATCTGATATGAAATTAACAAGATAAACTTACAGTAGCTAAAGCAATAACCCATGAATATCTACGCTCCGATTGCTCTACCACATTCTATACTAGTCATCCCCCATTTACATAATTTAGCCTGTTCTGGAGAATAGACATAAAAAAGAAAAAAACAACAAGGGGTTAGACATAAAATCTAGTAAGGGAGAAGTCCCACTAAGCTTAATGGTAAATAATATATTCAAATAGCATTAACTATGGTCTACGGTGTAATATTCCCATTTTGAGACTCAAATATAGATATTAATGATGATGCAGACATCTTTAGTGTTATCTTCCAATGAAAAAATGTGATCCGTTATTGTAATGTTAACATCTCCTACATGAGAATACAAAAGGTTTCAAGAGAAAATTCATTCCTTCATTTCAAAATTCATTACATGTCAATTACTTAATCCCCATGATTACATCTGTCAAATAAAATATAATAAATACAAAACATAACTCCAAGAACGACATATGACGATACCCCCTTGGACGATCAAAGCCGTAAGCATTGACATTTACAATAACCATCTTTACATATAACAAACATAAGTAGTTAGCAATACATAATAAAATTATGTATAACTTACTACCTACCCCTTACATGTTTCTCCGAAAAATTTATTCGTCTTAACCTAAAAAGCCTACCGTCAACCTACTCAAATGTGTACCCAAGTGACTTAACGATAAGTAATTTATGTTGCATATGAGGTGCACATGAATTATGTACTATATAGTCGATCTATTAACACTATCACTGAAAATCTAGTGGATCGTATATTATCTAACTCGTATATAATATGCAAACGTATGAGCTGATGCTATAGTAGACAATAAGTAGTAAAGTATAAAAAGCGTGTGAAACAGAGTTTTTATACTTGTTCGGACTATTCATCCTACGTCCAGTCCCGAAGCTCCCCTTCGGTATTTACTGACAAAAAAAACCTCACTTCACCTAGAGGAATAGGCTTAATAAAAAAGTACTTTGTTAACAAATGTGTGTTTCGAATAACATAGATATTGACTGTATAATACAATTCTTCCTATAATCTCATTTGAATGATATTGTTTTATGTGCACTATGACTTTTAGGAAGCAATATAACCAAAATATAAAATATGGTTATTTGAATGAGTTATTTGACTGATTAAGAAAATTGAATCAGTGAAAGCACAGAAGTAAGAATTTTGAATAAGAGTATTGAAATCAAGATAACTGTTAGCCTCAATCATATAGTGGTATTTATAAGGTTCAAGAGTTGTTTGTTGAAGAGAAGTAACCATTTCCTTTCGAAGAGTTGCAATGTTTAAGTAAATTCAGTGCATTTAAAAATTCAAAAGGATGCAACCTTTTATACAAATAGTCATTATGTTTTAGAAATAACGTCATAGAATTATGTGGAAAATCACAGACATCTCTCATTATAGAAATTAATTTTCCCGTATAATGTCATAGACATTTGTGGTTTTTCATAGATATATGTGAATTCAGTTTTCTTAAGATAAGTTCTATTTAATTTGAAAATGTGAATTTGTGTTTTGTAAATCACTTAAGGAGATTTTAAATATTTTATCTAAGACTAAATAAGACCTTACTAGTAATAGTCTCTCCTTGCTTGTCTTCTAGCCATGATCTTGTTGCATGTACCTGCGTATTGATGATCTTTATATTGTATATGTGTGTTTGTATTGTTGTTGTCATTGAAAAAAAGAATAGAGGTTCTAACATTCTCCCCCTTTTTGATGATGAGAACTAGACAATCACTAACAATGTACAATTATATTTTTACTTCCCCTAAGTATCTGATCACCCCTTGTATATATCCATATCTTTTTATCCCCCTTTGGCATTATCAAAAAGAACATTGCAGATATACGAAACAAACATAAAAATCACATAATAATTACATAATCAATCTTAAAAAATATAACCATAAACACGATAACATTGCCAAAACATAGTCAAGATCATAGACATATTTCATACAGAACAAACACAATATGTGAACTACTGTTTTGAAAAAAAAGAAATACAAAAAAGAAGATGAAGCAAATAAGAGTTTTAAAACAGAAATGGAAAAAAAATGACTTACTGAGAAGAATAAGGGAAGCCCCCATGATTCTCATAATACTCCTAATATGATGATGGATCTGTTTTAAAATCTCCGGGCCAATGATTTTGATCGGTATACTCCACATTATCTTATATAGTCAATCCTTGCATCGCCATGTAATCCTACTGAGATGTAGGCTGGTCAGTATCCGGGTTTGGTCATAGAATCCCTTCACTCTCTTCTTCTTCTTCATCCTCTGAAACCCTAATTATTTTTCCTATATTTGTATGTGATGGTTGATGAGGGGAATGTTGAGAACGATAGAGTGGTGTTCGTTGACGAGGAGGAGGTGTTAGAGATAGCGATGAAGATATAGACCTACCTTAAACTTTTATGATAATTTTTCCTAATCCAAAATTGAATTATTCTAAAGTCTTTTCAACCTTAGTCATACAAGTCGAAAAAGATCGTTCTAGTCTAATCATTTTTTTCCAGTTTCTTTTGATTTTTGGTAATGAGTCCCTGATTCTGTAAAACTGCATCGCGACCCTATTCATTGTGACAGAGGAACAATCAGCTTCTAAGATGTCGGGATCTGAATGGTATTCCTAAGGAGAATGAGGTGCAGAAGGCTGAGAAAAAGTATGGGCCTTTTTTCTTGTCAACATTGGTTTCAGAGTTTCCATTGTTCAAATGGAATAATGGGAGGAGGAACCGTTGAGAGTTGCATTAAAGGACACAAATCTCTTCCTACTATCCTTGACTGGTATTTCATCATATTGTGACATATACGAAGGCACGTTTAAATCACTTAATATTATCATTATGTACAGAACATAGAGAATAGTCCTTTTATGTTGACTCCAAGATGTTTTTATTTTATCATGTATGAATTTTTCCCAATTAAGGAAATTGAGCACATATAACATATAATGCTTTATGCTTATTTTCATGAATTTTCTCATGACTACCTAATCTAGGTATAATGATATTAATTATCATTCGGCTAGTAGGTGAGCTCTTGGTCGAAGGCAGATTAACCTCCATTAGGGTGTTTCATCTTCCCAAAGTCGATGAGTTACTCCGTTTCTAGGTAACACACGATAATCAGGAATTTCTTCTAAGTCTATACCTTTGTACGAGCATTCTGGGATTTATCCTAAGGTAAAGACATCAATTTTTATAGTTTTCCCGTATATGCTCGTTCATAACCATCCATCATCATTTTTAGGTTTTCAAATCTTTTCACTACAAAGATTTAAGTAGATATAGATATCATATTCTATATTAGCATGTATGTTGTAAAACGAACATATGAAATCCTTTGGTTAAATCTATGAATCTATTGATGGCAATCTCCTCATTTCTTAGCCAATTTGTGATTTGAACTTCATTTGCAGTTTGATTATCTCCGAGAAAGATTGGGCATGTTTTGATCTTTTTGAAAAGGTTATTTTTGAGGGCCATTTTTTAGGGATTTTGAAGTTTTTAGGTTTTAGATTCGGAGTAGAATGAGTGGAGGCTAGTAAAAAATATGTGTTCTGAAGGAAAGGGCTTGATACAAAAAATGAGTAGAGGCCCCCCTTTGGTATTTACTAACCAAAAAACAGTCACTTCAGCTGGAGGAATAGGTTCGGTATAAAAGTATTTTGTTGACAATTGTGTGTTCTGAATAATATGGATATTGACTGTACAATACAATTCTTCCTATAATCTCCTTTGAGTGATGTTATTTATGTGCACTTTGATTTTTAGGAAGCAATATAACCAAAATATAAATTCAGATTATTTGAGTGATAGAGAAAATTGAATCATTGAAAGCACAGAAGAAAGAATATAGAGTAAGAGTATAGAAATCAAGGTAAGTGTTAGCCTCAATCATTTAGTGCTATTTATAAGATTCAAGAGTTGTTCTCTAAGAGAAGCAACCATTACCTTTGGAAGAGTTGGAATGTATGAGTAAATTCAATGTATTGAAAAACTCAGAAGGACACAGCCTTTCATAAAAATAGTCGTTATGTTTTAGAAATAACATCGTAGACGTTTGTGGAAAATCACAGATGTCTGTCACTACAAGGATTAATTTTCCTGTATAATGTCATAGATATCTGTGGTTTTTTACAGATGGCCTAGGAATTCAATTTTCTTAAAATAAGTTCTGTTTAATATGAAAACATAAATTTGTGCTTCGTGAATCATTCAAGGAGATTTTACATATTTTATCCAAGACTAAATACGACCTTACTAGTTATAATCTCTCCTTGCTTGTCTTTTATCCATGATCTTGTTGCATGTATATGCATAATGATGATGTTTATATTGTATATATGTGTTTGTATAGTTGTTATCATCAAAACTATGATTGGAGGTCTAAACAATCACTAATTTAGATTAGGATTTGACTTAGATTAGCATTCCACTTAGATTTAAGATTTTGGTTACTATATTTGAAATGGTTGAATAGAATAGGGTTATATGTTTGAATGTCTGTTTGTATATTTAGGAATTAGAACGAAAATTTGAAAGATTCTTGGAAGTATGGGACATGATACTTCAATATCATGATTATCAGATGTTTAGAGAAGTCATGTCATAAATGTTTTTACTAAATTGGAATTTTGGCGAAATGATACACTTTAGCTTGATTGGAGTTTGGAAGAGAAGGTATGTTATGTTAACCATGTTATGATACCATCCAAATTTGATGTTCTTTGGTAAATAGAGGATCATGTAGTGATTTAAGTTATTAGTAGCTTAGGTTAGGCACCATCCACTTTTAAGTTGTCTAACCTAGCAATTAAGAAAGGAAGATATGAGTATACTGCTAGATGATAAAGTTAGGGGTATGCCGTAGGGGCAATTATGTAATTTGTTACACATATCTAACACGTTGACCAATCTTGTCCGAAATAAAGGCATTTTCTTTCTATTATATACTTGATATAATATGGTTATATTAATTAATCAATTTAATTAAAAGATATTCAATAGAAAACCCACAAACAATATGTTTTGTGATAGTAGTTACAAAGTGTTGTAACCATGAGTAATTTATGACAATGAAACAAATATACCATTTTAATTGTTCTTAGTAAAGATGCATTGAGACTGGATATCGATGTATTCATGAGACTAGAGTACATAACACTCTCTAAATGTTGGGGGGGACCAAGGAGTTACATACTGATAGTTATTGGAGACCATGGAACAACTCGCTCGATAGTTTTCTGTTGGTTAATATAACTAAGGTCAAATAGAAAATATTGATTTGATCGATTTACACAATTCTCTTAACTTAAGAATATTATGGATCTTCAATATGAAAGCTCTACTTTGATTATAGTCAAATGATGGCATGTCATTCCACCGAGTGACAATAATTGGGTCGAGTGGAAGTATTGGAAGTGAAACACTATTCAAGAGAGGATTCGTCTCCTCGGTTATATGGGGTTAGTATCATGGTCAACTCAAGTCAACTTAAAGTCAAAGCCTCTGACCATAGCATTTTGGTTAATTTTGATTGTTATTATTGAATCAAGGACTTTGTGTTTGGAATATAAAGTTGAATGTGGACGATATTGGAATTTTGACCATTACCAATTCAATAAGTCCTGATATGATATAGTTTTGGAGGAGAGAATTCGTGTAAATAATTGTCACTATCAGGTACCACTTATAATAAGTAAAATTTGATTTTACCAAAAAGACCTATAAGCGATCAATTCAGCCAAACTATCATAATACCTACTAAGTGACATGTGAACATTAGTATTTGAATTGTTCAATATTAATCACTGACTGAATTTACACCTCTGAGTCGCACAACCGCATTTGTGATTTCTCCGAAAACCGCACAATTCATTTAGTTTATAAAATGTTGCAAACTTATTGAATTAATAATATTTATGAAATATTCATTATTGTTAATTTATTTGATGTTTTTAATGTTGTTAATTATCTTACTGCATACATAAAAGTTATATTTGCATATATCGATATGCGATATCGGTATACTATCAAACATGTTTTGAACAATAAAATAATTACATAAAAGTTGTTTTCTTTTATTTGGAAAAGTTGCATATTTGGAATGCACTTGAATCAACCATATAATGAAAAGAGAAGGAAATAAATTAATGAGATTAATTGAAATGTAAAAAGAGGAACGAAAGTATAACACCCCTTTAAAATGGGAATAATAGTCCCACATCGCGGAAAAATACTATGAAGTGGGTGCTTATATACCAAAGCCTTCACCTCATAACAACGTCGAGGCCTTTTGAGGAACGAAACCCCACACCTTGGCTTGGCCCAAGAGGCGGAGGTGACTAAGTTGAGGACAATATCTGCGTTAAGTGAGGTGCAGACAGTTGCAATGGTATCAGAGCCATATCCAGCCGGAACTGTGGTCTGTACATGTTACAGCCACGACGCCTGGGTGGTGTTGTGTTCATGAGCCAACGAGGGCTCTAAAGGGGAGAAGATTGTAACACCCCTTCAAAATGGGAATAATAGTCCCACATCGCGGAAAAACACTATGAAGTGGGTGCTTATATACCAAAGCCTTCACCTCATAACAACGTCGATGCCTTTTGAGGAACAAAACCCCACACCTTGGCTTGGCCCATGAGGCGGAGGTGACTAAGTTGGGGACAATATCTGTATTAAGTGAGGTGCGGGTTGTTACAGAAAGGAGGAAGTTTTAAGAGGAGAAGAGGAAAAGGTTTCTTTAATTATAATAAAGACAAAACCACATCATTTTTGAAAGTATAGAGAACAGAACATGACTTTCATTTTTTCATTCTTTTTTCTTCCTCTTCTCTATCGTTCATTCATGGCTGAAACTTCATCTAATAAAAACCGTCAAAGTAAATTCAAATCACCATCAAACTAAATTAAAAAGGTGGTTCATTCTTCTCTTGCAAAGTGGAATGGTTATTTTCTTAAAATCTGAGGAGAAGGCACAATTCAAGGTGTGATGAAGGGCAAGGTCTGTCAGATCCAATCAATCAAATCTTGCTATTGTTCTATCATTCAAGGTGTTACTACATGCTTCATGCTAAAATAATTGTATGTGTGTATAGTTCTATATTTACATATCTTAAAATTTGTTCCTATCCCCTTAATCTCTATCTTCCCCTTCCCTTCATAATTGTGAATTTGAATTTTGATTTGAATATCTCCATTCCCTTTCTTGAGTCGATTGTTATATCATGTTAAAATATAGAATGTTTCTTTTGTTTACTGCTATTTTGTTATGAATTATAACATCTCATTTTCTGTCTCATGTAATCAATTAATTAATTTAACATAGATCTAGGCCTTCTTAATTCTATTTTCTATACTCTATATGATTGTTTACAAAGTTTGTTTAATCTAGATCAAGATCTTCTTATCTCAAATCTGTATATGCCTATGTCGTTTGATTTTGTTGTTTAAAAAAACTAAACATAATTGAACTTTGAATTATTAATTTTTCATAATTTAGTTTTTCATGTCAAAAGGTTTACACTTGAATATTTAGACATGGATTGCTATGTAATTAAAACTTGGTAATCACATTAATTAATCTTTGTCATACAATTAATATGATTTTTAATTGTCATTTTTCAAATAATTCTAATATAAACTATTCCTCTTAAAAGAAAAAATTAAACATTAAACCAATGATATATTCCATGATTTGCAATTCCATCCTATTAAAAATTATATCTCTGATTAAAAAGGAAGTAATTTTTCACAACTATTTACCATTTTCGTTAATCGTAGTATTCTTTGATTTACTGCTTGTAATTGAAATGAAATCAAATATTAAACCAATGATATATTCCATGATTTGCAATTCTATCTAATTAAAAATTATATCTTTGCTTAAAAAGGAAGGAATCTTTTCACAACTATTTCAAGCCATTTTCATTAATCTTAATATTCTTTGATTTTGTAACGACCTGTATTTTTAACTATTTTAAATTATTAAATTTAATATAATTTTTGAATAAAAATGGTTAAAAATAAAATTTAATGATTTATTAATGTAATTTATTGGATATGAACTTAGATAAAATTTTAAATAGCAAAATTCAATAAGATAAAAGATGATAACTTATATTAGAAAGTAAATTAAATGATATTAAATTGTAAGTAATTGATAACAGAAATTGCAATGATCAATGTTAAGTAAATAAAGAATCGAATGAATGTTCATTTAAAAGTAAAAGCATAAATTTATTTATATGAAATTCCATGTATGAATGCGTTTATGATCAGTAGCTGAAATTGAATAATAAATGTTGAATTATTTAGATAAAAATAAAATAATTGTTTGATAACAAAAATTCATTTGAAATTCTAATATTGAGGTTCATCGTGATTGAATTATCCAAGGGCTTTGATTTATGAAGTGTAATCTTTGTATTTAGTGTAAGAACTTTTGTTGCTATATACTTGAATGAACATTTTATTTTAAAAGTGAATTTGTTTATGAATTTAATTGTAAGAGCATTGGTTGTATAAATTTTGAACAAACATTTTAATTTATAAAATAGTTTAAAATAAGATTGAATTTAAAATATTTAATTGATTTTAAATATTTAAAAGTAAATTTCATAAGTTAAATAACTTATATTTCTAATATAACAATTTATTCATCAAATTAATTATCATATTTAATATTTGTAATTATTTAAATAATTGAATCTTGGATTTAATTTGAATGAAAATGATTTCGAAAGTTGATTTAAATTTTATTTAAATAAGAATGTATATTTTGACTTTTAAATTTGAATTTAGAAGTGATTAAATTGAATTTGGAAATTTCTCGATTTAATTAACGTGTAAAAATAGTCTTTTAGGAACTGTCTCGGATTTCGATGAAAGCAATTTCATCAAATCTATAATAGTAAATTATTATAGGATTTCAAGGTCCGTAGTGATCAGATTTATCATTTGGACATGCGAGCTTGAAACGCGTAGAAATCAATTAAAGGTATTTTATTAAAATAATTTGATTTGAAAAGCTATCTTTTGAATATGATGGAATTGGCTCTCGATACATATTCCACTTTGTTCGGAATTGGAGTATAACATATATAATGCCAGGCGACATGCTTCGTTTGGAGTTCGGAAAATTTGTCGTGTCAATAGTGTTTTGAGAAGTGTATATAAGGACCTGTTATTATTCATTTTAGTTCAAACACTGACATAATCTTATGGCTGCCACCCTTCTTTTTTTTTAATGGCCGAAAATTCTTCATCTTTCTCCTCAAATTTCTTCTAATCCATTCATCAAAATCAAATGACTTCAACTAGTAATATGAAGTGCTCGACGAGCTCTACGCTTTATATGGATGGATCATGCTAACTCAAAGCGAGAATGCCAGAGTCGACACGTGAAGAATGAATGGTTTTTGTGTTTTTGGGGATGATTGTCGGAGGCTAGTGGCATCGCACTTGGGTCGAAGGTTGCTTGGAGGGTGGCGGTTCTGGTGGGGTGCTCGGATCTAAGTCCGGTGGCTTTGGGTGGCGCACGCGTCAAAGATTTTAGCCTCATAGATAGGTTTCTCGATCTGGGCAGAGATATGTAACTAAGGGAGATAAGGTTTAAGTTTACTTATTATTTTATTTTTGTTAATTATTATTTTAATTATATCATTATTGATTGTTATATTAATTGAAGCATAACTTTTTCATACGAGGTCTGAATTGAGCGAAACAAGTCGCGTTAGGTTTGTATTGACGAGGAATACTACATGGAGTTGAATTGAAGTTTATTTGACAATGGAAAATTTCCAGTTTCAAATAAAGGTGGGTGTTTTAAACGCTCACGAAGTACTAAATATTCTTACGATTAGCTAAATCGAAATCAAGAAGTGGTTTATATTTATTGATGGTTGTTTGGTAAATTACTTGATTTTAGAATTGACATATGAATTGAACCCTTTGGAATTGAATTAACGGTTAAATTGAAATTGAATTGCTAGTTAATCGTTATTGATAACTAGTTTACTATTGTGATTTATTGACTGAAATTGAATTGGTTGAATTTGAATTGATTGACAGTTAAAACTGACATTTAAAATTTGATTGATAAATTTGATATTAAAATCGATGGTGTAAATTGACGTTTAAAATTGATAGGAATTTTACTGTTAAATGGATAGTTGGAATTGATGGTAAATGTGACATTTAAATTTGATAGGAAAATTTTGACATTTTATACACTTATTAAATCAACATCAAAATTTGATATTTAAATCAATATAGGATTGCATATCATCTTTAGTTAAACACCCCGACACTAATAATTAATGACTATTGTGTGATATGGTTGAATTAGTTGATTCGGATGTTAACTCATATTATGATGGATGATATTATTAATTTGTTGTATGTTGCTAGAGGTTTTGATATTTCCATGTTGTCATGTTGTTATTACCACTATTGATATGATTAATTATCTGGACATTTAAATTTGACATGGACGTTGGAAATTATATCTGATATGTGAATTTTGATGCATAGTTGACTGCTTTGGAAAAATTGCGACTTTGTGATTCTATCGCCGTTCAGTGAAAATTGAGTTTTATTTATCAAATTTTAAAAGGCTTTAAATCTAACCATTATAAATTTATACATATAAAGAATTTAATTTTGTGAATCAGATTGAATTTAGTTTCTGGAATTAACTTGAATTTCATTTACAAAATTTAAATTCTAATTTTTATAAAAATATATATTTTTCCTAAAAGAGCAATAAAAGGTTTTGCAAATCTTTCTATAACTTTAATAAATAAAAAGGAAATGTTATAAGAAGACCGATGTTTGGAATCCAATCATTAAATCATTTTGATACATTTGAATTGGATTATTTTAAAATTTAAGCTTTGGAAATGTTGGAATCCAAATTTGTTAAAAGAATTTGTGTAAAGAATTCAACTTGAAATTTCAAAGTTATATTCAATATATGTTCTAAATTATGGAAATTTGATTATTTTAAAGTTTTGAAGCTTTAAATTCGAACATTGAAGTTAAATTGATTTAAGTGATTTAAATTAGTATACTGAGATTAGGCTCGAATTTATATAAAATGAAATGGTTTTCAAATGAGATGTGAATTGAAAATCGAGCCATTAAATTAAATCTTTTGAATCGAAATTATAATAAATATAAATTGAATGAAATTGAATTTGAAATTGAATTGAAATATAATTTGAAATTGAATTGAAATATTGGAAATTCAATTCATTTGTTTGGAATTTGAATCTGAGTCTAGATTTGTTGGAAATGGAAAGAAACAATTCATTTTGAAATTATATTTCTCTTGATTTGATTTGATTGATTCACATGAGGATTTTTAGTTCTGGCTCGAATGTTTTATTTTTATTACACTCGGGTCAGACCGAGTTTTTCATTTATCGAAGATAACTATGTTGAATGATGAAGACGAAGATTTGGTATATCATATTTACTAGTATTGATTCCATTGCACTATTTCATCATATCTAATGAAATTGTATAACTCTGATAATATTGTATAACCATGATTTATGTTGTAAAATGAATTGAGTATATATTGTTAATCAACTTCATGAACAGTTTACGTGATTATTGTATTTAATCATTCCGCTGCGAGATTCTGTTGTTATTTTATTATTTTCTTTTTATTTCTTTAAAATAAACCCATTGATAATCTATCTTTTAAACGGTTTGAGTTGGACATGTTTGATATATTGTCGACTTGAATTTTTCAAAAAGGTGGGTCGTCACAGATTTACTTCTTGTAATCGAAAAGAAATCTATTTTATTTGAACTGTTATGCTAAACATTAATTGCATATATGTGTGTATGTAGATGTGTATTTGCAATATATATATATATATATATATATATATATGAATTTATATATTAATAAATAAATAAACTTGTTCATGTTTAGGATGATAAAAACATATATAAATGGGAAATGTGTCCATTGTGGTGTAAATCCCAACACCTATGCAATGTTTACATTAGCTTTATACACTTTTATATGTTGCACTTATACTATACACACGGGCGCATGTGATGTGCTCAGAATCATTTGCATTTAATTAAATCAAATTGGACTAATGCATTCCTAACGGAACATTCACTTGAAATTTTTACATGATTATTTAATATATTATCAATCTAATCAGAGAAAAAAAAAGAGAGGTTTCTCTCTCTTCAATTAATTTTGTTTACTCTCTTAATTAATTGCATAACCATTAGAGAAGGAAACTAAAGGTTTCCTTCTCATATTTATTTTAGTAAGTAACTACATGTAGGTGTATTTGATACACTCATTCATTTAAATTTATATAATATTAAAACCCTTTTGATATATTTTTCACCAAATTAAATAAAATACCGATTTTATTAAAAAGAAGATTTAGTTAAGATCTAAGTGTATTTAGACTTCGTAGGCCCATTAAAGATCCAAAATGGTAAATTTTTTCAAATTCACACATTTCTTCCGCTGCGGACTGGTCCAGTTCCTTCGATCGTATCAGAGCCTAATAGTCAATGTGGTCTAAATTAGTCATGTTAGGATTAACTGACTAAGCTTGCGCACTTAGTATAGTGTCTAAAAAGGTGATGTCTAGGATAAGAATTGGGTAATCAAGTACTCTGTCCTACTGGTTACTTGCTTGGCCTGAAATTGGAGTAAGCCCAAAGGTTGGCCTTAGTAGAAAATGCCCAATTTAATTGAGCCTTGGGCTAATTTTCAAAATAGTTTTGAAAATTAAGACGAGATTTTAAATTTAAAATCAAAACATGTTTATTATAAAAGGTTATAATATAACATAAATTTTCAAAATGTTTGAAAATGTAATGAAAAGTTCAAAATGTTTGAAACTATGTAAATAGTAATTTCAAAATTTAAAATTATTAATAAGATTAATAATATAAACTAATTAAATGAGTTAATTCATTATTACTTATATGCATGTATTATATATGTTGATATATGTTATGTTATTTTAAAATGTTTAAGATAACATAAGCATACATGTGTATATATAAGATAAAATTTCAAAATAATATAATTTAATTAAAGTTATTTAATTAATAAAGTAATTAAAGGTTAGTTAATTAACTAAAAATGTGCATATATAAGATATATGTGTCTTAATATAAAGGTTATAGTACATATGTTCAATATAAAAATTGTATTGGAATACTAATTTAAAACTAATTAAAGAGTTAATTAATTAAAATTAATTAAGTAATATAATTAATATAATGTTATACATAAGATTATTGTATAAGTTAATAAAAATATAAAAGTTATATAATAATGAAACTTATATATTATGTGTGTAAAAACTAAAGATGGAACATTAAAGAAACCCAAATAGACATAAGGAGTAAATACATATGTAAATGTACGTATATTGTGATTTCCGATGTGTCTGACACTTGAATCATAAGGGAATTTCATAAGAAATACATTATTTCATAAGTCGATATCACTTAATATAATATATTGAAGATTATGAAGCTTCAATATAATGTTTTCCTATACCATATACATATTAATCAATTTTTTGCATACTCTTTTGTTGTTGAGGAATCTAAAGCTAGGGATGTTATGTGTTATATTATTAATATATTGAACAGATGAGGTAAGATAACTATATGTATTTGTTAAGCAAACTCAAGGTACATATATTATACTTAGGCCATCACGTTATAGTAGGTACTAGTGAATAATCTCTTTCGATTTGTTGAGCAAGCTCAAGGTCGAAATGAGATTAGGACAAAGAAAAGTAGGTTAGGAGTTGTATGTTATACAACCAATAAGGATTTATCCATTGTTTGTGGGCCTATGATTTAAGAAAATCAAGGTTAGAATACCAAGATAGACGAGTCCTACACCCACTAGTGAAGTCGAAAGACTTATATGTTTCATCTTAGGGTTCGGATAAACATGAAAGACTAGTGCGAGCCTTATTAGAAAAATTAAATGGTAACAATTAATCTTTCTAATGTTGTAAGAACATATGCTTAATAATGTTATAATTATCTACAATGATAAACTTTTGCATTTAATATGATTGATAAAATGTTTATCAATTAACATTTATAAACGAACTGAATTGAAAGTTGACAAATGAAAATATAATATCCACTATTTAATTCCTATTGCATGTTAACGTTTCAACATCAATGCATATGCCTGATTTTGCAACTACTGAATACATTTGTGGTTTGTCCACCTACGCATTTATTTGTTCAAGACCATATATTGCATTATATGAGTTTCAAATTCTAAAAGCAATACAAGACTACGAATATTTGATCCATATACAATTGCATATAAATATTATACGGTGAACGGTCAAAGTTTGTAATGTACAATATTTTAGTGAAATTAATTCATCCCAAAACCCAAATAGATCTTAGTGTGAGATCGAGTATTCAATCTGATTGATTACAAAAGGGATTATATTATGTTAATGTAACACAAGACCAACAACTAGAACATAGATCTAAGAACTCGATTGCTGAAATGTCATTTTGATTGGTTTACGTAAAGTGCAGTGTATTTGATGTCCTTAAATATTAAGGATAGTCGAATGCGCTTTTGTAAAGAGTTTGTTTAGATATTGTAGTACGGTTTTCTTTTGAATAGTTTAACCGTTTGGAAGGAAAACGATGTATAAGAATGTATGTAACTTAAGGTATGGACCATTGAAAGTAACCCTTTCGAGACTAAGTAAAACCCTTTACTTATCTTAGGCCAAAAGGCCAAATCCTTTCTTTCAAAACCACTTGAATTCTTCCTTTTGAAAGCATAAAAACATTCCCATCGAAAGCTATAAAATTCTAGACATCCTTCTTTTAAAACCTTTTTCATAATTGCCTTTCGAAAAAATAGGAAAAACCTCTCCTTTCAACCCTTTCAAAACCCTAGGGAACCACCCCTTTCTTTCGAAACCACTTCTGCTTCATAGAGAAACATTGGAAATGGGAATTGTAACAATAATTAATACTTAATATTGGAATAAGAAATATGATTTCTATTTCGAAATGTATTTTCATATAGAAAATTGTTTTCTATGAGATTTATTTGTTTGAGCTAAAGATATTTGACCAACGAACTCTCCACTGTAAATAGTTGAAGTGTATGAAATAAAAAATTGTATTAAGTGAATGATGGACCTTCGAATTTAGTACACTATTATAGTAATGGTGAAATAGTAGGAGCATGCCATATCAAACTTATTAATTACATTATAGTACGAAAATTGTTTTCGTAAAACTTACCATACACTGCTTACGAAATAATGATTATTTTTCAGTATCAACTAAAAAAAATAGACATGGCTATATTTCAATATGAATATTATGAATATTCTTTGTGAAATAATTATGTAACAAGAATTTGTCTTTATTATGGAAGTGGTCATGGAAATATAAGGATATTAATGATAATTCTATTTGGATAGAAATTATATCTAAACATTACTAAAATGGTAGTAATAATTTACACCAAATTATGCCTTTAGTTAATAATAAATTGTCTAATTTTTGGAAATTTATTTTAAAATGTCACGAGATTTATAATCTTTGTACTAATACGACTGTTCATTCAGGAAATAATACCACTATTTGGCATGATTTGTGGATATCTATCTTTCCTCTTAGGGCGTACTTTAAATAGCTTTTCAAAATTTGTGACTTTAAAAATGCTTTAATTAAAGAAGTTTTTTCGTCGGATAATGATCCCCCTTAGAACATTAGATTTAATAGAATATTAAAAGGTACAACTCTTAGGTAATTCTATTTATTATGTGCAAGATTGAATTTATATAATATCGATAACAAAAATGATATTATTAGCTCAAAATTGGATAAAAGCAAAAAATTCACTTCAAATTCTTTATATAAATTTCTTAATTTCTCGGGTGTTACTAACAACACTTTTAATCTTATTTGGAAAGCTAACGCACCACCAAAAGCTAAGATTCGTATATGCTTAATCATTCATGGGAATTTAAATACTATTGAATTTTTAAAAGAATGAATTTTCAAAATGATAATAAATGTACGTTTTGTAAATTGTTTTTTAAAGACATTAATAAGTTATATTATGGTTGTATGGATACCTGCTACATTTTTAATAGTACTTTTAAAATCTTTGCCTTTATTCTTCCAACTAAAATTACTGATTGTGATTTTTACTGTAATAACTTAAGATTTAAGTTTAAAAAGAGAAATAGATTCTTACTAGATACTTTATTCATTATAATATGTTGGCATATTTGGTTTGAGAGAAACTAGAGATTATTTAATAATAATAACAGTTATATTAGTAGATTGATATTTACATTAGCATCATTTTGCTTCAATTGAATCTCAAATCCTAAATATAGATTGGCTAGAAATAATCATTTTAAAGAATAGCGTAATAAGGTTAGAAAAAACATTAAGTTATTTGAACAAAAAATAATAATAATTTCAACATTAATAATTATAGCATTAACATTTGTTCGAATTTAAATGATGATTTTACCGATTATACTTATGTTCTTTTGATCAAAGGAGCATAATGTTAATATTTTTAGATTTTGAATGCTTTATAAGTTTTTAACTTTGTATTTTGTTTCTTTTTATGCCTTTTTGATTTTGTGATCACTATTTCATATCATTAAAGTAAGTTAAGATGTTGCATATTAAGTCGTGGTCCTTTTATTAGTCTATCTCTTATTTTAGTAATCTTTACTGTCTTATAACATTAATTTTAGTTTTATTACTTTTATTTCATAAATTTATATATATGTATATAAATTTCACGTATATACACAATATTATTCTTATACTTTCATATAGTTCCATCCACAGATGCAGGTTTAGGCCAAAAATGGTGTTAGTATGCTATTTATAGGGTTTCAAGGTTGCTGCTGCCAGGATTATAGGATTGCTATGAGGCGTTCATTCTGGATTTTCTGTGTTTTCAGTGAGGCATTCATTTTCTAGAGGAGCTACTTGTTTATCACATTTATACACTTGGTTGCACTACGGATCATCAGCGTTTACAGTGAGACATTCATTCTAGATCATCCGCATTTGCAGTGTGGCTTCATTCTGGTTCATCTGCATTTGCAGTGAGGCGTTCTTTCTCTGGTGGAGCTGCTGTTGATCTTTTTGTGCACTTGGTTGCACCATGGATTATTTTGGGTACTTCTAATAATTCAGTATCGGGCGGTGGCCTTGCCAAAGTTCAGTATTGAGGTGTGATGGGTGGTGGCCTTACTAGAGCTCATTTAAGACGTTATCTGTGTTTGTATTCATATATTTTTCTGTTATATAATTTATTGCCAGCTTGGAATGTTGGCAGCTCCTTTGTTATTGGTGTTATACACACACACATGTGTGTGCTCTTCTCTACTTTAGAGGATTACGCATTTCTCTCAAAAAGAATATTCTTTGCGAAATAAAACTATGATGTGGTAATCTTTTTATAACAAAAGTGATGCATTGGAAAATACAAAAGTATCTAATATTATTTACAGTTGTTTTGGAATTATAAACTAAGTTGTATTTTTGAGAAATAATTTTATTGTATGATACTTGTTAGTTATATCTCAAACAATAAAAGGCTATGCATCTATTTATTGGGAGTATCATAAGAGTTGACTAACTCTTCGGATTGATACATATAGATGATTGCAATCGTCATTCTATAAGTACCAAAAGGATTATATTCACCGATGAGTCATCGTCGACATAGACATGTGTATTTGATACGCATGTAGCATGGCTATGGTAAACTTATAGAATATAAACAGAAGTAAATAAAATAGCATACGATAGAATGATTTGATTTGATCGAATGGGTGAGTATATTGGAAAATGTTCTGAATGTACCTAAAATGAATTAACATTCAATCTCAAAATTACTCCTCCATGTGATACATAATGCTGCATTAATATGGAGTAATCAAACTTTGTTGAATAATGTATGAAAAATTATGACTGAAGTTTGTATGAATATGCGCTTATATGTTTTTGTTTGATGATAATAAACATATATATTCATTTAAATGTATTTGGTAATGTACTATTTTGTTTTTCATAGATTGAATAAATATTTGTTGAATAAAATAATTTACACAAAATTTGAATTTGAATTCAAATAGAACAAGTTACACAGAATTTGAATTCAAACAGAAATTTTATTCAAACAAATATTTATTACAATCTTGAATAGTACAAATTCAAGCTCTCACTATACATATTCATTTTTGATTACATCACAATTGCATAACAATTGTTTTTACATTAATAACCTCACTACATATCACTCACACTCGTATTTTGTCTTCAACTACATTCCAGTTTGAATCCAGCATCTGAGCAATCTGCAAAAATATTCACTAACGCAGTAAAATTGAAAAAGAAATATTTTTGCAATATAAAATGAAATATGATTTTTGAAAATATTATTTGCCTCAGTTATTTGGGTTGTTCGTCATCATTCACACTTGAATTCATCACACACGAACAGTGTGACATGCAAGTGTATCACCGTACATGCCATAAGGCCGTGCACATCAATATACACTTGATAATGCTATAGGGACAGGTGAGCACAGGTCAAACCCAAATGAAAATCCATGTTCAACTCACGTGTAATATATTTAAAATCACGACACGAGCACAAGGTCAAACTCGAGTTTTTGAAACTGGATTCAACATAGGGCAGTTCACAAGTCAAAAACAGAGCATCAAAACAATGTCGAAGTCATTCCAGCAATGTACATGTACCAGTGAAACTCAAGCAAGTAGACAACCAAACCAATATTGCAAGAGGCAACAAGAATGGTGATGCACTTGCAAATGAGCAACTACAGGGATGAATACAATGTCAAAGCACATAGCAATCAAGTGTTAACAATCAATCAACAAAGACCAAATACACAGCAGTCTCAAGTGATACAAATGCACAACGAAAATGAAGACCGCAAGAAGTATGCAAGTTAGATCAAACATAATGGACTGCACGCAACAGAACAATGGATGTACCAGAAACATGTGAACATAGCAAAGACCACAAGCCAATCCCAACAGCAACATGATGAATTGGATCAACACAGTCAAGTCAAATGTGACAAGTTTACAAAGGGTATATGAACAAGTGACCAAACTGCAAAAGTGACACAGCAGTTTTGAACAAGAAATGCAGACCAACCACTGCAATGAAACAAGACCAAAACCAGGCAACAGTAAATGGGAAGACACACATGAACATGAAACCAAACAATATCAAGTTCAAATGACTTCACAACAATCAAGCAATGACCAAAGAACCACAAGTACAAAATGATGCAATACCAATCTTCACAGTCAACAGGCCAGAAGCTCAAGACAGTTTGCAAGCAAATTCAAAGTGGAAGCACCACCAAAGACTCAACAGAGAATAGCAGTCAAGCACGACCAAGTATGGAGTGTACAAGTGCAAATGTCCAAACCACAACATGTAGGAAAACATGAAGTGAATACAACTACAAGTGGATACTGCAGTGGACATGTATACAACATAATGAAGCAATAACACAAAGGGCCAGAGAAATGCCACCAATGTATACAGATGATCAGTGTGCAAAATGAAGCAAACTACTGAATCGGGTTCAGCAAGGCAATGCACTATGCAGTGTACTACAACAAGCCAGCAGATACATGAAAAATGCACCAATGCAAACTTAAATAAGTATATGCAACTATGAACACTGAAATGAAAAAATGACTACAACAAAAACAAAGATGAACGAAGTTCAACAAGTACAGAGAAATTCACAGTGAAGACGAAATCATGGAAGGGCCAGAGAATTCGAATTCATGACAGTGTACAATAAAAAATAAATAAATCAAGTGTTCTTTTCTTTGAAAAAGTCAGGAAGTAGAATAGGAAAATTTCTACCGTACTAATCAAGACGAAATCAATTTCAAAAATCAAGTGCGTATCTGTATTCTTTGAAATAGTCAAAGTAATCAAAAAGGAGGAAAGTTCTTTGCCATATCGAACGTCTCAAGTTAAGGCCGTGAGCATCAAGACAGAAAGTAAATCAGGAAAGCCGTGCGCATCAAGGTATGAAATTTTTTGGAAAGTATAGAACTGATACGAATGAAATCAAGTGATTCGAATTCATATAAATACAGAACCCAAGTAATCATCATCGGCATCGAGTTTTCATACGAAAATCACAATAGAACAAACAGAAAAATTACATACCGAATCAACAACTCGATCATCAGAGAACGAGCGAGCAAAAGCAACGCAAAACAGTGAATTAATCATCAGAGAACAACCGCGAGCAACGAGCAACACAAATCAGAGGAATCGATCATCAGAAAGCCCCAAATTTCACAGAAGAACGAAGCCCTAATTCGACAAAGGGATCGGCCACAATTGTTTCAGAAGGAAGAATAAAGAGGCCGACATTTTTCACAAGCCAAAAAGAAAAAAAAGGATCGGGTTCAAGAATTAGTGGGCCGACCTTCATTATAAAAAGGGGGTTTTAGTTTAGGGTTTAATTTTAAAGGGGTTTTTAGTTTTATTTTGTGCAAAAATTGTAGAGTCAAAGTTCGTATTTTAATTTTTGCTCCTGGTTTTAATTTTGAAGTCTGTTTTTCTTTTCGAGTCAAAAGAATTTGTAAATCACCACCTTGGTTGTAGGTCGTGTCAGATTGTCTAGTTAGAATTAGTTCAGTGAGCAGGGTGTGCGAGTTTGCAAAACTCTATAGGCGGAGCAGAGTTTGCGAGTAAGCGAAACTCTATAGGCGGAGCAGGGTGTGCGAGTCTATGAGAGTGTTTGTGAGCGGGAGCAAAAGGGTTTGCGAGTCTAGTAGAGTGTTTGTAAACGAGATACTGTTTAATTCTAATAGAAATCTGGGAATGCAGCAGTAGGCAGGGGTTGCCGAAGCTGGGTAAATTTTGTGTGTGATTTACTTTTCAGCATATTTATTTCTGCAGTTTGTTTCTGTGTTTAAATCGAGAAAATTTGCTATAACCCTATTCACCCCCCCTCTAGGGTTAATCTAGATCCTACAAGTGGTATCAGAGCACGGTATTTTTCTTTAACTCTAGAGTCATGAATTCATCAAATAATGTTTTTTCTGAGGGGCAATCTATTGTTAGGCCACCCATGTTTAACGGGAATGATTATGCTTATTGGAAAGTTAGGATGAGTATTTATCTTAGTTCCGTTGATTATGATGTTTTGGGATATTATTGAAACTGGTTATAAATCTCCCACTATAACCGTTGGTGATACTGAGATTCCTAAACCTAAGGATAGGTGGGATGCTAACGATAAGAGATTAAAAACCACAAATGCTAAAGCCATGAATGCTTTGATCTGTGCTCTTGATAAAAATGAATTTAATAGAATTTCTCATTGTACAACAGCACAGGAAATTTGGCACACTTTGGAGGTGACACACGAAGGAACTTCTCAAGTCAAGGAATCTCGTCTAGCCCTATTCAACAATGAATACGAAAACTTTGTGATGGACAAAGGCGAGAGCATAAAGGACATGTTCGGACGCTTTTCAACCTTGGTATACAACGCTGGAGCGCTTGGGAAAGTATTCACTGAGGTAGAGCTTGTGCGGAAGATACTACGAGTCTTACCGATGAACTTTGAGGCAAAAGTCACAGCAATACAAGAATCGAAAGATCTGAGTAAACTAAGCATGGAGGAGTTGATTGGCAACTTGATGAGAAATGAGCTTGAGCTAAAAGCAAAGGAAGAACGCAACAACTCCGAACCAAAGAAGAAGACGATTGCCTTAAAGAGCAAAGAAGAGAGCGATGAAGATGAAGAAGATCCGATTGAAGAGCTTGCAATGGCTGTAATAATCTTAGAAAATGGTCAACATTCAGGCCACGCAAGAAGAAAACAAAGGGTAATAGGTCAAAAGATTCTGACAATTCCGATAATGAACTGACTTGCTTTAACTGCAAGAAGCCCGGACACTTCATACAAAAATGCCCACTTATCAAAAACAACAAAGGAAAGAAAAAGAAAAAGAAGGCTTTTGCAGCGACTTGGGATGATGAAGAAGGAGAGGAAGTTGCGGATAGCAGCTCAGAGGAGGCTAACTTGTATCTTATGGCGAAATCAGAATCAGAAGCAAGCTCTGAGGAATCTAGTGAGGTAGGTGACTATTCTTATAAAGATCTTGTTTTTATGTGTCTTGATCTCACTAAAGTAGTTGATGCTCTTGAATCTAAAATTGAAAAACTGAAATCTGATAGGAGAGAACTTGCTCGTGAAAATTTTAGGTTAGAAACTGAACTTGAAAATATTCAAAACCTAGAATGTAAAAGATGTAAAGTTTTAGATTTAGAATTATCAAGACTTAAGAATAGCTTTGAGAATCTTGAAAAAGAAAACCCGAGTCTTAAGGAAATCATTGACACTAGGAAAATGGATTTTATAAATCGATGCACCTCACTTGTCACTGAAAACACAACACTAAAAAGCAAAGTCCAAAATCTTGAGAAATCTTTGAATAACTTTTCAAGAGGCGAAAAATCTTTCAACATGCTATTGGGAAATCAAATTTTTGCTAACAACAGAAAAGGACTAGGCTTTGGGAAAACACAAGTTGAGGATAATGCAAAAGGGAAGAGTGTCTTTGATAGATGTGAAATAATTGGACATCGGGTTGAAAATTATGGTCATAGGAACAAGAACACAAAATTTATACAAGTTTGGGTTCCTAAGAATTCTACATAAAAATTTCATGTCTATTGGAACAAGAATGAAATGACAAAACAAGTTTGGGTTCCAAAGGGTTTGTTTATTCACAATGCTTCAGCCACTAACAATCATGGACCTATAAAAACAAATAGGTCACAAAAATCTTTCATCGTGTAGGTATGGTGGTAGGCTAAGGAACAACAACGGTGTTCTCTGGATTTTGGCTGTTCCAGAAACACAATGGGCAACAAAGCAAAGTTCTTTAGCCTAGTACAAAGGTGACAGAATCACAATGGGCAACCACGAATAAAATTATCGTAAAGGTAAAACAGGTAATGGTGTATTTATTCGATAAATTAAATGTGATCATCTGCACCATATTCTGAATGAAATCAGCCAATATTGAGATGTTGTAAAGATGGCTTGTTCGACACAGTTGGCCAATCCCGTTTATGCCAAAATCACTATTCTTCGAATTACTTCATACATATTTGTTTGGATTAAACATTGTGTTTTGGTGGATACATTTGGTCATAATTCGGCTAACTCTATATTCTCAGTTTCTGACTATTTACATGGCTTCAATTCAAATTCGAAGAATGTCATTTAAATTGTTGCTAAAATTGGGTTTGAAATTTTTGATGCACACTTCATTGTCTGGATTATCAATTTTAGTTAGCGATATTTCAGATTGAAAGAGAAACTCAGATGCAGATTACACTGGTAATCTAGTTGATAGAAAAATTACTAGTTGAACGTGATTTTTGAGACATTTAGTAACTGCATCATTTTTCATAGAAAATATCTGCATATTGTTCATTTTAAATAATTTTTCATTTAGCAGAATTTTTTTTCTCATATAACCCGCCCCCCCCCCCCCCCCCCCCCCCCGAGAAAATCATTTTTGACCATATTTTCATATTAGTCAGTTTATTTGATTTTAAATGACAAATTTTGACTAATTCGACTCCCGACTAATTATCAAAAAGATAAGTAGTGATTGAAAAGGTGATAAGTGTTGATATTTAACATACATTACTCAAGAGAGTATATTTGGAAAATTTCTTTAGGAATTAAAACAAGAATTATAAAACTTTTTGTTGGGTAAAGATTCCATGACCATTTCTATATCACATATTTCTATCGACCATTGTTTATCAAAGCTTAAATATAGTTTGTCGATATGTGGTACTATAATCAGGGATCATTTGTTTTTCATTTCACATTATCTTGAAAAATAAATAAATATCCAAAGTATTCACTCTCATTTAAAAGTCCTCACGGTTATGCATGGGTGAATTACTTGGATTTTTGATTATGCGCTTCCATGCTCATTTAAAAGTCCTTACAGTTATGCATGTATGGAACGCATATCAAAATTAATTGATTAAATAGACAAGTTGATTCTAATCCCATTTAAAAGTCCTCACGGTCATGCGTGGTTAGAAGATACTTGATTTCATTTTTAAAATTAAATTGGAATACTACTAATCTCATTTAAAAGTCCTAACGGTTATGCATGATTAGTAGATATTCAAATTCCATATATAAATGTACCACAAGTTGATTCAACTGTATGATTTTATATGAACATCATATCCATCATTTCTAAAAGTGGAATATGCGCCTAACAAGGGTAGTTATGGTTTTTGTTTGATTCTTATTGAAGTTTAATATTTATATTCAATTTGAGTTTAATGTTGGATTAATATCGATCACTTTACCTTTATTTTTTCTCTCACACTATTATTCTTTTGCTAATAACAAAAAGGGGGAGAGAAAAGTTAAGATTTTGTCAAATAGAATCAAGCAAAGGTCAAATAATTTTCCATTTGCATCTAGGCTCATTTATATATTACTATTTGTATGCATATATGTAGGGGGAGTATCATGTAGAGAGGAAGCATTAAAATAGGGGGAGCAATTAGTGTATATCATTGAGCAAATACATTTAACTCAGTCAAAATCTTAAATATATGTTTGTTATCATCAAAAGGGGGAGATTGTATGAATATGCGCTTATATGTTTTTGTTTGATGATAATAAACATATATATTCATTTAAATGTATTTGGTAATGTACTATTTTGTTTTCCATAGATTGAATAAATATTTGTTGAATAAAATAATTTACACAGAATTTGAATTTGAATTCAAACAGAACAAGTTACACAGAATTTGAATTCAAACAGAAATTTTATTCAAACAAATATTTATTACAATCTTGAATAGTACAAATTCAAGCTCTCACTATGCATATACATTTTTCATTACATCACAATTACATAAAAATTGTTTTTACATTAATAACCTCACTACATATCACTCACACTCGTATTTTGTCTTCAACTACATTCCAGTTTGAATCCAGCAACTGAGCAATCTGCAAAAATATTCACTAACGCAGTAAAATTGAAAAAGAAATATTTTTGCAATATAAAATGAAATATGATTTTTGAAAATATTATTTGCCTCAGTTATTTGGGTTGTTCGTCATCATTCACACTTGAATTCATCACACACGAACAGTGTGACATGCAAGTGTATCACTGTACATGCCACAAGGCCGTACACATCAATATACACTTGATAATGCTACAGGGACAGGTGAGCACAGGTCAAACCCAAATGAAAAGCCGGGTTCAACTCACGTGTAATATATTTAAAATCACGACACGAGCACAAGGTCAAACCCGAGTTTTTGAAACTCGATTCAACATAGGGCAGTTCACAAGTCAAAAACAGAGCATCAAAACAATGTCGAAGTCATTCCAGCAATGTACATGTACCAGTGAAACTCAAGTAAGTGGACAACCAAACCAATATTGCAAGAGGCAACAAGAATGGTGATGCACTTGCAAATGAGCAACTACAGGGATGAATACAATGTCAAAGCACATAGCAATCAAGTGTTAACAATCAATCAACAAAGACCAAATACACAGCAGTCTCAAGTGATACTAATGCACAACAAAAATGAAGACTGCAAGAAGTATGCAAGTCAGATCAAACATAATGGACTGCATGCAACAGACCAATGGATGTACCAGAAACATGTGAACACAGCAAAGACCACAAGCCAATCCCAATAGCAACATGATGAATTGGATCAACACAGTCAAGTCAAATGTGACAAGTTTACAAAGGGTATATGAACAAGTGACCAAACTGCAAAAGTGACACAGCAGTTTTGAACAAGAACTCCAGACCAACCACTGCAACAGGCAACAGTAAATGGGAAGACACACATGAACATAAAACCAAACAATATCAAGTTCAAATGACTTCACAATAATCAAGCAATGACCAAAGAACCACAAGTACAAAATGATGCAATACCAATCTTCACAGTCAACAGGCCAGAAGCTCAAGACAGTTTGCAAGCAAATTCAAAGTGGAAGCACCACCAAAGACTCAACAGAGAATAGCAGTCAAGCACGACCAAGTATGGAGTGTACAAGTGCAAATGTCCAAACCACAACATGTAGGCAAAAATGAAGTGAATACAACTACAAGTGGATACTGCAGTGGACATGTATACAACATAATGAAGCAATAACACAAAGGGCCAGAGAAATGCCACCAATGTATACAGATGATCAGTGTGCAAAATGAAGCAAACTACTGAATCGGGTTCAGCAAGGCAATGCACTATGCAGTGTACTACAACAAGCCAGCAGATACATGAAAAATGCACCAATGCAAACTTAAATAAGTATATGCAACTATGAACACTGAAGTGAACAAATGACTACAACAAAAACAAAGATGAACGAAGTTCAACAAGTACAGAGAAATTCACAGTGAAGACGAAATCATGGAAGGGCCAGAGAATTTGAATTCATGACAGTGTACAATAAAAAATAAATAAATCAAGTGTTCTTTTCTTTGAAAAAGTCAGGAAGTAGAATAGGAAAATTTCTACCGTACTAATCAAGACGAAATCAATTTCAAAAATCAAGTGCGTATCTGTATTCTTTGAAATAGTCAAAGTAATCAAAAAGGAGGAAAGTTCTTTGCCATATCGAACGTCTCAAGTTAAGGCCGTGAGCATCAAGACAGAAAGTAAATCAGGAAAGCCGTGCGCATCAAGGAATGAAATTTTTTGGAAAGTATAGAACTGATACGAATGAAATCAAGTGATTCGAATTCATATAAATACAGAACCCAAGTAATCATCATCGGCATCGAGTTTTCATACGAAAATCACAATAGAACAAACAGAAAAATTACATACCGAATCAACAACTCGATCATCAGAGAACGAGCGAGCAAAAGCAACGCAAAACAGTGAATTAATCATCAGAGAACAACCGCGAGCAACGAGCAACACAAATCAGAGGAATCGATCATCAGAAAGCCCCAAATTTCACAGAAGAACGAAGCCCTAATTCGACAAAGGGATCGGCCACAATTGTTTCAGAAGGAAGAATAAAGAGGCCGACATTTTTCACAAGACAAAAAGAAAAAAAAGGATCGGGTTCAAGAATTAGTAGGCCGGCCTTCATTATAAAAAGGGGGTTTTAGTTTAGGGTTTAATTTTAAAGGGGTTTTTAGTTTTATTTTGTGCAAAAATTGTAGAGTCAAAGTTCGTATTTTAATTTTTGCTCCTGGTTTTAATTTTGAAGTCTGTTTTTCCTTTCGAGTCAAAAGAATTTGTAAATCACCACCTTGGTTGTAGGTCGTGTCAGATTGTCTAGTTAGAATTAGTTCAGTGAGCAGGGTGTGCGAGTTTGCAAAACTCTATAGGCGGAGCAGAGTTTGCGAGTAAGCGAAACTCTATAGGCGGAGCAGGGTGTGCGAGTCTATGAGAGTGTTTGTGACCGGGAGCAAAAGGGTTTGCGAGTCTAGTAGAGTGTTTGTAAGCGAGATACTGTTTAATTCTAATAGAAATCTGGGAATGCAGCAGTATGAAGGGGTTACCGAAGCTGGGTAAATTTTGTGTATGATTTACTTTTCAGCATATTTATTTCTGCAGTTTGTTTCTGTGTTTAAATCGAGAAAATTTGCTATAACCCTATTCAACCCCCCTCTAGGGTTAATCTAGATCCTACAAAGTTGAGTTAGCTTCTTTCTATAAGGTAATGCACTTAAGGGTGGAATATAAGATTAATATAATTTCTTCTGAATTACAGTTTACAAAATTTTACAAGGTAAGGGTTTATAATGTAATGACCCAGGATTATTATTAATTTAAATTTGAATATTTAATTAATTTTAAATATTAATAAGTGAATTTATAAGTCGAATAAATTTTATTTTGAATAATTGAATTTAATGGGGTAATTAAATCGATAATTTAATATGTTAAATTATGAAAATTACGTTAAATATGATTGAAAATGATTTGTAAAATTTTATTTTATCATATGGGAGTTAGAACGATATTTTAGAACTTTTAAAATCGAATTTAAAGTTAATTTTCGAAAATTGAATATTTTAATATTAAAATCGACTAGTGAAAATAGTCAACTTTTGAACAGTCTCAGAATTGGACGAAACTAGTTCCATTGGATCCGTAATAGTTAGTTATTATCGGATTTCAATTTTCGTAGCAATCGGAGTTATCGTTTGATCGTGGCAGCTCGAAACGCATCGAATTATTTTTAATTTTAATCTGGCGAGTTAAAATAGCCATTTTTCAAAAATCTCGGATTTCGACGAAACCAGTTTTATCGGATCCGTAATGTGATATTATTGTAAGGTTTCAAATTTCGTGTCAATTGGATTTACCGTTTGTCCGGTACAAATTAAAACGCCTAGAAAATCGTTTAAATCGGTTTAATTTAAATTGAACGTTTGTTGCCATAACTCGCACAGATGTCCGAATTAGCTTCCGAAACCTGTTCCATTATGTCCGGAACACGGGGTAAACCCTAGAAACGCTGGTTACGGCGCGTGAATCGGAGTTCGGAATTTCCGGAGTGAATAGTGTCGTTTTTTCTCTATAAATAGCCACCATCACAAATAAAAAAAATTATATAAACTAAACCCTAATCTATAAACGGCAGCCGCCTCCTATGGTGTGAACGGCCAGAAAATCATCTTCTTCTCCTCCTCTTTTCTCTTCATCCATTAACAATTATACGAAACCTCCAACTAGAAAGTTGTAGAGAGTAACAAGATCTTGATATCCAACGGCTATGATCGCGAATGGTGTTACGAATTGGCGGCAAATCGAGGTGGAAGGGGGCCGGTTGCGCATGCGTTTTCTGATGATAGGGGGGCTGAGCTCCTTGCTCCTCTGGCCGAGTATGGCTCTTGCGAAGGGGGTCGGGATGGTGAGGGTTTGATGAAGTTTAGTCGAGTATTGGAGGAGCTAAGTCGAGCCTTAGTTCTATGCTATGGGTTTTGTGCGCGTATATGTTACCTGGAAACGTGAAAGAGGAAGGAGAAGGGGGGGGGGGGGAGCGCGCACAGATCTGATGGGCTTGGGATTGAGATCCAACGGCCACGATCAACTGTAGGTTTAAATTATATGATTTAGTTGTAAATTATTATAATAAATTCGTATAAACTTTGAAAAATCATAACTTTTTCATACGAGGTCAAAAACGCGCGAAACCAGTTGCGTTGGAATCGTATGGACGAGCACTACGCGATGGAGTTGGATTGGAGTCGTTTGGAGTTAGTGAGAATTTTGGGTACGTCCGTTTAATTTTATTCGAAATAAATCGCTAAAACGAAATAAAATCAAGGTGAGAACTTCTCACTCAATCGAATCAGTTTCGATTTTATTTTAAATAGTTAGATTTAAAATATTTGAATGCATGTTTGAATGATGTTTGTATCTATTGATTGTTAAAATAGACATTATGCGCCGTTAGTAAGCGGATGTTATTTATTAAAAACATATACTGCGAATATTTCATAAACAGTGAAATTGGTATTATATATGATAGCAATATATATATATTGGCATATGTATATATTGGAGTTATTGATTTCCCGCATTTTTTTAGCAGATGAGACCCTATTGCGCCGTCTATTAAGCGGATAATATTTTAAATTCCATATACCGCGATAATTTCGTACTGGAGCGGAATTGGTATTGTGCTAATGTTTGTGGATGCAGGAAAACAGGTTGGAGGGATCCAACTGGATTCATCAACAGTTTTTTTTTGATTTCAGATATTTTGATATTTGATGGATTATCATATCGATATATGATATCGTTGTTGTCGTGATTGACTATTTGGTGTGTAGCATCATTGGACCAAACTTTGGAACTTTAAAATGATTTTTAAAGTGATTTTTGAAAATATACTATATGTTTGGAAATTGATTCATTTTAAATAAATAACGTTATGATTTTTAATGTTATAAAAATTATGATTTTTGAGGAATATAGTTAAAAGTTGATTTTTGAAAATATGAGGCTAATGATTTTATAAAATAGTTTAATCGGAATTTTTGAATTTATTATAAAAAAGTTTAAAAATAGGATTTATAAAATTTGATTATTTTATAAATCAAAATAGAAATGAAATTATAAAGGACTTTGAAGACGTTTTAAAATATTAATATAAAATGATTTTATAAAGGATTTATAAATTGATATCTATAAATTAAACCATTTGAATTATAAAACGAGTTTTTATAAGTGTTTGAATGAAGTGAAAATGGATTGCATAAATGAATGAAATTTATAAAATTATAAATGGTGAAGTTATAAATGAAATTTATAAATAGTAAGATCATAAATTTTGTGAAGTTATTAAAGAATATATTTGGATAAATAATTGAATCTTATAAGTTATAAGATTTATAATTATGAAGTTTAAAAGAACGATTTTGTAAAATAATCGTTTTATAAGCATTTAACTTATAATATGAACTTTTGGTTTATAATTGAGTTATGAATTGAATAGATTTATAATGGAATTTATAAACGTTGTTTTCTAAATTCGTAAACAACTCATTTTGATAAGTAAATTGTTGAAACCTATTAATGGAGTTATATTCACGTTTTTGACTGTGAATAATACTTTAAAATAAAATGAATAGAAATGATGAAATTGTTAATTGAAGTATATTCACGTTTTTGAATAGTGAATAATATGTTAAAGAAAATGTTTAGAAGGTGATATTTTAAATGGAATTAAAATGATCTAACTATGTTTTAAATGTGTTGAGATTCGAAACCATAGATTTCAACATTCATTGTTGAAATAGACGTTTTCGAGAAATAAAAGGAAATGATGGACTATAGCACTATTGTTATAGTAAATGATTTCCGAAAGGAAATGTTTTGTATAGTATTGGGATTTATATATCTATCTTAAATTTCGAATCCCTATACTAGTGATTTTGGGTTGTCGTAACAATGTTTTACGCAACATTCGTTTTGGCCCAAATAAATATGTTTAAGAGAATGATTTCCTTAAAGAATGAAATATATACTTAATCTCGATTTAAGTATATTGAATATTTTCCAAGTATTGAAAATAAATAAAATTTGTGAATTACTTATGAATAATAAGTATGGAAATGTTTTTCCAATGTGAAATGAAACGTTTTGAGAATCTATCCTTTTGAAGATAAATTGAAATAAATAATTGAAAATCGTATATCAGTAGATATTGTGAAATATAAATTCACTATGGAATTTATAAAAGAGTGGAATTTGTTTCAAAATAAATATTGATTTATTTTTGAAGTGTGAAAATTATATATCTTGTAAAGATATTTTTGGGAAGTAAATAATTTGGAAAATTATTTGGAAACTGGTGATGTGTGCATATCCATTGATAGTACAATAACCGACTATCAATATTTCCCTTTGAATGGGTAATTGATGTGATTTGTTGAATTTGAATGCCACGCTTATTTTTGAATAAGCGCTCACTATTCGGGTTAACCGAGAAAGGACCATGGGGTCGTATAACCCATTCCGAATATGTGATACGTCGTTATGAATTGCATTTGATGACCGGTGTTGAAGACCGGGTATTTGCGAAAGCGATAGGATGACCTATCGATTGTCTCTGCATTGGGTAGCTCCTGGTATAGAGATTTCCTAAGTGATGGGAAATTCGATCGGGATTGTGAATACCCGGATTGCAAGGGCTTCGTGAGAAGTGCCTTCGGTTTTGTTCGAGCCCGGAACAGACTTGTATGGATTGTATGTCTGACGTTACAAATTGAGATATAAAGCAGATTTCTTTCAAATATATTTCTGTTGGTGGCGGAGAATTTATTCTTTTAGCTTAACACCCTTCTCTGAGACGTACGAGCTCAGAGGTTATGTAGTTGAAGGTTATCAGCGATATATTCCCAATTTGGTAATGTGACATGCTGAGTGTTGCTGTGAAATGATCATTGTGTCGATTATTTGTGATAGGATCATTTGTTTGATCGTCTATCCTGGTGATCATTTCTATGATCATTTGTTGACCCAAAGCATGGTTTTTGTATAAAGTATGTTTTTGTGGACGTCACTTCGTCGAGCCTCACACCCCGTGAATGATCAAAACAGGAAAGATGCGGCAAGGTTATGAGGGGTAGCGCCCTTTAGGATATGTGCATTTCCTTCTGGAAAAGGGTGGTATCATGGTTTGGAGCCCAGATACTTACTCATGTTGAAAACACTTTATGATTGTGTGAATTGATTGCGAGCGCTCGGTTGAAAGGTCCCAAAGGACCGGGGGATGGCATATTCAGTCAGTTGTTACTCAGTTAGGGGTAACCCGGCCTTGTGTTGGTAGAGATCCGGTTTGGTTCTCGGGGATGTCCTTCCAGAGGCATTCTCATGTGGCAATCGGAAGTTCCTTGGCCTGATCATTCGTTGGAAATCCAAAGAAACAATACAAGACTTGTACGGTTTTAGTTGTATAACCTGCTATGGAATGTGGCGGTAACCTGCTATTGAACATAGTTAGCTATAGTAGGCATAGTTCGAAATGTCTATGCTGGCTAAGATTTATATTCTACTTTCGAAATGAATTTTTCCTACACTATGCACTAGTAATAATATCAAATGTCTTTTTAAATGCGTATCAAGCATCTTTGACTATCATAAGGAGAAATCTCCTCCGATTCTGCGTTTGTATTGTGTGTGTGTGCGGGAGGCCTTATGGTAGTCTCATTTTTAAAAGCATTGCGAATTGACTTTAAAAATATTACTCTATTTTGATTTTAAAGATAAATAAACTGTTTTGAGTTCTCACACCAGTCACATGACTGACTCGGAGTTATTGTTTTCCTTCCTAAACTCTGGGTGCCCACCAATTTCTACACGGGCAGTCAAGAGTTAAGGTTTATCAGGATATTTTGGATATTCTGGAGTTGCTGAAGGCAAGCTGGATGGCATGGCGTATTACTAGTATATAGTATTTCTTTTTCCGCTGCACTGTTTGATGTTGTTGTTGTACACTCTGATGTAATGATGATATGATGTGATGTAATGTAATAACTGATATAGTTCTTTGTTTAAAGATTATTCATTTATTTATTATATGTTGTTCCGTTGCGAATTGTGAGATTCTGATGTTGTTCTGTTGTTTTCTATTCCGTTCTATTTTCTATTTTCTTTTCTTTCTTTTTTTCTCTCCTCTTCTCTCTCTTTCCTTTTCTTAAACCATAACATTTCGGGTTTTCGACCTTCGATTTCTCGGCAGTCGATAAAGTGAGTATCGATGTTGAATTTTCGAAAGTCGAAAATTTCCGGGACGTTACATATAAGAAACTCTAACAAATCCTAGGCCAAGAAGTTGGCTGGTTGTGTGAGTCAAAAAATTGCACGTAATAATTGTTCATAAGAGAATTTGTATGAATCTTTCCAAAAGGATTTTGAAAAGACTATCACTAGATGATATATTTATGTTTTGAACATAATTTTGCAAACTAAAATTAAATCATTTTTATAAATAAAGAAATTCATAAAACATTTATGAATACCTATTCTATTGCACCGAGAAACAATTTTTGTCTCAAGGTATACCAACTTCGTTGTCAAGATTTTTTTTAAAGGAATTATTGGTAGTAAAAATGGAATTAGTACTATCCGTAGATAAAACTGATTATACGAGATGAAATGAAATTAAGTAACCTAAACGAACACATAGCATTAGAATGTCTGATAAGTATTCCTGCACATCAAAGAGAAGCTATGAGTTTCTTATTAATGTAGAAAATATACAATCCTCAATTTTTCAAGCCATTAAGGATGTTAGCTCCATTCGAAAGAATTCTAAGTATGCTATCAAAATATGATTTTGGTAGTCGTAAACTAAATAATGTAACCCATCTGACGTGAGTGTGTCTTTATGAGCAAGACTAATGTAGTTGGAATTAAATGAACAATGTTGATAAGAATAATGTCGCAAAATTTCAATTGTTGAAATTAGCGTAATAGATTTGGTATTAAACGTGCTCAAGTTAACTTGGATTTACTCACAAAATAACCACTTGATATGACTTTATTGTTATGTATGTGTCGAAACAGAATTCTAAATAAAGATTTAGCGTAAACTGTTTACACATAATTACCAAAATGTCTCTAAGTCAAGGAGAGTGATATTGGGTTTGTGACTCTGTGGATATGATCCAAGAAATGATAGAAGTATCATTTTATAAGCATCAAAATTGAACAAATATTTTGACAGAAATATCAAATAGTTTGATTTTCAATCAAAGTGTAGAGAAAACTTATGTTCATAAGAAAGAATGTCAAAAAGTACATTGATATTTCTAAACTATAAGTAAACAATATGTTATTGATTTTAGCGATGTACTTGTGTTAAAACCAGCCTAAGTTGTTTTAATACTCAACATTGGATCAATAAACGATGTCGTTTATAGTAAGTATAAAAGATGTCGGGAATGTCCCAAATGATATGCAATGACACCTTATTAAAATATTTAATACAAAATATATAAGATTGATTCCTCTTCATTGGCAATAGGAATTATCATACATGTTATGTTATCTACGATATCATGATTTTTTTTATATATTTGATACATGATGCAAATTTCAAATTCAATTGATATCACTAAATGGTTGTTTGAAGTGTTCTCATGTACTTATGAAATATTAGGGAATTGTTTACAGAAATAATAAATTCCTTATGAAGGAATGTCCAGACTCAAACATTCACAAGTAATATTGAGTATAATATGTCAATTACAAATCATTAAGTTGGAAATGTTCCAAATGAAAGACTGTAGTTGATTTAATGAAAAACGGCTAGGTACATCTCCTTGAATAGCGCTACAATAAAAGCAATATATATAAAAATATAAGTGCACAAGTTTCTAACCGATCCGATTCCAAATGTTGAGAATCTCATGACTTAGTTATATGATAAAAATGTCGTAATATAGTTCGTAAAAGAATTTAGAACTCACTAAAGTCAAGAGACATACTCTGAAATGTTCCACATGATAAAATGGTTTATCACCATCAAAGTGAGTTAATTGACACAAAATATAATAGCATAATGTTCACAAAGGGACCGACCTAATCGATTTTGAGAAAACTAATTGGAGAAGTTGGAAAAGATTCCATAGTTGACCCCAAGTGAAAGTGGGAGATTGATAGAGTTTGGGGTATGCCCTAGGATCAATTATGTAATTTTTTGCACACATCTAATTGATTGATCAATCTTGTTCATACTAAAGGTATTTCCTTTCTATTATATACTTGATATAATATGGTTATATTAACTAATCAATTTAATTAAAAGTATACTCAATAGAAAATCCACAAACGGTATGTTTTGTGATAGTAGTTACAAAGTGTTGTAACCGTAAATAATCTATCACAATGAAACAAATATACCATTTTAAATGTTCCTAGTCAAGATGCATCAAGACTGAATATCGATGTATCCGTCGAGACTAGAGTATGCAACACTGTCTAAATGATGGGCAGTGTATTACTCATGACTGTTGGGGACACCAAGGGGGTACGTACTGATAGTTATTGGATAATTATGAAACGACTCGCTCGATAGTTTTCTGTTGGTTAATCTAACTATGGTCAAACAGAACATATCGATGGGATTGATTTACACAGTTCTCATGACTTGAAAATACTATGGATCTTCAATATGAAAGCTCCACTTTGATTATAGTCAAATCATGGTATGGCGTTCCATCGATTGACTATATTTGGGTCGAGTTGAAGTATTGGAAGTGAAACACTATTCAAAAAAGGATTCGTCTCCTCGGTTATATGGGGTTAGTATCATGGTCAACTCAAAGCCAAATTCTCTAGCCAGAGCATTTTGATTAATAATAATTATTACTATTGAACCAAGGACTTTGTGTTTGGACTATCAAGTTGAAAGAGGACAATATTGGAATATTGGCCATTACCAAATTCCATAAGTCCTAATATAATATACTTTTGACGAAGAGAATTGGCGTAAATAATTGTCATTATCAGGTTGTAAAGAATTGGCGAAATATTAATTATTGTTAATTTATTTGATGTATTGAATGTTATTGGTAATTATTTTAATGCACATATAAAAGATGTATTCGCATATGTCGATATGTGGTATCAGTATAATTTTAAACATGTTTTAAACAATAAAATAATTACATAAAAGTTGTTTTATTTTATTTTATTTTGAAAAGTTGCATATTTGGAATGTGCTTGGATCAGCTGTATAATGGTAAAAGAAGGAAATCAATTAATGAGATTAATTGAAATTTAAGAAGTGGAAATAAAGAAGGAAGCTTTTAGAGGAGAATAGGAAATGGTTTCTTTAATTATATTGAAAACAAAACCTCCTCGTTTTTGAAAGTACAGAGAATAGAACATGACTTTCATTTTTTGTTCTTTTTCTTCCTCTTATCTATCAATCATTCATGGCTGTACATCCAAAATAACCATCAAAATAAATTCAATCTACATCAAACTAAATTAAAAAGGTAGTTTATTCTTCACTTGAAGAGTGGGATGGTGATTTTCTTGAAATCTGAGGAGATGCCACAAATCAAGGTGTAATGAAGGGCAAGGTCTATCTGATGTAGAGAGTAATTAATCAGATCTAGGTATTCTTCTATCATTCAAGGTTCTTCTACATGCTTTATCTTAAAGTAACTGTATGTGTGTATAATTCTATATTTACATATCTTATAATTTGTTCATATCCCCTTAATCTCTATCGTTCCCTTCTGTTCATAATTGTGAATTTGAATTTTGATTTGAACATCTCCATTCCTGTAACGACGGGGTTTTTTCGATCCTCCAAAAGGGGCATTAATACGTCCACTTTTTTACATGCCGAGAAATCAAATGCCGAAAAACCCAATTGTTAGTGAAAAAGAAAGAAGGAAGAAGACAAATAGTAAACTAAACCGCACAGAACCTCATGGCGGAATGAATAGTCTATAATACATGATAAAATTTACACTAAGTCCACTGTATTTCTCCATGATCGTCATCTAAATCTAATAGAAATTGATATTTATTGCCATCTACCTTAACCACTTCTTCTAAAGATAGTGCTTGAGTTGCATCATCATCACAACAGCTTGGAACATGGGAAATAATTGGATTAGCAGTAGTTATTATTCCATTCTCATTTGAATTAACTTGTTCAGGTGTTTGTCTAACAACAGTCGCTTGAACTCCCCTCCTTCTATTAATTCTTTTCCAAACTTTTTTATTCTTCAATTAACTAACCTTGTTTGTATTTCCTCCTTATTTTTATAATTAGATTTTTCTTTCCTTCATGTTCTTTAGACCGGGTATCTTTATTTGCTACAGTTTGAGAAATGCAGGCAGAAGTATCATGTCCAAAAGATTTGCATAGCATACATATATCAGGTTTCCACAAATAATTAACAAAAATTGTTGCTCACTTCCATCTAAATGCTTGACTATGAAGCTATCTATGAAAGCTTGATTGGGCCTTATTTCTACCATACATTTAGCATGGGAAATTCTTTCAAGCTTCTCTATGTAAACATCCATGCATAAGAGTTTACCAATTCTAGAGACTAACCAATTGATTCCAAGATAAGACCAGGTATAAATAGGGCTATTAGATAATTGAAGCCAAAGTCGAACAGACTTGACTTGACCACATACATTATCCAAATCAAGATTCCATTCTTGAATTAATTTTTTTTTATTTCTCATTATTATTGGATCTACTTTTAAAATCGTCTCTCTATCATCACAGTTGGAGAGGAGAAAACGAAACACTACCCCATCAAACTTAACCTTTACAATTCCTTCAAGTCTCCATAACTTCTTGAGGTGATCAACAACAGTAGAGAAGGATGGAGGTTTATCAAGGAATAACCAACAACATAGTCCTTCTACACCGCTATTCCAACATCAATGACATCAGAAGGTGGCACAAGTGCATCTCCTTGGAACTGAAGTTGTACATCAATAGGGGTGTAAGAACTAGCATTATGTGGTTTTGATTTTAAAAGCCCGGACAAGGCCTTCACATGTGGAGGATTGTACTACAGAGGTTGGCTTGAAAAGGTGGAAGAGAAATTGGGTCAGGCAGAGGTGGGTTGACGGGGATGGAAGAAGAAGTGGTAGGTAGTGAATGAACTAGAACAGAAGAAAGAGGTGGAAGAGGTAGCTCAACAGACTGGCATGGAGGAGGAAGGATATAAGGTAGGTAAGTATCAGTAGGGGGAGGGACAGGGAGGATAGTGAACATGATTGGAAAGGACAGCAGGACAAGTCAGGGTAAGCAATCGAATAGTGGGAAGTGTGGTGGTGAAAAAAGAAAAAGGCTGGCAGCCATTGGAAAGGAAGAAAGAAATTTTTCACTTCGCCTTTCAATTAATTGTTTTTTTAGGATATTTAAAGTTAATGATTTTCCATTTATTTATAATATTCATTGCAAATAATTATTATCATATAGTGATGTTTTGTGGTAAATGATTAAAATTATTTATAAATGTTTCCAAGACCCAGAAATGGAGTCGAAAGACTTAGATTTTGTACAGGAGTTATAAAATGGTTTAAAGAACTAAGGAAGGGTTATTTTCAAGGTGAAAGTGTTTCTAAATGGTTAGATATTCGTAAATGAATTTTAGAAGCGGGTTAATAGATTTATAAAAGAAGTTTATAAATTGTATATGGGTTCATAAAGAGTAATAAATGTTTTTGAAATTTACGAGAAGTTTATAAGTGATTGAATTCTTGGTAAAGGAATTATTAATGTTTCTCGGAGATTTATAAAATGGTTTATAAACGATCCTAGAGAATTGTAAGCAGAATTATAAACGATTTGAGAATCAAATAAAAAGAAAACTTTTCTAAATTTTGTAGATATACTTATACCGTTGGGAAGAGTATATGGCTATTGCTAAATATGGAAATATAGGGATTTGAAAATATATCTTTTAAAGGTGTTTGTTGTAACGACCCCGGATTTTTATGAATTTAATTTGATAATTTAAATGAATTTTTGAATTAAAATTTGTAAAATTGATTTTAAATGGCAGCGAGTTTCCCCGATTCAAATAGAAAATATATTAAGTCATATGAATTTGGAAATTTGTATATATGTGAATATATATGTATATTTTGGATTAGAAATAAAATCTTAAATAAATGGTTTTAAAATAAAAAGGAATAAAAAAATAAGTAGTCATGTAAGAATATAAATAAATATACATGTTAATGTAATAAAAATAAATATAACAACTTTTAAAATATGTACATAAAGTAAAATAAATATATTTAAGTATAAACAAATCAAACATAATAAATACAAACAAATATAAAAGTAAGTATGCAGGCTAAACAAAGTAATGGAAAAAAAAAATATCTATGAACAAAATAATAATAATAAAATAAGTAAAAACATAAAGGACTTAAGCATTGAATGCTTACATCTCAACAAAAATAAACAAGTACAACATCACTGCAGCCTCCCTTTGTAAAGTAACCTCTGATATACATATGACAGGAAAGTATATATGCATGAACACTTGCAAAATGATGAAAACCAATCAAAGTACATACGAATAGGAGTTAAAATTATCTTCAGCCATGACTGTTGTACAACATAAACCATCACCCTATACACTACAACATCACCTATAACTTCTTTTTTATATACATCACCTTCTCATCTCAGTTTTGTTCACCATTATAAACCGAAGTATAAAGGTCATTCTTTAGCTAAAACAATCATTCAACATAAAACATTTTCCCTCAATCAAAGCTTGACAGTTTGGAAGCAAAAGTAAAGCTTTAGATAAACCAAACTCCAACTTGTAAACTCTTGGATTCAAACAATGATCTGGAAGGTGAGTAAACTTAATATCAAATTTATGTTTGAAGATGATCAGTGGATGATTTATGTCAATATGGTTTGGATTCCTTCTTCATTGCTGTGAATATAAGTTTGTTTTGACGATAGAGAGACAGGTTCTTCTCTGTTCATGGTTTAGGATGAGACCAATATTAAAAAAAAATTTGATTCCCCTATTCCTATTCACTTTCAAGCTTTGATGTTTAAAGTAAAAAGGTGTATTTAGGTAAGGACTTTGATCTAAAAATAATTCCATGAAAAAAAAAGAAAAAAAAACGTATGTAGGAAGGAAGATTCAGTTTTTACAGAGGGTACTTAAAACTCTGAAATTTTTGAATTTAATAAAACATTGATTCAAGTTTGTAGTATGAATCCTTACACGAAACAATGATTTTTAAGGCAAATTTGGTGATTTTTAATGGTGAGTTTCATGAGCAGTTTGGAGATGAGCGTGTGAGGCATTTTGATCGAATTCAGGTGATTGATGGAACTGGGGTGGTCGGGGTCGTGCGTGAAGGTGGAGGAGCGTACCACGGTGATGGGAAAAATAATGGGAAGTAGTCGCGAGGTAGGAGGTAGCGGCGGTGTTGAATTTCCCCTGGGAACCCTAGTTTTACTGATGCTTATATTTGTGATCGCCACGTCGTCGTCGTAGCATCGAGTGCGGCCGCGTTTGGAGGGGAGGTGTCTGGGTCATGGATGAGCATGTAGGCGAAGGGAGCGGTGATGCTGGAGGTCGTAGTTGTCAGGCCGAGGCATTTTTGTGAGTGGTGATGGGTTCGAAGTTATCGAGCTATGCTCGATTTTGATCGACAATGCAATTGGGTTGTTTGATGATTCGTGGTCAACGTTGAAGTGATTTACGACTTGAAGGGGGTGTCCTCGATCGCTAGAGCCCCGGCGTCGCCACGTACACGTGCACGTGCACGTTTGAGATTTGGGTTGGCTGTGGGTTGCGTCGTTAAAGAAGAAGCTGGGTAAACTCTCGTGTGTTGACTCGAAGCTTTGCTCGAGTTTCTGTGGGTTGGACTCGAAGGGAGAACGGGAAGCCTCGGGTTTAAAGAGTTGTTCAAAATTTTCAACCTGAACCCGTTTCCATAATTTTAGGCTAAATTAAAAATTCAAATTCAAGTTGAATTGGAGTTAAATTTGGAAACAAATAAAGTTTAAATTTCAAATTGTTTTCTTTTATAACTTTAAAAGCAACTAAATGTTTGGAGCAATTTGAATTCAAAATAAGATTGAATTGTAGATGAAAGATTTAAACAAGCTGAAACTTAAAAGTTTAAACCTGAAATAAATTTTTAAATCAGGTTTTTAAAATTTTAAAATAAATTTTAGTTTATAACTTAAGTGTTTAAAATAAATTAAATATACTAAAGTTAAAAAGAGGAAAGGAAAATTGATTTGTATCTCTTTAAGAATTTCCTTTATAATAAATTGTTCTTTAACATGTAATTTAAAATGTTAGAAAATTCTATTTTAAACTTATTTAAAGATAAATAAGAATTCATTTCAATCTTGAATTTAAAATGGAATTGAAAAAGGGAATTTGAGAACAATGAATTAGATCGATTTATTTTATAATAATCATTTATGGAATTGTGAAGTGTAATTAGTTAATGATAATAATTAAAGAATTAATTATTATATATAATTAAGTGAGTTAATTGGATTAGTTCAGATTTATCACTTAAGTTAATTAGTTCAGAATAATCACCCAAATATTTTATAAAATATAATTACTTAGAGAAGTAATAGATAATTAATGGATGTAATCAATTAAATGATGATTGAAATTTGAGTAAATTATTTGTTAATATATTTAAAAGATTAATGAATAATGGTGATTAATTAAGATTAATTTAATAATTAACGATTAATTGATTCATTGATTAAGGATGATAGTTAATAATTAAGGGTTAACTAATAAATTGTGAGTGGAAATTTATTTCAAATAATTTGTAATTAAATTATGATAATTAACCCAGATTAATAATTGATACATCCGATTTAAATTAATTATTTGATTAATAAATTCATTTGTGAATGTTTGGACTTGGCTGAATAGTTGTTTTGTTTGATACCCCTGATAGGTGATGCTTTGTTTTGAGCTGTGTGACTTATCTATCTGTAATTTATATCTGTGATCTGTAAATAAAGATGAGCGTTATAGTTATACTGCTTATCAACTATATTTCTGTGTTTTGATCTGTGATGGTTGAATGATGTTGCACTATTGTGTTAAACCCCTGGACCACACCATGCACACACAATGATGGATTTCACGAGGAAATCGATTAAGTCACAGATTTTGAAATAGTTTAAAATTTGAATTTTTAAATTCAAATGTTTTGGAAATGGAATCGAAATAAATGTGAAAAGCTTTGGAATGGAATTCCAAGATAAAATTTATTTTTAAATTACTTGATTTAGTTTTGGAAATTTAAATAATTTGATTTAAATTTGAATTCAAAATTAGGAATTGAGTTCTATGATTTGAAATTAGGGATTAAAAATGTTATGTTAGTTATATACGGCTTGAAACCATATTTAAAGTATTGTTTTGGGAATTCGAATTAAACCAAAGATTGTAACTTGTATAAAAGAAATCGGGTTTATCCAAATTAAAACTGTTGTTTTTAAATGATAAAAAGCTTTCGTTTCAAATCTTATTAAAAGGAATTCCAAGTTAAATTAAAATAGTTTTCCAAGATATAGATGAATATTCGGAAAACGAATTTTGAAAATGAATATTTGGGAACGATTTGAAAACTATGAGACAAATCTTTGATTTAAAAGATTTAAATGAATTAATCTTTTTGAAACGGAATTGTTTTGAAATCCGGAAAAGAATACTTGTGAAAGTAGGTGAACTTTATGAAATAAATCTTTTTGTTAAAGATTTGAAATGGTAATTGGTTTAAACCATTGAAAAGAAAGTTTTGAATTATTAAGTTGTGACTTAATTGAAATCCCATATCCATATGTTTTAAAATATTTTTCGCTCACCATTCGGTTTAACCGGGAAAGGACCTTTGTGTCATATAACCCATTCCGAATATGTGATTCGACGTTATGGATAGCATTTGAAGACCGGTGATGAAGACCGGGTATTTGCGAAAGCGATAGGATGACCTATCGATTGTTTCTACACCGAGTCGCGCCGATATAGAGACTCCCTAAGTGATGGGAAATCCGATCAGGATTGTGAATATCCGGATTGCAAGGACTTCTTTGGAAGTGCCTTCGGTTCTGTTCGAACCCGGAACAGACTTGTATGGATTGTATGTCTGACATTACAATTGAGATATAAAGCTGATTTCTTTCAAATATATTTCTGTTGGTGGCGGAGAATTTATTCTCTTAGCTTAACACCCTTCTATGAGACGTACGAGCTCAGAGGTTATGTAGTTGAAGGTTATCAACGATATATTCCCAATTTGGTAATGTGACATGCTGAGTGTTGCTGTGAAATGATCATTGTGTTGATCATTTGTGATAGGATCATTTGTTTGAGCGTTTATCTTTGTGATCATTTCTATGATCATTTGTTGACCCAAAGCACAGCTTTTGTATAAAGCGTGGCTTTGTGGACGAGACTTCGTCGAGCCTCACACCCTGAAATGGTCGAAACAGGAAAGATGCAGCAAGGTTATTGGGGGTAGCGCCCCTTAGGGTATGTGCATTTCCTTCTGGATAGAGGTGGTATCATGGTATGAAGCCCAGATACTTAACTTATGTTGATATCGCAGATACATATACATATATATACATATACATACATATATATATATATATATATATATATATATATATATATATATATATATAACTTTGTGATTTGTTGCTGGGGCCCCGGTTAAAGGTTGGTTACGACGGGAAATGGCATATTCGTGTCAGTAGTTACCCAGTTAGGGGTAACCCGACCTTGTGTTGGCAGAGATCCGGTTTGGTTCTCGGGAACGTCTTTCCAGAGGTGTTCTCATGTGGCAATGGGAAGTTCCTTGGCCTGACCATTTGTTGGAAATCCAAAGAAACAATACGAGACTTGTACGGTTGTAGTTGTAGAACCTGCCATGGAATGTGGCGGTAACCTGCTATTGAACATGGTAGCTATAGTAGGCATACGATAATGGTCATATGTTGGCTAAGATTTATGTCTTTACTTTCGAAATAAATTTTTCCTACACTATGCACTAGTAATAATATCAAATGTTTCTTTTTAATGCTTATCAAGCATCTTTGACTATCATAAGGAGAAATCTCCTCCGATTCTGTGTTTGCATTGTGTGTGCGTGCGGGAGGCCTTATGGTAGTCTCATTTTTAAAAGCATTGCGAATTGACTATAAAATTCTTTCTTGATTATTTTTAAAAGATAAACTGTTTTTGTTGCTCACACCAGTCCCATGACTGATCGAGAGTTTATTGTTTCTTTCCTAAACTCTGGGTGCTCAAAATTTTTCTACACGAGCAGTCTAGAGTTGGGTTTTTCAGATAGTCAGGTTTAGTAGATTATCTGGAGTTAGTTCAGTCTTTGGACCACACTAGTCTTGCTTAGCTTGGTGCATCGTTTTTGGGGGTTCGAGCTATTGCTGGATTGATTCTTGGAAATGGAGTTGCAGTTCTCGGAGTTCTCTTTTGAAGACTATCTTAGAGTTAGTGGTTCCGTTGCTAGATGTCATCTATTTTCTTTTCCGCTGCTATTTTATTGTATCATATCTTTGATGTATATTGATATCTATTGGATCATCTGTTGTATCAGATATTGTATCAAAGCTATATATCAATGTATTATTCTTTTATTCCGCTGTGTTATTTACTTAATGTTGTTATAAGCTCCGGCGAATCGGATTTGAACGGTCGAATCTATGACATTCGAATATGATATGAAGTATGGATGTCGATTTTCGAGCGGGAAAAATCCAGTTCGTCACATTTGGTATCAGAGCTAAGGTTGAACTTTAGCTCAGGAGTATAACACATTAAGTAGCTCATTAGAGATATGGTGAAGTATGCCCTAGAATGAGTATATCCCTAAGATATCCGTTTGAATGTGTCAGTAAATTCTCTTACTATCCAGTGATAGTGAGTATGAGTGCAAGGAGAGAACGAGATAGGGGACAGGGGGATACGACTATAAATGGTCGATACTCTGTAAGAACCGTGGAAATAATTTTCTTCTCGATATTCTTTGATTCGTTTCTAAATTCTTTTGATTGCTTCGTGACAGCTCCAGAAAGAAGTTTCGGTGCGGTGATGCCCTACGAATCATTGTAGAATTTTTTTACTTCGTATCCTCATCAGTTTCTTATCAGTTTTTCGATTTAAACTTTAATGAATTAGAAATTTTGAATAAATTTGAAATTTTAAATTGAGTTAAATTGGTTAATGACATATAAGGATAAATTGAATTGTATCGGTAAAACGATTTCGTTTAAAACCAAATTTTAGATTTCTTTTATAACTTCTTGGGTAGAATAAAATCTGAAATATAAAATTTGTTGTATTTCTCAAATTCTAAAACCATTAGGATCTTAATATTTAGATTTTGATTTTAATTGTAGAGAACAAATAACATCAGCCGAGGTGGAAAGACCAGAAGGGTTGGTGATTTTGGTTCATCTAGTAGGACTCAGGATGATTCGGGTGAACCATCAGCACACGAGGAGGTGCCAGAGGAGCCTGTGGTGCAGCCACAACCTCAAGTTGAAGAACCCAAGGAAGAGTCCGGAAATGAAGAAGAGTTCGAAGAAGAATTTGAGGAAGAGTTTGAGGTGGAAGAAGAACCTGAAATGGAGATAGAGTCCGAAGGTGATGAAGAAATTCATTGGGATTTAGATAATGCCGTAGAGGATGATGATGCTATAGAAGACGAGGAGCTAGATGGCGGAGGTTTTATTCAGATAGACTCTGACCCAGAGGAATTTTTTGAGACAGACGATGAGGCTGAAGTTATAGAACTGTCAGGGCCTGAGAGAGGAAGTTCTGACAGTGAGGATCTGTAATTGGTTGGATTGACTTCTTTTGGTTAAGGTATGTTTATGTACATGTTTTTGAATTAAAATTGTAGTGAGGGTTGGATGTTAGTAGAGTTATGTATGACTATAACTTGTGTACTAATATTATAAGTAGCATTTTATATGAGATATATTATGAATTACCCGAAAATATCCATATGATTACTAGTATAGTTTGAATTGGCATTAGTCTTTTCGGTGGGTGTATAATTCATGAAAAGAGCGGTGCAATTTCGAGGACGAAATTCTTTTAAGGGGGGAAGGTTGTAACGACCCCGGATTTTTATGAATTTAAATTGATAATTTAAATGAATTTTTGAATTAAAATTTGTAAAATTGATTTTAAATGGCAGCGAGTTTCCCCGATTCAAATAGAAAATATATTAAGTCATATGAATTTGGAAATTTGTATATATGTGAATATATATGTATATTTTGGATTAGAAATAAAATCTTAAATAAATGGTTTTAAAATAAATAGGAATAAAAAAATAAGTAGTCATATAAGAATAGAAATAAATATACATGTTAATGTAATAAAAATAAATATAACAACTTTTAAAATATGTACATAAAGTAAAATAAATATATTTAAGTATAAACAAATCAAACACAATAAATACAAACAAATATAAAAGTAAGTATGCAGGCTAAACAAAGTAATGAAAAAAAATAATATCTATGAACAAAAAAATAATAATAAAATAAGTAAAACATAAAGGACTTAAGCATTGAATGCTTACATCTCAACAAAAATAAACAAGTACAACATCACTGCAGCCTCCCTTTATAAAGTAACCTCTGATATACATATGACAGGAAAGTATATATGCATGCACACTTGCAAAATGATGAAAACCAATCAAAGTACATACGAATAGGAGTTAAAATTATCTTCAGCCATGACTGTTGTACAACATAAACCATCACCCTATACACTACAACATCACCTATAACTTCATTTTTATATACATCACCTTCTCATCTCAGTTTTGTTCACCATTATAAACTGAAGTATAAAGGTCATTCTTTAACAAAAACAATCATTCAACATAAAACATTTTCCCTCAATCAAAGCTTGACAGTTTGGAAGCAAAAGTAAAGCTTCAGATAAACCAAACTCCAACTTGTAAACTCCTGGATTCAAACAATGATATGGAAGGTGAGTAAACTTAATATCAAATTTATGTTCGAAGATGATCAGTGGATGATTTATGTCAATATGGTTTGGATTCCTTCTTCATTGCTGTGAATATAAGTTTGTTTTGACGATACAGAGACAGGTTCTTCTCTGTTCATGGTTTAGGATGAGACCAGTATTAAAAAAAATTTGATTCCCCTATTCCTATTCACTTTCAAGCTTTGATGTTTAAAGTAAAAAGGTGTATTTAGGTAAGGACTTTGATCTAAAAATAATTCCATGAAAAAAAAGAAAAAAAAAGTATATAGGAAGGAAGATTCAGTTTTTACAGAGGGTACTTAAAACTTTGAAATTTTCGAATTTAATAAAACACTGATTCAAGTTTGTAGTTTGAATCCTTACACGAAACAATGATTTTTAAGGCAAATTTGGTGATTTTTAATGGTGAGTTTCATGAGCAGTTTGGAGATGAGTGTGTGAGGCATTTTGATCGAATTCAGGTGATTGATGGAACTGGGGTGGTCGAGGTCGTGCGTGAAGGTGGAGGAGCGTACCACGGTGATGGGAAAAATAATGGGAAGTAGTCGCGAGGTAGGAGGTAGTGGCGGTGTCGAATTTCCCCTGGGAACCCTAGTTTTACTGATGCTTATATTTGTGATTGCCACGTCGTCGTCGTAGCATCGAGTGCGGCCGCGTTTGGAGGGGAGGTGTCTGGGTCGTGGATGAGCATGTAGGCGAAGGGAGCGGTGATGCTAGAGGTCGTAGTTGTCAGGCCGAGGCATTTTTGTGAGTGGTGATGGGTTCGAAGTTATCGAGCTATGCTCGATTTTGATCGACAATGCAATTGGGTTGTTTGATGATTCGTGGTCAACGTTGAGGTGATTTGCGACTTGAAGGGGGTGTTATCGATCGCCAGAGCCCCGGCGCCGCCACGTACACGTGCACGTGCACGTTTGAGATTTGGGTTGGCTGTGGGTTGCGTTGTCAAAGAAGAAGCTGGGTAAACTCTCGTGTGTTGACTCGAAGCTTTGCTCGAGTTTCTGTGGGTTGGACTCGAAGGGAGAGCGGGAAGCCTCGGGTTTAAAGAGTTGTTCAAAATTTTCAACCTGAACCTGTTTCCATAATTTTAGGCTAAATTAAAAATACAAATTCAAGTTGAATTGGAGTTAAATTTGGAAACAAATAAAGTTTAAATTTCAAATTGTTTTCTTTTATAACTTTAAAAGCAACTAAATGTTTGGAGCAATTTGAATTCAAAATAAGATTGAATTGTAGATGGAAGATTTAAACAAGCTGAAACTTAAAAGTTTAAACCTGAAATAAAATTTTAAATCAGGTTTTTAAAATTTTAAAATAAATTTTAGTTTATAACTTAAGTGTTTAAAATAAATTAAATATACTAAAGTTAAAAAGAGGAAAGGAAACTTGATTTGTAGCTCTTTAAGAATTTCCTTTATAATAAATTGTTCTTTAACATGTAATTTAAAATGTTAGAAAATTCTATTTTAAACTTATTTAAAGATAAATAAGAATTCATTTCAATCTTGAATTTAAAATGGAATTGAAAAAGGGAATTTGAGAACAATGAATTGGATTGACTTATTTAATAATAATCATTTATGGAATTGTGAAGTGTAATTACTTAATGATAATAATTAAAGAATTAATTATTAAATATAATTAAGTGAGTTAATTGGATTAGTTCAGATTTATCACTTAAGTTAGTTAGTTCAGAATAATCACCCGAATATTTTAGAAAATATAATTACTTAGAGAAGTAATAGATAATTAATGAATGTAATCAATTAAATGATGATTGAAATTTGAGTAAATTATTTGTTAATATATTTAAAAGATTAATGAATAATGGTGATTAATTAAGATTAATTTAATAATTAACGATTAATTGATTCATTGATTAAGAATGATAGTTAATAATTAAGGGTTAACTAATAAATTGTGAGAGGAAATTTATTTCAAATAATTTGTAATTAAATTATGATAATTAACCCGGATTAATAATTGATACATCCGATTTAAATTAATTATTTGATTAATAAATTCATTTGCGAATGTTTGGCTTGGCTGAATAGTTGTTTTGTTTGATACCCCTGATAGGTGATGCTTTGTTTTGAGCTGTGTGACTTATCTATCTGTAATTTATATCTGTGATCTGTGATCTGTAAATAAAGATGAGCGTTATAGTTATACTGCTTATCAACTATATTTCTGTGTTTTGATCTGTGATGGTTGAATGATGTGGCACTATTGTGTTAAACCCTTGGACCACACCATACACACACAATGATGGATTTCACGAGGAAATCGATTAAGTCACAGATTTTGAAATAGTTTAAAATTTGAATTTTTAAATTCAAATGTTTTGGAAATGGAATCGAAATAAATGTGAAAAGCTTTGGAATGGAATTCCAAGATAAAATTTATTTTTAAATTACTTGATTTAGTTTTGGAAATTTAAATAATTTGATTTAAATTTGAATTCAAAATTAGGAATTGAATTCTATGATTTGAAATTAGGGATTAAAAATGTTATGTTAGTTATATACGGTTTGAAACCATATTTAAAGTATTGTTTTGGGAATTCGAATTAAACCAAAGATTGTAACTTGTATAAAAGAAATCGGGTTTATCCAAATTAAAACTGTTGTTTTTAAATGATAAAAAGCTTTCGTTTCAAATCTTATTAAAAGGAATTCCAAGTTAAATTAAAATAGTTTTCCAAGATATAAATGAATATTCGGAAAACGAATTTTGAAAATGAATATTTGGGAACGATTTGAAAACTATGAGACAAATCTTTAATTTAAAAGAATTAAAAAAAATCTTTTTGAAACGGAATTGTTTTGAAATCCGGAAAAGAATACTTGTGAAAGTAGGTGAACTTTATGAAATAAATCTTTTTGTTAAGGATTTGAAATGGTAATTGGTTTAAACCATTGAAAAGAAAGTTTTGAATTATTAAGTTGTGACTTAATTGAAATCCTGCTATTGAACATGGTAGCTATAGTAGGCATACGATAATGGTCGTATGTTGGCTAAGATTTATATCTTTACTTTTGAAATAAATTTTTCCTGCACTATGCACTAGTAATAATATCAAATGTTTCTTTTTAATACGTACAAGCATCTTTGACTATCATAAGGAGAAATATCCTCCGATTCTGCGTTTGCATTGTGTGTGTGTGCGGGAGGCCTTATGGTAGTCTCATTTTTAAAAGCATTGCGAATTGACTATAAAATTCTTTCTTGATTATTTTTAAAAGATAAACTGTTTTTGTTGCTCACACCAGTCCCATAACTGATCCGGAGTTTATTGTTTCTTTCCTAAACTCTGGGTGCTCAAATTTTTTCTACACGAGAAGTCTCGAGTTGGGTTTTTCAGATAGTCAGGTTTAGTAGATTATCTGGAGTTAGTTCAGCCTTTGGACCACACCAGTCTTGCTTAGCTTGGTGCATCGTTATTGGGGGTTCGAGCTATTGCTAGATTGATTCTTGGAAATGGAGTTGCAGTTCTCGGAGTTCTCTTTTGAAGACTATCTTAGAGTTAGTGGTTCCGCTGCTAGATGTCATCTATTTTCTTTTCCGCTGCTATTTTATTGTATCATATCTTTGATGTATATTGATATCTATTGGATCATCTGTTGTATCAGATATTGTATCAAAGCTATATATCAATGTATTATTCTTTTATTCCGCTGTGTTATTTACTTAATGTTATTTAAGCTCCGGCGAATCGGATTTGAACGGTCGAATCTATGACATTCGAATATGATATGAAGTATGGATGTCGATTTTCGAGCGGGAAAAATCCAATTCGTCACATTTGTATACAAGTAATTTACAATGTAATTGTATGTATAAAGACTTATTAAATGGGGATGGTTATTGCTTATATACCGAGCTAATGTTGATTTTCCAAATGAAATAAAATCCTAAGTGAATGTTTGTTATTTTATAGTTAAGTAAAAGACTATCGAAAATAGATCCAACATGACTTTGGAAATATCTAGGAGAAACACGTGAGTTATATGCCATAGCCATCTCCGATTATGCTATAATATGCGTATAAATCTCGTTTTGTTCTTCTAGGACAATTATATGGAAATTCGTCCACTAACGATTATGAGGTGGTTTCCAATCTTATCTTTGGCTGTTTATTTCCTAGAGAAACGGGGTTGAATTTACCTGAAATTATCGAACATTGTTTCGAAGTGACCGAGATTGGATATGTTATCCAAAAACCACTTAGATCCAACGAATGCATTTCGAAGTGAAGACATCATGAAGAGAATGGAATTGAAGATGGAGATGTGAAGTGCAAGGGCTAATCGCTGCTAATCTTGAGGTTGATTCAGAAATGGATGTAGTAGGAATAGTGCCTTCGGTTTCGTTCAGACCTAGAATGGACTTGTATGGATGAATATAATTAGCACATTGTCATTGGAGGGCAATGAGCATTCTAAGTGTAAATTTCTTGAAAGGTAATCATAGCCTCAAGCCTCATTAACCGAGAATGACTAAAATAGCGGAGATGCAGCAGGGTTATTAGGGTCACACCAATTCAGATTCAGTTATGCACGAGGGGGCTCTATAAAGGTTAGGAACAAATAGGGTGATGACATACTCCGTACTATCCAGCAAAGGGGTATGCCGGCCCTGTATTGGCAAGGGTCGTTAGATACGATCTCGGTACATTGTTTTAGAGGTATACTATAACGGGCGGTATCCTAGTAGCCCAGTCATTAGTTGGAATTTATTCCCCAATAAGAGATTTATAGTTTTAGTTGTATACCTAATATGTAGGAATGTGAGATGTAAGCATTTCAGCTATATTCATATTTTAATTTGACCACTTGACATTATTATAATATAAATGGATTTAATATAGAAAATGTTTTGGTTATCATAAGGTAAAAACCCATCTGTGTTTATGTGCGACGTGGTCTTACGAGATACATTTTGATTTCAAAGGTTTTATATAACTTTAAATCTAGTGGGTGTGTTTTCTCACGCTGGTTTTCCAGACTGAATCAGGTGTTATTTTATTATAATGTTCGGGTCAGACTGTGATAACCCGGATTTTCGAACATCAGGAAATTTGGATAAGTTATCTGATTTAACTCTTGAAAATACTGATTTATAAATCAAAAAAATTCAAATGTGATAATCTCCACTTTAAATTTTGTTTTTGAAATTTGGTAAGATTGTTCATTTCAAATCAATAATAATAATATGTTGTATATATTCATGTATAGAGAATTATTATATACAAATTGAATTTGTGTTTGTTTAAAAATATATAATATATATACATCAAATTGATTTTTAAATTGAATTTGAATCTGGATTTAAATTTGGAAATTCAAAGGATAGATATTTTAAATATTTCAAAATAATATATAAGCTTTTATTTATAAATATAATTGGTTTTATTTTCTTTAAAGTAATTTTTTATATATATAGATAAGTATTTGTAAATTAATAAATTAAGTATAAAGCTTTTATTAATATTTAAAAATAAGTAAAGATTACTTAAATTACAAATGTTAAATTATGACATCATGTAAATAACATGTGTAGGTTAATTAACAAATGTGATGGACAAATGTTTGGGAATGATACAAGTGTCTTTTATTTATTTTATTTTCTTTAAAATTTAATAAACCACAAATTAACTCTATATAAACATACATCTTCTATCTTCATTTCTTTTTCCTTGTTTTCAATTTCGAAACCAGGAAACTCAAGAACAAATCTGTAATTAATTCAAACCAAAAATCAAAACCTGTAATTCATTTGCAAATCATTTTCAAGATCAAAAATTAAAGCCTGCAACATCATCTTCAACCTGAGTATATCTAAAGCAAACCTGTAATTCAAGTTTTAATATCAAAGAAAGTAAATGTGGAGGGTTGAAAACCAAATTCAAGCTCAAGTAAATCAACTCCAGATCATCTCAAACAAGCTGATGGTCAAATATATCAAATTCCAGATCTCCAAATAAGGTTCTGTTCTTCTGTTACAGGTGAGTAAACTATTTTAGAAATAGTTTAAAATCTGAATTTTACTGTGATATTTGAATATAAATCATGTTGTTAGCCTGAAAATTTAGATTGAAATGGATGCATGTACTTGTGAATATTGAATGACTGTGTAGTTTTAAAATAGGCTCTATTGATAAACTACAGGTTTCGATTTCTCTCAAAATCCAATATCTCATCATTTAATCTCTAATAGCCTTTGATTGGTAAATGAAAGTTGTTTGAAAACAAGTAACATTCCTCCTAAAAATAATTACTGGAATTGAAAGTGAATATTTGGTTCGAAATTTTATAATTTATAGTGGAATTGTAAATTTGGTCAAAAATTTATGAATTCAATTCTATGAATGGATTACATGATTGAATTAGTGATAGGAAATCATGATTTTTGGCATGCATGTCATAATTTTTAGTTTGAAAAATTGGGTGCATTCTCGAGCTGTTCATTTTGAACAAATTGATCAATTTCAGTCGATCAACGACGAACTAGTCGTTGTGGTTGAGCTTGAATGTAGAGGGGAAGTCGTAGATCATGGGGAAAATGCTATCATAATTTTTCAGGGGTTATGATGACCAGAAAGGATCGAGATAGGGTTTTACTGTCTGGACGTGTCGACGATGTTCAGATGGGTTCGCGATGCCTAGTGACGATCGGGATCGGTCGCGAGTTGAGCCGTGGGTGCTGGAAGGCGTGAGAAAGCAACAGAGAGAATGGCGTGGGGTCTGGAGTGCTTGATCGTCGGTGGTGGTCGATAATTTCAGCGATGTCGTTTCCACGCTGATGGATTTTAGGGGTCGATTTCGATTCTGCAATGAATCGAGATGATTGGTCGATCTCGTGGAGTTGATATGGTTGTTGTCGACTCGTCTTAGGGCAGGGTGGAGATCATCGGCAATCAGAGGCGATGTGCATGTGGATGTGCACGTTTCGTGCATCCGGGAAGTTTGGTTTGGGGGAAAAATTAGGCTCGGGTTTAAGCTCGAAGAAGTATGGATTTTACTCGAAGCTGGAGAACGTGGTTTTGTCTCGTGTTTGGATCGGGTTTTGAAGGGTTTTTGCTCGGGTTTTCTAGTGATGGTCAGATTTATGTTTGTACAGGAAATGTTTAAGAATTTAAAACAATGAAATTTTAATTTTTGAAATGTTTCTAAGTTTAAAAGCAAAGTACACCAATTTTTTACTTGTGGAAATAATTTGTTTACAAAGAATAAATGTTTTAACTAGTTTAAATATGATAAAGTAGATAAATTTTTAGAGAATAGTATAAGTAGGATTCAAAATGATTTCTGTATTAAAATTTATTGAATAACTCTGAAAATCTTCAAAGATTTTAGAGGTTAAAATTAGATGTTTATATTGTTTAAATTATAATTGATTTCTAAATTGTTTATTTTTAAATAAAGTTTAAAGATAATAATTTAGTACATCAATTATAATAAAGAGTTTATCTTTAAGTGATTAAGAGTTTTGTTTAATTTAAGATAATTATTTTTCTTAATTAAGAATCTTTTAGGTATAAGTAACGAAGAAATTATTTAATTGATTTTAAATGATGAGTTAATAATTAACTAAGTAATTAATTAGTGATTATTAAAGATAATCACTTATAAATCAAGTAAGGGTAATTACTTAATGAAGTAATGTAAGGGATTAATTACTTGGTGTAATTAATTAAGTTAATGTGATTAATTTTAATTAATTAATTAAGTTTAATTAATTAAAGAGGATTACTTGATGATGAGATTAAGTATAATTACTTAATGCAATTAATGGAGCGTAATTACTTAGTGAAGTATTAATGAATAATTACTGGATGTAATTAATTAAGGGAAATTACTTGATGGATATTAATTAAAGGATAATTACTTATGGAAGTAATTAAGTGGTGACTACTCAGTGTAATTAAAGGATTGATTAATGAAATTAATTAGGGGGTTGATCTAATTAATATAAGTAATTGATGGAAGTTAATTAATAAGGTGATAAATCAAGGTTGAGTAATAAATGTAATTGAAGTTAAAGATTAATTATTAAATGTAATTAGAAGAATAATTAATCAATGAAGGTAATTAAAGGTTAATTACTGTGTATGGTTAAGAATAATTAATTTGTGTAATTAATTAAGGGTTAATTACTTAATGTAATTAAAGGATAATTAATCTAGGGTGATTAATTGAGATGATGATTAATTATTTGGTTTGTGATTAATTATTGTTAAATAAACAAGATTAAAAGCGATTAAAGAAATTTATTTGATTTAGTTTTGGAATGAGTGACAAATTAATCTTGTTTATGAATGATTGGTTGATATTTCTGATACGAAATGTTTGAGACATGATATGTTTGTCTTGAATAGTGATTATCTGTCGATGATGAATTGTTGTGTAAAAGAGTGACATCTTCTGATTAATGGTTAAATTGTGTCTCACTTGAATAGTGCGGGTTAAGATGGCATTGAATTCGAAGAGACCGGAGTTGGGTATTCAAAAATAACCGAAACCACTTTGATTTATAATCTATAAAAATTCTGTACAGATTTGATATGTGGAATCAATAGGCTAAAATGGAATGATTTAAGTGAATTGGACCATTTAATCTAAGTTTTGATAATTAGAAATTGACATGTGAAATAGTGATGTCTATAAAAACTTGTGACGTTGTAAATTGATACAAGTTACCCGGGTTTATATAAGTTGTATTCTTTTATGTTTCATGTTAGATGGGTTTACTCATGCTGGTTTTCAGCCTGACCCAAGTGTTACTTTGATGTAATGCTCGGGTCAGACCGAGTATTAAAGATTTTCAGGTAAGGGCGTTCTAGAGCTCAGGAGGCGAGCTGGATGGCAGGAACGTATGGAGTGTATACAGCTGTGATATATTGTTATTTATATGGGACAAGTTATTTTAACTGTCCAAGTGATTGTGTAAATGATGTACTCTGATGTATTAAAATGTAATTGACTATTACAGTTTTCCTTTGTATAACTATTATTTTATGAGATATTATATTTTGATCCTCTGCCAATGTGAGGTTTCTGTGACCTATTTCTGTTTCTTCTTCTTTCTCTTTTCTTCTTTTCCTAACTATCTAGAATTTTCGGGATCGAAATTTCCGGGTCGTTACATTAGGTATCAGAGCGGAAGGTTAAGCGAGAAGCTTGGCTCTGGTAGGATTACTCATTAAGGATAGGGTCAATGGTACCCTAGAATGAGTTGAGTGTATATATATATATATATATATATATATATATATATATATGAGAGCGTACTTGTAAGTTTCTTATATAAAGATTTTAAATGATATATATAAGAATATATTTTGATATATAAAGCAATATTTCTTTCTAATAAATATTAAGGTAATTTGGTTGTTAAATTATTGGAATTAAATTAAGTGGTAATAGAAATACAACCAAATTGAAATTAGATAAAGATAAGTTTGAAATGGATTCAAACTAAAATTAAAATCTTGAGTTTGGGAAAGAATTTCAGAAAAGGATAATAATGAATTGGTTTCTAAATATGATAATCTTGGTTATTATCATAAATGGTTGCTGTATTTAATAATGAAATGTTTTAAGGAAGTAAAACATTTGGGCCAATATGACTTATAAATAGGAATTGAAAATGATCTAAATTGTAAATTTTAAATCTAGGTCCAGAAATTTGAAAATTCTTTTTGAATTTAAAACCAAAGATGGTTTGAGATAAACTCTAAATGTTGATTTTTAAATATGGAATGAGATGTGATACCCAAAGTGATAAGTTTTTGAACTTAATAAGTGGGAAGATTATTAATGTGAAGTTTAAAATTTGAAGTGGGAATTCAAATTTGAGTAATGATTAACGGGATTAAACTGAAGTGAATTTAACTTAGAAGAAGTTAAATAAGTATAAATGATCAACCCGATTGAAAATTTCAAGATGAAATTAGGATTTAACTTGGGAAGTTAAATGGTTAATTTGAATTGGGAGTTCATGTGATCTCAAAATGGGTTTGAGATCTGTAAATTGGAAATGTATGGGTGTTTTAAAATAATTTGGATAATATTATCCTATTAATAATCTTTAAAACCATGAATTGGATTTGAATTATTATTTGAACCTAGAAATAGGTTTATGAAGAAGTAATGGTTAAATTGATTTAAGGGAATTAAATCAACATTTGAAAGTTTAACTCGAATTTATATAATTCGAGATGATTTAAAGTGAAATTGAATTGAAATTAGTTCAAATTGATTTAAATAATTTGGATTTGCGGTTAATATGGAATAGTTTGAAATTCAAATGGAATTTGATTTGAATTTGGAAAGAACCAAGGATAATTCGACTTGAATTGGGATTAAATTCAAACTGAGGTTGAACTGAATTTAAAATTTAAAATTGGTTCAGTTTGAAATTTATTTGAATTAATTGGAATTGTGATTGAAGATGGATAAGTTTAATAATCCAAATGGAAATTTGAATTGGATGATTTGAAAATAAATTGAAGTTGAATGAGTTCAAATTCAAATAGGAAGTTGATTTGAATTTGGGATGAAAATGGAAGTTAACTTAACTTAAGTTGGAATTGAAAGTTAATTGGAAATTGGCAATTGATCCGAATAGGGATCAATTCAAATTGGAATTGAATCGATTTAAATGGAAGTGGAAATTTAAATTGAATTAATGGGAATGGAGATTGGGAATTGAACAGTTTGGCTCTGGACTATTTTCAAAATAAATTGTTTTAATATAAATCTATTTTTCCAAACTATTTACTATACAACCTTTCTTTTTAAAAGCCAAATTATCTTATACTTATTTTACAATTATTTTTGAAACTATTTAACAATTTTTCAACTGTTTCATAAACTAATTACTATTTTTCAACTACTTTATAACTAATTACTATTTTACATCTATTTTGCAATTATCTAACTATTTTATAACTATTTAACTACTTTCCAACTATTTTATCAATGCTTAACTATTTTACAGCTATTTTACAAACTAATAATTATTTTTCAACTACTTATCTATTATAACTTTTCAAACTATTTTCTAAAATTAAGCCGGGCAAGTCTAAATTATTTATGGGTAAATACCCAATTGAGATTAGAATTGAGCGATAATCCAAATGGATTGAAGTAATTGTGAATTAAGTGAATAGAATCAAAATGAATGTGAATAGAAAAAAGAGGATTGATTTAGTTAATAATCAATAAAAATAAATACGCAGGATGTAAGTATATTATTCTATTAGCGTAATGATTTGATCTAGATTCAGGCACAGAATTTCGAGATAGTTGTATCGGTCCGAGTTAGGATTTTTCACTCGATTTTCGACGACGAACCTGGATATGGATTGTTGATTGGTTTTGGATATTTTCTATCATAGTCATGACTATGCAAAGAGAATGACGGTTTTTGATCAAGAAATTAGATCTGAGTCCGCACTAGGAAGTCGGGTGGACGATACTAGTTCGGAAGAGAAATTGTATGATCGAGTGAGCGATTAGATTGATATAGCGTACGAATGATATGTGTATATCGTACGGATTTGAATTGATAATGTGAATTTGTGGATAAGAAATGTAAAATGGTTTTTGAAATGAAAGTTATATTTTATGAAATATACAATGAAGTAAAATGGAAATCAGATATTTCTACGATTAAAAGTTCACTTACAGAAAAGAAATGAGAAATCAAATTTGAATATTTGATTTGGAATAAACGAAGTTATATATCTTTGTTATATAAGGTAAATCTCCCCTTGTTGAATCTATTGCCGGAAGAAAAGGATTTTTGGAAAATATTTGAAGTATAAAAAGGGTTTTATACCAGTTTGAAATGATTAAAAGATTTTTCAAGGATATATATATATCTATATATATAAAGGATCTTATGAGAATGATTTTGAGAAAAGGTTTTTGGAACCTTTGGATTTGGAAAAGCTTTTGATTTTTGGGTAAAATCAATATTGGATTTTGAAAAGCCTAGTTTGAGAATTATTGATTTTGGGATAATCAATTTTGAGAAAGGAGATTTATATGAGATTCATACTAGGTGTATGATTTAGAAGATACTATATGTGTATAGTATAAAGTGTTTTGAAATGCCTCTGGAGAAAAAGCGCTCCCTTGAAATGAATTTCTCAGGAGTACCATAGGTTGGTACTACCTTGAGCCTCAAAGGGGGAGGTTCAAAAGTTGATCCTGTGAGGAGTCCGGAAAAAACTAGTTCCCGAGGATTATGTGTAGTGTGTAGGGGGCGCTGAGGTCTACAGAGGCATTTGGGTTATGCTGTGACGACAGTGTAACTTGATGTCACCGCGATCTACTGCAGACCATAGCGAAAGTCGTGTGTGCCGCTGAGAGCCAACAGTCTACGTTTGATTTTATATCGGTAGACTGCGACCTATGGTAACATAGAGAAAGTCTTATGTGCTGTTGTGAGCCAACAGTCTGCGTTTGATTTTACATCGGTAGACTACGACCTATGTGGGAGTGGAGAAGTTTCATTTTTGGCAGCGGAATTCGAGGGCGCTGAGGCCTATAGTTATATGGGTTTTTGCTGTGATAGCAACATAACCCCAGTTGTAATTGCGATCTATAGCGGGTTCCATGACGTAATCGAGGGGCGCAGAGGCCTACAATTATCTATGTATTTTGCCGGGACGACAAAGTAACCATCGGGTTAACTGCGACTGTGGATGGGGGTGATGATTTCCAGATCATTCTCACCAAGATATTTCCTCTATTTTCAAAATAAATGATTTTCTATATTTTCAATAAAATTATTTTCCAAAAGTATTTTCACTGGGTGTTGAAGATAAGTCTACTAAGTACTTATAGATTTTCAATCCTACGCTTGATCAACGTATGACCGAATTTCTATGAGAACCAGGACGGACTTGTTGAAACATCGAGTTATAAAATGATATTTTTATAAAAACTATTTTGGAAGTATTATATAGATTTTAAAGTGTTTTAAAATGATCAAAAAGTGATTTAATTGGTTTTAAGCATTAAATAAGTTCTGGCTTCGTTCCTTTTCGAGGACGAAAAGATTCTAAGGGAGGAGGAATGTGATAACCCGGATTTTTGGGCATATGGAAATTTGCATAAGTTATCTTATTTAACTCTTGAAAATATTGATTTACAAATCGAAAATATTCAAACGTGATAATCTCCATTTTAATTTTTCTTTAAAATTTGGTAAGATTGTTAATTTCAAATCAATAATAATAATAATATGTTGTATATATTCATGTATAGAGAATTTTTATATATAAAAATTGAATTTGTGTTTGTTTAAAAATATATGATTTATATACATCAAATTGATTTTTAAATTGAATTTGAATCGGGATTTAAATTTGGAAATTCAAAGGGTAGATATTTTAAATATTTTAAAATAATATATAAGCTTTTATAATCAATATAATAGGTTTTATTTTCTTTAAAGTAATTTTTTTATATATAGATAAGTATTTGTAAATTAATAAATTAAGTATAAAGCTTTTATTAATATTTAAAAATAATTAAAGATTACTTAAATTACAAGTGTTAAATTATAAGATCATCAAATAACATGTGTAGGTTAATTAACAAATGTGATGGCTAAATGCTCGGGAATGATACAAGTGTCTTTTATTTATTATACTTTCTTTAAAATTTAATAAACAACAAATTAATTCTATATAAACAAACATCTTCTATCTTCATTTCTTTTTCCTTATTTTCAATTTCGAAACCAGGAAACTCAAGAACAAATCTGTAATTAACTCAAACCTGATATCAAAACCTGTAATTCATTTGCAGATCATTTTCAAGATCAAAAAGTAAAGCCTGCAACATCATCTTCAACCTGAGTATATCTAAAGAAAACCTGTAATTCAATTTTTAATATCAAAGCATGTAAATCTGGAGGTTAAAACTCAAATTCAAGCTCAAGTAAATCAACTCCAGATCATCTCAAACAAGCTGATGATCAAATATATCAAATTCCAGATCTCCAAATAAGGTTCTGTTCTTTTGTTACAGGTGAGTAAACTATTTTAAAAACAGTTTTAAAATCTGAATTTTACTGTGATATCTGAATATAAATCATGTTGTTAGCCTGAAAATTTGGATTGAAATGGATGCATGTATGTGTGAATATTGAATGACTGTGTAGTTTTGAAATAGGCTTTGTTGATAAACTACAGGTTTCGATTTTTCTCAAAATCCAATATCTCATCATTTAATCTCTGATAGCCTTTGATTGGTAAATGAAAGATGTTTGAAAACAAGTAACATTCCTCCTAAAAATAATTACTGGAATTGAAAATGAATATTTGGTTCAAAAGTTTATAATTTACAGTGGAATTGTAAATTTGGTCAAAACTTTATGAATTCAATTCTATGAGTGGATTGCATGATTGAATTAGTGATAGGAAATCATGATTTTTGGTATGCATGTCTAGTTTGAAAATTTGGGTGCATTCTCGAGTTGTTCATTTTGGACTAATTGATCAATTTCAGTCGATCAACGGCGAAATAATCGTCGTGGTTGAGCTTGAATGTAGAGGGGAAGTCGTAGATGATGGGAAAAATGCTATCATGATTTTTCAGGGGTCATAATGACCAAAGAGGATTGAGATAGGGTTTTACTGCCTGGATGTGTCGATGATGTTCAGATGGGTTTCACGATGCCCAGTGACGATCGAGATCGGTCGCGAGTTGAGCCGTGGGTGCTGGAAGGCGTGATGAAGCAACAGAGAGAATGGCGTGGGTCTCGAGTGCTTGATCGTCGGTGGTGGTCGATAATTCCAGTGATGTCGTTTCCACACTGATGGGTTTTAGGGGTCGATTTTGATTCTGCAATGAATCGAGATGATTGGTCGATCTCGTAGAGTTGCCATGGTTGTTGTCGACTCGTCTGAGGGCAGGGTGGAGATCATCGGCAATCGGAGGCGATATGCATGTGGATGTGAACGTTTCGTGCATCTGGGAAATTGGTTTTGGGGAAAAGTTAAGCTCGGGTTTAAGCTCGAAGAAGTATGGATTTTAATCGAAGCAAGAGAACGTGGTTTTGTCTCGTGTTTGGATCGGGTTTTAAAGGGTTTTTGCTTGGGTTTTCCAGTGATGGCCAGATTTATGTTTGTACAGGAAATGTTTAAGAATTTAAAACAATGAAATTTTGATTTTTGAAATGTTTATAAGTTTAAAAGCAAAGTACACTAAGTTTTTACTTGTGGAAATAATTTGTTTACAAAGAATAAATGTTTTAACAAGTTTAAATATGATAAAGTAGATAAGATTTTAGAGAATAGTATAAGTAGGTTTCAAAATGATTTCTGTATCATAATTTTTTCGAATAACTTTGAAAAGTTTCAAAGATTTTAGAGGTTCAAATTAGATGTTTATATTGTTTAAATTATAATTGATTTCTAAAATGTTTATTTTTAAATAAAGTTTAAAGATAAGAATTTAGTAAATCAATTATAATAAAGAGTTTATCTTTAAGTAATTAAGAGTTTTGATTAATTTAAGATAAGTAATTTTTCTTAATTAAGAATCTTTTAAGTATAAGTAACGAAGAAATTATTTAATTGATTTTAAATGATGAGTTAATAATTAACTAAGTAATTAATTAGTGATTATTAAAGATGATCACTTATAAATTAAGTAAGAGTAATTACTTAATGAAGTAATTTAAGGGATTAATTACTTGGTGTAATTAATTAAGATAATGTGATTAATTTTAATTAATTAATTAAGTTTAATTAGTTAAAGAGGATTACTTGATGATGGGATTAAGTATAATTACTTAATGCAATTAATGGAGTGTAATTACTTAGTGAAGTACTAATGAATAATTACTGGATGTAATTAATTAAGGGAAATTACTTGATGGATATTAAATAAAGCATAATTACTTGAGGGAAGTAATTAAGTGGTGATTACTCAGTGTAATTAAAGGATTTATTAATGAAATTAATTAAGGGGTTGATCTAATTAATATAAGTAATTGAAGGAAGTTAATAAGGTGATAAATCAAGGTTGAGTAATGAATGTAATTGAAGTTAAAGATTAATTATTAAATGAAATTAGAAGAATAATTAATCAATGAAGGTAATTAAAGGTTAATTACTGTGTATGGTTAAGAATAATTAATTTATGTAATTAATTAAGGGTTAATTACTTAATGTAATTAAAGGATAATTAATCTAGGGTGATTAATTAAGACGATGATTAATTATTTGGTTTGTGGTTAATTATTGTTAAATAAACAAGATTAAAAGCGATTATAGAAATTGATTGGATTTAATTATGAATGAGTGACAAATTAATCTTGTTTATGAATGATTGGCTGATATTTCTGATATGAAATGTTTGAGACATGATATGTTTGTCTTGAATAGTGATTATGTGATTATCTGTCGATGATGAATTGTTGTGTAAAAGAGTGACATCTTCTGATTAAAGGTTAAATTGTGTCTCACTTGAATAGTGTGGGTTAAGATGGCATTGAATTCGAAGAGACCGGAGTTGGGTACTAGTAACCGAAATCACTTCGATTTATAATCTATAAAAATTCTGTACAGATTTGATATGTGGAATCAATAGGCTAAAACGGAATTATTTAATTGAATTGGACCATTTAATCTAAGTTTTGGTACTTAGAAATTGACATGTGAAATAGTGATGTCTATAACAACTTGTGAAGTGGTAAATTGATACAAGTTACCCGGGTTTATATAAGTTGTATACTTTTGTGTTTCACGTTAGATGGGTTTACTCACGCTGGTTTCCAGCCTTAACCGGGTGTTACTTTGATGTAATGCTCCGGTCAGACCGAGTATTACAGATTTTCAGGTAAGGGCATTCTGGAGCTCAGAAGGCGAGCTGGATGGCAGGAACGTATGGAGTGTATACAGCTGTGATATATTGTTATTTATATAGGAGAAGTTATTTTAACTGTCCAAGTGATTGTTTAAATGATGTACTCTGATGTATTAAAATGTAATTGATTGTTACAGTTTTTCTTTGTATAACTGTTATTTTATGAGATATTATATTTTGATCCGCTGCGAATGTGAGGTTTCTATGACTTGTTTCTGTTTCTTCTTGTTTCTCTTTTCTTCTTTTCCTAACTGTCTGGAATTTTTGGGATCGAAATTTCCGGATCGTTACACAGACAGAACAAATTATAGATTATTTTGGATGCTGGAAGCTTCAAGAGACGAGTTGGAGGCAAGAGACGTATTCACGTAGATGGTTATATTTTCGTTGTATTCGTTGTTATGTTATCAGTAATTTTGAGGGCATGCTGTTGTAACTGTCCATTCTGAAATAGGTTATTATACTGATTGATGTGGTATATAGACATATTACAGTTTTTTTTGTATAAAAATTTATGGTATATTTTAGATTATTCGTTTCGCTATGAGATTCTGTATGGTTTAGTTTTCTTCTTATCTTCTTCCATCTTTCTTTTCCATAACAATCGGGTTTTTCGGCATTCAATTTCTTGGCATGTAATATAGTGGACGTATTAGTGTTGATTTTCGAAAGTCGACAAGCTCGGTTCATTACACGTGGTATCAGAGCCAGGTTATTTAAATATATTACATGGACGCAATTTGACAAAATTTTCGATTTTTGTTCTAAAATGTTTTCTTTTGAAATAGTTTTTCAAATTTAATTAGTAATATAAAAATAGATTAAGTTTAGTTAAATTAATATTTATAATTTAATAAATTAATTAAAAGTAACTAGCACTTAGTTGATAATTAAGTAAGTGATTAAGGGTTAAGTAACACTTAAAGAAGGTTAATGACTACATAGTGATTAATGAAGTTTTTATTAGTAATTAACGAAGTTAAGAAGTAATTTAGTGATTAATTATTATTTAATTAATTTAAATAGTTAATTAATTATTATTTAATTAAGTGATTATTTAATTAATTTTTAATTAATAAGGATTTAACTAATAATGAATTGCTTGAACCTTAATTAAGATACATTAGGAAGTTAATTAGGACTTAACCAAGTTCATTAAGTTAATATTTCATTTCTTTTAAAATGGTCTTCAAGGTCATTCTACTTTGAATAAGATATTTTAAGAATGATTTGACAATTATGTTGAATATATATAAAGAAGTTTATGAATAATTTTGGGTATTCATAAAAGAAGTTTTAGAAATAGTTTTGAATGTTTATAAAAAGATTTAAATGATTTTGTAAAAGTTGTAATAATTGTACTTAAAGAGATTTTAAGATATAAATATTTTAAAATGGATTTGAAAATAAAGTTTTCTTTGGACAGTTCGAAAAGGATTTACGATCTGTTTTGTGGTAATCGAAATAATCTTCTAAGTGACAATCGAATGTTTGCTTAGGCAGATATGATAATGAATTTAGTAAATTATCCTCTTCATCATTGCACAATCGAAACGAGTTTGAATCCGAATGAATCCAAAGCTAGCGGATGATTTTATTAAAGAACTATTTACCTATAAATACACATCCTCACACACACATTTTCATTTACATTCCAACTTTACTTTTTCTAAACCTTATTCTCTAAAAATTCCATGGCTTCCATGTTTAAAAAATTAGAAATAGTTTGCTTTTATGTTGTAACTTGCTTTGATACCTTCTATACTTCTTATACATTCATTTCAGTATCTTGTCTTCCAAAAACCAAGGCCATCACTGTCATGACCCGAAATCCAATGTTCGAAAATTGACATCAAATACCTCACTTGTATTCGACTGCCGAAGATTCAAACATCAAACTCCAGTCGAATGGAGCATATAACAACATTAGATGAATATAAAACAGTGGAAACAAAATGAATATCATGCATCTCCAAACATCACTTTAATTTGTTTATCCTTTAAGTTCGACAGAAAACAGAGAGAGAGGGTCTTTAGTTTGGCATGGTTTACTCTGTAAACCAGAGAGTTAAAGGAAACAAGGAAGAAGATTCTGATCATACATTCCCAGGAAAAAGAAACACAAGCACATCAATTTATTCTCTTGTAAGTGTCTTTCAATATTCATTCAGGCATTCATATAACAACAAATGATTGAAAACATCAAAGGATAACTCACCTTTTTCCTGAAGGCAGAGAGTTCCTGACAGTTTTTTCAAAAGAAGAATGAAGCATGTAAGAATTTTTCTTCTTTTCCTACTTTAAATTTTGGAGTTTAGATCAGCAAGGTTTGTTAACACAAAACTTTGCTTAATTTCTGTTGTATTCATTTTCTTAATTCATCAATAACAGCAATTTGGAATTACTTACAGTTGAATTCTTTTATATAACAGAGAAGCTTTTTTTTTTCCTACAACTTGAAAACCAGAAATAGATTTAATCTTTGAGCTTGATTTCCTCCTACAACTGTTTAATATAATTGTTTAATTTCTTACTTTACTATTGATTAGCAACATAAATTCAAATCTTTAAAAGAAATTCACTTGCCTTAGTTTATTTCAGAACTACCGCACTGTTTCTTTGGCCAAAACAGCACCTGCCTTGTTCAATTAATCTGCAGTTTTGAATTGGTGTTAAAACTTGATTTTAAAATCATAATTTCATTAAACTATAAAATTTTAAAACTTACCTGAGAGATGGAATCATGAACTACAGCTTGAAGTTTAGAAAGATCTTCAGATTCTTTTTTTTTCTTTTGAATTGAAGAAAAAAGGTTGGCAGTTTTTTTTCTTCTGATTTTTACTATTGCCTTTGAATATTGAGATTTGTGATGCTCTCTCTTTTGGTTACTGTACTTTAAGAGATATGGAGGCTAAATAATTTGAAATTGGAAGCAGAAAAGTTTTCTATAATTTTTTAATTCTATTATTTTATTCTGGCAATGAAATGGAACGCCATTTGTAAACAATAATAATGAGATCTCAATTATGTTAATTTCTTTACTCCATCTCCCATGTGTATATTTTGCATTTGTGATTTTACAAGACAAAAGAATTTTTATAAATTTTTATATCATATTCATTTTATAAATGAATACACCCCCTTATTCATTTGTGTGTATATATATACAATGTTAAAAGAATTGCTTTAACCAATATTTACATAATATACATTACTCCTTAATGATTTTGAAAGCCACTTATTTTTTAAAACATTTATTAAAATTTCAATTCGAACTTGAAATATAACCATTTATGTCCATTTATACATTCACACATATCTTAAACAATTTAGATTCAATTTCAATATACATTCCATTCTACTCACATATGCAATATAAATATATATAAGATTTTAAATTCAAATGACTTTTTAAAACATTCATTATTTCAAAATTTTAAACTCAAAATAAATTGTAATTTTATTCATATGCAAAATTTTCACTTCTTTTATCTGTTTAAGATTTTTTTTCCAATTTTTTTTCAAATTAAATTCCAAGGGTTTAAAATATATTATTCATTTTAATTGACAAATTTTTGGGATGTTACAATAACTACCCCACAAAGCCCAAGCCAAGCCAGATCACCTCTATCGAATCCATGCTAAGGCCTTAGCCCCACCAAAGTTTAAAATTTTTAAGCTAGAGTCGAGTGTAGAGGCGTTGCCGAGTTATAGTCGAAGTTTGGGCGAAGTTAGTAAGCATAAAAGTAAGTAAACTACTTTATTTTGGAAAGTTTTTTGACTTTACTATGATGTGTTATTGTGGTGATATTATGATGAGAAAATTGAATGGTTATTATGTTGGTCGATGATGATTTGATTGATGTTTGCATTTGGTATCGCATATGGTATCACCTTTTTAGTTGATCATTCATATTTCTAGTTCTATCGTGCATATGAGCTCAGTGAAATGGTTGGGAACAACCGAGGTGATGACATATTTGATACTCTCTAACATGAGGTAGGTCGGTCCTTTGTTGGTAGGGGCCGTTGGATACGATCTCGGTACATTGTTCTAAAGGTGTGCTGTGACAGATGATACCCCAGTAGCCCAGTCATTAGTTGGAATCCATTCTCCTATACAAGAATTACGGTTTTAGTTGTATACCAAATATGCTGAAATGTGAGATGCAAGCATTTCAGCAATATTCATATTTTACTTTGACCCTAGACATTACTATAGTATAAATGGATTTTGTATAGAAAATATTTTAGTTATTATAAGGTAAAAACCCGTCCGTGTTTATGTGCGGCGTGGTCTTATGAGATACCTTTTGATTTCAAATATCTTTATATAACTTTAAAATCCAGTTGGGTGTGTTTTTCTCACTCTGGTTTTTCAGACTGACTCGGCTGTTATTTTATTATAATGCTCGGGTCAGACCGAGTATACTACATATTAGATTGGATGCTTGGAGCTTCGGGAGATGAGTTGAAGGCCTAGAGATGTATTCATGTAGATGGTTATTTTCAGTTGTATCCATGGTTGTATTTATTAGCAATTGTGAGGACAGGTTGTTATAACTGTTGTGACGACCGCCCATGACTCCTGCACCAAAACAAGGAAATAGTGCGCTGAAAGGCGTGCCAGGTAGCCATGGACGATAGTCAGGGTAAAATAAAACAGCAAACTCTATCGTACAACTCACAGCGCATGGATAAAATACAATAGAGAAGTATATAGTGAAGCTCCATAACAGAAAAATCATCATATAAGCATCGCAGTAGTTTTATACAAACATGAATCATCCATACATCAAAGCCTCACTACAAACACTCAATCAGATATAACAGCGGAACACCCAGTACATATAGTAAGAAAACTAGTATGCAAAGCCTCCTGCTCGTCTTCGTCATCATCAGCGTAAATCTCTAAGAACAGCACCTATCACCTGCTACCTAGTCTGCCCATCCCAACATGGATGAACAGCCCAAGGTAATAAGAGGAGACATAAAACCTTGAGTCAGACAAAGTCTTAGTGAGCAGTAAATCAACTATCAAACATACCAAAAGAGCATAAAGGATAAAAGGAATAGGAACCAAACCATCCCACTCCACCTCTTTCTACAGTGATAGCCCCCAGACACACACCAAGGAGAAGTAAGCATAACATAGCAGATAATTAAGGTAAAGCAATAATCACTCGAGTCAAGGGCGATGTTTTCCAAATACAAACCCCCAAGGCCTAAACCAAGATCAGATAAGCACCTAGAAAATACCGCTCTTGAGACCGAATGATGATATAACCAAACGTCCAAACATCCATGACTCTGGCTATCACTGTTATCCTTGCTTTGATTTCACCGTTGATTGAATGACCATCCGTCAAGGGCTAATGGTAACCCCGGTTCTAGGCATAGCTCCGCACGTCATCATGACCCGTGCCTAGGACTTACCTACTCTGCCCAGAGTACTCAACTACCTACCTGTAGTCTTTTGGGTGTCCCGACTACCTGCCTGTAGTCGTTATGGGCGCCCCATGTACTCTTGCTTTTGAGCATGCTAGAACCTTCAACAACGATGAGATCCAAGCCTCCTAGTCATCCTCCTTGACGACTATCCTCATACTAGCTCAAGCTACCTCTCGAGCAATCCATTATCAACCAACTCGAACCATCCCTCGAGTCATCAACATGCTTGGAATGATCCCTGCCTGGATTACGCCAAGTCTACATCACATCGTACTTTGCTTTATCACCCCATAGCAAAGTCTCAACTCAACAACATGGTTTGCCTCATCGCATCATGGCAAAGTTCTATCTCAACATCATCCAATCCATACATATGAGCTTCAACATCCACCTCATATGCCTTTAGCAGCTTTCACCATTCAAGAGCCTCTTCTGTAGCTTTTGAATCATCTTTGACCATACTTGTCCACATCTATCAACTAGATAGCTCATTCACAACAATCAATCAAGGCAAATCTTAATCCAAACAAATACGTATTCAATCAAGATCTAATTAGGCATTTATAACTAAAATGGCAATTTCGTAAATAAATGAGCATAGAACTAACATACATGAATCATGGGTTTTTAGCATAGATCTAGCAAATATAAAACATGGGTTTTGTTTCTATAACTTAATAAATGAACTTGCATAGGTAAACATCTTCACAAACAATGGATCTATACTTGGATCTAAGGAAAATGCACAAAATCACTATCTACAACACTCCAACAAACCACCAATCCAATATACTCCTTTGGGTCCGCGTGAGAGATAACCACCACTCACCAAATCACCCAAACACCTCAAAAACTAAACACTTCAGATCTGGACAGCGGAGATCAAGGCTTGATCCGGCAACATCTTGCTTCAATCGATGAAATCTAGCTCCAACGGATGAAGATCTTCAATTTTGGCACTTGAATCTTTGATCTCGATCTTCGATCTTGGATGGATGTTAGAACTAGATTGGAATAGAGAAAAGAAAATGAAGAAATGTTGTAGTCGAGCTCTCAAAATGGCAGCACTTCGTCGCTTCAAAAACCGGTGCCAAAAAGTGAGCCAAACCCCTCTATTTATAGGCTGAAAACCCCTTAGGTCGTCCAGGCCTTATAACTCGTTCTCGGTCTTAGGTCGTCGCCGACCTAAAATTCCCGACCTATCATAGGTCGTCACCGACCTATCTACCTCACGACCCAACGGTCTAAACAAACTCCACGACACACGACTCAAGAACCCAAGGCCGACCTAACTATAAGTCGACTCAACCAATCACACGACCTACCGACTTAACCAAACCCAGGGTCACACGAGTTAACACACGGCCGACCTAATTCCAACGACCTAAAACACTGCCGACCTAAAGACTCCAGCGACTTACTAGGTCCGACCTAACTCTTATGCGACCTAACAAACCAGGCCGACTCAATGACCTAAGCCCCCCACGACTCATCGTGCTTGCCGACCTATCCCCCTAGCGACCTAACGCTATCCCTTAGGTCGTTCAACGACCTATCTATACACAGCAACTCTAGGTCGCTAGTCCCCCTAAGTCGGTCAAATACTTATGTTGGTTCAATACCTTAGGTCGTTAACCCGTTCGACCGACTCATCCCTAGGTCGCTCCTTTCCCTAACTCGCTCACACGACCTAAGACACTAAGTTGGTCACGACTCAACTCCGAACCCTCAACCTGAGCCTCTATACGAGTTAACCCTTAACTCGTTTTAACACTAAGTCGGCAGCTTTCTTAAGTCGTTCAAACGACTTATCAACAATACGACTTAGGCTAGAAACAACATAAACAATACTAACGACCTGTAAATCCTACGATTTATCAACACGTAAAATACGGGTCGTTACATTCTCTCCCCCTTAGGAATTTCGCCCCCGAAATTCCAAGCAAACATCAGCCATCAAAATTATTCCGCATGCCTACCATCCTTAGAAATCAACAAACCATGCATCCAATTCTAGCCTAGCATGCAGAATTCTAAAACTTAGAACAAGCTACAAATTCATGAGATGTCACGACACCTTAGGGCCATACCTTGAAGAGTTCTGGATGAGCTGCCTTCATCCTCTCTTCCTCCTCCCACGTACAGTCGTTAACATCACCACTCCATTGTATCTTGAGCAACGTAATCGTCTTCCTCCTAAGCTGTTTCGTATCGGTTTCAACAATACGAAGCGGCTTACGAGGTCTCGTAACCACTGGATCAACCTCTAAGTCTTCACAGCTATCAGCAGAAACCACAGTAGTTGGGTCATGCACATACTTTCGTAGATAAGATACATGAAAGACATTGTGCACACCCGCCATCTTTTCCGGTAACTCCAACCTGTAAGCGAGTTTTCCAATTCGTTCGATAATCGGGAATGGTCCAACAAATCTCGGAATTAACTTTCCTTTCTTCCCAAATCTAATAGCACTCTTCAATGGAGAAATCTTCACAAAAACCATCTCTCCTACATCGAATTCCAAATCCTTACGACGATTATTGGCATAACTTTTCTGACGATTTTGGGCTGCTTTCATTCGTTTCCGAATGATCTCTATACAATCCGAATTCTGTTGAATCATCTCTGGCCCAAGTATCATCTTTTCTCCAGTTTCCAACCAACATGTCGGAGAGTTACACGGTCTTCCATACAATGCCTCATATGGTGCCATACCAATACTCGACTGATAACTGTTATTATATGCAAACTCCACCAAATGAAGATGATCTTCCCATGATCCTCCGAAGTCCAAAACACATGCTCTAAGGAGATCTTCCAAAACTCGGTTGACTCTCTCAGTCTGACCATCTGTTTGAGGGTGATAAGCTGTATTCAAACACAACTCGGTTCCCAAAACTTCCTGGAAGCTCTTCCAAAATCCACTAGTGAACAATGGGTCTCGATCGCTCACTATACTCTTAGGAACACCATGGAATCGAACTATCCACTTAACATAAAGCTCAGCCAGCTTCGATGCAGTCCTAGTCGATCGAACAGGAATGAATCTTGCACTCTTAGTCAACCGATCTACTATGACCCAAATTCCTTCATTTCCTGCCCTGGTCCTAGGTAGACCATCGATAAAATCCATCGATATCTGCTCCCACTTCCATGTAGGAACCTCTAATGGCTGAAGTAATCCACTGGGCTTCTTCTGCTCAGCTTTCACCAACTGGCAGTTCATACACTTGGAAATAAAATTTCCAACATCCTTCTTCATGCCTTCCCAGTAGTAAGTTCTCTTCATATCCCGATACATCTTATTCCCACCTGGATGAATTGTCAACTTCGAGTGATGACCTTCCCTCAGAACTTCATCTCTCAATCCATCAATGTCAGGAACAACCAATCGTCCTTGCTTCCGAAGCCAACCCTCTCGATCGACCCCAAACCCCTTATTCTTCTCTGGGTCCAATCCGGATTCCAAATCTCGGATAATCTTAACAAGCCTATCATCTCTCTTTTGGTTCTCGCCAATCCTTTCCACAAGAGTAGGTCTTATCGATAAGTTTGCCAACATTTCAGGTTCCAACTCACATCTGGGCCTGAAATCAAATCCAGCCAAATACTCAAGGTTCTTCCATTCCGAAAACATGGCTCCCAAACCTGCATGTCTTCGACTTAACGCATCAGCCACCGCGTTACCTTTTCCCGGAGTATAGGCTATACCAAAATCATAAGATGCTAAGAACTCTAGCCATCTTTGCTGTCGAAGATTCAAATCCTTTTGGGAGAACAGATACTTCAACGACTTATGATCTGTAAATAACTCAAATCTAACTCCCAATAGATAGTGTCTCCACATCTTCAAAGCAAACACAATCGCCGCTAACTCCAAATCATGAGTCGGATAATTCCTTTCATGCGGCTTCAGTTGTCGACTAGCATACGCAACAACTTTATCCTTCCGCATTAGCACTGCTCCAAGTCCAGTGCCACATGCATCGGTGTAAACCACCATCTCATCATTCCCACTTGGAATAGTCAAGACAGGAGCACTCGTCAGTCGCTCTTTCAGGATTACGAAAGCTTGCTCACACTTATCATCCCATTTGAACACTTGGTTCTTCTTCGTCAATCCTGTCAACGGTGCAGCTATCTTGGAAAAGTCTTTGATAAACCGACGATAATATCCTGCTAATCCAAGAAAACTTCTTACTTCAGATGCATTCTTAGGTCTTACCCAATCCTGGATTGCTGCCACCTTAGCGGGATCAACCGCTACTCCATTTCCAGAGATAACATGGCCTAAGAACCTCACTTCACTCTTCCAGAAGTGACACTTTGAAAACTTAGCCTTCAGCTGATGTTTCCGCAAGATTTCCAAAACAATCCTCAAGTGTGTCTTGTGCTCTTCTTCAGTTCTGGAATAAACCAAAATATCATCCACGAATACAAGCACGAACTTATTCAACTGATCTCTGAATACTCTATTCATAAGATCCACAAAATATGCTGGTGCGTTAGTCAACCCAAACGGCATCACCAGCCACTCATAAAACCCGGATGGTGTCCTAAAAGCAGTCTTCGGCACACTATCCTTCGCCACTCTCAATTGGTGAAATCCCGTTGCCAAATCCATCTGAGAAAACACCTTAGCCTCGTGAAGCTGATCAAACAAGTCATCCATTCTCGGCAATGGATACTTGTTCTTTTTAGTCAACTTATTTAGCTCACGATAATCCACACACAACCTCAACGATCCATCCGCTTTGGTTGCGAACACAACTGGTGCACCCCATTCGGACACGCTTCTCCGAATGAATCCTTTCCGTAAAAGGTCATCAACTTGCACCTTCAGATCTTGCTGCTCCCTCGGTGCCATCCGCCTAAGAGGCATAACAACAGGTCTGGCTCCCTCAACTAGATCGATACGAAACTCGATCTCCCTATGCGGCGGCAACCCTTTGACTTCGTCAAAGACATCCTCAAATCCATTCACAATAGGCACCGATGACAGTCCATCCCGTGGAACAACCAGCGAATACATAAAGCTCATGAAGACGTCTTCCTCATGCTTACATCGTATCACAACCTTTCGCCCTTCCACATTCCCGACTGTCACCTCAAGCCTCTCACAATCAATCCTAGCCGCATACTTCCTAAGCCAGTCCATACCCAAAATAATTCTGAATCCCGCAAAGTTCAGAACAAAGCAATCACAAACAAACGGGCAATCATGACTCGACACAACTAGACCACGGCATATCATACACAAACATGACGAACCCCCGACTGGATTAGTCACAACCAATGGCCTATCAACAATATCCGGTTTCAAACCTAACCGGCCTACCAAATCATCACAAACAAAAGAATGCGACGCTCCAGTATCAAACAACACTCTAACTGGAACACCACAAAGAGAAAGAGTACCTTGAACTACCACACTCTTCCCCTTCTCTTCAGCTGTAGGAGCTTTTGAAGATGACGGCACAGCTCCCAAAGCATAAGCTTGCACAATCTGCCTATCTTTCCTCGGCTCTGGGCAATCCTTCTTGATATGTCCCAGCTTATCACAGTTGTAACACTTTCCCGGCACCTTGGGATTCTTACAATCTTTGTAAAGATGGCCCTTCTGCTGGCAGTTATAGCAAGTCACTTCGCTCTTCGGCTTCTTCTGGCCATCCTTTCCCTTCTGTTGCTGCTGCTTCCTCTTCTTATTTTCACTCCGCTGTGGTTTAGATCCTTCCCTGGTTACAGCAACAACAGAACTTTCCTTAGGAAACAAACCCTCATGCCTGAGAGCTTTCTCCACAAGCTTCTCAAACGGATCATCCAAGTGATCCACCAACTGCCTCCCAAGATAAGCATCCAAACCGGTCACAAACTTCTCGTTCTTCTGATAGGGAGAATCAATATACGATCTGGCATACTTGGACAAAGCTTCGAACTCAGAGATATACTCAAGAACAGGCCTTCCACCTTGCTTGAGCTCCACAAACCTCTTAAACAAGACAGACTTCTGAGCCGTAGAGATGAACTTAGCTTCAAATCTAACTTGGAATTGCTCCCAAGTAATCTCTTCTTCTGGTGTATCTATGGTGATAGAATTCCACCAATCCGCAGCTCTCCCTTGAAGCTGTCTCGATGCAAGCTTCCTCTTAGTTGCATCCTCAATCCCTAAATCACCAAAGATCCTTCGACATGCATCAATCCATCTCTGCACCTCAATAGTCGACTCCGTCCCCAAGAAAGCTTTTCCTCCAAGAGAAGTATAATCCTTACAAAGCTTAGCAAAATCCACCGGTCTTGGAGCTTGGACTTGAACTCCAACATCTACAGATGGCCCTGGAGCTGGCATCCTTCTCATGATCGAAGTCATCATCGCTTCGAACATAGTTCCATAATCAACCGCTCCTTCAGTAGCACGGCTTTCCCTTGCAGCTGGTCTTCCTCTTCGACTCATCCTTATTATCTGTAAAAAGAATGATTAGAACACCTTAAGTAACAACTGCATAAGGAGTTCAAATCCTTCTAAACTACTATATTATATATAGTAATCATCCATCAAAATACAATTACGTCTCTCATACGTAGTTGCGTCAGCGAGCGTTGGCTAAAATCGATTAACCAAAGCTCTGATACCAAATGTGACGACCGCCCATGACTCCTGCACCAAAACAAGGAAATAGTGCGCTGAAAGGCGTGCCAGGTAGCCATGGACGATAGTCAGGGTAAAATAAAACAGCAAACTCTATCGTACAACTCACAGCGCATGGATAAAATACAATAGAGAAGTATACAGTGAAGCTCCATAACAGAAAAATCATCATATAAGCATCGCAGTAGTTTTATACAAACATGAATCATCCATACATCAAAGCCTCACTACAAACACTCAATCAGATATAACAGCGGAACACCCAGTACATATAGTAAGAAAACTAGTATGCAAAGCCTCCTGCTCGTCTTCGTCATCATCAGCGTAGATCTCTAAGAACAGCACCTGTCACCTGCTACCTAGTCTGCCCATCCCAACATGGATGAACAGCCCAAGGTAATAAGAGGAGACATAAAACCTTGAGTCAGACAAAGTCTTAGTGAGCAGTAAATCAACTATCAAACATACCAAAAGAGCATAAAGGATAAAAGGAATAGGAACCAAACCATCCCACTCCACCTCTTTCTACAGTGATAGCCCCCAGACACACACCAAGGAGAAGTAAGCATAACATAGCAGATAATTAAGGTAAAGCAATAATCACTCGAGTCAAGGGCGATGTTTTCCAAATACAAACCCCCAAGGCCTAAACCAAGATCAGATAAGCACCTAGAAAATACCGCTCTTGAGACCGAATGATGATATAACCAAACGTCCAAACATCCATGACTCTGGCTATCACTGTTATCCTTGCTTTGATTTCACCGTTGATTGAATGACCATCCGTCAAGGGCTAATGGTAACCCCGGTTCTAGGCATAGCTCCGCACGTCATCATGACCCGTGCCTAGGACTTACCTACTCTGCCCAGAGTACTCAACTACCTACCTGTAGTCTTTTGGGTGTCCCGACTACCTGCCTGTAGTCGTTATGGGCGCCCCATGTACTCTTGCTTTTGAGCATGCTAGAACCTTCAACAACGATGAGATCCAAGCCTCCTAGTCATCCTCCTTGACGACTATCCTCATACTAGCTCAAGCTACCTCTCGAGCAATCCATTATCAACCAACTCGAACCATCCCTCGAGTCATCAACATGCTTGGAATGATCCCTGCCTGGATTACGCCAAGTCTACATCACATCGTACTTTGCTTTATCACCCCATAGCAAAGTCTCAACTCAACAACATGGTTTGCCTCATCGCATCATGGCAAAGTTCTATCTCAACATCATCCAATCCATACATATGAGCTTTAACATCCACCTCATATGCCTTTAGCAGCTTTCACCATTCAAGAGCCTCTTCTGTAGCTTTTGAATCATCTTTGACCATACTTGTCCACATCTATCAACTAGATAGCTCATTCACAACAATCAATCAAGGCAAATCTTAATCCAAACAAATACGTATTCAATCAAGATCTAATTAGGCATTTATAACTAAAATGGCAATTTCGTAAATAAATGAGCATAGAACTAACATACATGAATCATGGGTTTTTAGCATAGATCTAGCAAATATAAAACATGGGTTTTGTTTCTATAACTTAATAAATGAACTTGCATAGGTAAACATCTTCACAAACAATGGATCTATACTTGGATCTAAGGAAAATGCACAAAATCACTATCTACAACACTCCAACAAACCACCAATCCAATATACTCCTTTGGGTCCGCGTGACAGATAACCACCACTCACCAAATCACCAAAACACCTCAAAAACTAAACACTTCAGATCTGGACAGCGGAGATCAAGGCTTGATCCGGCAACATCTCGCTTCAATCGATGAAATCTAGCTCCAACGGATGAAGATCTTCAACTTTGGCACTTGAATCTTTGATCTCGATCTTCGATCTTGGATAGATGTTAGAACTAGATTGGAATAGAGAAAAGAAAATGAAGAAATGTTGTAGTCGAGCTCTCAAAATGGCAGCACTTCGTCGCTTCAAAAACCGGTGCCAAAAAGTGAGCCAAACCCCTCTATTTATAGGCTGAAAACCCCTTAGGTCGTCCAGGCCTTATAACTCGTTCTCGGTCTTAGGTCGTCGCCGACCTAAAATTCCCGACCTATCATAGGTCGTCACCGACCTATCTACCTCACGACCCAACGGTCTAAACAAACTCCACGACACACGACTCAAGAACCCAAGGCCGACCTAACTATAAGTCGACTCAACCAATCACACGACCTACCGACTTAACCAAACCCAGGGTCACACGAGTTAACGCACGGACGACCTAATTCCTGCGACCTAAAACACTGCCGACCTAAAGACTCCAGCGACTTACTAGGTCCGACCTAACTCTTATGCGACCTAACAAACCAGGCCGACTCAATGACCTAAGCCCCCAACGACTCATCGTGCTTGCCGACCTATCCCCCTAGCGACCTAACGCTATCCCTTAGGTCGTTCAACGACCTATCTATACACAGCAACTCTAGGTCGCTAGTCCCCCTAAGTCGGTCAAATACTTATGTTGGTTCAATACCTTAGGTCGTTAACCCGTTCGACCGACTCATCCCTAGGTCGCTCCTTTCCCTAACTCGCTCACACGACCTAAGACACTAAGTTGGTCACGACTCAACTCCGAACCCTCAACCTGAGCCTCTATACGAGTTAACCCTTAACTTGTTTTAACACTAAGTCGGCAGCTTTCTTAAGTCGTTCAAACGACTTATCAACAATACGACTTAGGCTAGAAACAACATAAACAATACTAACGACCTGTAAATCCTACGATTTATCAACACGTAAAATACGGGTCGTTACAACTGTCCAGGTTGAAATTGGTTAGTAACTCTGATGTATGTTTGTATATATACATATTATAGTTTTGTATTATAGATTATTCATTCCATCATGAGATTCTATGTCGTTTATTTTTCTTCTTATCTTCTTCCTTCTTTCTCTTTCCCTAACAATCGGTTTTCTGACATTTGATTGCTCAGTATATGATACCGTGGATGTATTAGTGTCGATTTTCTAGGGTCGAAAATCTGGTTCATTATATTGATATTATAGCTGAAAATATAATGTAACGAACTGGATTTTCGACCCTCGAAAATCAACACTAATACGTCCACGGTATCACATGCCGAACATTCAAGTGCTGAAAATATCGAGTTGTTAGGATGAAAGAAGAAGTTAGAAGATAGAAGTAACTAGACAACATAGAATCTTATAACGCAGCGAATAATATATAATACAACAATGATCTTTACAAAAAGGAGACACCTTTATTCATGTATATAATAATAGAGTACACTACACTTATCCTAATTTCGACATTTATAGAAATCGGTCCTTACATTGACAAACATACGAACTCTATAATACAACGGAAGAAAAATATACATGAATACGTCTTGACCATCCAGCTCCTATTCAATTCCAATATATCCAGCTAAACCTGGGAAAGCATGCTGGGTATAACCTGAGCATTACATGGAATAATGCCCGTGTCAGTCAGGTAATCCTGCATGAGTAAAAATTGATAATAAGTAACAACCAAACTAATTTCTACATTTGAATTTTTTGAAAAAGGGTATCTCGTATGACCACACCGCATATAAAAACGGATGGGCTTCTACCTTACGATAACCAAAATATTTTATACCAAAATCCAATGATAATACCATAGTGTCTAGGTTTAAAGTAAATAGATAAAATAGCCAAATGCTTGTTTCTCACATTCCAACATACTAGGCTCTACAATCGATAACATAAGGCACATATTGGAGATTGGATCCCCACAATAGTAAAGTAAGGGACTACTTTTCAATGATAAACCTCTAAAAAATCCACGAATGCTATCACAAAGCCAGCTGCCCCCTTTAACATGACAGACCGGATTACCTCACCCCCTTGACACCAAGGCCTTATACTGCCACGTGTTTACGTGCAAACTAACTCTGAAAGTGACATCTAGAATGAGGTGACTGCTCCTAATGGTAGCTAAAAACATAGCTCTGCTGCATGTCCTGTTTTTGTCATTCCTCCCTGTTGCGAGGCTTGAGGCTACGTTTTACTTTTCTAGAAAGAAATCCATCTAGGAATGCCAATACTGCCATCCAGGCGTCAATGCAATGCCAACATTCATCCATACAAGTTCGTTGTGGGTATGAACGAAACCGAAGGCACTAACTCTACTACATCCATTTTGGAATCACCTTCAAGATTAGTAACAGTAGCCCTTGCACTTCAAAGAGCACCATCTTAAATCATCATCAAGATGTCTACCACTCGAATGTACATGTTGGTTCAGAGTGGTTTTTGGATATAGATCCGATCCGTTCTCTCCGTATCAACAACTTATAATTTTCGATTGATTTATTCTCGGTTCTTTTGGAAGTAAGTATTCGAGATCTTATCGTGAAACTCGAATTTACATTCGTACTTTCTAAGTAAAATTCGGTGCACTTGATAGTCGGTTATTTAATTATGAAATAAACAAACATCCACTCATGGCTTAATTTCCAATCATGGAAGTCATGGAATTTTTAGAGAAGAAGGTTTAGAAAAGAATGAAGTTGGAATGTAAATAAAAATATGTGTGTGAGGGTGTGTATTTGTTGGTGAAAGAAAATGGAGAAATTACCATTTTAACCTTAGTTTAAAATGTCATAACATGTCATCACTTACCGAACATTCAAGATGTTAATGTTTTCAAACATTTCCCCTCCAATAATAGTTTGGTGTTACTGTAACGAATTTGTGTATGTGATACTTGGCGAATGTTAATGCTTATTAGTCATTTTAATCCTTATCGACCTGTACCAGCCCTATATTTTTAGCCATTCATATCCACATATGCCGGACTTGAATTGCTCAAATTATCGCATTGCAAATAAATTTGGAGAAAATGAAATACAATCATAGAATCAAAGACACAGAACAAACAGAATACCTCGCAGCGGAATATAAAATACATAGTAGTTCATGAAGCTACTACGGCAGAGTCTCAAACTAAATACATAATACAGTCCGAAAACAACATAATAGAAATCTCAAATACATAGAAGTTCACTAATACATGAGATAAACTAGAATAGCTGAAACAGAAAGTAGATATAAATGTAGATAAGCAGAAACTCCAGCAAAGACCAACTCCAGAAAGAGAATCCAAAGCTGTGAATACTCAGGCTGACCCGAGCATAAAGTAAAACACAAAACACTCGAGTCAGGACAATGTATACTTATATAATGTAAACCAACTCAAGTGAACTGTAGTAGAAATGCCCAATAACTCAAAGGATGCTTGGGATCGCCCATCCTTTAAGAATCAGTTAAACTATAAATTAAATACATCCCGTCGTTAAAATTTCGAAATGGTACTTTATACTTCAAAATCGAATATCATTTCAAAATTCAATGTCATTCAAAATCCATTAAAATTATCAGAATATCACATCTTCCAAACCACATTCATTTTTATTTAATTTAACTACCATTACAAAACACATTCCAAAATAGTTTATATTTCGAAACAAATTACTTCATTTTAAATCATAAAATGAAGTTATTATATTTAATAATTAAATTATTAAATTTCCAAAATTTTAGTCTTTCAGAATTCATTTATTCACTTAATTTATTAAAACAGATAAAAATTCAACTTTCATAGCATTTAGAAATTGCTACAGAAAGTTACATTCAAAACAGTTCAATTTAACAAAAGATCGCATTTAAAAATGCTGTAATAGGGTTACATTAGTTTCAAATACAACTTAGTTAAATTCAAAAATTATAACATTTACAAAATGCTATAATAAAATTTAATTAAACTTAGCCATTAGGTTCGTTATTATCAACTACAACATTTACAAATGATGTATTATCATTTACATTAGAATTAATAGCATTTCAGAAATGTAGTTAATTAACTTCAAATATTCAGTATAATTTCACAAACAATTATATTTTTATTTAAATCATTTTTAACTTATAAAATCATATAATTTCACTTTTAAAACAATCATTCAAATACCCTTATATTCATGATTTTATAAAGTTAAATCTCCATTCAAAAATCAAAATTTAATAATAATTCACTTATTAAATTCCAACATTAAATTTTAAATTCATTAAATTAAATTTAACTTAACACTTAAGTTTAAAATTTTCAAATATAACTTAATTTCATTTTTTGACTTAACTTAAAATTCACTTTAAAGCCAAATTCACAAATTTCCAATTTTAGTTATATTTCAAAATTTCAACTTAAATATTCATCCATTTCACATTTTAACTTTATTCAAAAATCATTAATATATTATAAAATCATTTTTAATTCACTTAATTCAAAATATCATAATTTTATCATATTTTCATATTTAATTTGAATTCCATTTATCACCAAATTATAATTTCCAAAATAAGTTACATTTCAGATTTTCTAACTTTACCATTTATTTATTTCACTTATAAATTTTCATAAAATCAATAATGCTTTACAAAAATCATTTTTAATCAAATTTAAATCAAAATATTATAATATTTACATTTTTAAAATATTTTAAATTTTTTAGAAAAACATATTCTAACAACGGTCTGTATTTCATTTTCTAGCCTAGGTAAAGTGATACGGGCAATATATGATTTCAACCCATAATTTACGATGAAAACACAGGTTTAATCATTTCAAACCCGCAATACCAAGTAAATGAAAATAATTGAAAATCATTCAGGCCTATCATTTTAGCCCATAATGATTTTCTCCTATTCTAAAGTCCGTTCGGGTATGTATCATTTCAACCCATAGTGATTCTAATCTAAAGAGAACTTGCAGTGTGATAAACTGATAAAAATAACAGAATAACATAATATAACAGTAACAGATGTTATAACAGGTGTTTAAGCTTGGGTGAACATCATATAATCATAATATAGCAGGTGTAACATGATAATGCATTTTACAGATTCAAAAGGGGTAAATTTACTAGTTATATATGTACATATGGTCTGGTGAGAATAACTCACCTGTTTCAAGCTGGAGATTACACGACAAAGCACACAAACGAATATCTAGAAGGCACAATAACACGAATTCAGATTCAAGTGAGGGAAGAACCAAGCTAGAGATTTTGTACACAACCCATAAACAAGACAAAAATGAATTATAAATTCAATACAACATTTAATAGAAATAACTTTGAAATGAAAAGCAATATTGCATTGGATGCTTTTTGCCCTTTTTCCTACAACACATGCTTGGCGTAGGGCTTGGTTTAGCTCAGGTTTGGACATGTTTAGGCACATGTTTGGGTTCAAGAATGTACGGCCGCAAGCATGAACATGGAGGGAAGTTACAAGGTAGGAATGTGAAGAGGCTAGGCAAAAATAGTAAGGTTATGACACCACTTTTGGGCTCGGCCATGAGGTTTGGGTCGGCCTTTTATGATTCAGGTCTGGACAGAGGTTAAGGTGATGTGTAATGGCCATAGCAAGGTGGTGGAGGAGGCTAAAGGTGGTGGTCAAGGTGATATGTGAAGGTGGTGAAGGAACTAGGCTAGGCTAACATTGTTTTAAGGGGTTTGTAATGCTTTTGGTGGAATTTTTGTCAAGGGGAGAGGCACGGCTTGTATTGGTTAGGGGAGGAAGGAGTTTGGCCTTGGTTAATGTGGGGAAGGAAGTGATGATGGTTGGTGGAGGAGATGGTGGAGGTGTAAGGCCGAGCAAAGCAAGAGAAGCAAGGCAAAATCAAGCAAAACAATTAAAAAAAGAAGAAGAAAAAGTGATAAAAGGAGGAAGCCATTACCCATCTTTTCTTAGCTGTGAGAATGAATGGAGATGAGATGGAAATTCACATGAAAAAATGCAATAAAACTCACGGCCAAAGAATGAAGTGTACGGCCAAACAACAAAGCAAATGAAAAAGTCGCGGAAAATGTAGAGTCTTGGCTAATGAAAAGTCTCAAGTTATAAAGTTAAGTCTCTTCAAATTTCCACTTCTTTTTAATTTTATATAAAAAAAATAACTCATAAATATACTTTACAAACTGAAACCAAGTAAAAGTATAAGAAAATAAATAATTAATTTTAAATAAAATATAAAAAGAATGAAAGAAATTACTTAAAAATACAAAACAGTGTCCAAAAATTACAAATAAATCACTACTAGTCTTGCAAAAATATCCACTTCATTTTAAAAATATTATGAAGTGAAAATGTGAAAAAATATATTTATTTATCATTTCCAAAATAAAATAAATAGTTAAATTGGAGAAAAATAGAAAAAGGAATAAAGAAATTGTTTAAAAATAGCAAACATGACATAAAAATTACAAGAAAAATACCAATGGCTTTGGAAAATTATTTACTTCATTAAAAAAATATTATAAGACAAAATTATACATAAAATAACATATTAACACATATTAAAATAAAATATGACAAAGAAAACATAATTTATATAATTTAAAATAGGCAAATTTGCTAAATAGAACAAATTGCATTCAATATTGAAATATACATAACTTTCACAATTTATATCCGTTTTCAGCGAAACGAAGCAGTATTCAAGTTATTAAATATATTTTCATAATAAAAGAATAAAATTTAATAATTTAAATATTTAAATTTGAAATTTAAAAATCAAATTTTGACCAGTTTTGACCAGAAATCCACTTTTCAGTAAAATATTTAATTTATACCAGTTGGAATTATAATTCACATAATAATCAAAATTTATATTTAAAAATGAAAATTTTGAAACTAAAAAAGTTTAAAATAATTTCAAAATGAAATGAAGTCAAAATTAAAATATACATAAAAATCTAGGGTCGTTACACTCTCCCCCACTCAAATCTTTTCGTCCTCGAGAAGGAAGGAAGCGGAGAAACAACTAGAAAGAACAATAGGTTGGAAGACATCCCGAAAGAAGGTAGAGAGAAAGTAGCTAGGAGGGAAAGTATGTTGAGAGATAAGGATGAACCATTATACATTTCAATTTTTTTTATATAGTATGATGAATATCATTTGATTCAAATCTGATGGTTCAAAGTAAGCAATATTTAAAACATTTTAAATTTAGAAGGGAAAATAACTGATCAAAATATTCTTTATATAATACTTTATCAAAATACTTTTATAACTCGATGTCTTAACAATTTTATCCTCGTTCCTGTAGATTCTGGCAGTGCGTTGATCAGGCGCAAAGCTAGACTTCTCCAGGTACTTAGTGGACTTGTTTCAACACCCAGTGAAATACTTGAAAACTCATTTAAAACAGATATGGAAAGTACAATGTAACGCTTCGATTTTTCGTTGCCGAAAAACCGAATAGTTATGGGTTTTAAAAAAAATTTAAGAAAAGAAAAAGTAGAAAAGAAGAGAGAAAAGAAAACAGAAAATTAGAAAATAGAATAGAAAAGAGAAAATAGAGAAGAGATAGAAAAACAGAGAACAGAGAATAGAACGGAACAGAAAACAACTAAACAATAACAGAATCTCACAATTCGCAGCGGAACAACATATAATAATAAATGAATAATCTTTAAACAAAGAACTATATCAGTTATTACATTACGTTTCATTTCATTTCATTACATCATATCATCAGAGTATACAACAATAACAACAACAACAGTGCAGCGGAAAAAGAAATACTATATAAGTAATACGCCATGCTATCCAGCTTGCCTCCAGCAATTCCTGAATATCCAGAATATCCTGATAAACCTTACTCTTGACTGCCCGTGTGAAAATTGGTGGGCACCCAGAGTTTAGGAAGGAAAACAATAAACTCCAAGTCAGTCATGTGACTGGTGTGAGAACTCAAAACAGTTTATTTATCTTTAAAATCAAAATAGGGGGATATTTTTAAATTCAATTCGCAATGCTTTTAAAAATGAGACTACCATAAGGCCTCCCGCACACACACACAATGCAAACGCAGAATCGGAGGAGATTTCTCCTTATGATAGTCAAAGATGCTTGATACGCATTTAAAATAACATTTGATATTATTACTAGTGCATAGTGTAGAAGAAATTCATTTCGAAAGTAGAATATAAATCTTAGCCAACATACGACCATTATCGTATGTCTACTATAGCTAACTATGTTCAATAGCAGGTTACCGCCACATTCCATAGCAGGTTATACAACTAAAACCGTACAAGTTTCGTATTGTTTCTTTGGATTTCCAACAAATGGTCAGGCCAAGGAATTTCCCATTGCCACATGAGAATGCCTCTGGAAAGACATCCCCGAGAACCAAACCGGAACTCTGCCAACACAAGGCCGGGTTACCCCTAACTGGGTAACTACTGACACGAGCACGCCATTCCCCGATCGTAAACGACCTTTCTCACGGGATCCCGAAAACCAACAACCACAAAGTAATAAATTCGTAGTAACCACATAGGTTAAATATCTGGGCTCCATACCATGATACTACCTCTATCCAGAAGGAAATGTACATACCCTAAAGGGTGCTACCCCTCATAACCTTGCCGCATCTTTCCTGTTTTGACCATTTCCGGGGTGTGAGGTTCGACGAAGTCACGTCCACAAAAACATACTTTATACAAAAGCCATGCTTTGGGTCAACAAATGATCAACACAATGATCACTAAGATAGACGATCAAATAAACGATCCTATCACAATAATCAACACAATGATCATTTCAGCAACACTCAGCATGTCACATTACCAAATTGGGAATATATCGCTGATAACTTCAACTATATAACCTCTGAGCTCGTACGTCTCAGAGAAGGGTGTTAAGCTAAAAGAATAAATTCTCCGCCACCAACAGAAATATATTTGAATGAAATCGGCTTTATATCTCAATTTGTAATGTCAGACACACAATCCATACAAGTCTGTTCCGGGCTCGAACAAAACCGAAGGCACTTACAAAGAAGTCCTTGCAATCCGGATATTCACAATCCTGATCGGATTCACCATCACATATGGAGAACTCAATACCATAGCTACTCGGTGCAGTGTAAATCGACAGGTCATCCCATCGCTTTTGCAAATACCGGGTCTTCAACACCGATCTTCAATGCAATTCACAACGACGTATCACATCTTCGGAATGGGTTATACGACCCCATGGTCCTTTCCCGGTTAACCCGAATAGTGAGCGCTTATTCAAAAATAAGTGTGGCATTCATATTCAAACAAATCACATCAATTACCCATTTAAAGGGAAATATTGATAGTCGGTTATTGAACTATCAATGGATATGCACACATCACCAGTTTCCAAATAATTTTCCAAATTATTTATTTTCCAAAATATCTTTACAAGATATATAATTTCAACACTTCAAAAATAAATCAATATTTATTTTTAACAAGTTCCACTTTTACATATAAATTCCATAATGAATTTATATTTCAAAATATCATGCATATACAATTTCAACTATCCATTTCAATTTATCTTCAAAAAGATAAATTCTAATTATTCACTTCATATTGGAAAACATTTCCGTACTTATTAAAAATAAGTAATTCACACATCTTTTTATTTTCAACCTTTGGAAAATATTCAATATACTTAAATCGAGATTAAGTATATATTTCATTCTTTAAGGAAATCATTCTCTTAAACATATTTATTTGGGCCAAAACGAATGTTGCGTAAAACATCGTTACAACAATCCAAAATCACTAGTATAGGGATTCGAAATTTAAAATAGATATATAATCCCAATACTATACAAAACATTTCCTTTCGGAAATCATTTACTATAACAACAGTGTTATAGTCCATTATTTCCTTCTATTTCTCGAAAACGTCTATTCCAACAATAAATGTTGAAATCTATGGTTTCGAATCTCAACACATTTTAAAACATCGTTAGATCGTTTTAGTTCAGTTCAAAATATCACATTCTAAACAATCTCTTTAACATACTATTCACTATTCCAAAACGTGAATATACTATGTTAACTAATCTCATCAATTCTATTCTTTTTAAATTTAAAGGATTATTCACGATTCAAAAATGTGAATATATTTTGTTAACAGATTCCATCAATTCTATACATTTTATTTTAAAGGATTATTCACAGTCTAAAACGTGAATATAACTCCATTTATAAGTTATAACAATTAACTTATCAAAATAAGTCATTTGCGAATTTATAAAACAACGTTTATAAATTCCATTTCTATTTATTTATAAAAACTTCCTTTTTATAAATTCTTTTATAAATCTATTCCAGTTTATAACTCAATTATAAACTAAAAGTTCATATTATAAGTTAAAGGCTTATAAAACGATTATTTTACAAAAATCGTTCTTTTAACTTCATAATTTTAAATCTTATAACTTATAAGATTCAATTATTTATCCAAAATTCATTCTTTCAATAACTTTATAAATTTTATAAACCTACTATTTATAAAATCCCATTTATAACTTCACTGTTTAAAATTCTATAATTTCATTCATTTATGAAATTCATTTTCACTTCATTCAAACACTTATAAAAACTCGTTTTATAATGTCAACATTTCAATTTATAAATATCCATTTACAAATCTCTTAATATAAATCAATTCATATTATTCTTTAAAACGACTTTAATTTCCTTTATAATTTCACCATTCTGATTTATAAAATAATCAAATTTTATAAATCTTATATTCAAACTTTTATAATAAATTCAAAAATCCAATTTATCCTATTTTATAACATCATTAACCCATATTTCTCAAAAATCAGCTTTTAACTGTATTTCACAAAAACCATAATTTTATAACTTTAAAAATTATAGCGTTTAATTATTTAAAATGGATCAATTCTAAAAATATAGTATATTTTCAAAAATCACTTTAAAAATCATTTTAAAATTCCAAAATCTGGGTCTAATGATGCTACAAACCAAATAGTCAATCACGCCAACAACGATATCATATATCGATATGAAAATCAATGAATATCAAAATATCCATAATCAAATAAATACTGTTGAGGAATCCAGTTGGATCCCTCTAACCTGTTTTCCTGCATTCAAAAACATTAGCACAATACCAATTTCGCTCCAGTACGAAATTATCGCGGTATATGTTCTTATTAAATATTATTCGCTTAATAACGGCGTAATAGGGTCTCATCCGCTAAAAAATACGGGAAATCAACAACTGCAATATATACATATGCCAATATATATATATTGATATTATATATAATACCAATTCACTGTTTATGAAATATTCGCGGTATATGTTTTTATTAAATAACATCCGCTTACTAACGGTGCATAATGTCTATTTTAACAATCAATAGATATCAATCAACATTCAAACATGCATTCAAATATTTTAAATCTAACTATTTAAAATAAAATCGAAACTGATTCGATTGAGTGAGAAGTTCTCACCTTGGTTTTATTTTCGTTTTAGCGATTTATTTCGAATAAAATTAAACGGACGTTTAATTTTACCCAAAATTCTCACTAACTCCAAACGACTCCAAACCAACTCCATCGCGTAGTGCTCGTCCATACGATTCCAACGCAACTGGTTTCGCGCGTTTTCGACCTCGTATGAAAAAGTTATGAATTTTTAAAGATTGTACACGATTTTTTTATAACTAAAATCACCGCATTAGTTTATAATTAAAACCTACACTAAACCATAGCCACAAGATTCACCATCTCCACATCATGACCGCACGTCCTACCTTCTCCTTCATCACGCACGGCTACAGGCCATCACGTTACATTTGAACCCATACACATAGAATTAGGGTTAGAAATTCGAGCCACCACACGCCACTACACATCGATCAGCAACTCCCATGTCGAAGGCCATACCAAGAACTACACTCGGCCTCCAGGTGGTGAAGCTCGGCCTGCTCCTCTACCCTCGAGATGCGTGCACAGCTGTAGAGAACGGCCCCATGTAGCTCCTCCCACGTTGCTCCGTTTCCGATCATGACCGTATGGAATCGAAGCTCTCGTCGAGCTCTTCGACTTTGTAGTTGAGCACTTTGGCTAATTCTTTTTAGATTGAGAGAGATTGAGGGATGATTTTGGGACAATTCTGGCCATTGAACCTAAAAGTGGCGTCTAGCAAATTAGGTTTAGGGTTTTGACTTTTTTTTTTAATTTTATGAAGGGTAGGGGGTGTATTTATAGAGAAAAATTCCAACACTATTCATCCGGAAATTCCGAACTCCGATTTACGCACCGTAACCAGCGTTTCTAAGGTTTACCCCGCGTTCCGGACACAATGGAACAGGTTTCGAAAGCTAATTCGGAAGTATGTGCGAGTTATGGCTATAAACGCTCAATTTAAATTAAACCGATTTAAGCGATTTTCTAGGCGTTTTAATTTGTACCGGACAAACGGTAAATCCAATCGACTTGAAATTTGAAACCTTACAATAATATCATATTACGGATCCGATGAAACTAGTTTCGTCGAAATCCGAGACTTTTTGAAAAATGGCTATTTTAACTCGCCAAATTAAAATTAAAAATAATTCGATGCGTTTCGAGCTGCCACGATCAAACGATAGCTCCGATTGACACGAAAATTGAAATCCGGTAATAACTAACTATTACGGATCCAATGGAACTGGTTTCGTTCAATTCTGAGACTGTTCAAAAATTGACTATTTTCACTAGTCGATTTAAATATTAAAATATTCAATTTTCACAAATTAACTTTTAATTCGATTTTAAAAGTTCTAAAATATCATTCTAACTTCCATATGATAAAATAAAATTTTACAAATTATTTTCAATCATATTTAACTATATTTTCAATTATTTCCATAATTTAACGTATTAAATTATCGATTTAATTGTCCAATTAAATCCAATAATTCAAATAAAAATTTATTCGACTTATAAATTCACTTATTAATATTTAAAATAAATTAAATATTCAAATTTTAATTAATAAAAATTCTGGGTCGTTACATACAACCCAAACAAATCAACCAAACCGAAACAGTTGTCTAACCATGGATTGCAGATACACAATGGTTACGCCTGGATCCCTTAGTAAACAATCCGTATCCGTAAGCTTTCTCAGTCCTGTGAGTTACGCCATGATGACTAGTAGAGTGCATGATACACAATGGTTATGCCTGGATCCCCCAGGAAACAATCCGTACCCCTAGGCCGTCTCAGCCAGGCAGTTTCGCTACTAATGCGACCTACATAGAGTGCAGGATACACAATGGTTACGCCTGGATCCCCAAGAAACAATCCGTACCCCCAGGCCAGCTCGGCCAGGCAGTTGCGCTATGCAGTCGTGCTCGTAAGACCACAGAGGTCGCCATGGAATTCGATGGACACTCGAGTATCACATCCGGAAAATCCAAATCAAAGAGAGAGAATAATATCGATAGAATGAATCTCCAGTGTGGCCACAAAGCGGATATCAAGCAAAAGGCACTTTCCATATCTTTACTTCGAAAAATATGTATCATATAGCACCTTTCAAAATAACTTTCATATATCATACTTATATAGAGTCCATTACATATAAGATTTCATTTCAAAACAAGTACTTTCCAAAACATTAGTATATCAAATCACACTTATATAGATTTCAATTATATAAGATTTAACTTTACAAATTGAGTACCTTTTCGAATCAACAGTTTCAAATCAATTTCATACTTATACAAATCATTTTATACAAGTTCAATAACTCCCAAATCAAGTATTTAGTAAATCAAGGTTCTCAATTTCAAACCATTTCAATATCAATTCAGTTTCAAAATATATGTATGATTTCACCAAATCATTTCTTCCTAATTATATATATTCAGTTTCAAAGTTTCTTAAAACAATAGATTTAGAAGATAATCCAAACTTCCGAATCAACAACATTTATGTCCAACAAATTCATTTCTATTTCAAACATATATTCACTTATCAACAATCATAATACTTTCAAAGTTATAAATCTTTTGAAACCAAAATACTTGAAATCATTACACTTTGAAAATCATGACATTTAGAAAACATACATTTGAAATCATAAAACATTCCTTTAATTCTTTACATTTCACAAATTTATTCAATTAAACCCAAATCTAAAATTTTCAATTCTAATTCTATTCAAACCATCTGTTTCAATTCAATTTAGTTTCCAACAAACCATTTCAAATATTATCAAATTTCAAATAAAAATTTGATCCAAAATAAACTATTCAATCTTGAATATATTTCAAATCATAAATATACCATATTTCAAAACTAAATTTTATAATTTCATATATCTCAAATTTTACTTCATTATTACTTACATATGTCATCATTTCACAACATTACATTCGATCGCTCGCTTGATCTGTAACAACCCGATATTTTCAGCCATTCGCATCCGCACATGTCGGACTTGAATTGCTCAAAATACCGCGTTGTAAATAAATTTGGAGCAAATGAAATACAATCACAGAATCACAGACACAGAAATATTAGAATAACTCGCAGCGGAAATAAAAATACCATAGTAGTTCATGAAGCTACTATAACAAATTCTCAAAACATAATACATAATATTAGTCTGAAAACATATACAATAGAATCACAAATACATAGAAGTTATAAATACCAGAGCTGAAATGGAACAACTGAAACTGAAAGGAAATAGATAACTAGACAAGCAAAATCTACAGCGATTCCTAGCTTCAGAAAAGAAATCCAATGCTAAGATGTAAATACTCAGGCTGACCCGAGCGTAAAGTAAAACACAAAACACTCGAGTCAGGACAATCTATACTTATATAATGTAAACCAACTCAAGTGAACTGTAGTAGAAATGCACAATAACTTAAAGGATGTTTGGGATCGCCCATCCTTTAAGAATCAATCAAACTATAAATTTAATACATCCCGTGGTTAAAATTTCAAAATTGTATTTTATACTTCAAAATCAAATATCATTTTCAAATTCAATATCATTCAAAATCCATTTCAAAATATCAAAATATCATATCTTTTCAAAACCACATTCATTTTATTTAAAATACCATTTCAACGCACATTTCAAAATAGTTTATATTTCAAAACAAATTACTTCATTTTAAATCATAAAAATGAAGTTATTATATTTAATAATTAAATTAATAAATTTCCAAAAATTTAAACTTTTCAAAGTTCATTCATTCACTTAATTTTATCAAAACGGTGAAAATTCACCTTTCGTAGCATTTAGAAAATGCTAGGGGAAGTCACATTCAAAATAGTTCAATTTAACAAAAGACAACATTTTAAATTGCTGAAATAGAGTTATATTAGTTTCAAATAAACTTAGTTAAATTCAACAATTATAACATTTACAAAAATACTATAACAGCCTTTAATTATACTTAGCCATTTAGTTCATTATTATCAATTACAGCATTTACAAATGTTGTATTATCATTTACATTAGAATTAATAGCATTTCAGAAATGTAGTTAATTAACTTCAAATATTAAGTATAATTTCACAAACCATTATATTTTTATTTAAATCATTTTAACTTATAAAATCATATAATTTCACTTTTATAATCATCATTTAAATACCCTTATATTCATGACTTTATAAGGTTAAATCTCCATTAAAAAAAAATCAAAATTAAATAATAATTCACTTATTAAATTCCAACATTAAATTTTAATTCATTTAATTTAAATTTAACTTAACACTTAAGTTTAAATTTTCAAATATGACTTAATTCCATTTTTATTTACTTAACTTAAAATTCACTTTTAAGCCAAATTCACAAATTTCCAGTTTTAGTTATAGTTCAAAATTTCAACTTAAATATTCATTCATTTCACATTTTAACTTTATTAAAAAAAAATCATTAATATATTATAAAATCATTTAAATTCATTTAATTCAAAATATCATAAATTTATCATATTTTCATATTTAATTTAAATTCCATTTATCACCACATTATAATTTCCAAAATAACTTACATTTTAGATTTTCTGACTTTACCATTAATTTATTTCCCTTATAAATTTTCAAAAAATCAATAATGCTTTACAAAAAACATTTTTAATAAAATTTAAATCAAAATATTGTAACATTTACATTTTTAAAAATAATTTAAAAAATTTAGAAAAACATATTTTAACTACGGGTCTGTATTTCATTTTCTAGCCTAGGTAAAGTGAATACGGGTAATATATCATTTCAACCTGTAATTTACAAAGAAAACCCGGGTTTGATCATTTCAAAACCGCAATCCCAAGTAAATGAAAATAATTGAAAATCATTTAGGCCTATCATTTCAGCCCATAACGATTTTCTCCTATTCTAAAGTCCGTTCGGGTATGTATCATTTCAACCCATAGTGATTCTAGTCTACAGGGAACTTGCAGTGTGATAAACCAATGAAAATAACAGAATAACATGAAATAATAGTAACATATGGTATAACAAGTGTAAATATAGGTGTGAACTTCATGAATAAAATATAGAAGTTATAACAGGATGATATGCATTTACAGATTCAGGTGATGGCAGTTTATCACTATATAAGTACATATTAGTCTGGTGAGATTTACTCACCTGTTTAAGCTGGAGATGACAACCAAAACACACGACAAGGAATCTTCGAAGGCACGACAACATGAATAAGATTTGAGATCAGGAGAGCCAAAGATTAATTTCCTTAAATATATCAAACAAAACAAATACAAACATGAATTACAAACCAAGATATTACAAAACAATGCTAGGAATAACTACACAATTCAAAGCTAGAACTTTTTCACTTGCATTCAACCTTGTATGCTTCAGCTATGGACTGGAAAGGCACTGTTATGGGATGGTTTTGAATCAGGTTTGGATCAGGTTTGGGTTCAATAGGGTCGGCCATAACATGGATATGAAGGAGATGAAGTGTATAGGCATGTATAACTCAAATCAAGGTAACCAAAGTAGAATTTCTATGCATAAATGGTTCGGCCCTAAGCATACATAGGCACGGCCAGGCCTGGTAGGGTCATGTACTGATGTGGAAGGGGTCTCAGGTCAGCAAGTGGCTGGTGGTGATGATGCAAAGGTCGGCCAAGGTGATGTGGTGGAGCGGTGAAGGTAAAGGAGCTTGGCAATGCATGTTTAGGTGGAGTTTGCTCAAATATTTGGTGGATCTACATCATGGATGGCCACGGCTATGGATGGACAGTGGGCTGGAGGGGATGGCAGCTGGTTGTGGTGGTGGTGGAGGTGGCTATGGTGGTGGAGGAGCAAGGGCTGAGCTACAAAGGTGAAGACAAGTGCAAAGAGATAAGGAAAACAAGAAGAATAAGCGAAAAAGAAGAAGAACTTTACCAAACTTTTGCTTCAGGAGTTTATGGCCGAAAATTTGGGATGAGAAACTTTTATTTTCTTGAAAAATGAAAAGAGAATTGGCTGAAGCAATCAGAAAAGAATCGGCCAAAATAATGATGCATTGATTGAAAATAAAACGGCGGAATACAAAAGGACTTAGGCAAATAAATGGTCTCAAACTCTTCATATTTCCATATTTCCTTTTGCAATTATTAAATAACTGAAAAATGCATATAAATTCAGATAAAACACGAAAATTTATTAAATAAACAAAAATATATAAATAAATATTAATTGTATATAATTAAATTAAGAAAATAGCAAAGTAAATGTAAACTAGGCAAGAAAATTTGAAAATAAATGAAATGAACTATGGAAAAATTTTGTGTACTTGAATTTTTTTTATAAATAAAGATAAAGACACAAAAATAAAATGCATGCATAAAAATAAATAAATAAATTTTAATTAAATATAATTTAAATGAAGAAAATAGCAAAAAAAATAAAATGGAAACTAACCTTTAAAAATTGAAAAAATATGCAATAAATTTTGGAAAAATTATATTATCACTTTAAAAAAATCAAAAAACAAAAATATACATAAAATAACATATTAACACATATTAAAATAAAATATAACAAAGAAAATATGATTTATATAATCTAAAATAGACAAAATTGCAAAATAAAACAAATTATACTCAAAATTGAAATGTGCATAACTTTCACAGTTTAAGTCCGTTTTCAACGAAACAAAAAGCAGTATTCAAGTTGTTAAATATATTTTCATAATAAAAGATAAAATGTAGGAGTTTAAATATTTAAATTTGAAATTTAAAAGTCAAAGTTTGACCAGTTTGAACAGAAATTCATCTTTCAGTAAAATATCCAATTTATACCTGTTTGAAATTATAATTCACATAATAATCAATACTTATATTAAAAAATTAAATGTTTGAAATGAAACAAGTTTTAAAAAAATTCAAAATGAAATAAAGTCAAAATTAAAATATACATAAAAATCTAGGGTTGTTACACTCTCCCCCACTCAAATCTTTTCGTCCTCGAAAAGGAAGGAAGCGGAGAAACAACAAGAAAGAGCAATAGGTTGGAATGCATCCCCGAAAGAAGGTAGGGAAAAAAGATAGCTAGGAGGTAAAGCAGGTTGAAATACAAGGATGAACCATTATACATTTCAATTTTTTTTTTTAGTATGATGAATAGTCATTTGATTCAAATCTGATGGTTCAAAGTAAACAATATTTAAAACATTTTAAATTTTTAGAAGGGAAAATAACTGATCAAAATATTCTTTATATAGTACTTTATCAAAATACTTTTATAACTCGGTGTCTTAACAAGTTTATCTTCGTTCCTGTAGATTCTGGCAGTGTGTTGATCAGGCGTAAAGCTAGACTTCTCCAGGTACTTAGTAGACTTGTTTCAACACCCAATGAAAATACTAGAAAACTCTTTTTAAAAAAAACAGATATGGAAAGTACAATCCAAACAAATCAACCAAACCGAAACAGTTGTCTAACCATGGATCGCAGATACACAATGGTTACGCCTGGATCCCCCAGGAAACAATCCGTATCCGTAAGCTTTCTCAGCCCTGCGAGTTACGCCATGATGACGAGTAGAATGCAGGATACACGATGGTTACGCCTGGATCCCCCAGGAAACAATCCGTACCCCTAGGCCAGCTCAACCAGGCAGTTGCGCTATGTAGTCGCGATCATAAGACCATGGAGATCGCCATGGAATTCGATGGACACTCGAGTATCATATCCGGAAAACCCAAATCAAAGGGAGAGAATAATATCGATAGAATGATTCCACAGTGTGGCCACAAAGCGGATATCAAGCAGAAGGCACTTTCCATATCTTTACTTCGAAAATATGTATCATATAGTACCTTTCAAAATCACTTTCAAATATCATACTTATATAAAGTCCATTTTATATAAGATTTCATTTCAAATCAAATACTTTTCAAAATACTAGTATATCAAATCACACTAATATAGATTTCGATTATATAAGATTTCATTTTTCAAAATTGAGTACCTTTTCAAATCAATAGTTCTCAAATCAATAGTTTTCAAATCAACTGCATATTTACACAAATCAATTTTTATATAAGTTCGATAACTCCCAAATCAAAGTATTTAAATAAATAAGGTTCTCAATTTCAAACCATTTCAATATCAATTCAGCTTCAAAATCATATATGATTTCACCAAATCATTTCTTCCAAATTACATAAATTTAGTTTCAAAGTTTCTTAAACAATAGATTTAGAAAATAATCCAAATTTCCAAATCAACAAAATTTAGGTCAAATAAATTCATTTCCATTTCAAACATGTATTCACTTCGAAAATCATAATACTTTCAAAGTTATAAATCTTTCGAAACCAAATACTTGAAATCATTTCACTTTGAAAATCATAACATTTTGAAATCATACATTTGAAATCATAAAACATGCCCTTAATTCTTTACATTTCAAATTTTTTTCAATTAAACCAAAATCTCAAATTTTCAATTTTAATTCAATTCAAACCATCAGTTTCAATTTAGTTTTCCAACAAAACCATTTCAAATATTATCAATTTCAAATATAGATTTCATTTGCAAAATAAACTATTAAACCTTAAATATGTTTCAAGGCTTAAATATACCATATTTCAAAACTAAATTTTATAATTTCGTATATCTCAAATTTTACTTCATTATTACCTACATATGTCATTATTTCGCAACATTACATTCGATCGCTTGCTTGATCACACAAGTTCGCTTTCGAACTAGTATTGTCCATTCGACTTCCCTAATGCGGACTTCGATATGGTTTCTCGACTAGAAGCCATCAGTCTCCTTGCATAGCCATATACTATGATAGAGAATTCTAGAATCAAGCCCAAAATCCATATCAAATATTCGCCATCAAGAATGAAATGAAAAATCCTAATACAAAATGGTGTAATTCACCTCGAACTTGTGTGCTCAAACTTGGATCAAATTAATTATACGAATAAAACAGCATATGTACAACTTATGTATCTATTCCAACTTGTTAAATAAATAGTTTCATAAAGATGTTACTAAGTTAAAACATTCAAAACCAAATTTTTCTCAAACATTTGAAGACTAATTTTTATCCAAAACATTTCAAACTAAATTTCATATTAGTATAATTCAAAATAGTATTATTTATTTACTTAACAAAACAGTTTCAACTTAAACAAATCAGATTATTTCATACTTGAAACATACAAACTAAATTTATATACTTTATCAAATACTTATATTTTTCAAAATTACTTAGCTTTGAAAAGTTAACCTTGATTTGGAAGTGCTCGAATCTTAAAATAGTTGAAGAAATCATATTTTCAATCCAAGAGTTGGAAATCAACACTAAATCAGTAAATCAATTTCAAAAGTTAGGTTCCAAAATCTGAAACTCGAGGACTGAACACCGGCTTACTTTAAATCTTTTCAAATATATATATATATATATATATATATACAGATCTATCTTTCGAATATCAAACCATACTTCAAAATCTAAAATCGAAATTGATTTACAAAATCACTCGCATAGCAAAGCTACTAGAGTGGCCTCTCCCTCACTCAAAAACTCGAAAATCAATGTCGATGATGCATGCATTCATCATCGAAATTATTTTCCAGCGACATAAGTGAGTTCTGGACTTCAATTAACTTTGAAAGACTTCTTTGAAATTCCTTCGAAATCATTGAAATTCATTTGAATACATTTGAAACATTTCTTATTTGAAAAAAAATATCTTTAAATAATATTATTATTATATATTTTCCAAAATCTTAAAACCGATTTCAAAACACCGAAATTCGATTGCTCGAAATTCAAATTCAGAACCCTTCAGTTATAAATCATTTTTGTATAAATCAAGTTCTTATAAAATTTTCAAGATTTCAATTTCTTTCAAAATTTCAAATTTTCATTTTTGAAAGGTATATAGTCCTTATCGAAAACATTTCACTTTTATATATAAAAATATGGCCATCCTTAATAATTTCGATGTATGCACAATTTCAAAATACAGCCAAACACAAATTTCCAAAGGATGATTCAAGGAAGGATTTCAAACAAACAAAGATTCAAAATTAAAGTAACTCTAATCAAATAGAATTCTAGTTCGAAGATAAACTCAAATGAAGATGAGATAATTTAGTTACCAAATAGAGGATAGATAAGCCTATATAAATCACGGGCGACCTTAACTGGTCAACCGTGACTTCGGGAATATATCTAATGCAGAAGTCTAAGGCAAATCGACATTCGATTGCCAGAGATAGAATTCGAGTAGAGCAGGAGATAGATAGCATCGTAAACCGAGGATACATAAATCTCTGGTGAATCAATGCTAATTATAAAGGAGTTTCACCCCTTTACAAATCATTCGAAGATTTAAGGAATCACCAATCTTATAAAGGTCATTCAGAGGAGAGTTATGAAATGCCCCAAAATCAAAAAGGATAAAATAGGGACAAGACTGCATTTCAGAACAAGTGGGAGCGTTCCAAAGTTCAAGGAATCCTAATCGACAAGAATCCAAACCAAGAGCTAACTAACAAGATGGATACCGAAGGGATGAAGTTTAGAAAATCTTGATTCCAAAATAAGAAATTTTTTATACCAAAATAATCTTTGAAAATCCTTTAAAATTCATTTGGAAATCATTTTATACTTCGAAAATACGTTCTCTCACAAAGAAATGATTCTGAGATTGATTTCACTCATTTTAGGGTATTTCTACCCTATCTCAAATGAGTTTTCTTTTTTTGCTCCGCAGGCTAAGGTTTGCCTAAAACCAAAGCTCTGATACCAACTGTAACAAGCCGATATTTTCAGCCATTCGCATCGCACATGTCGGACTTGAATTTCTCAAAATACCGCGTTGTAAATAAATTTGGAGCAAATGAAATACAATCACAGAATCACAGACACAGAAATATCAGAATAACTCGCAGCGGAAATAAAAATACCATAGTAGTTCATGAAGCTACTATAACAAACTCTCAAAACATAATACATAATATTAGTCTGAAAACATATACAATAGAATCACAAATACATAGAAGTTATAAATACCAGAGCTGAAATGGAACAACTGAAACTGAAAGGAAATAGATAACTAGACAAGCAAAATCTACAGCGATTCCTAGCTTCAGAAAAGAAATCCAATGCTAAGATGTAAATACTCAGGCTGACCCGAGCGTAAAGTAAAACACAAAACACTCGAGTCAGGACAATCTATACTTATATAATGTAAACCAACTCAAGTGAACTGTAGTAGAAATGCACAATAACTTAAAGGATGTTTGGGATCGCCCATCCTTTAAGAATCAATCAAACTATTAATTTAATACATCCCGTGGTTAAAATTTCAAAATTGTATTTTATACTTCAAAATTAAATATCATTTTCAAATTCAATATCATTCAAAATCCATTTCAAAATATCAAAATATCATATCTTTTCAAAACCACATTCATTTTATTTAAAATACCATTTCAACGCACATTTCAAAATAGTTTATATTTCAAAACAAATTACTTCATTTTAAATCATAAAAATGAAGTTATTATATTTAATAATTAAATTAATAAATTTCCAAAAATTTAAACTTTTCAAAGTTCATTCATTCACTTAATTTTATCAAAACGGTGAAAATTCACCTTTCGTAGCATTTAGAAAATGCTAGGGGAAGTCACATTCAAAATAGTTCAATTTAACAAAAGACAACATTTTAAATTGCTGAAATAGAGTTATATTAGTTTCAAATAAACTTAGTTAAATTCAACAATTATAACATTTACAAAAATACTATAACAGCCTTTAATTATATTTAGCCATTTAGTTCATTATTATCAATTACAGCATTTACAAATGTTGTATTATCATTTACATTAGAATTAATAGCATTTCAGAAATGTAGTTAATTAACTTCAAATATTAAGTATAATTTCACAAACCATTATATTTTTATTTAAATCATTTTAACTTATAAAATCATATAATTTCACTTTTATAATCATCATTTAAATACCCTTATATTCATGACTTTATAAGGTTAAATCTCCATTAAAAATATCAAAATTTAATAATAATTCACTTATTAAATTCCAACATTAAATTTTAATTCATTTAATTTAAATTTAACTTAACACTTAAGTTTAAATTTTCAAATATGACTTAATTCCATTTTTATTTACTTAACTTAAAATTCACTTTTAAGCCAAATTCACAAATTTCCAGTTTTAGTTATAGTTCAAAATTTCAACTTAAATATTCATTCATTTCACATTTTAACTTTATTAAAAAAAAATCATTAATATATTATAAAATCATTTAAATTCATTTAATTCAAAATATCATAAATTTATCATATTTTCATATTTAATTTAAATTCCATTTATCACCACATTATAATTTCCAAAATAACTTACATTTTAGATTTTCTGACTTTACCATTAATTTATTTCCCTTATAAATTTTCAAAAAATCAATAATGCTTTACAAAAAACATTTTTAATCAAATTTAAATCAAAATATTGTAACATTTACATTTTTAAAAATAATTTAAAAAATTTAGAAAAACATATTTTAACTACGGGTCTGTATTTCATTTTCTAGCCTAGGTAAAGTGAATACGGGTAATATATCATTTCAACCTGTAATTTACAAAGAAAACCCGGGTTTGATCATTTCAAAACCGCAATCCAAAGTAAATGAAAATAATTGAAAATCATTCAGGCCTATCATTTCAGCCCATAACGATTTTCTCCTATTCTAAAGTCCGTTCGGGTATGTATCATTTCAACCCATAGTGATTCTAGTCTACAGGGAACTTGCAGTGTGATAAACCGATGAAAATAACAGAATAACATGAAATAAAAGTAACATATGGTATAACAAGTGTAAATATAGGTGTGAACTTCATGAATAAAATGTAGCAGTTATAACAGGATGATATGCATTTACAGATTCAGGTGATGGCAGTTTATCACTATATAAGTACATATTAGTCTGGTGAGATTTACTCACCTGTTTAAGCTGGAGATGACAACCAAAACACACGACAAGGAATCTTCGAAGGCACGACAACATGAATAAGATTTGAGATCAGGAGAGCCAAAGATTAATTTCCTTAAATATATCAAACAAAACAAATACAAACATGAATTACAAACCAAGATATTACAAAACAATGCTAGGAATAACTACACAATTCAAAGCTAGAACTTTTTCACTTGCATTCAACCTTGTATGCTTCAGCTATGGACTGGAAAGGCACTGTTATGGGATGGTTTTGAATCAGGTTTGGATCAGGTTTGGGTTCAATAGGGTCGGCCATAACATGGATATGAAGGAGATGAAGTGTATAGGCATGTATAACTCAAATCAAGGTAACCAAAGTAGAATTTCTATGCATAAATGGTTCGGCCCTAAGCATACATAGGCACGGCCAGGCCTGGTAGGGTCATGTACTGATGTGGAAGGGGTCTCAGGTCAGCAAGTGGCTGGTGGTGATGATGCAAAGGTCGGCCAAGGTGATGTGGTGGAGCGGTGAAGGTAAAGGAGCTTGGCAATGCATGTTTAGGTGGAGTTTGCTCAAATATTTGGTGGATCTACATCATGGATGGCCACGGCTATGGATGGACAGTGGGCTGGAGGGGATGGCAGCTGGTTGTGGTGGTGGTGGAGGTGGCTATGGTGGTGGAGGAGCAAGGGCTGAGCTACAAAGGTGAAGACAAGTGCAAAGAGATAAGGAAAACAAGAAGAATAAGCGAAAAAGAAGAAGAACTTTACCAAACTTTTGCTTCAGGAGTTCATGGCCGAAAATTTGGGATGAGAAACTTTTATTTTCGTGAAAAATGAAGAGAGAATTGGCTGAAGCAATCAGAAAAGAATCGGTCAAAATAATGATGCATTGATTGAAAATAAAACGGCGGAATACAAAAGGACTTAGGCAAATAAATGGTCTCAAACTCTTCATATTTCCATAATTCCTTTTGCAATTTTTAAATAACTGAAAAATGCATATAAATTCAGATAAAACACGAAAATTTATTAAATAAACAAAAATATATAAATAAATATTAATTGTATATAATTAAATTAAGAAAATAGCAAAGAAATGTAAACTAGGCAAGAAAATTTGAAAATAAATGAAATGAACTTTGGAAAATTTTTGTGTACTTGAAATTTTTTTATAAATAAAGATAAAGACACAAAAATAAAATGCATGCATAAAAATAAATAAATAAATTTTAATTAAATATAATTTAAATGAAGAAAATAGCAAAAAAAAAAAAAAAAGGAAACTAGCCTTTAAAAATAGAAAAAATATGCAATAAATTTTGGAAAAATTATATTATCACTTTAAATATATCAAAAAATAAAAATATACATAAAATAACATATTAACACATATTAAAATAAAATATAACAAAGAAAATATGATTTATATAATCTAAAATAGACAAAATTGCAAAATAAAACAAACTATACTCATAATTGAAATGTGCATAACTTTCACAGTTTAAGTCCGTTTTTAACGAAACAAAAAGCAGTATTCAAGTTGTTAAATATATTTTCATAATAGAAGATAAAATGTAGGAGTTTAAATATTTAAATTTGAAATTTAAAAGTCAAAGTTTGACCAGTTTGAACAGAAATTCATCTTTCAGTAAAATATCAAATTTATACCTGTTTGAAATTATAATTCACATAATAATCAATACTTATATTTAAAAATGAAATGGTTGAAATGAAACAAGTTTTAAAAAAATTCAAAATGAAATAAAGTCAAAATTAAAATATACATAAAAATCTAGGGTTGTTACATGGTCACACAAGTTCGCTTTCGAACTAGTATTGTCCATTCGACTTTCCTAATGCGGACTTCGATATAGTTTCTCGACTAGAAGCCATCAGTCTCCTTGCATAGCCGTATACTATGATAGAGGATTCTAGAATGAAGCCCAAAATCCATATCAAATATTCGCCTTCAAGAATCAAATGAAAAATCCTAACACGAAATGGTGTAATTCACCTCGAACTTGTGTATTCAAACTTGGATCAAATTATTTATGCGAATAAAACAGCATACGTACAACTTATGTATCTATTCCAACTTGTTAAATAAATAGTTTCAGAAAGATGTTACTAAGTTATAACATTTAAGACCAAAATTTTCTCAAACATTTGAAGACTAATTTCATATTAGTATAATTCAAAATAGTCTTATTTATTTACTTAACAAAACAGTTTCAACTTATACAAATCGTATTATTTCATACTTGAAACATACAAACTAAACTTATGTTCTCTATCAAATACCTTATACCTTTCAAAATTTCTTAGCATTGAAAAGTTAACCTTGATTTGGAAGTGCTCGAACCTTCAAAATAGTCGAAGAAATCACATTTTCAAATCAAGAGTTGGAAATCACCAACAAATCAGTCAATCAATTCCAATAAGTAAGTTTATACCTAAACAAATCTGAATCTCAGGGACTGAACACCGACTTACTTTAAATCATTTCAAATATATATACATACATATATCTTTCGAATGTCAAACCATACTTCGAAATCTGAAATCAAAATTTGGTTTCACAAAATCTCTCGCATAGCAAAGCTACTAGAGTGGCCTCTCCCCCACTCAGAAACTCGAAAATCAATGTCGATGATGCATGCATTCATCACCGAAATTATTTTCCAGCGACGTAAGTGGGTTCTGGACTTTCATTTTCTTTAAACATCTTTGAAATCTCTTCGAAATCATTGGGCTTAGTTCGAATACATTCGAAACATTTCTTATTCAGAAAATATCTTTAAATCATATTATTATTATATATTTTCCAAAATCTTAAAACCGATTTCAAAACACCGGCATTCGATTCCTCGAAATTCAAACTTAAAACCTTTCAGTTATAAATCATTTTATATAAATTTAATTTTCTAATAAATTTTCAAATTTTCAAATATTTTTGAAACTTTAATTTTTTATATTTAAAGGATATATAATGTTTATCGAAAACATTTCATTTTTAAATACAAAATAGGTCATCCTTATCAAGGTAATTATTTCGATGTATGCACAATTTCAAAATACAACCAAACACAAATTTCCAAAGGATGATTCAAGGAAGGATTTCAAACAAATAGAGATTCAAATTTAGATGACTCTAATCAAATAGAATTCTGGTTCGAAGATAAGCTCGAATGAAGATGAGAAAATTAATTACCAAATAGAAGATGGATAAGCCTTTATGAATCGCGGGCGACCTTAACTGGGTCAACCGTGACTTCAGGAATATAACCAATGCGGAAATCTAAGGCAAATCGACATTCGATCGCCAGAGATAGAATCCGTGTAGAGAAGGAGATAGATAGCATCGTAAACCGAGGATACAGAAATCTCTGGTGAATCAATGCTAATTGTAAAAGAGAGGTCATTCCAAAGTGGAGTTAAGAAATGCCCAAAAAATCAAAAGGATGAAATAGGGAAAACATGACTGGATTTCAGAACAAGTGGGAGTGTTCCAAAGTTCATGGAATCCTAATCGATAAGAATCCTAACCAAGATATTCTAACAAGCTGGATTCGGAAGGGATGAAGTTTAGAAAATCTTGGTTTCAAAATAAGAAATTTTTTATACCAAAATAATCATTGAAAATACTTTAAAATCATTTAGAAATCATTTTATACTTTGAAAATACGTTCTCTCGCAAAGAAAGGATTCTGAGATTGATTTCACTCATTTTAGGGTATTTCTACCCTATCTCTAATGAGTTTTTGCTCCGTAGGCGAAGGTTTGCCTAAAACCAAAACTCTGATACCAAATGTAACAGCCCGATATTTTCAGCCATTCACATCCACACATGCCGGACTTGAATTGCTCAAAATATCGCATTGCAAATAAATATGGAGCAAATGAAATACAATCACAGAATCATAGATACAGAACAAACAGAATACCTCGCAGCGAAATATAAAATACACAGTAGTTCATGAAGCTACTACGGCAGAGTCTCAAACTAAATATATAATACAGTCTGAAAACAACATAATAGAAAACCCAAATACATAGAAGTTCACTAATACATGAGATAAACTGGAACAGCTGAAACAGAAAGTAGATATAAATGTAGATAAAGCAGAAACTCCAGCAAAGACCAGCTCCTGAAAGAGAATCCAAAGCTGTGAATACTCAGGCTGACCCGAGCGTAAAGTAAAACACAAAACACTCGAGTCAGGACAATATATACTTATATAATGCAAACCAACTCGAGTGAACTGTAGTGGAAATGCACAATAACTTAAAGGATGCTTGGGATCACCCATCCTTTAAGAATCAGTTAAACTATAAATTAAATACATCCCGTGGTTAAAATTTCAAAATGGTATTTTATACTTCAAAATCGAATATCATTTCAAAATTCAATATCATTCAAAATATCATAATGCCACATCTTCCAAACCACGTTCATTTTTATTTAATTTAAATACCATTACAAAACACATTTCAAAATAGTTTATATTTCGAAACAAATTACTTCATTTTAAATCATAAAATGAAGTTATTATATTTAATAATTAAATTATTAAATTTCCAAAATTTTAGTGTTTCAAAATTCGTTTATTCACTTAATTTATTAAAATAGATGAAAATTCAACTTTCGCAGCATTTAGAAATTGCTACAGAAAGTTACATTCAAAACAGTTCAATTTAACAAAAGATAGCATTTAAAAATGCTGTAATAGGGTTACATTAGTTTCAAATACAACTTAGTTAAATTCAACAATTATAACATTTACAAAATGGTATAATATACTTTAATTAAACTTAGCCATTAGGTTCGTTATTATGAACTACAGCATTTACAAATGATGTATTATCATTTACATTAGAATTAATAGCATTTCAGAAATGTAGTTAATTAACTTCAAATATTAAGTATAATTTCACAAACAATTATATTTTTATTTAAATCATTTTTAACTTATAAAATCATATAATTTCACTTTTAAAACAATCATTCAAATAGCCTTATATTCATGATTTTATAAAGTTAAATCTCCATTCAAAAATCAAAATTTAATAATAATTCACTTATTAAATTCCAACATTAAATTTTAAGTTCATTAAATTAAATTTAACTTAACCCTTAAGTTTAAAATTTTCAAATATAACTTAATTTTATTTTTATTTACTTAACTTAAAATTCACTTTTAAGCCAAATTCACAACTTTCCAATTTTAGTTATATTTCAAAATTTCAACTTAAATATTCATCCATTTCACATTTTAACATTATTCAAAAATCATTAATATATTATAAAATAATTTTTAATTCATTTAATTCAAAATATCATAAATTTATCATATTTTCATATTTAATTTAAATTCCATTTATAAACAAATTATAATTTCCAAAATAACTTACATTTCAGATTTTCTAACTTTACCATTTATTTATTTCACTTATAAATTTTCAGAAAATCAATAATGCTTTACAAAAATCATTTTTAAGAAAATTTAAATCAAAATATTATAATATTTACATTTCTAAAATATTTTAAATTTTTTAGAAAAACATATTTTAACAACGGTCTGTATTTCATTTTCTAAGAAAACCCAGGTTTGATCATTTCAAACCCGCAATCCCAAGTAAATGAAAATAACTGAAAATAATTCAGGCCTATCATTTCAGCCCACAATGATTTTCTCCTATTCTAAAGTCCGTTCGGGTATGTATCATTTCAACCCATAATGATTCTAATCTAAAGGGAACTTGCAATGTGATAAACTGATAAAAATAACAGAACGTCATAATATAACAGTAACAGATGTTATAACAGGTGTTTAAGAATGGGTGAGCATCATATAATCATAATATAGCAGGTGTAACATGATAATGCATTTTAAAGTTCAAAAGGGGTCAATTTACTAGTTATATATGTACATATGGTCTGGTGAGAATAACTCACCTGTTTCAAGCTGGAGATTACATGACAAAGCACACAAACCAATATCCAGAAGGCACGATAACACGAATTCAGATTCAAGTGAGGGAAGAACTAAGCTAGAGATCTTGTACACAACCCATAAACAAGACAAATATGAATTATAAATTCAATACAACATTCAATAGAAATAACTTTGAAATGAAAAGCAATATTGCATTGGATGCTTTTTGCCTTTTTTCCTACAACACATGCTTCGCCTAGGGCTTGGTTTAGCTCAGGTTTGGACATGTTTAGGCACAAGTTTGGGTTCAAGAATGCACGGCCACAAGCATGAACATGGAGGGAAGTTACAAGGTAGGAATGCGAAGAGGCTAGGCAAAAATAGTGAGGTTATGGCACCACTTTTGGGATCGGGCATGGGGTTTGGGTCGGCCTTTCATGCTTCAGATCTGGACAGAGGTTAAGGTGATGTGTAATGGTAGTAGCAAGGTGGCGGCGGCTAAAGGTGGTGGCCAAGGTGATATGTGAAGGTGGTGGAGTAACTAGGCTAGGCTAACATTGTTTTAAGGGGTTTGTAATTCTTTTGGTGGAATTTTTGTCAAGGGGAGAGGCATGGCTTGTATTGGTCAGAGGAGGAAGGAGTTTGGCCGTGGTTAATATGGGGAAGGAAGTGATGGTGGTTGGTGGAGGATACGGTGGAGGTGTAAGGCCGAGCAAAGCAAGAGAAGCAAGGCAAAATCAAGCAAAACAATTGAAAAAAGAAGAAGAAAACGTGATAAAAGGAGGAAGCCATTACCCATCTTTTCTTAGCCATGAGAATGAATGGAGATGAGATGGAAATTCACGTGAAAAAATGCAATAAAACTCACGGCCAAAGAATGAAGTGTACGGCCAAACAACAAAGCAAATGAAAAAGTCGCGGAAAATGAAGAGTCTTGGCTAATGAAAAGTCTTAAGTTGTAAAATTAAGTCTCTTCAAATTTCCACTTCTTTTTAATTTTATATAAAAAATAACTCAGAAATATACTTTACAAACCAAAACCAAGTAAAAGTATAAGAAAATAAACAATTAATTTTAAAGAAAATATAAAAAGAATGAAAGAAATTACTTAAAAATACAAAACAGTGTCCAAAAATTACAAATAAATCACTACTAGTCTTGGAAAAATATCCACTTCATTTTAAAAATATTATGAAGTGAAAATTTGAAAATAATAATTTATTGATCATTTCCAAAATAAAATAAATAATTAAATTGGAGAAAAATAGAAAAAGGAATAAAGAAATTGTTTAAAAATAGCAAACAGGACATAAAAATTACAAGAAAAATACCAATGGCTTTGGAAAATTATTTACTTCATTTAAAAAAATATTATAAGACAAAATTATACATAAAATAACATATTTACACATATTAAAATAAAATATGACAAAGAAAATATAATTTATGTAATTTAAAATAGGCAAAATTGCTAAATAGAACAAATTGCATTCAATATTGAAATATACATAACTTTCACAATTTATATCCGTTTTCAACGAAAAGAAAAGCAGTATTCAAGTTATTAAATCTATTTTCATAATAAAAGATTAAATTTAAGAATTTAAATATTTAAATTTGAAATTTAAAAATCAAATTTTGACCAGTTTTGACCAGAAATCCACTTTTCAGTAAAATATTTAATTTATACCAGTTGGAATTATAATTCACGTAATAATCAATGTTTATATTTAAAAATGAAATGTTTGAAATGAAACAAGTTTAAAATAATTTCAAAATGAAATGAAGTCAAAATTAAAATATACATGAAAATCTTGGTTTGTTACACGACCCAACCCATATTTTCATTCATACAGTGGACGACATGAATTTACATTCTAAGAACTCACATTCAATTTCCATTCAAAACAATTTTCTCTGATACCAAATGTAATGAACAGGATTTTCGACCCTCGAAAATCGACACTAATATATCCACTGTATTTCATGCTGAGAAATCGAATACTGGAAAACTTGATTATTAGGGGAAAAAGAAAGAAAGAAGAAGATAAGAAGAAAACTAAACAGTTTAGAATCTCACAATGGAATAAATAAACTATAATATACTACAACTCTTTACCCAAAAGAAAAACTGTAATATGTGCATATACAAACATCAATCAGAGTATACTAACCTATTTCAGCCTGGACAGTTATAACAACATGCCCTCAGAATTGCTGTTAACATAACAATAAATACAACGAAAAATAACCATCTATGCAAATACATCTCGAGGCCTCCAACTCCTCTCTTGAAGCATCGAACATCCAAATAAATCTGTAATAAGCTCAGTCTAATCCAAGCATTATAATAAAATAGCACCCGAGTCAGTTTGAACCAACGTGAGAAAATTACACCTGTAACGACCTACCTTTTTGGATGGTTTAAATCAATGATAATACACATATGTCATACTTAAACCACTCAAAAGTGTAGATTGTTATGGGGTAAATAAGAAAAAACCAGAGAAAGAAAAAAACAAATATAGAATCTCAAAGCAAAATGATAAATTATTATAATCAAATAAACAGTTCGTGAAGCTGTTCTACAAATAAAATTTGATTATAGTTATACAATATAGAATCAGATATTACAGACAACTAGAATAAATAAATGCATCGGAACAACAAGATGCAATGGAATAAATATAATAAATAGTAATAGCAAAAATCTTCGTCTTCATCCTCTAGAAATATGGTCTTCAACCCAAAAATGCTCAGGCTGACCCGAGCGAGTTGAAAAGACAAAACACTCGGGTTAGAACCAAAAATCTTATGTAAGTTAAATTAACGGCAAATATGAGTGTGACGGCGTCAGAGATGTTTACAGGGTTTAACATCTCCTATCCAGTGTCTAACGTGAGTGCAATAACTTAAGAGATGTTAGAGATTTACATCTACTAAGGATCCATTAAACTATCTACTATGTAGGACAATATGCCATTATAATATGTCTACAACAAAGTAAAGTTTAAAATAGCGTTAAGGCATTACCCATGTCCCCCTTAACACATTTTATATAATGTCATAGTCTATACAAATACTGTAAACTCCACCTGCAGGTGGGCTATCAGGGAGCACTCCAGAGGTACGACACAAAACAAACACATAGAAGGCGCGACATGGCATGCCACGCGGCACTCGAGGCAATGCTAGGTTAGATATACCAATTGCACTCCAGGACTAGTGGTAACGCATAGCAGCTACTACCGTCCGCCTCATAACACACTCCCAAATCAAAATCAAGGGTGGCCATCAAATCAGTCGCAAAATCAGAATATATTATCGAAGAAATATGATCGGAGGAATGACCTCACTTTGCCCGGTATAGCTCCCGTTTTAGCCACATCAAGCCCTCATACAGAATCGTTCGCCAAACCATCCTACTTCATTTCTAGAATCTCCACCACGTACACAGTTGTTAAAGTGATTTTCGATATTGGCAGACAGTATGAAATATCTGATCCCAGTCTCTTTTACAACCAAATGCTTACTTCACACCGTATGGTTTTTTTACATTTCAAAAGTCATTTCACAATTTATGTCAAAATATCATATTCAATTTCAAATCATATCTCTTTCCAAATCATATTCAATTTCAAAGCATATTCACTTTCAAAATCATATTCACTTTGAAATTATTGATAAGTTATGTGAGTTAATTCTTCATTTCAAAATCAATCTTATTCACTCAAATATGTCATTTCACAAAAGGTATTAATTCGAAACTCCAAATTAGGTTATTACATCATTTAACCATATTCGTTTTAAATCAAGGATTTGAATATAAATACTTCAACTTTACACGTCTGAAATTTTGAAATAGTTTAGATGGTTTTAAAATAGAAATAGTTTAAGATAGCTTTTAAATAGATTAAAATAGGTTAATATAGTTTTAACATAGGTTAAAATGGATTAATATTATTTAAATAGATTTAAATAGATTTAAATAGACTTAAAATAGATTAGATAGTTTAAAATAGATTAAATAGATTAAAATAGGTTAAAGTACTTTAAACAGATTTAAAATAGATTAGAATAGATTAAAATAATTTAAGTGGATTTAAAATAGGTTTAAAATAAATAAAATGCTTTACATAGATATAAAATGGTTTAAGGTAATTAGAATAGATAAATTTTGTTTAAAGTTTAAAATCTTAGTAATTTAAATATTAAAGAACATTTACATTTATATTAAGAAAATAGATTTGAAATTTAACATCAAATTTAACCATTTATTCCATTTCAACCAATCTGGACCATATCCAAATTTTAATCAATTTTTATTTCAATCAAAACCCAGTTTTACATCTTAAAATTTCAATTTTAGCTATTCCAATTCCAATAGATTTCAAAGTTACAAAATTTTAATGTTTAATAATAAATTTTTAAAATTTCAATTTGTAACGACACGAAATTTTCGATGTTTAAAATTTGTCAATTTAATAAGATTTTGGTAAATAAATCTGGAATAAATGAAAAGTTGAAATTTGTTAATGAATTAATAACGGGAATGAGATGTAATGATGTTAATTTTAATATAATAATAGGTTGAATAAAAAGAGTGGAAAATCAAGATTTATTAATTTATTGGAATTTAAATTTAATAATTGGATTAATTGCAAATAATTGAAATTAAATATTTTAATATTATGTTAGTGGAGATTAAGATGAAATTTTAGAATATTAATGTAATAAACCATGAACTAGTGTTAAATTTTATCTATTTGGTGATAATGGATTGAATAACAAGATTTAAAATCAAATAAATGATTTATTGGAATTTCAATTGAAAATTTATGAATCTATAAAAATTGAAATTTAATTACAGTAATGGGTAAATCCATTAACTTTGAATCGATATCTTAGTTTGTTTAGAATAATTGTAATCGTTTAAGAAATCAAAAATGATGAAATCCGTGAATTTATAAATTTGAATTGAAAAAAGCGATTTAATTTAATTTAATATTAATTTAATTAATTAACTGAAAAATAGCCATTTTGGCCACTGACTCGGATTTCAATGAAACAAGTTTCATTGGATCCGTAATGGTGAATTATTGTAGGATTTCAAGTTTCGTAGCGAGCGGACTTGTCGTTTGATCGTACGGGCTCGAAACGCCTAGAAATCAATGAAATCAATTGAAATCAATTTGAGATAAATTGATTTTGGCATAACTTCTTCATAGATGGAATTTGAACTTGAGATCTATTCCATTGCGTTTAAAATATTTTAAAACATCAATTTTGATATATCGGTTGGCCAATTTTGTTCCGGAGTCGAAACGACTTTTTAGGCCATCTGTCGTTCAATTTTCAAACCAATCAAGCCCATTCTGTTCTATTTTGTTCTTCCTATAAATACGGTTATAAAGCCTATTAATCTTTTTATTTCTTATTTCTGTACGTACAGGAACTTCTATGCTCCTCTTCCTCAATGGCTGAAAACCCTAAGTGTTCCAATTCAATTCCAATTCAAATTTCAACTCAAAAATTCAAACTCCTCAATACATATCAAATTTTATACCGATCTGAAGCTCTCAACGAGCGCAAGTCAATTATGTAATTCGTTTCTCGATCTGGGTTGATGTGTGACCGGAATTGGATGATTAAGTCACGACCACTCATCGCGTCTTCATCAACCGTCGACCAATCGTCGAATAAACTGTACGGGGCTGGGAAGATCGCTGCACGTTGTTCAACGGTATAGGTTGTACGTCGAGTTGACCGCTAGATCGTGTGTCAAAATTCGATTAGGGTTACGAAAATACCGTGGCGGCTGTGCAATTTGGGGGCAACGCGGTGGAGGGTCGCATGTCGCGAGGCCTTGGGGAGGCGGCGCGAGTGGTGGCGACAGGCGATTGGCCTCCGGTATTGCTAGACGTGAGGCGCGTGCTTCGGTGTAGGGCTGGTTGTTCGAACACGTGCATCCTTGGAGCGGTAAAGTTTCTAAGGGGAGAGTTTCTTGCTGACGTGGCACGGTATTGGGTTTGTTTTTTTTTCAGTTAGTTTAATTTAATTTTTGATTTCAAACGTTTTAATTCGAATTACTTTTACATACAAGGTCCGTTTCATGCGCGGTTTTCTTCGCTAGGTTCGTATTGGAATTTCGGGCATTCTAACGCTGGTTTGGACGATTTTGACAATGTTCAAATTTTGAGTTTAAATTGGATTTAAATTTAATTTAAATTCAAAGGTGAGTGTTTTAACCCACTCACAACTTCTAAAATTTCTTATGCGTGTTAAATTGATATATGACATGATTTGCTATTTATTTATGACTGTTTGGCATATTTTTAATTATCGTCTTAGTTAAATTGAATTTATCGAATTAAATTGTTATTTAATTTGTTACTGCATATAAACTTCCTGTTAAATAGTTATTTCATTTATTATTGAATATAAACTGCCAGTAAATACCTGTTATTTATTATCTGTTCTATATTAATGTTATTGATTGAATTGGATGATGATTGTGATAAATGTTTGATGATTGATATTGGATGAATGGATGTTGTATTTTATATTGTTATAAACTGCAAGTAGTTATGTATTTTTATTTCATTCGGGATTGCGGTTTGAAATGATATATAACCTTATTTATATTTTAATTTACGGATTGAAATGATAAATATCCGTATCACTTGACCATAAGGTAGAAAATTATATACAGACACCGTGGTCTATATATAAAATATTTTGAAATGATTTCTATGGTTTGTAAAGAAATATATGGGTTTAGGTAAATACTGATAATATATATTTTATAAATGTTATTTTATCCTTGATATTAAGCTATGTATAATTTGTATTAATATAGTATAGGCTTAATAATATGTTTGATTTTTTGAGGATAATATTTTTAAGTAATTAAATTTTATTTTAATATAGAGTTTATAATGATATAAATAAAATGAAGGCTGGAAAATAAATTGGAAATTTATTTGAAATTGAATTTATTTAAGAATTAATCTCAAATAAGTTGATGTAAAATTTATTAAATTTGAAAATTCTAAAGGTGTGATTCTACAACTTGATTTTGGGTTAAGGGGAATTAAATGAATATTTCAAGTATAAATAAACTGAAGAAAATATTTAATTATTTGTAATTTGGGATTTATTTAAATGATAATGGATTTATTAAGTAAATGTTTAGAAACTAAATAACAGAAAATTGAATTTGATGTGTGTGTGTGTGTGTATGAAATTATCAAACTTAGTTTTGAAATCGTTGAATACCTAAGTTTGAAATATACAGATTTTGAATGGTTTATTTTGTGGACCAAATCTATCTTGAAATCAATATAATATGGAATGGTTTATTTGAAAACTGAATTGAAATGAGAATTTATGATTTGAGATTTGGTTAAATCTAAATTTTTTGGGATTCGAGTTGTTTTGGAATTGAGAAGGTATTTATTATATAAAATATTTTATTATTTAAACCATTTAAGTGGTGAAAGTTATGTATCAAGGTTACGAGTTTCAAAGTACTATGACTTGAAAGTGTTATAATTTCAAATGTTGGGTTTCGAAGTGTATAACTTTGAAAGTACTAAGATTTTGGAAAGGAGATTTTTGAAATAAAATGATATCGTATTTTTTTTAGTTTGAAATGGAAATGATATCATATTTATATGGTTTTGAGATGGCAATGATGTTTTGGTTTGAAGTATAAATTATTTTGAAACGACCATGGTGTTATAATAACATTTGGTTGTTAATGAAACCGGGATCGAAAGTTGTTATACTCTCTGCCAACTCCGAAAACCACTTTAACAACCGTGTACGCGGTGGAGATTTCAGAATGAAGTAGGATGGCGGCGGCGTTCCTTTGAGGTATGAACGTGGACCCGACTCCCGTGAGTAGGCTTAAGGTGGCTAAAACAGGAGCGATCTCGGGCCAGTGAGGTAGCCCCTCTTATCGGACACACTCCTTCGATACCATTCTATTATTATATGATTGATTGGGGCCTTTTGATTTTGGAGGTGTGGCTCGAGGTGGGCGGTGCTTGCTCTATGCGTCACCACTAGTCTGTGTGCGTAATTGGTATATCTACCCTGGCATTGCCTTGTGTGCCATGTCACCTACCCTAGCGAGCCTTGTACGAGTTTGATTTATGTCTTACCTATGGAGTATCTTCTCGTAGTCACCCGATCAGGAGATATGCAGGTACTGTATAGACTATTGGCACTATTATGTGTTAATGGGAATATTGGGTCACTCCTTAATGCTATTTTCAAAGTAAGTTTATTTTACTAATGGACATTATTATAATAGCGTATATTACTACATAGTAAATAGTTTAACGGATCCTTAGAAGTGTAAATCTCGAGCATCTCTTAAGTTACTGCACTCACGTTTGACACTGGATAGGAGATGTCAAATCCCGTAAACATCTCTGACGCCGTTCCACTCATATTTGTTTCTATCAGTTTAACTTACATAAGATCTTTTAGTCTTGACTCGAGTGTTTTGTCTTTTCAATTTGCTCGGGTCAGTCTGAGCATTTCAGGATTCGAAGACTATATTTCTAGAGGATGAAGACGAAGATTGTGTTAATATTATCTATTATATTATTCCACTACATTCATACTATTCCGCTGCATTGTTAATTACTATTCTCTGGTATGTGTAACTCTGATTATATATTGTATTAGTATAATCAAATGTTTGTAAAAAAACTCCGTGAACTGTTATTTGATTATTATATTTTGTCGTTCCGCTGCAAGATTCTGTTTTATTTTCTTTTATTCTTACTCTGCGTTTTCTTATTCACCTCAATAACAATCCGCCCTTCTTTATGGTTTAAGTCTGATGTTTATGATTTATCGTCGATTTAAAGTGTACAAAAAGACGGGATGTTACACATTTATACTTTAAAAATCACTTTATATTTCAATTTAAATCCTTCAATAAATTCATTTAAAACAATTTAATTTATCAATCAAATTTTATTTCAAAATATCATTGAACTAGATTCAAAATTTAAAGATTTTAAATCATCTAATTTAACAAATCCTGTATGCCTATATAATTTTCTACCATATGGTCAAGTGTTACAGATATTTATCGTTTCAATCCATAATTTATAAATTTATGGTTATATATCATTTCAAACCGCAATCTCGAATCAAATAAAAATCCATAAAATCGCTCGAGTCTATCATTTGAACCCATAACGGTTTTTTCCTAATCTATAGATCGTTCGGATATGTATCATTTCAACCCATAAGAAACTTGCAACATTATAATAATGTAAAATACAACATCCAGTCATCCAATATCAATAATCAAACATATATCACAATCATCATCCAAATCAATCAATAAATATCAATAGATAGCTATTAATCAATACAGGTATTAAATTGGCAAATTAAGAATTCAATATTCAATTAAACGATGATTTATTGCAATAAAAGTCAAATTAACCATAATGAAAATTTAACATACCAAACAACAATCAGTAAATTTCTAATCATTTAATTTAACTAACATAAGAAAATTTAGAAGTTCTGAGTGGGTTAAAACACGCATTTGATTTCAAATTGATTTGAAATCCAAATTAGGACCCAAATTTTAAAAGTCTCAGAATTTGTCCAAACTTGCGTCAAAATGTCCAGAATTCCGATAAGATCCTAATGGAGAAAACTCGTATGAATCTGAGCTCGTATGCAAAAGTTATTAACGTTAGATGATTGGAAAATTTCGAATTTGGGTCTTACTTCGAGTCGCCGCCTCAATTACCCAGTGCTTGCTCCGATTTTTCGAAAAAATAACTCGAGACCCAAGTCATTTTTCTCCAGACCGTAAGTTGTTCTAGGGTTTCCGCCTTATTTGGCGTCGATCTCTCTCTGAGCCCAAGTCACTATATGGTTTTCTCCTTTGAAACTCGAAGTAAACCTCTTCCAGACTCAAAGTAAACTTGGAACAATTTTTTTTTTCGTTTTTTTTAAATTAAGTTATGGAATTTGGAAATTAGGTTTGAGAACGAGGAGGAAGATGTACGTACAGAAATAATAATATGAGAAATAACTAGGGTTTATAACCGCCTATATATAGGCAAGGTTGAATCAAAACGACTACGTGACCCAAAAGCCAGTTCTGACACCGAAACGAAAATAGGTCATCATATATATCAAAATAGATGTTTTCGATATTTTTAAACTCAATCAAATTTAATATAATAATTGGAATCAAAAAGCTATCTTCCACATACGATCGAATTAGTTCCTGAAACTTGTTCCATTGCATTTGGAATAGGGGTATAACATTAGGAACACCAGACGACACAACTTGATAGAAGTTCAGGATTTTGAGTTACGTGTATGAGATATTTTGGATACTTAAAAATAAAATCAAATCAGAAGTCAATCCCTATACTTGCAAGCCGCTGCCCTATAAACTAATTTTCACCACCCTATCTTCGAACCTGTGGCCGCTACTCATTCCATTTAAAAATCATGACTTTTTCCCCGTTTTCATTCTGGCTACCAGTTCGTGAAAAAGAAAAAAGTTCGAATTTGAATTCAAAAGAAAAATCATCGCGACTTGGAATCACGACCTGAGCAACGTCTGTAAATCATCGATGGATGAGGGTAAGAGTACGAAGGTGTTGGTGACATGAATGATTCGTTCTCGAGCTGGGTTGTTGGGTGGATTTCACGACGACAGAGTCGCGATTTCTGCCTGGAAGTGTTAGAGAAAGGTTAGGATTTAGCTCGATTTCTTGCGCGCGATGGAATGCTGGCGTTCGTTCTTGAAGGCGGTAGTGAGAGATCACAAGGAAGGGTTTCGTGTGCATGACATTGGACGGGGGGATGTATGAGGGCAGCCGCAGGTAATGGCGGCATGTTGGAGTCAAAAGCGCCTCATATTGTTTTCATGGTCTTCCAAGCAGCCATGGTCGGCGGCAGGCGGGAGGAGGGACGGCCTACGTTGTTGTTCGCCAACTTGGGAAAGGTGAGAAACGACAGTTAGTTTATAATAAAGGTAATTAATCTAATTGCTGTGATTTAGGAAAATGAATATTATTATTAGTTAAAATGTTTGTAAATGTATAACATGTTCATGCAAGGTCGAAAAGTTGCGAAACAAGTGGCATTGGATTCGTAATGATGTAGGATACAAAGTAAAATTGGTTTGGAGATGTTTGGATTTTAGATTAAATTGAACGTTAATTCAATTTAATTTAAAATTGGAATGATCAGCAAATTAAAATTAAGGTGAATAAATCTCACTCAATTTGGTTGACTGGTTTAATTTTTAGCAATTAAAAATTAATTTTTGGATGATTGGTTAAATTAATATATTATTATCAGTTAAATAATATATTGTAAATAGTAGTATATATATTAGTTGTTGGGTATATTCGTGCTGATTAAAGCGGATGAGACAATATGCGCCCGCATAGTAGCAAATGATCCAATATTACCACGATATCCTACCTCGAAGCAGGATTGGTATTTTATGTAAAATAACATTTATGGATACAGGGAAACAGCTTGGAGGGATCCAATTGGATTCTTAAATTATATTGATTGTTTTTCATATATTGATATACGATGTGCGTGGATAATTTATTATAGATCATGTTGTGGTTTGAATTTTTGGATGCTACAATAGCACTAGCCCTAATTTATTATAATTCTCAAACTATGGAGTTTAAAAACTGTTTTATTATTTAAATATTTCAAAAAATTTGGTTATTTAAATATTCAATATTAGATGAAATGAAAATTTTATTTTTATGATAAACTTTGCGAATCGATTATTATTATATGATTTAGAAATTATTTATCGCCGTCTATTTAAAAAGTGTTTTGATATTATAAATAATTACTTAAATGTGTTTTAAAAATAAAATTATTATTCTTTAAAAAATACTTATTATTTTATACATGGGATTTAAAGACAAGTGATTGAGATGTGTTTATAAATACTCTCGAGATTTGTAGACCAAGTTATTTTATGGAGGTGGTTGTAAAAGAAGTCTTATAATGGAAATTTGGGGAACTTAAGGAAATTTCCATAGCGTTTAAATACAGAAACTTTGAAAATAAATTAGAATTCATAGAAGAAGTTAGAAATGAGTAGTTGAAATTATAGACAAGTATAATCGATTTTGGAAATTTTTAAAAAGCGAATTAATTAATAGATTCTGAGAACTTATAGAATTCGTTATAAGTGAGTTAAGGGATCTACAAATAAAGGATTTGAGTAATAGGAAAAAATGGAATCATTTCCTAAGTATTGGAAATAAGATAGGTTTAGGAAATATACTTATAAAAATTTCCTAAGTACAAAACTGGAAGGGTCTACAATATTTTAACTATGAGATTATTGTTGTAGAATAATTTTCAAAGTGTGGAATTTTAAAAGGAATTTGAAGGAAATATTTCCAAGTATTGAGACGGTTCGAAAATATCCTGTTGTGGATATTGGTATTTGAGTTTGTTTTCAAATATCGAAATATTGGAAGGGACTTGGATATATACCTTTGTAAAGATACTTTGAAATAAATATTTTGGAAAATTTAAATTTATAATATGGGCCTACTAACTGCTTATGTGTGTAATTTAATATTTAAATAACCGACAATTAAACCTGGCCAAATTCGTTGATCGTTTCGAAGAGACCGGGATTAGATTTGCTTGGTGATAGGTTCATGCATGATAGGGGTTCTCGCTTCTTGTAAGGTATTAAACGAATGACTTTTACCCCTACATGTCCCTAATTGGTTCGTTGGCTAGGTGCTTATAGTTGAGAGCGCAAGGTTAAGAGAGAACCTTGGCTTAGGGGATTACTCATTAGAGATAGAGTCAGCAATACTCTAGAATATGTCTGAGCATATTAATAGATATTAGCGTATATTTATTAGTGAATCTAAAATGTATAGTGTGTTGATTTATCGATTAAGTGTTTATGAATCCAGGTCGGTACAAGAAGTACAACTGTATCGATAGGGGTTTATAAACTCTTAAACAAGGTAAACAGACAGAGTATTGTTTTGAAAAGAGGGTAAAGGAAATAATTTTACCCAAAGGTATATTTTGATAGAAAAGAAACAATTTTCCAAAAATATTGTAGTATATTGATGTGTTTGCGTGTTAATATTATAATCAAAACAAGATTATAAAATTGAAATGGTTCGTATAGCCAAATAGAAATTGTATAAGTATGATTATACATATGAGTTGTAATTAAAAGTGGATTCAAACCAAAATTAGGAAATTTAAGTCCCGGAAGCTTTGAGAAATGTTTCAAATGGATTTGAACTAAGATTTGAGGAATTTTTAAAACTTGTAGAGTTTTGGAAATGTTTTCCGTACTGTTTTGAAAAGGACGATGGTGTTATTATTTTTGGAATATTTTGAATGGAAGGTTTTAAAATGGATTCTAAAGGCGATAAATCACCGAACTTCCTTCAGTCGTTGGAAAATAATTCTAGTGATGTCGATCGCATCATCAATGTTCATTTTTGAGTTCTAAGTGACGGGTTACTATCATAATTATTTGTTTTGGATTTGTTTGGTAAACAAGTTTTGTTTTAGAAATTATAAAAGGAATTATTTTAGGTAAAACCAAGTTGTCTAAAAATTCCAACACGTATGATTTGATATACAAAATTGGACATACGCATATTTATGATTTCAAAATGATTTGAAATAAAACCAAGCGATTGAATTCTGGGTTTCCTTTTAAATGATATGTGAAGTCAGGAGAAAATCAGTTATTGAACTTATAATTTGGAGTTGATATAGATAAGAAAGGAAAGTGTGAATTTTAATCCTGGAATTAAAGTTTAACTTGAGTAAGTTAAAATGAATAATATGTGCTGAAATTTAACCTAAGATAAGTAAAATAAAATTGAATTGGATTTGAATTGAATATAAAGTTTGAATTATAAAATGATTGTGTAACTATAAGTTATGATTATTGAATGGAATGATAAACTTAAGCTTTAAAGTGATATATAATCCGGAGTTATGGTTATAAGATGTGAATGGACTCAAGTAAGCAATACGAGATTTTAAGTAAATAAGTTCTTGAACTTATGAATTGAGAAATGCAATGGTAAAACTAAAATGAAAATGGATTGATATTATGGTAAAGATATGGGAATTAAAAAATTTGAATTATAAATGGAGGGTGAAATGGGAATTGTGTAAATTGAATATAAATCACTTGAAATGTGAGGTAATGAAGTGAACTTTTAAAATGAGTCGAATGAAATTGATTGTGATTGAAATGAATTAATAGAATGACTCCCAAATGATATAGTATAAACTGGAAATACTAAGTAAATGGAAGCGAAAAAAAGCTAAATGAGAATCAATTTAAAATGAAGTGGAATTTGATTGCAATAGAAAGTTATCTTAAGTGATTATTGATGAAATGATTCATAAATAAATTAACATTGATTGGAATGTTGTTTAATATAAATGAAGCGAACAAAGTTTAGTGAATAACATGAATAAGAATCAATGGAAAATATGTAAATTGATTTAGAATCAATTTAAATGGATAAATTTAAGATTAATAAGAAGGATACGAATATAATAAGTGTGAATGTAAATAGAATGCAAGTGAATGGTGTGTGAATAAATTTAAAATTGAATAAATGGTATGAAAGTCAATTTGAAAGGTATAATTGGATGTTTAAACCCTGTAATTGCATATGTATTCTAAAAACATGATATGACATGTTTGCTTTACAAAACTTGTATTTAGATTGGCTAAATAAGTGTAATGTTATAAAAATTTCATGTTATGAAACTTACGTGCTTCATTCAAGTAAGTATAGACACAGGGAGCTATTTGGATAGATTTTATTTGCGTAACTGCATATAATTAGGCGAACTCGCTTAATAACGTTAATATAAGGCACGGTTATGCTATAAATGCAAAAATGATATAAATATTGCTATATATTATGTTTCTGACCACGTGGATCGATGATATCATTTTTATTATATTTGTGATATTGCAAAAGCCGTACAAGGGTGACTCTGCCAAATTTTTTTGAAAATTTAGTGTGTTAGAAATTTTTTGGAAAATTTTTGTTAGCCAAAAATTGATTTCGAATTGTTATTGAAATAAGAGATTTTGGTTTAGAAATGGAAACTAAATGTTTTGTATAGAACCAAAGGATTTGAAAAGTGAAATGTCAAATTTTAGCTGAGTGGGTTTTGATACTTTAATGGGTTTAGAGCATTTTTCTTACCTTAGCAATTTCAGGGACGAAATTCTTTTAGGAGGGTAGGAATGTAACAAACCGGATTTCCATCATTTGATTTTGAATATTTAAATTGTTTTAAATATTGTATTTAGAATATAAATTGATTTTGAATATGAAGATTTTGGTCGAAATTATAAAATGAATTTAAAATTTCAAATATAGTGATTTATCGTAATATGAAAATAGTGAATAATTGATATTGAGTTGAATATGAATCGAAACAATTTCTAATGTTGATATAAATTCTATTTGAATTATAATTAAGTTAGTAAGTTTTTAAAACTGGAATTTCAAGTGATTTCATCAATTTTTGAAATTATCGATTTAATCGACGCGTTAAAATAGCGATCGCGGGCACAGTCTCAGAATTCGACGAAACCAGTTCCATAGGATCCGTAATAGTGTATCATTATCGGATTTCAAATTTTGTAGCATTTGGGGTTACCGTTTAGTTATATGGGATAAAACGCGTTGAAATTAATATTTAAAAATTTAATATAATATTGAATACAAAAAGCAATATTCCACATACGATCAAAATAGATCCCGAAACTTGTTCCATTAGATTCGGAATAATAAATGAAAAATTGTTTTGAGGCTTGGTGATTATTTTGGGTAATTAAATCAATAGATTTTGTTGTTGTTATTTGATAGTTAAATATCCGACTATCAAATTTAACCTAATTTGACTTAGCAAGTATGAATGCAAATTCGAATTCCGTGGTAAGGATTCGAATACTCACTTCCAAAAGAACCATGAATTAGTCCACCAAAAATTATCGGTTGTTGGTACAAAGAGGCCGAGATTGGATTTATATATGCGAGAACCACTCCAAACCAACATTACGTTCGAGTGGAAGACATCTTGATGATTATTGAAGAAGGTGCTCTTTGAAGTTCAAGGGCTACTGCTACAAATCCCAAGGGTGATTCCAAAATGGATGTAGTAGAGTTAGTGCCTTCGGTTTCATTCAGATGCAGAATGAACTTATATGGATGAATGCTGGCATTGCATTGACGCTTGGAGGGAAATGTTAGCATTCCAAGATGGATTGATATTTAGAAAGGAAAGCATAGCCTCATGCCTCACAACCGAAAGGAATAGCTAAAGCAAGGCATGAAGCAAGGTTGTGTGTTAGCTACCATTAGAGCGGTCGCCCCATTCAAGATGTCCCTTTCAGAATTGATTTGCATGCAAACACCATGGTAGTACAAGGCCTCAGTGTCATGGGGGTGAGATAATCCGGTCTGTCATGTTAAAGAGGTAGCCGGCTTTGTGTTAGCATCAATGCATTTTCTAAAGGTGTATCATTAGAAGGTTGTCAATTACCTTGCCATTGTTGGAATCCAATCTCTAATATGTACCTTACATGTTTGATTGTGGAGCCTAATATGTTGGAATGTAAGATGCAAACATTTCGGCTATTTTATCTATTTAATTTAAACCTGACACTATGATAATATCATAGGTTTTTGATATAAAATGTTTTGGTTATCGTAAGGTAAAACCCCATCCTATTTAAGTGTGATGTGGTCTTACGAGATACCCTTTGTGAAAAATTTTCAAATATAAAACCAGTTTGGTTGTTACTTGTTATCGAGTTTTACTCATGCTGGTTTAGCAGACTGACCTGAGCGTTATTCCATGTAATCGTCGGGTCAGATTGAGCATGTTTTTCCCAGTTTAGCTGGATACTTCATAGTTGAGGAGGAGCTAGATGATCAAGACATATTCACGTATATTTTTCTTCCACTATATTATATAGTCTGTATCTTTGTCAATGTAAGGACTTTTTTCTATAACTGTCTAAATTTAGGATAAGTCTAGCGTACTTTAGTGTTGTATATATGAATAAAAATGTTTCCTTTTTCTAAAGATCATTATTTCATCATATATTATTCTCAGCATTGTGAGATTCTATACTATTTAGTTTTCTTCTATCTTCTACCTTCTTCTTTTATCCTAACAAATCGGTATTTCCAGCACTTGAATTTTTGGCATATAGTACAGTGGACATTTTAGTATCGATTTTTGAGGGTCAAAAATCCAGTTCGTCACATTTGCATATGATTTGACAATTTAATATTATAATCCATATTAAGATATGACAAGAGATAAAGATGAAACCCAATTTTGGATTTAAAAATCTTTTCTTATCTCAAAACCCAATTCCTACTACAACAACAATTTATAGTATTTTTAAAATACTAATTTGAGGACAATAGCCACCCAACACATAACCAATATCGATATTGATTTTCTTATTACTAGCGGGTTTTATTTTCAAACATATAACGAAGTTATAATCACAATGTCCACAATCATATTTATTATCCAATAAACCATATAAAAAATATCACTGAACAATTCAATAATAGCGAGGAACCTTGTTGGATCCCTCTGACTTGCTTCCCTGCATCACAAACGTTGTCCAGTCATAAAATATAAATCAACTACTTTGAGGCAGGATTCGTATACAAAGGGTCAATCCGCTCTTACATGAGAATGTAATAGGGTCTCATCCGCTCCAATAGTCGGGAATATTCAATCCAACTAAGAAATATAATAATTCATCCAAATGATCATTGAAATTTTTTCATCAACTATATATCATATTAGATAACCAAAAAAGGTGAGTTGAACACACAGAAATTTTCTGTTGTCATCGAGGCACTCCGGTTTGGAATTAAAATTAAACGACTTTCGATTTTAGCCCAAATTTTTATAGTATCCAAACTAGTTCTATTGCGAAGCTTTCGTCGTTACGAGTGCAACAGAAAAATCCATTCCCCGATTGGACCTTGTATGGACAAATTACACAATTTTTAATTAAACAGTTATTGATTTTAAAAATTTATAAACAAATTACATATTTATTAAACTAATTACCCATCAACTAAGCCCAACCCAACCTTAACCCACTCCCATTTCTTCCTAAAAATATCTTCCCCCTAAATAGGATATGCATGCTCCTCCCTGCAGCCACAGCCGTGCACGCAATCAATGATATGGTGCCTCACTCCCCGATTCTTTAATTATTAAATTCAAAAATTAAATTATCCAATAAATCACTATTTTTAAATTTCAAGTTATTTAATCTGAAAAATTAAACTTTCAATATTTAAAGTTGATTAAACATTCCAAACCCAAATAACTAAAAATCTTGGTCTTTACGTTCTTCCCCTTCTAAAAGAATTTCATCCTCGAAATTGCCAAGGTAGGAAAAATTCCTAAACCCGTTACTTTTCTAAAACCAATTAGTTGAAATAACTTACCAAATCCTTTTCAGTCTTTAACATTCCTAAATAAATTTGTTGAAACCCTGTTATTATTTTTACTAAGTTTCCAAATTCACCATAGATTACAACTAATATCATCCCATTCAAATATTTTCCAGTTTGTAACTCAAAATTCAAATCTTAGCAACAAAAAGTTTTATTCAAAATTTCCGACTCTTAAATTGACGAAAATTTTCACCAGCATCCGCTTTGCGTGGCTAGATCAGAACAACTACAAATCGCTACAGTGGGCATAAATCAACAAAGGAAAACAAAAGCCAAGTGGCTGGATCATAAAACCATCAAATCAAATAATAATATAAACATGTACCTTTTGGTCGGGCCATCCAATTTTACTTATGAACCCAAGAGCATCAAATTAGCTCTTGCTTTTTATATACCTGCATCCTATTACCAATGATACCCAATCATATAGTTCATAATTATTTTATTTTGTATTTTCCAATTTTCAACATTTGTTTTACTTAAGCCCGTACGATGTACATATATCATCCGTATGTTATATCAAATCTGATCGCCCGCTCGATTACACGATCTCACTTCTGAACTAGTGTCAATCACATGACCACTCTAGTGCGGACTTGGATCCGGTTCCTTAATTAGAAACCGTCATTCTCCTTGTATAGCCATATACTACGATAGGCAAATCCAAAATCAACCAAAAATCCATATCTAGTGTATGCTGTCGAGAATCGAGTGAAAAATTCCAACTCGAATAAATCATCTCCAAATCATGTACTTGAATCTAGATCAAACCGTTATGCGAATAGAATAATATATGTACAACCCACATATTTATTTAAGTTAATTCTTAGCCATACCAAATTCCTCTATTCACAGTCATTTCATTTACATTCAATTATTCACAATCATTATTCACATTCGTTATTTACTTAGTATATCCTTTCCATAGTGATATCATTTAAGAATTATTCCACCTGATTCAATGTTCAACACAATTCACTTCATACTAACTTCATTTATGAGCATTCCATAAAATTTTCTTAAGTTTATGAACATTTTATACAAACTTCTTATGTTTATTACCACTTCACAACTTAAGTCTTTATCGATTTCTAACCAAATTCAACTTTATTTTCTAATTTCAGTATTCAATTTTTTCAACCAACATTCCAAACCATATCCAATTAACTAATTAATTTAATTAGCTCATTTCATTAGTTTATTTCAAACTCAATCAACTGCATTTCCAAAAATTATTTCATTTAGCCTAACTAAGGCTAAATTTTTTAAACTTCACTTTATTTGTCTTAATTTTAGTTAAACTTCATTCCGTAGTTCAATTTCAAAATTTTACTATTCTTGCCTTCACATTCAAAAATTCTAAATAGTGCTTTAACTTGCTAATTTTCAAATTTTATAAGTTATCAAGCTTATTTTCTTACATTTTCAATAAAATATTTTAAATGAAAATCCCAGAGTTTAAAACCTTGTTCTAAAGTATTTCAATTCATTTTTGAAATCATACACACACACAAAATCCCTTGGTATATTAGATCATTCTTTGGGATTTCTAAAATCTAGCAAGTTTTATCAAAACAACTTGCAATTCCTCGCTTGGAAACTCGAAAATGAATATCGATGATGCTGTAGTCATCACCGAAATTATTTTCCAGCGATCAAAATGAGTTCAGTGCTTTTTTTCCTTTTAAAACCCTTTTAAAAAAATTTCCATTCAAAAATATTTTTGAAATAATATCACCATTACTTTGCCAAATCTTTGGAAAATCATTTTCAAAACCAACAGGATTTAAATTCCCAAATTCCCATGTTTTAAACTCTCTTTACAAACAATTATATTTGTAATATACTTCAAGAATTTCATTTCCTTTCAAGTTATAAATCACATTTATAAACCATATTTATATAATCCCATTTTGTTATATAAAATCATTCCATAATTGCTAATCTTGATTGCATTATAATGATAACATTTTTATTCAACCATAACAACAAAAAATGATAGTAATAAAATATTATCATTTTCTAACAACCAGATACACCATATACAACTATAATAATTTCTGAAAAATTATTCCTTCATTTATAAACTATAATCAAGGTAAAATTATTTCATCTACCCGAATTTCAAAACAATACTATGTCGAATTTCTCCGTTCAAGAGTTTAGTGATCCCTATCAATAACGTTAATTACTCGAATTGACCAGAATCCATGAGCCACGCAATAGTCAACCAACATAATATAAAACAATTTTTATATTACTAACTAATACGGGCTCATATATATGCACTAAAACTCATTCTAGGGTGCTACTGACCCTCTCTCTAATGAATTCCCCTCCAAACCCAAGGTTCTTGCTTAACCTCTAGCTCTGATACCAAATGTAATGAACCGTAGGCCTTTCAATCATCTAGTCAGTGCCGACGGGTAGGCTTTCCAACCATCCCAGTCTTACGGTGGCATACAATGGTACCTCAAATCTGCTTTATGGCCAGCCTTGCGATTGTAAGAACTTAGCAAACCAACCCATCAAGGTCTTGTACTTCCTCTCCGGGACGTGTAGCGGTAAGAGTCTCTTGCTCGCCACCAAATAGAAAGCGAGAACCCCCCATTATTATGTAAGGGCAAGATTCTATTTAGCTATAATTTAACGAACTGGATCAATGTAACCTGTGATAGAATGGTTTAATCGAGATTTTTGACCGTGAAAATAGCGAATGTGAGATTGGTATCACCTATGAATGTTCTAATTTCCAGCACTTGGCTATATTATACCCTATGTTTGCTATACGTGAACCTAAAGTGATATTGTAATTATTATAATTAAAATAGGTTTATTTCCAAATGTAAAGAACTGGATTTATGATGCTCGAAAATCCACATTAATACGTCCACTATATTTCATGCCGAGAAATTGAATGTCGGAAACCCGATTGTTAGGGGAAAAGGAAAGAAGAAGATAAGAAGAAACTAAACAAACACAGAATCTCAACATGGAACAAATAATCTATAATATACCATAAATCTTTACACAAATGCAAAACTATGTATGTGTATATATAATCATCAATCAGAGTATGCTATCCTATTTCAGGATGGACAGATATAACAGTCTGTCCTCACAATTGCTGATAACTCAATAATGATTACATTGGAAATAACCATCTATATGACTTGAGCCTCCAACTCGTCTCTTGAAGCTCCAAGCATTCATACCAATCTATATTATACTCGGTCTGACCCAAGCATTATAATAAAATAACACACAAATCAACCAGAAAAACTAGCGTGAGAAAACAAACCCAACTGGATTTAAAGTTATATAAAAATATCTGAAAATCAAAGGTATCTCGTAAGACCTCGCCGCATAGAAACACGAATGGGTTTTTACCCTACGATGACCAAAAAGTTTTCTATATAAAATCCATTGATATTATGATAATGTCTAAGGGTGAAACTAAAAAAAATCAAGTAGCTGTGAGGCTTGTGAGTGTACATCACAACATATTAAGTATATGATCGAAAATCGATAGGCGCATTCGCTAATTGTGTAGGATTTCTACGTATGTGCCCTTAGTACTTCGAGGAAAAGTCCTCCTGCATAAGGATCAGAGCTATCCTTTTGAAGCGGCATACATCCCTAGTGATGTACCAAACATAGCTAGTCTTGCTAAGATGAAGTGCATTGCCCCATGCATGCATAACAACTATAAGTGACATCTAAGAGGAGCCGACTACACCCTATGAGTTTGCCAACCCTACTGGCTATGCCTTATATCTATGGGTTTAGTCATTCCCGCTGTTGATGCTACGTCCGACATTCCAGCTTATGCACTGCCATCAATAGATCACGGGATCCCACATGGATTCCAATACCCAATGGGTCTCGGAATCACACATAGATTCCTACATCCCATTTAGATCTTGAAATCACACCCGGATTCCCATACCCCAACAGGTCTTAGAATCACTCGTGCATCCTAACAGTTCAATATATCATGAATATCCTCCGTAGAATCAAATTTGGTTTTTGGAGTGGTCACAGTTTTGAGTCATCTCTTACGAATATTCTCTTCCGTTTCCCGGGTGTTCCACAAAACTAAAGGCCGATTCCGAAATGCTCAATACCGGTTCTTTAGGAAATAATCAAAAAATACATAGGAGCGGGGATCACCCCCAAACCATTTAAGTGGATGGATCATCTTAGCATTTGTCCTACAAGAATGAAACGAGCTTATACATTCAATATAGCACCACTGATGGTAACTGTACCATATAATTTTCGTGTTTTCCTTAGATATTTTTAAAATTAAAATCCTTAGGTGTTAAGTAGGGAATATTTTCATACCACCAAAATTAATAAAGATTACATATTTAAGCCAAGATTTGATAGTCGGTTATTTAACTATCAAATAAACAAACATTCAAACAAATATTTATTCCATAGGTGAAAAAACATCGGCTGTGTACATAAGAAACCATCGACCTCCTTTTGATAAATCTTCCATTCATTTTAAAAGCACTTTTATAAATTGCTTGTACAAAAAAGCTTTACATGGGTATATCCGGCCATCCCTATATTTTCAAAATTTAGAAAATATCCATATACTTATCTCAAGGGTATAAGTATATCCGCCAAATTGAGAAAGATTTTCTTTCTATTTGATTCTCATATATTTTATAACTCCTTCACAATTGCCCAAACCATGTACAAACCATGTTATAGATCTTCGAAAAACCATTTATAATCCATTTATAAAAATTCGATCACTTAAAAGCTCTTTGTACATTTCAAAATACTATTAAATAAACAATAATAATCCATCTTTACCATTTTTATAAATAATAATAACCTATTTCCAAAACTTATCAATAGTCCTTAATATAAATTTTGAAACTATAATTATCTTTGAGATAATTAACCTTTCATTTTATTAACCCTTTATAAACTTTTAAAACCTATTAACTATAAAAAATAACTTTAAAACTATATTACAATAATGAAATAACTTTTAAAATAATATTAATATGATATTATAGCTTTAAAAAAGTTTTAATATCTTACATAACTTTTAAAAGAATACTATTATTGTAACAATCCAAAATTTTGTAAATATTTTAAATTTAATTTATTTGAAAACTTTGATTTTTAATCATTAAAATTTAAATTTTTGGAGTTTTTCCAGTGTAATTTTGGATGCGTTTGTAATTTATCTTCCAAATAGGATAAAATAAACAATTTCTGAAAATTTTATATTTTGGTCAAACTTTGAATTTTATTTGAAAATCTTAAAACTTTAAATTCTAATCTTTTAACTTGAAGCTGGATATAATTCTGATATCTTTCTGCTTTTCGTTTCGTTAAATTCTGATTTATACTTTTAAAATTGGATAAAATACAACGTTTTACACGCAACTAATTTCTATTTTTTTGTTTAATATTTTCCTATATCCATCTCTTGATTTTTATTTCTCTATTTTATTTATCTAAACTTTTATTTTATTTATTGGATTTTTACTTGTTTATATCTTTGTATAAATGGCTTGAGAAAATCAAAGGGACATAAGTTGCATTGTTTTAAATGCTTGCCTTTTTATTTGCCTAACCTCTTTATTACTTTCTAGCCGTGTATTTCCAAAACCATAGCCTCCTCCCCTATTGCTAAATCACGTACGAAAAAATTCCTCAACATCTCATTTCCTCATTTGCTTTCTCCTGAAGACTTACAATAAGTTTACATGGCTTCTCTTTCTCTTTCTTTTTCTTTTATTTTCTTTTGTTTTCTTCATCAAGTGCTCGGCCTCAGCCATATTTCCGACCTCATCCCCTCTCCACCACCTCCATGACCGACCATCACCTCCTCCACTCATGGCCGTGACCCCTAGATCTAGATCCACCACCAAAATTTGACCAAAACCATCACAAGTCTTCCATTATTTCACCACCTCTTCCATTCGCCACGGCCACACCCTAAAAATCCACTTTGTTTGACATGCCATGATCTAAACCCTACCAATCCGTGCCTTGAGTTGCACTTGACCTAAAGTCCAACCCTGGCCGAGCCATACTAGGCTATGGCCGTGCCTATTGAACCAAAACCCCCTTTGTTCCTTGCCTCTTTACATTCCATGCTTGTAACTCCACTACTCTTCACTTTCCTAGCCTTAGCCATGCCTATGGACCCCATAACACCTATCCTAGATGTTTCAAAAATATAATGGCCGAGCCATACTAGATGTAGGCCGAGCCTATAGGTGTTGTGGCCTAGCCATTGTTTGGGTTAAAGCCACTTGTATCTCATTCTTGTGCATACTTTTCATTTTAATTTATATTTTACATTGTTGAATTATATACTTATGTTTATAATAAATTATTTGTTTACAAAATTTGGATTTGGGTGCCACTTCTCTTCGAATCTAGTTCTTGCTTGTCGTGCCTTTCTGTGTTTGTTTTGTGCATTTACTTCATAATCTCTAGCTTCAAAAAGGTGAGTTGTTCACTCTAGACATTCCGTACTTATATATTTGTGAAACGATGACAAGTGGATATGTAATAATAATGACTTTGCTATGTTGATATGTTCATATATGCCTGTGATCTGTTTATATGATGTATAACCTGATTTTATACCTGTTACGTCATCTGTTATAATATTATATGCTATACTGTTATTTTATTTTCTGTATCTCACACTGCAAGTTCCCTTATCACTATGGGTTGAAATGATAGATACCCGAATGGATTTTAGAATAAGGAAAAATCGTTATGGGCTGAAATGATCGGCTCGAGTGATTTTTATTGTATTTGATTTACTTGGGATTGCGGATTTGAAATGATAGAACCCGATTTTTTCTTTTTAAATTACGGATTGAAATGATATATTATCTGTATCACTTGACCTAGGTTAGAATTTTTTTTACAAACCCGTGGTTAATTGTATATATTTGCTGAAATTTATAAGTATCTTTAAAATATAAAAAAATGACATTTTAACCTAAATTGAATTTAAATACTTTAAATGAATTTATAGTGTTTTTTCTATAGTTAAATTCTATAAAGAATTAAATGGAAAGGTGTATTTTGAAAATATGACTTAACTTGGAAATTAGAAATTTGGTTTTAAATGGAAATTTTTAAGTTAAGTAAATGTTTGGAAATTTTATTTTTATTTATGAAATGGGTATTTTAAAATAAAGATTAAGTTAAGTATTAAAAATAAGAAGTTTACTTTTGACTTAATAAGTGAATTATTGTTCAAATTGGATATTTATTTATTAAAGGTTTATTTTATTGAATCATAAGTTCAATGATATCCAAATGAATATTTTTGAAGTGAAATATACGATTTTTATGAGTTAAAATGGCTAAAATTGAAGTTTTAATGTTTCTAAAATTTTATATTAAATCTGGAATTAGTATTGGTAGCACTTTAGAATTGCTGTGGTTTTAAGACAATATTTGTTAAAGTGCTATCATTTCTGGAAATAAATTAAGTTCTGAAATAACTAAAGAGCTACTGCAGCTCTTGGTAAGTGCTGATGTTGCTGAAACTAAACTATAATTTGAAATAACTAAATAGCTACTGCAGCACTTTGTAAGTTCTGTTGTTGCTGAAACTAAACTATTTTGAATAACTAAATAGCTACTGTAGCACTTGGTAAGTACTATTGTTGCTGAAATGAAACTGAACTATTTTAAATTACTAATACCTGCTGTAGAACTTTGTAACTGCTGCTGTTTTTGAAATTGAGCTGTTTTGAAATAACTAAATACCTACCGTAGCACTTTATAAGTGCCGCTGTTTTTGAATTTGGCAATGTTTTAAAATATTATTATATCTACTGTAACATTGAATAAGTGCTGTTACAGCTGAAATTTATAATGTTTTGGAAACTTTATAATTGAATGAATGAACTTAGAAATGTTACAACTGTGAAATAAATATTATTTGATATTGAATTTAAATGGTTTAAATGAATATGTTTTGAAGTGAAATATAAATCATTTTCTAATTTATAACCATAGTTTATAATAACGTTGGGTTGTTAAGGAGACCAAGATCGGATATGGGCATACTCTCTATCGATAGTGAAAACCACTTTAACAACCGTGTATGCGGCAGAAATTACAGAATGAAGTAGGATGGTGGCGATGTTCTATTGAGGTATGTACATGGACCCGACTCCCATGAGTTGGCATAAGATGGCTAAAACAGGAGCGATTCTCAGGCCAGTGAGGTAGCTCCTCTTATCGGATACATTTCTTTGTATGTTATTCTATTACTTTGTGATTGATTGGTGCACACCTTTGATTTTTAGAAGTGTGGCTCGAGGTGGACGGTAGCTGTGGCTATGCGTCACCACCAGCTTGGATGCGTAATTAGTATATCTACCCTGGCATTGCCTCATTGTGCCGTGTAACCTACCATAACATGCCTTATACGATTTTAATTTTGTGCCATAGCCTGTGGAGTATCCTTTGGTGGCTTCCGGATCAGGAGGGACTATGATACCGGATAGACTACTGTGACTATTTTGTGTGTTAAGGGGAATATTGGGTCACTCCAAAAAGCTATTTTACAGTAAGTTTACTTTACTAATAGTCATTATTATAATAGCATATATTACTACATAGTAAATAGTTTAACGGATCCTTGGAGGATGGGCGGACCCAAGCATCCTTTAAGTTACTTGTACATTTATGTTACAGTTCACTTGAGTTGGTTTACATTGTGTAAGTATGTATGTCCTGACTCGAGTGTTTATGTATTATTTTATGCTTAGGTCAGCCGGAGTATCATAGCTTGAATCTATCTTCTGGAATCTAGAGATTTCTGGAGATTATCTGCTTATCTAGTTTTATCTATTTCAGTTCAGTCATTCTATTTCAGCTTATGTATTAGAGACTTATGTATTTGTGATTTCTACTGTATTTTGTTTTAGAACTGTATTTTTTTCTTTTAGGCTATGTATTTTATACTTGTTTTGAGACTGTGTTTGTAGTGGCTTAATGAACCACTATGGTTATTTTTGTTTCCACTGCGAGTATTCTGATTTATCTATGTCTATGATTCTGTGATTGTTTGTATTTGATCGAAATTTTATTTCAATATGTTGTTTTGAGCCATTCAAGTTTGACATATTTTGGTTTTATTATCGAATTTGAATGGTGCAAAATAGTGGGTCGTTGCAGTTGGTATCAGAGCTTTGGTTTTAGGCAAACCACAGCATGCGGAGCAAAAACTCATTAGAGATAGGGTAGAAATACCCTAGAATGAGTGAAATCAATCTTAGAATCCTTTCTTTGTGAGAGAACGTATTTTAAATCACAAAATGATTTTCAAATGATTTTGAAAGGATTTTAAAAGAATATTTGGATATAAAAATTTTCTTATTTTGAAATCAAATATTTCTTAACTTCCTTCTTTTTCTTATCCACCTTGTTAGTAATGTCTTTGTTTAGGACATTCATCCAAGTTGAATCTAATTTTATCTTATCTTATCTAATCTTGTCTTTGTTTCTCAATTAACTCTGTCCTAAAATTCGTTCTCGATTTCCAAGATGAGTCACAGAAATGCAAGAGGTAGGGGCCGTGGTATTGCCCCAGCTCCTGAGCTTGCTTCCCCAGTAAGGTTCATTAAGCTTTGTAAGGAGTACACTGAGCTTGGTGGTACCAAGTTCACCTGATCTAAGAGAATTATTGAAGCTCAATAGTGGTTCAAGGACTTGGAGAGAATTTTCTTCGGTCTTGAGATCACTAATGCCCAACAGCGGCAGCTGGCAACCTGCCATTTGAAAGGAGCAGCCTTGGATTGGTGAGAGTCCGTCATAGCCCACACTGTAGAGGCTGACATTTCTTGGGAAGAATTTTGGTATCATCTCCCGTTTGATTCGAATTTGGTCCAGTTTCTTTTTTTGAAATTCTTATGTTCCTTTATCTTGCTTTAGGGATGCTTTTCTTGTAAAATGGATGCCCGAGGAAGGAAAGTCTCAGCTGTATCGGAAATCATGGATCTGAAATAGGGTGATATGTCTTTTGCTGAATATGAGAGCAAGTTCAATGAACTTTCTAAGTTTGGCCTTAATTGATTGACACTCCTCTCAAGAAAAATGAGAAGCTCATTACTGGTGCACGTCCAGAGTACTATGATCGTCTCACAGTCCATGTGCATTGTCCTTTCACCACTCTAATGGACATGGCCATTAGATATGAGAATCCTACTTCTAAGGATCCTCTAGCTGCTCATTCTACTCCATCTCAGTCTTTTTATGGAAATCCTAAGAAGTGGAAGCCCAATTTTCACCATCAGAAGAAGAACCGGAACAAGATTCCAGGATTGGGAACATCTTCTTCATCTCAGAGGTAGTTTGTGGACCAGTCTGCCATCACTTGTTTTAGATGTCACAAGAAGGGAAACTACGCTAATAGTTGTCCTAATTTGGTTGGTGCTGCTGTCCCTCCTCCAGCTCAAATGACCAGGCGTGATCTCTGCCACATTTGTCTGCAGGTTGACCATTTCAAGAAGGACTGCCCTACTCAGCAGAAGGGCAAGTCATTGGGTATTTTTGCTTTCACTTCTGCATCTTCACCAGCTCCACCTCCTGCACCTGCACCTGTTCCTGCTCCTACTCCTAGTGATTCTCAAGGTACTCTTCAGGGCACTTTACTTGGTTTAAATCTCCTGTTCGTGTTTTATCTGATATTAGAGCATCCCATAGCATTATTTCTGTGAATCATTGTAATAAATCCGAGCATCTTCTTTTGCCGGAGTTTGCTTCTAAACCTTTGTGTGTTTCAAATCCTATTGGTGGTCCTGCGAATCTTAGTAGGATTTGTAAGCAAGTGAAGCTTCTCTATCTTGATCACCGTTTCGGTGGTGATTTCTATGTTTTGGGTTTTGATGCTTTTGAATTGCTTGGAGGAGATTGGCTTAAGGGGTATGATGCCTTTATCTCTTCTAGTGCCCGAACTATTTCTCTTATGGATGATCTTGGTAATTCTTTGGTGATTCTGTGTAGTTTTCCCCAAGATTTTACTGGCAGCTTTATTCATTCTCTTGATGCTTCTCCTGGTGATATTCATTCGACTCCTCCAGTCAAACTATTTCCCGACGTATTTGGTGAAGTCACTTCTTTGCCTCCAAAGCGGGAAATTGATTTCCATATTGATCTTATTAATGGAGTTCGATCTGTAGTTCTTCTGCTCAAAAGAATGACATCCCGTGAGAAGGTTGAGTTAAGGAAGCAAATTGAGGACTTGTTCTCTAAGGGTCTGATCAAACCTAGCCATTCATAATAGAGAGCAGCGGTGGTTTTTTTCACTAAGTCCGATGGTTCTTTGAGGATGTGTGTTGATTATAGGGAGCTGAACAAGCTCACTATGAGGAACAGATATCCTATGCCTCGCATTAATGATATGTTTGATCAGCTCCATGGAGCTACAGTTTTCTCTCAGCTTGACCTTGCCATGAGTTTTCACCAGCTCAGAGTTGCTGAGAAAAGTGTTCCCAAGACTGCTTTCCGTACTAAGAATGAGTTTTATGAGTAGTTAGTTATGCCTTTTGGTTTGACTAATGCTCCTTCTTTCTTTGTTGATTTGATGAATCGTGTTTTTCGAGATGTGCTTAATAAGTTTGTTCTAGTCTTTGTTGATGATATCCTTGTCTTCTCTAAGTCAAGGGATGGACATGAGTTGCATTTGAAATTTGTTCTAGAGACTCTTAGAAATCATCTGTTGAAGGCAAAATTCAAAAATGCCATTTCTGGAGGGATGAAGTCTGTTTCCTCGGGCATATTGTTTCTAGTAATGGAGTTTCTGTTGATCCAGTCAAGATCTACGATCAATGATTGGGAAACTCCTAGGACTCCTACTAATATTCGTAGTTTTCTGGGCCTTGCCGATTATTATCGGAGATTCATTGAGAACTTTGCTCGGATTCTGTACCTCTCACTACTTTAACTCGAAAGAAAGCTATGTTTATATGGGATGATAAGTGTGAAGCTGCATTCAATGAGTTGAAGCGTAAGCTTACTTCCGCGCCAGTGCTAATCATTCCGAATGGAAATGAGGGACTGATGCTTGTCGTGAGGGTTTGGGTGCCGTTCTGATGCAAGATGGCAAGGTGATTGCTTATGCCAGTCGCCAGCTGAAGACCCATGAGCCCAATTATGCGGCTCATGACTTGGAATGGCTGGCTGTTGTCTTTGCTTTGAAGCATTGGAGGCATAATGTTTTTGGTGCAAAGTTTGAGCTCTTTACGGATCATCAGTCTTTGAAATATATCTTCACCCAAAAGGATTTGAATCAGCGGTAGGTTAGGTGGCTTAAGTTTCTGGCTTCTTATCATCTTGACATTAGCTATACTCCTAGGAAGGCTAATGTTGTAGCTGATGCTTTGAGTCGGAAGAAGGCCATGTTGTGTCAGCTTGTTGTTTTTTCTTCTCCTCTCTTGTATCGTATCATTGCTAGGCAGGATGAGGATAAGATTCTTAGGTGTATGAAGGAGAGTGGTCATAGCAGAGTTGGTGGTAGTTGTCCTGATGGTAGCGGAGCTCAGATCGATGATAGAGGGATTGTGAGGATTAATAATAGGATTTGTGTCCCAAATGTTGATGGATTGAGGTAGGAGTTACTACGGGAACATCATCGATCTCGAATTTCTATTCATCCTGGTGTTTCAAAGATGTATAAGGACATGAAGCAGCTTTATTGGTGGAGAGGTATGAGGCATGATATCTCTATTTTTATTAGTAGGTGTGCGACTTGTCAGCAAGTCAAGGCAGACCATCAGAAGGCCCTTGATTTGTTGCAGCCCCTTGAGGTTCCTAATTGGAAATGAGAACATGTTTTTATGGATTTTATTGATGGTTTACCGAGGACTCGGAGGGGTAATGAGAGATCTGGGTTATTGTGGATAGATTGACCAAATCATCTCATTTCATTCCGGTTAAATCTACCCGTTCTGTTTCCAGTCTGGCTGAGATTTATATGAGGGAGATTGTTCGTCACCATGGTGTTTCTATCAGCATTGTTTATGATCAAGACCCTATCTTTACCAGTCATCTCTGGAAAGCTTTTCAAGAATTCTTGGGCACTCATCTGAATCTGAGCAGTGCTTACCATCCACAGACCGATGGTCAAACGGAAAGAGTGAATCAGACTCTGGAAGATCTTCTTCGTGCTTGTGTTCTGGATTATGGAGGATCTTGGGAAGATCATCTCCATCTTGTTGAAAATTCACCTATAACAACAGTTATCAGGTATATTTTCAGTCTTCCATTTCAATCTTATCTTAATCTTTATCTGTCTCATTCCGTCCTTGAATTCAAGCTAGTATTAAGATGTCTCTGTTTGCTGCTCTTTATGGAAGACCTTATAGATCTCCATCTTGGTGGATTGAATCTGGTAATCATTTGGTTCTTGGTCCTGATGTGATTTTGGAGGCTTCCGAGAAGGTTGAGGAGATTAAGAGGAAGATAAGGATTACTCAGGATATACAGAAGAAGTATGCTGATCATTGTAGGAGGAGTTTGAAGTTTGCTGTTGGTGATTTGGTTTTCCATAAGGTCTCTCCCTTAAGGAATTTGATTCGGTTTGGTCATGGAGGGAAGCTTGCTCCAAGATTTGTTGGTCCTTTCCATATCTTGGAGAGGATTGTTTGGATCGTCCTCTGGATTTGCCTATGAAATATTCTGGAGTGTACAATGTATTCCATGTTTCGCATCTTCGTCGTTATTAGCATGATCCATCTTTGATTGTCCAGCCTTTTTCTCTTGATAGTTTGGATATTGAGCCTAATTTGACTGTTGAGAGGAAGCCATTTTGTATCGTCGAAAGAGGTAAGAAGCAGCTAAGAAGGAAATCTGTCAACCTGTTCAAAGTACAGTAGAGCATAGATGATCGAGATTGTACCTGGGAACGGAGGAAAGCATGCATGCTTCGAATCCAGAATTGTTTGTTTCAGGTACTATTTGCTTTTCTATCTTATCTTGCCTTGTTTCCGTGCCTGGTTCCTTTTCGAAGGCGAAAAATTTTGAATGGGGGAGAGTGTCACATCCCAAAGTCTTTGTAAATATTCTAAATTTAATTTATTTGCAAACTTTTATTTTCAATAAATAAAATTTGAATATTTGGAATTTTTCCAGTGTAATTTTGGATGTGTTTGTAATTTATCTTCCAAATAGGATAAAATAAACAAATTCTGAAAATTTTATATTTTGATCAAACTTTGACTTTTATTTGAAAATCTTAAAACTTTAAACTTTAAATTCTAATCTTTTTACTTGAAGCTGGATATAATTCTGATATCCTTCTGCTTTTCGTTTCGTTAAATTTTGATTTATACTTTTAAAATTGGATAAAATACAATGTTTTACGCGCAATTAATTTCTGTATTTTTATTTTTTATTTTCCTATGTCCATCTCTTGATTTTCATTTCACTATTTTATTTGTCTAGACTTTTATTTTATTTATTGGATTTTTACTTGTTTATATCTTTGTATAAATGGCTTGAGAAAATCAAGTAGACATATGTTACATTGTTTTAAATGCTTGCCTTTTTATTTGCCTACCCTCTTTATTACTTTCTAGCTGTGTATTTCCAAAACCCTAGCCGCCTCCTCTATTGCTAAATCATTTACAAAAACATTCCTCAACATCTCATTTCCTTATTTGCTTTCTCCTGGAGAAAATTACAGTAAGTTTCTATGGCTTATCTTCCTCTTTCTTTTTCCTTTTTCTTTTATTTTCTTTTGTTTTTCTTCATCAAGTTCTCGGCCTCCACATATTTCTAACTTCATCCCCTCTCCACCTCCTCCATGACCGACCATCACCTCCTCTACTCATGGCCGTGACCCTTAGATTTAGATCCACCACCAAAACTTGACCGAAACCATCACAAGTCTTCCATTATTTCACCACCTCCTCCATTTTCCACGGCCACACCCTAAAACTCCACTTTGTTTGACATGCCGTAACCTAAACCCTGCTAAGCTGTTAGCACCAGAATCGGTCACTAACACCCTTAAGAAGGATTGTATGGAGAGATTAATGAAGAAAGTAAATTAAAACAGAGAACTGTATGCAAAACTAGATGCAAAAACAAGAACACCGGATCTATAGTGGTTCAGCGTAATTGTCTATGTCTACTTTAAGTTTTGATCTTTATTGCTTTCACAAGTGATTGAATACAGATACAATCCATACTATAAAGACTTGAATACAAATGCTAAGTAAAATAGAGTGAGTCATGAAAGCGGTAGAGTCTCCCCAGTGTTCTCGAAAAAGGTCCCTTTCACTGTGCCCCTGCCCTTCTATTTATAGACGAAGATGGGTTGGACTTCCCTAATGGGCCTAGGAGCAAGATACCTCAGCCTGTGGTGAGTGACTTCTGTGTGTCGAGCCGTAAATGCCAAATGGCAAATGTCGAGTCGCATATCCAAGTCGAACGGGACTTCTATGCCGAACGAGGCAATGTGTTGAGTGAAGAGTGTTGGCCAAACGAGACCCGATGCCTGTCGAGGGAAGATGATGAACGACTTACTTATGTCGAGCGAGGCTACATGCCGAGCGAGGCTCCATGCCGAACGAGGCTGGGATGCCAAACGAGGCTTGAATGCCGAACGAGGCTTGAATGCCGAACGAGGCAAGAATGCCAAATGAGGCTGGAATGCCGGCTCATGCCGAACGACCTTGCTATGCTGAACGGCCCTTCCATACCAACCGAGGCTCTATGCCGAGCATGAAAGGATGACGAGCGAGGCTCAATGCCGAACGATGCTCATGCCAAACAAGGCTTTGTGCCGAACGACACACCTATGTCGAACGATGCTTATGCCGAGCCTCTTGTTACATGTTCAAATATCTAGGTAACACTTGCCTCCCAAAGTGCATCATGTGGATGAACATGATGCACTTTGAATCATGAGTACTCAGTGTTTTCTTTCGAGCCCCTATTCCATCTTTTCGATATCATTTTCCTTCTACCTCTTGAATGACGATCGAAGCATTGCATGCTGAACGACATACTAATACAGAACGAGGCTCATGCCGAATGACATTGATGCCGAACGATGGAGGTGCCTTGACCGATTCTACCGGTCTTCATACATTCGGCTTCTCTTCTCCTTATATAAACCGATATTTCTTCTTCCCCTCCCTTTTACTTTTACCTCCACTCTTTAGGACTTACGAATTCATCTTCGACCAGACTTAAGCTAACAATTTACCCTTCCTCTTTTTTCTCGAACTCAACATGTCGCCCAACATCCTTCCCCAACAATGAAACTGAATAGAATCACGCTTTCTATTCCAAAATCTCTCTGATTTTTGAGTCGTTTATTAGGTAATGACTCCTCCTTTAAATTATTTATCCCGACTAGGAAGCCTAGCACGAGATTCAAGTTCATGAGTCTCTACAAAATCGAGGTCAGTAGGAATCGTGCGGATGAGGGAATCGAATCGCGGTTTGAACATGTCTTAGGGCTAGGCAGAGTGGGGGAGAGAAGAGGATGTCAGAGGTGTTTGGGACATGATTTCTTGACGAGTTGCCGAGTGAAGGAAAAGGAAGGGTGGTTGGCCTAGGTAAAAGTAGTGAGGTCAGGAAGTGGAGGTATCTGTGTCAAGCGGCAGAGATGGAGGGTAGGAAGGAAGTTGGAGTTGAGGTAAAGTGCCTAGCGATGCGGCTCGACATGATCGTGGTTCGGCATGACTTGTCGTATGCTGAACAGTGGAGAAAGAAAAAGTGGGAGAGTCATGTACATATGACCGCCAAAAACCATCTCAACTTGAACACACTGAATTGTTGACTTAACACATTTTTTATGCCCGAATATATGACAGCAAACAAGGATACTTAAACAATTAAGCATATCAGACAATCCAGATTGATGACTCCCTTGTTTTGACAACTGTAAACCTAAACTTGTTGCTTAAAACAATTAATAACCTTTCTCATACAGTGTCGATGCTAAGTTCGTAACGTAAACCATCTTACGATAAGCCCTCGCAGACGGTCGACGATGAAGTCTTCGAAGACGATAGTTCAAAGCCTAACTTCATTTCACCAACTCAGTGGCTTTTGATCTCTTGGCACTTATATTTGAATGATCACACTAGTTCACACACTACACAGGGGGAGTATTTTGTTTCTAAGTGTAATGTCGATTATTTTTCAAGTATAGTTCAAACAGATGTTTTGTTAGATTCAACATTCACTAGAGATGTCTAATAAATCTAGCCCTACTACGATCTCGGACAGACCCGGGCCATCTTCTCAACAAGAATTAGTTAGAACGTCAAATCCATCGACTACTCCTGTACAAAACATGCCGGAATAAATCTAGCCCTACTACGATCACGGACAGACCCGGGCCATCTTCTCAACAAGAATTAGTTAGAACTTCAAATCCATCGACTACTCCTGTACAAAACATGCCGGGCCCCGTGATGGCATCAGTCGACTTGGCTCCCGATGTCTTGGATGCAGCGATCTTTTTAGACAATCCGATCGATTCCCAAGCTTCGAAGATTAACAAAATCAAACTTCACCATATATGCTCAGTACACGGGATTCCTTTCGAAGATGTGTTGGTCCCATCGAGACAGGATTGCCCTCACTTGCCCTAGTTGGGTATATAGCCTGCAACAAATTCATGTGATGGGTCGGCAGCGTGTCGCCATTTAACTCCTTTCTTCTCTACTTATTATAGTATATCGAGATCGCCATGTCCCAATTACATCCAAATAGCCATGCAATAATATACGACACTTGCATTCTCTTCTCGCATGTCCTTTTTCAGGCTCCCAACTCCTGGCGATATCCACTATATCTATCGCTGCAAGAGACGGTCAGATAGCCCATCGTTTGTATTCCTCGAGCCGCATAGCAAGTGTCAGATTCTAACAGAAGCATGGAGCAAGTTTGCCCTATATAAGAAAGAGTGGTTCTACGAGCGCTGTCCTCCCGTCTTTGCGAGGAGATTGGTGGAAGGGAGTAAGTCTTTTTTTTGGATTAATACTCGTGTTTGGCGGAAGCTGCAACTTTTCTAACTCTTTTTCTACTTTTACAGGTACCAACCCATGTCTCGTAGGTTTTGGGTATTCTGAAGCTGTCGAAGCTATCAGAGCTATCCCCATAGAAGACCGGGATATCAGATCTCTCATTTCAAATGAATCGCTCTCTAAGTTTGGGCTACTGGCAGAAGGCCGTCAAATAAACCTCCTTCAAGGCGTCACTATAACCAAACCTACATCGGGAAAAGGAAAAAAGCAGGCTGGGTCTTCAGCATGTAATGCCCCTGGCACCCTAGAGGATGGGGAGATTAGAGAAGCTGTGACGCCCGAAGTGCAGGGTGAAAATGTCAGTCCCACTCGGGACCCGATAGTCGAGGTTCATGATATCGATACGACGCCTTCCCCTTCGAAGGGAAAGAAGAAAATGACCTACAAGCTGAGGAAGAAAATAGTGGACGGAACTTCTAAGGTCACCCTTATTCCAGTGGAGAGAGAAACTTCCTTGCAACACTTAGAAAGTTCTCTAAAAGGCCTGTCGAACCTCACTATATCCGATGATCTGCTTAACTATGGTTTCGACGATCCGGAGGCCCTTAAGCTTCATTCGCCCACGAGAGGTGATACAAGAGCTCAAGCCTAAAACCAGGGAGAAAAAACTCCTATTAGTAAAGACAAAGAAACTGGTCCACTGGGGGGAAACATGAGGACACACACGGACATGTGCACTTCACCTTGCACTTAAATTTCTACCATCGCTCTTCTCTTTGCTACCTTGTCTTTATTTCAATTTTTCTCAGGTGACATAGGATGTACACACGGACTCGATCGTCTTCGTGGGTCATCCTTCTTTCACCACTCTGGATGGGATTCAGGCTCCGGAAGACGTCGGGATAGAGATGATGACGGTGATAGGGATTATCACTCCCGAGATTCATCATGTCAAAAGAAAACTTATCATCAGCCTTCATACCATCATAATCCCCCTTCTCACTCGGAATAAGGCATAGAGAAATACGGCCACAAGGGGTCCCAATCCTATTTCCCCCATGATCAATACTCTGGTTCATCCAGTACATGGCAATCTCGAGAACCTCATAAGAAAACTGTACTTTCAAAGCCACCTCCTCTGCTCCTTTATCTAATCCATCGATAGCAGAACGACTTGCTGAGCTTAAAGCCTCGTTCCCAAAGATATGCTCTGATGGAGTGAAATTTCTCCCGGCAATTCATCAGATTTCGAGACATGTCAAACAAAGCGCTATTGCTTGTACTAACGACGTCTGTGTCCAACATGATGTGTTCGTTCACTTAGCCGAAAAAGTCTCAGAAATCTCTGTTGAGCGCCAACACGAAATTGATTACCTGAAGCATGAGGCTATTCATGATATCAAAGCTCAGGACGAAGAGCTCTCTGCGTATAAGCCTCAACTCAAAGCCGCCCAACAAAGTGCTAAACATACCGTGGAGGCCGTTAATCGTCTGGAGACAAATCATAAGAAAGAACTTGAAGAAGCGGTCCAACGCTGCAGGGCCCTGGCATTAGAGAAGGATTTAGAAGGAAATGGATGCGTTTGCCCTCCGAGTCAAAGAGCTGGAAGATCAACTACACAAAGAAAGAGAGGAGAAAACTGCTACCCAGGAAGATTCGCAACAATGTTGCAACAAGATCGTTGCTACGTGACTTCTAAAGGCAAATCTTGACGAAGAGCTTTCTAAGGTCCAGACGCTGAAGGATGAAGTTCGTGAAGAGGGCAAGAGATAGCATCAGTGGAGATTGACTCTGGCCTTGAGACGGCTACAGAGGATAGCAGGGAGGAGATTAAGTGCATGTTTGACCCATTGATAGCAGAATTCAACGCCCATGTCCTCACGCATTGGGACTTAACTTTTCTTAGCGAGGGCTACTTCGAATCTCTAGCCGAGGCATGGGAGACTTTAATAAAGATCAGGAAGGTTGAGCTAAGCACCAAAGAAGTTGACGAGGAGGCTTTGGTGAGAGAATTTCTTAGGGGAGACGAGCCTTAGGACTTGTCCGCACCGAAGGCCTTTCACTGTAAAGGTTTCTCCTCATCCAAAGGAAAAGATGACATTGCCTGTCCGTCTGGAACCGAGTCTCCAGCCCTTCCTCCTACTCAACCGGCTGATCGGTCGGTACTCGATCCATTCAAGCAACATGCTAGTTACGACCCAGAAGACCCTGGTATCGGCATCCACGTTCTATCTCCCATCCCGGAGGGAATGAGACTCCTTCGACGGTTGAGAGCCAGCAAGAAACTGGTACATAACTCTTCTTTCTAAAGTTTAAAGTGCCATCGTCTCCAGCGGGAGATTTTTGTATTCTAATGTTTGTTTCCTGTGATTTCACGCAGGCCGTTCTGATACTGGACCCACTCCAAGAAGTGATGATGCCAAGGAGGAGAAGGGGAAAACAAGCGAGGCCACTCACGTGGGAGAGACTCTCGGTCCAGATGCTCAAGTGATTGAGGTGCTTGATGAGGATAAGTCTGAGAATTTATCTCCCGTCGAAAAAAGTTATGAAATTGAGATCACAAGCGCCTCTAAACATGCTTCTAAAATGAGCATGAAGGAGCAGCCCGTGGAGGGAAAGAAAAGGATGGCTGAAATCAAAGTCGAGCCCCGAGTCGTGGACCTAAATGATCTTTTGAACAAGCCTTTGAAGGTCATCCTCTCTGGTGGATTCAGGCCATTAGAGGCCCCTCATTCTTCCTCAGTTGTCACCTCCCCACCAAGCAAATCTTCTAAGAGAAAATGCGTGCAGGAGGAGTCGTTAGAGAAGACGAAAGAGGAATACAAACCGAGGAATCAAAGAAGTAGTTTCTACTCTCGTTCAATGATAATTAGTTTAGATTTAGTGATTATTTTTATTTATTTTCATAGTCAATGTAAATATACTTTTGACTCTGAGTTTTGGAGGAGTCGTGGTTGGATAAAAAGAACTTAGTTCTTTTGTCTTTCAAAAGACTTTTATCGTTCAGTTTTCTGTATAATTGTGGTCGAAACCCAGGCTATTGTGAATTACATAAACTCCAATTAATTTTCATATAATTCAGAAATTCCTTGGAGTTGTACATTTTATATTCCATTCTTCCGATACTTAGAATATTTTTCAGTCCGTTCCCAGGGAATTTAGTACTCCAGTCCGCACTCCGGGGACCTGGAGATTTTAAGTTGTTATACTCTAGTTCGCACTCTGGGGACTCGGAGTACTCCAGTCCGCACTCAAGGGACTTGGAGATTTTAAGTTATTTATACTCTAGTCCACTCTTTGGGGACTCAGAGTACTCCATTCCGCACTCAGGGGACTTAGAGATTTTAATCGTTTATACTCTAGTCCACACTCAGAGGATTTAGAGTACTCCAATCCGCACTCAGGGGACTTGGATATTTTAATTTTTTATACTTTAGTCAGCACTCAGGGGACTCAGAGTACTCCAGTCCACACTCAGAAGACTTAGAGATTTTTAAGTCGTTTATATTCTGGTCTGCACTCAGGGGATTCAGATAACTCCAAACCACACTCAGGGGACTTGGAGGTTTTAATTCACTTATACTCTAGTCCGCACTTAGGGGACTCAAGAGTACTCTAGTCCACAGTCAGGGGACTTGGAGATTTTGATTGGTTTATACTCTAATCCACACTCAGGGGACTCAGAGTACTCTAGTCCGCACTCAGGGGACTTGGAGGTTTTAATTCATTTGTACTCTAGTCCGCACTCAAGGGACTTAGAGTACTCCAATCCACACTCAGGGGACTTGGAGATTTTGATTCGTTTATACTCTAGTCCACACTCAGGGGACTCAGAGTACTCCAGTCCGCACTTCGGGGACTTGGAGGTTTTAATTCGTTTATACACCAGTCTGCACTTAGGGGACTCAGAGTACTCCAGTCCACACTCAGGGGACTTAGAGGTTTTAATTCGTTTATACTCTAGTCCGCACTTAGGGGACTCAGAGTACTCCAGTGCGCACTCAGGCGACTTAGAGATTTTTAAGTCGTTTATACTCCGGTCCGCACACAGGGGACACATAGTACTCCAGTCCACACTCAGAGGACTAAGAGATTTTGAGTGTTCATGTGCATTCGTACGCTAGACAGAATAATGTAACTCTAGTTGTTTGCCATAGAATTATCATTCACAGAAACATCAATAATTCATGGAAAAGATGGCTTCAAGCCTTTACTCATGAAAACAAGCTAAATTGTCTTATTACATGCCGAAAACTAAGAATAAAAATATGCTAGAAAATAATTGCAACTAAAATATGAAAGAAATGGACTAAGTATAATAATGCCGCAAATGCTCGCTATTCCATGCTCGGGGGAGTGTCGCGCCATCAACGGTCGCTAGCTTGAATGTTCCCTCTCCAAGCTTCCGTTTAATGACGTATGGACATCCCATGCGGGATTTATATGCGATGGGACCAGGAAAACTCGTTTCAAAACGAGGTAACCCACATCAAAGATTCTCAACCGGACCCTTTCATTATAATAACGAGCGACTCGGTGTCTGTATGCGTCCGCACTCAATTCAGCTTCTTCACTTTTTCATCAATGAAGTCCAGTGATTCCAGCAAAAGATCCCGATTCAACTTGGGGTCGTAATGAGTTACCCGATATGATGGAACTTCAAGTTCTACTGGTATAACAGCTTACATGCCATATGCTAATGCGAATGGAGTGTGGCCAGTCGTGGAATTGTGGGTCGTTCTATAAACCCAAAGCGCTGTTGGAAGTTCATCCACCCACTTGCCTCTAGCCTTTTCCAAACGATTTTTCAATATATACTTGATTATTTTGTTCACGGCTTCCACTTGTCCGCACTTTTGATAAAATTCTTTGAACTCTTTGCTCTTGAATTAAGTTCTGTTGTCTGTAATAATAGTCTATAGAAGGCCAAAACGGTATATAATGTTTCGTACAATGAAATTAATGACCTTTTTGGTGGTGATCGTGGCCAAAGGCTCTACTTCTACCCACTTAGTAAAGTAATCGATCGCAACAATTGCGTATTTCGCACCACCTTTGGATATGGGTAAAGAACCGATGATGTCGATTCCCCACATTGCAAACGGCCAGGGACTAACCACTTACGTAAGTTCCGTTGGCGGAGCTCTCTAGATTTTTACATACTTCTAGCATTTATCGCATCTTCTTATGCAGTTTGCAGCGTTCTGATTTACAGATGGCCAATAGTATCCATAGCGGAGGATTTACTTTGCTAAAGTCTGCCCTTCAGTATGATCACCGCATTCTCCTTCGTGGACTTCCTTCAGGACTCGTTTTATCTCATCTCGGGCAATGCATCGAAGTAAGGGGGTCGAGAATCCCTTCCGATACATTATTCCATCCTGCATTACATATCGCGAAGCCTTACGAATGACTAGTTGTCTTTCGCTCCTTCTTTCGGGCAAGACCCCGTGTAGCAAGTATTGGTTGAACGGGGTCATCCATGATTCCTTCTCGATTTATGTTTCTAACACGAAATCTACCTCCATCATGTTTATACTCGGTGTATGTATGGTTTCAACGGGAACCAATCCCATTTGCTGTGCATCGCCAGTGCTCTCAAATTCTGCCAATGAATCAGCTTCTATGTTTTTTTCAAGTGGGACATGCGAAATATCATAACATTCTAGATTTGCTAGCAGCTCTTGAACCCATGCAAGATATGGGGCAAGTCTCTGTCCCTTCGCTTGATAGTCCCCCCATACCTGATATACAACTAGTTGTGAGTAACAAAAGATTTCAATCGATTTTACCCTCAGTTCTCTGATAAGTCTCAAGCCAGCAATCAATGCTTGAGACTCGGCCTCGTTATTTGTCGTTGGAAATTCAAGCTTCAAAGCATAACAAACTGATCGGCTTTTAGGAGTCACAAGAACTACGCCAGCTCCTGAGTAACGGTTGTTAGATGCCCCATCAGTGTACATCTTCCATCGAACATGAGGTATGACATTGTTTCCATCTGATTCGTCCGACACGGCGAACTCAGCAGTGAAGTCTACTAGTGCTTGCACTTGTATGGCCCTTCGTCGCAGGTAGGTAATATCGAACTGGCACAACTCGATATTCCATTTTAACATCCTTCTAGAGGTTTTCAGTCGTTGGAGTACCTACCACAAGGGTTGATCGATATAAACACTGATTGAATGCGCCTAAAAGTATGGCCAAAGCTTGAGTGAAGCAATCACTAAGCAATAGGCTAGTTTCTCAATTTTAAGATAATTTCTTTCTGCCCCCGTTAAACGTTTATTGACATAGCATACCAGCTTCTGAACTCGATCCTCCTCACGAACCAGAGCCCACTGATAACATGTTGGGATACAGCCAAGTACACACACAACATCTCATAGTCTATCGGTTTCGATAGTACTGGAGGACTTTCTAAATGCCTTAACAGAACTCAGAACGCTTCCTCACAGTCGGATGTCCACTCAAAATTTCTCTTTCCTTTCTTTATTATATTGAAGAAGGGAATACACTATCTATGGCTCTAGATATGAATCGACTCAGCGCAGCACCTTTCCATTCAAGCTTTGTACCTGCTTTATAGTTCTGGGCACTTGTATGTCTCAAATAGCTTGAATCTTTTTCGGGTTAGCTTTAATTCCCCATGCATTTACAATGAAAACTAAAAATTTCCTTGACGCAACGCTAAAAGAACACTTCAAAGGATTGATCTTTATTCCATAACATCTGAGTATGGCAAACATCTCTGCTAAGTCTCGAATGTGGCCGTTTGACTGCCGTGACTTCATGAGCATGTCATCCACATAGACTTCCATTGTTCTACTAATCTGGTCTTTAAACATTCAATTCACCAGATGCTGATAAGTTGCTCCAGCGTTTTTCAATCCGAAAGGCATTACTACATAGTAATATATCCCCACGTCTGTGAAAACACTGGTGTGTTCTTAGTCTGGAACGTGCATATAGATCTGATTGTATCCCGAGTATGCATCCATAAATGACAATAACTCATGTCCAGCCGTTGAGTCGATGAGCTGGTCGAATCAGGGTAAAGGAAAACTATCCTTTGGGCATGCTTTGTTCACATCAGATTAATCAACGCAAGTTCTCTACTTCCCATTCGCTTTCCTTACTATCACAGGGTTGGACACCCATTTAGGTTGAGGGCGTTGCGGACGAACCCATTGGCTTTGATTTTGTCCACCTCCTCTTTGAGAGCAGCGAACCTCTCTTGGTCCATGCCTCGCTTTTTCTGTTTTATAGGAACGCACTTCGGGTTTATGTTCAACATATGACTTGCAATAGCGGGAGAAATCCCACACATATCAGAATGTGGCCAAGCGAATACATCCAGGTTCGCTTGGAGGAAATGGTGAGATCCTCGGCCATTGATGGGTCGAGTTGTGATCCGATCTTAAGAACTCGTAACGGGTCATCCCGGCTGACTGTAATGTCAATCGTCAGTTTAGCTGGTGCTGCTTTTGCTTCCCTGGGTTCCCCATCATCATCTCTCGGATCTATATCTCGGTAGATCCGAGAGGGTCGCCCGAGCCAAGGCTCGGTCACTATTTGTCAATCGCTAGTATTCCGGATGCAGACGGAGCTGTCCGCAACCTTTACTTTCTCTCGTTGCTGGGCCTCTCTCAGCTCAGCCACATAACATGGGCGATCGGTCGCCTGATCGTAATGCACCACACCGACTCCTTTGTATGTTGGAAATTTTAATGTCAAACACGGGGTCAAAGCTGCCCTAAACTACGCCAGGGTCGGCCGACCCAGAAACACATTATATGGAGAATCAACATCCAACACTATAAATGGTATGATTCGCACCCTCCTACGCTAACCTTCTCCCAGTTCAACTGGCAACTCAACATACCCCACCGCATCAGTCGCTGCACCATTAAAGCCATGGATACAGGCTTTAGATGCCTTTAAGTCTTTTGTCTCCATCTTCATTTGGTTGCATGCGTTTTTCAAGATGATGTTAATGGAACTTCCACAATCAATTAAAATTCTTTTGACATATGCTTGCCCGATCGTCGCAGATATGACCATCGGGTCGATGGTAGGAGCCTTCACCTTGTCCGCATCTCATCTCCTAAACAATATATCATCTGTCATCATGCGTTGCTACTTTGCATGGGTCCTATCCTCCACATTCGAAAAACACTCATAATCCGCATGCCTTAAGGAGTTAGCATATCGCTCCATCTTCAACCAATTCTTGTCTGCAGGGTAAGGTCCATCGACTATCGTGTTTATGACCAATCTACCCATGGTTCGGGCAGGTTCCTTTGGTTGGCGTGGAGCTGGCCCGCGTCCGGGGTCTGATGTTCCTTGCCTACACTCTTGTCGGTTCTTGACAAATTGTTGCAGCTTTCTCTGTCTAATCAACTTTTCTATGGCATCTTGGAGGTGTCTACACTCCTCTGTATTATGCCCGTAAGTCTCATGGAAGCGACAGTACTTCCCCATCCGCTTCTGTTCCTCTATGGACTCCTTTAGGCATAGATTTCCGTATTGAAAAGTGTTACAAGTTGACAGGTAAATATTCTCAAGAGATGCATTCAGTAGGGTGTATTCATTGTAGGTTGGAATCCTGGACTTCGATTTCCCTACTTCTTTTTTCTTTCTGGGATTTCCTCCTCCGGATCCTTTAGATTGCCCAGGCTTGTTCTAAACGTTGACTTGAACCTTTCCTGAGTTATCGTAGGATTGTTTTACGGCGATGTTACTTTTCACAGTCTCCTGAATAGGCCTTGGTGCCTTATCTCGCCTTGTCCATCTGGCTTCTTCTCTTCTAATGAATTGATGAGCCTTTGAATGCAAATGCTCCAGCTTTGTTGGAGGCTTTCCTGCAAACCAATCTCGAAACTCTGAATCCGGATCTACTCTTCGCATTACCGCCATCAGAATTGCATGGTCGTTAGGGTTGCTAACTTCAGTAGCCGCAACATGGAATCTCTACAAGTATTCTTTCAATGATTCCCCGAAGCCTGGAATACACTAGATAGGGACATCACATCCTTGGGACGAGTGGCGTGTATCCTGAACTGTTCTACAAATTTCGTCGCCAATTCATCGAAGCTGGATATAGACCGTGGGGGAAGTCGAATGAACCACATGGTCGCAATTCCGAATAAAGTAATTGAAAAGCATCTACACTTGGTCACATCATTTTCTCTTGCCAAATCAATCATCCACTCATACCTCATCATGTGCTGCTTGGGGTCGGTCTTTCCTTCGTAGGCCGAGATATTTGGCATGCTAAACTTCATGGGTTACTCGGCCTATAGAATAGTATCCGTGAATGGAGTCTGACCCCTAGAAATCCCCCAATCTTCATTGGTCAAGCCTTTTTTCTCTCTCATCAACTATCTGACCAAAGATGATAAATCCGTAGTTTGTATGGAGGATGGAAGGTTGGTCTTCATTGTACGAGACCGCTCATGTTGGTGTCTCCTCTGTTGGCGGTCTGCCAAATGTGTATCTTGGGGACCGGCTTCATTAGGGGCTTGGTGAGCCGGACGTCCTGTCTCCACAAGTGCTCCAGCTCCTAAGTTTCTCGTTTCTGTTTAAGTGTGGTCTCTAAGATGTAAATGATCTCTGGGTGATCGATTGGCATCACATGCTTGTGCAGTCTCCGTTTTGCGGCGTCTACGCCTGGGAGGTTCATCGGATGAAGTCTAACTATCAGATGAAGAATAAGGAACGGGCTACCTCCAGTAGTCTGATGCTGTTGCTGTGTAAGCTGTGTCATGAGGTTAGTGTTAGCTTGAATATACTCAACGAGTTGTCTCATACTTTCCATGAGTTCTCTCATCAAATCGTTGAACTCTATCCTAGTAACAACTTCCGTCAGATTGTGAGCTCCGGTAGTCCCTACGTTGGGATTAACTTGCCGATTGCTAGGTCCTATCTTTTGTACGCTAGCAGTCTCGTTGACGTCCGCATTATGAGAGACTGTCGGGTACATGGTCTTCCCATAGTAGAGCTGTTGATCGAAACTCTGAGTAGATTCAACGGACGTCTTGTCAATAAGTCGGATATCCTTTGAGGGATTTATTCAATCCAGTAGCTACAAAGCAGATCCTAGTGGCCTGAGTTCAACTCTCAATGAAAGCACTAGAATCGGTCACTAACACCCTTAAGAAGGATTGTGCAGAGAGACTAATGAAGAAAGTAAATTAAAATAGAGAACTGTATGCTAAATTAGATGCAAAAACAAGAACACCGGATTTATAGTGGTTCAGTGTAAATTGTCTACGTCCACTTTAAGTTTTGATCTTTATTGCTTTCGCAAGTGATTGAATACAGATACAATCCGTACTATAAAGACTTGAATACAAATGATATGTAAAATAGAGTGAGTCTTGAAAGCAATAGAGTCTCCCCAGTGTTCACAAAAAAGGTCCCTTTCACTGTGCCTCTGCCCTTCTATTTATAGACGAAGATGGGTTGGACTTCCCTAATGGGACTAGGAGCAAGATACCTCGGCCCGTGGTGAGTGACTTCTGTGTGCCGAGCCGCAAATACTGAAAGGCAAATGCCGAGCCACACATCCAAGCTGAATGGTACTTCTATGTCGAACGAGGCAGTGTGTTGAGTGAAGAGTGTTGGCCGAACAAGACCTGATGCCGGTTGAGGGGAGACGCCGAACGACTTACTTATGCCGAGCAAGGCTACGTGCCTAGCGAGGCTTCATGCCGAACGAGGTTGGAATGCCGAACGAGGCTGGAATGCCGAACGAAGCTTGAATGTCGAATGAGGCTTGAATGTCGAACGAGGCTTGAATGTCGAACGAGGCTTGAACGCCAAACGAGGCTGGAATGCCGAACAAGGCTGGAATGCCGAACGAGGCTCATGCTGAACGACCTTGCTATGCCGAACGGACCTTTCATGCTGACCAAGGCTCTATGCCGAGAGAGGGAGGATGCCGAGCGAGGCTCAATGCCGAACGGTGCTCATGCCGAAAAGGCTTTGTGCCGAACGGCACACCTATGCCGAACAATGCTTATGCCGAGCCTCTTGTTACATGGTCAAACATCTAGATAACAAAAGCCGTGCCTTGAGATGCACTTGACCCAAAGTCCAACCCTGGCCATGCCATGCTAGGCTATGGCCGAGCCTATGTGAACCAAATCCCCCTTTGTTCCTTGCCTCTTTACATTCCATACTTGTAACTCCACCACTCTTCACTTTCCTAGCCTCAGCCATGCCTGTGGACCCCAAAACCTAGCCTCGCTGCTTCAAAAATATCATGGCCGGGCCATATTAGACGTAGGTCGAGCCTATAGGTGTTGTGGCTGAGCCATTGTTTGGGTTAAAGCCATTTGTATCTCATTCTTGTGCACACTTTTCATTTTAATTTATATTTTACATTGTTGAATTATATACTTATGTTTACGATAAATTATTTGTTTACAAGATCTGGATTTAGGTGCCACTTCCTTATGAATCTAGTTCATGCTTGTCTTGCCTTTCTGTTTTTGTTGTGTGCTTTACTTCGTAATCCCTAGCTTCAAAAAGGTGAGTTATTCACTCTAGACATTCCATACTTATATATTTGTGAAACAATGACAAGTGGATATGTAGTAATGAATTTTCGATGTTGATATGTTCATATATGCATGTGATCTATTTATATGATGTATAACCTGATTTTATACCTGTTACATCATCTATTATAATATTATATGCCATACTGTCATTTTATTTTCTATCTCTCACATTGCAAGTTCCCTTATCACTATGGGTTGAAATGATACATACCCGAACAGACTTTAGAATAAGGAGAAATCATCATTGGCTGAAATGATATGCTCAAGTGATTTTTATTGTATTTGATTTACTTAGGATTGCAGATTTGAAATGATAGAACCCGGATTTTTCTTTTTAAATTACGGATTGAAATGATATGTTATCCGTATCACTTGAATTAGGTTAGAATATATTATACAAACCCGTCGTTAATTATATATATTTGCTGAAATTTATAAGTATTTTTAAAATGTAAAAAAATATGACATTTTAACTTAAATTAAATTTAAATAATTAAATGAATTTATAGTGATTTTTCTATAAGTTAAATTGAATAAAGAATTAAATGGAAAGGTGTATTTTAAAATATGACTTAACTTGGAAATTAGAAATTTGGTTTTGAACGGAAATTTTTAAGTTAAGTAAATGAAAGGAAATTTAATTTTTATTTATGAAATGGGTATTTTAAAATAAAGTATTAAGTTAATTGTTAAAAATAAAAAGTTGAGAAATAGTTTACTTTGGACTTAATAAGTGAATTATTGTTTAAATTGGATATTTATTTATTAAAGGTTTATTTTACTGAATCATAAGTTAAATGATATCCAAATGAATACTTTTGAAGTGAAAAATATGATTTTTATAAGTTAAAATGGTTAAAATTGAAGTTTTAATGTTTCTTTTTATATTAAATCTGGAATTAGTATTGGTAGAATTTCAGAAATGCTATGGTTTTAAGACAGCATTTGTTAAAGTGCTATCATTTCTGAAATAAACTAAGTTCTTAAAAAACTAAAGAGCTACTACAGCACTTGGTAAGTGTTGTTGTTGCTGAAACTAAACTATACTTTGAAATAACTAAATAGCTAATGCAGCACTTTGTAAGCGTTGTTGTTGCTGAAAGTAAACTGTTTTGAATAACTAAATAACTACTGTAGCACTGGGTAAGTGCTGTTGTTGCTGAAATGAAACTGAACTGTTTTAGAGTACTAATACCTACTGTAGCACTTTGTAAGTGCTGTTGTTTTTGAAATTGAGCTATTTTGAAATAACTACGTACCTACTGTAGCACTTTTTAAGTGCTGCTGTTTTTGAATTAGGCAATGTTTTGAAATATTACTATATCTACCATAAAATTGTACAAGTGCTGTTATAGCTAATATTTACAATGTTTTGGACACTTTATAATTGAATGAATGAACTTAGAAATGTTACAACTGTGAAAAGAATATTATTTGATATTGAATTTAAATAGTTTGAATGAATATGTTTTGAAGTGAAATATAAACCATTTATGAATTTATAACCATGGGTTATAATAAAATTGGGTTACTAAAGAGACCGAGATCAGATATGGGCATACTCTCCGTCGATAGCGAAAACCACTTTAACAACCGTGTACGGGGTGGAGATTCCCGAATGAAGTAGGATGGTGGTGACGTTCTATTAAGTTATGTACGTGGACCCGACTCCCGTAAGTTGGCATAAGGTGGCTAAAACAGAAGCGATTCTCGGGCCAGTGCGGTAGCACCTCTTATCAAACACACTTCGTCATATGCCATTCTATTATTTTGTCATTGATTGTTGCGCATCTTTTATTTTTGGGAGTGTGGGTCAAGGTGGGCGAGAGCTGCAGCTATGCATCACCACCAGCCCGGATGCGTAATTGGTATATCTACCTCGGCATCGCCTCATTGTGCCGTGTCACCTACCCTAGCGTGCCTTGTATGATTTGGGTTTTGTGGTGTAGCCCGTGGAGTATCCTCTGGTGGTTTCCCGATTAGGAGGGACTATGATACTGGATAGACTATTGGGACTATTTATGTGTCAAGGGGAATATTGGGTCACTCCTTAATGCTATTTTAAAGTAAGTTTACTTTACTAATAGACATTATTATAATAGCGTGTATTACTACATAGTAGTTTAACGGATCCTTAAAGGATGGGTGGTCCCAAGCATCCTTTAAGTGACCTGTACTTTTATGTTACAGTTCGCTTGAGTTGGTTTACATTGTAAAAGTATGTATACCTTGACTCGAGTGTTTGCATTTTATTTTACGCTCGGGTCAGCCTGAGTATCACAGCATGGATCTATCTTCTAGAAGCAACAGATTTTTGGAGTTTATCTGCTTATCTAGTTTTATCCGTTTCAGTTCAGTCATTATATTTCAGCTTATGTATTAGAGACTTATGTATTTAGGATTTCTACTGTATTTTTTTAGAACTGTATTTGTTTTTCAGATTATGTATTTTGTACTTGTTTTGAGACTGAGTTTGTAATGGCTTCGTGAACCACTATGGTTACTTTTGTTTCCGCTGCGAGTATTCTGATTTATCGATGTCTGTGATTCTACGATTGGTTTTATTTGCTCCAAATTTTATTTCAATCTGTTGTTTTGAGCATTCAAGTTTGACTTAATTTGGTTTTATTGTCAAATTTGTATGGTGCAAAATAGTAGGTCGTTACAATTATAATTAAATAACCTTAAATTAATATTATAGTTAAATAACTTAAAAATCATATTAATATAATTAATTAACTTAAAACTAATTTTAATATATTTAATTTGATAGTCCTTAAGCAAAAATATTTTTGAAACCCAGTTTTGGATTTAAAAGTCATTTCTTGTCTCAAAAACCAATTCTGACTTAATCAACAATTTACAATATTTTCATAATACAATTTTGAGGCCAATAGCCACCTAACACTTAACCAATATCAATATTGATTATCTAACATTTGTGATACAGAGGGAAATAGGTTGGTGGGATCCAACGAGATTAGAGGATATAGTTATATGTAACGACTAGGCTTTTCGACCCTCAGAAACCGACACTAATACGTCTACTGTATTACATGTCGAGAAATCGAATGTTGGAAAACTAGATTGTTAGGGGGAAAAGAAAGAAGGAATAAGGTAAGAAGAAAAATTAACAATATTTAATCTCATAGTGGAACGAATAATCAATAATATACCATAAATCTTTACATAAAAACAAAATTGTAATATATGTATATACCGACATCAATCAGAGTATACTAACCTATTTCAGCCTGGACTGTTATAACAGTCTGTCCTCACAATTGCTGGCAAACACAACAATGAATACAATGAAAAATAACCATCTACGTGAATACGTCTCTGGGCCTCCAACTCCTCTCCTAAGCTCCTAACATATAAACTAATATGTAATATGCTCAGCCTGACCTGAGCATTATAGTAAAATAAAACCCGAGCCAGTCAGAAAAATCAACATGAGATAAACACAACCAACTGGATTTCAAAGTTATATAATTTTTCTTGAATTCAATGGTATTTCATAAGACCACACAACACATATACACGGATGGGTTTTTACCTTACGATAACCAAAACATTTTTTATGGAAAATCCATTTATATTATAATAATGCCTAAGTGTCAAAGTAAAATATGAATATAGCTGAATTGCTTGCGTCTTACATTCCAACATAATAGGTATACAACCAAAACCGTAAAACTCGTATTGGAGAATGGATTCCAATTAACGCCTGGGCTAATGGGGTACTTTAATGACTAGAGATTTGTGTCACTATTATTTGGATAATTTTCTGATTTAATTATTGATAATATAAGTGTTTATTAGTCGAACAAATAATAAATTCTGGTCATTTTAGATATTCATATATACATATATATTTGGGAAGACATGGTCTGAAAATCTAAAATTTTATCTATAAAAAATATTTAAAATAAAGACTCACCTTTCTACAACAAGATATAATTGGATATAGAAATATAATTGGATGTATATGCTCAGCTTTGATAAAAAGTTTGAAATAAAATATATATTTATAAAAATATGGATAAATTTACATAAGTGGCTAATATTTGCTTGTATATAACATAAGTAAACATTTATATAAATGACATAAGGATATGCATATATGCATATATATATATATATATATATTTGTATAAGATAAAGTAAGAGAAAGACTATGTTGTAAGCATATGTACGTAGTATGTATATATTTAAGGCGATATATATGCATGTAAACATACAAGGGGACATAGCATTAAATGAACATTCCCTCAAGCATATATTATTCAAATCCACTTTTCAAATTATCACATCCTTTTTTTCAGTTTTCAAATCAGGTCATTATCTCAAATCAAAGTAAAGTATCAACAAAATAAAAATAAAAATAAAACTCACTGTATACAAAGAAAACTGCAGCCTACTCTTCTCTTATAAATACCACTGCCTTGTTTCATTTTTTTTCGTTCGAGCAAGCAAAGATAAAAAGAAATACCAGCTGCCATTACAACTTCAAGGAAATCAAAACAATTCAAGTTCAGATAGGATCAAATACCAAATAAAGAAGTAGGTTTCTTTTGTTCAAGGGAAAGAAGAAACCGTGAGTAAAATCTTTTTTTGTAAAACTTCTACTATAAAATAAAACTATATGTGAGAAAACATTCCTTTATACTGTAACCTATGTTGGATGTGTACAGGGTAGTGTTGCTTGTTAAGTATGCTATTACGGAAACACACACACATACCCCCCTCCCCCCCCCCCCCACACACACTTGTATATATGTTGAGTTAGAACCAGAGGAACCCAAGCCCGTTGTACTTCATTTTACCCCTGCTCTGTAAATGCTAAGTTTACTTCAAAAATTCTTATCTCTCAACCTAAATTGTTTTAGGATATGATGTTAGAAAGAAAACTGTTTGTTTTTTATTATACTTTGATTTAAAATTAGTTTTATTAAATACTATCCAGTGTAGAGAAATAAAAGTGCAATTTACAGTAAGTTAACCAACATTTTCAGGAAATTGAATATTTCATTTTGGGTTTTTGGTTATAAGAACATGATCGGCTTTGAAAAAGAGGATTTTTGGAGGTGGTTTTGTAGATTTTTATCACGTATGCGATGAGCGGTAGGAAGATGACCGATTTTGGTCTTGGGTCGTTTTTCAGCGAACTAGGCGATGGGGAAGGTCGGAGTTTGGCCAGAAGGTGGCCGCGGAGTTGGGGAACTCAGGTAAAACGGTGGAACGATTTACGAGTCAGCATGGTGGTCGGTTGAGGTCAATATAGGGTTTAAGGCAAGCTTCCAGTCGTGTTCGGTTGTTTGGTGATGGCGGCGACGGTGAGGAGAGAAGAGGCAGCGATTTGGAGGGAAAAGGTGGAGGGGTGTATGGAGAAGATTTTGCGAAGTTGAGTGGACTCCGGTGGTTGGAGATGGTGGGATGAGGTGAAATGAGGGTGTTCGTTACATTCCTGTTTTTTTGGGCTCGGGTTTGATTTTTCAAACTTGACCGTGTCGTGAAATTCTGGGTGGCCAGGGAGGTTATGGAGGTCAGTGGCCATATAGGGAAGGGATCAGAGGTAGTCGACGAGTCATTGTTAGAGTGTGCACATGCACGGCAGAGTTTCGTGCAGTTAGAAAGAAGAGGGAAGAAAGGTAGGAGATGAAGCATGAAATAGATAAGAGAAGATAGGAACTTTCTTGGTTTTGGGTTTTGGGCCGATGGGCTAGAGTGATTTAATATACTTACATATATATATGTATATATATATATATATATATATATTTATACCAATTGATTTCTTTTTAAAAAAACCTCTTAATTCTTTAACAATTATTTTCTTTAAATCAAATACAGTATAGGGATTTGTAATTACCCTATCACCTATGTTTACCTAAAGCACATAATTGAGTTAGAAATTAATTTATTTAATTTTTAATTATTAAAGAAAATAAAACAATTTTAAACTTTAAATTTATTTAATCCTATGTTAGTTATATATGATAATCATTGAAAAATTTCTAAAGTCTATTTAATTTAATAATAAATAGTTTTGTAATAATTATTAATTATGAGTAATAGGATTTTAAAAAAATTAATTTTTATTTCTATATTAAATAAGATGTTGGATTGTGATTGGTTAATATAGACTATAAATGGCTTAAATAGTTCAGATTATGTGATTTATCTTGTTTTCTCTAGTGTATTCATTTCTGTTGTTCCGAGTTATAAAGCACCCTGATAATTGAACAATTGGTATTATAAACATTGACGCATTTATTGGAAGTAGACACGTGCAATTAAATTTCCATTGTAATTGTGACATTATGAATTTGTAATTTTTAGTTAAAACAACTTGGCCTCAAAATCCGTCGTTTGGATTCGATGAGACCGGGATCAGATATCAATGTTATCCAAAAACCACATCGATCTAAAATAAACGTTCAGTCGTGAAGATCTCAAAGGAAGATCCAGAATGAAGATTCAGAATGCGAGGGTTGTTTGTCACAAACTATGAGGGTGATTCCAATATGAGTATAATGATGATAGTGCCTTCAGTTCCGTTCGGACCCAGAATGGACTTGTGTGGACGAATGCCATCAGGCCATCATCATTGGAGGACGATGAGCATTCTAAGTGAATGTGTTCTAAAAAGGTAATCGTAGCCTTAACCCTCATCAACCGAGAATGACCAAAATAGGAAAGATGCAGCAAGGCTAAGTGGGTCGCTCCCAAGTAGGGTAAGGTTACTCCTGTCAAGAGTCCCTTTTTATTCGACTGTATTGCGGTTGTTGATCATAACCATGGGGTAATCTTATTCGGGCTATCCAGGTTAGGGGTAGTCCTGTCTTCTGTAGCAGGGGACCCAGGCGTACTCCTTAGTGTTATTTTTCCAGAGATGCACCATGACGGACGGTATCTCAGTAGCCCAGTCATTATATGGAACCTATTCTCCAATAAGTGCCCTCGGTCTTGATTGTATACCTATTATGCTGAAATTTAATTAGTGTAACAATTTTAGCTATGCGAATAATTTATTTGAAAACCCTAGACACTGTTGTAATATCACTGGATTTCCTATGAAAGTGTTTTGGTTATCGTAAGGGAATAACCCGTCCGTGTTTATGTGCAGCGAGTCTTACGAGATACCTTTGATTTAAATGATTTTCCATTAAAAATAAATTTAAGCATTTTACTAACACCGGAACTATGTCTGACCTAGAGTTTATTTTATGCTTTTCCTAAACTCTTGGGTGCTCAAATTTTTATGAGTAGCCAAGTGATTTCAGGTATGCTTTCGACGTATTTTGGAGGAGGAGTTGGAGCAGGAGGCTTCAACGTATCTAGCTATATTTGTTTTCCACTGTATTAGTATCTATGTCTGCATTTTGGTCATAGACAGGTCACCATGAATGTCTACTATGATGTATGTAAAAATTATGTCTCTGATGTATTGTACTAGTGACTTATGATATATGTGATGTAATATATATGTATTATTCATTCCGCTATGAGATTTTGTGATTTGTTTCCAGTTCTTTCTTTCTATCTGATTCCTTTCCTACTTATTTCTTTCTCTATTACGACTCATCTTTCGATAAAAGACGGATCATTACATTTGGTATCAATGCGCTAGGTTGAGTAAATACCTAGACTTTTGGGTTAATAACCATCTTGAGATAGGGTATTTGTAAATTTATTTATACACACACACACACACACATACACACCTCCCTGACTGTCGGGTTACGGTGTCCAAGTAGTCAATAATGAGTATAAGGGGAAAGCGAGGCAGATGAACAAGTAGCACGACAACCACTAATGGAAGAACACCTGACTTAGGAGGTGGTAGAGCAGCCGTTGAGGTCGTAGCTCCAGTATAGCCTCAAGTGAACTTTGCAACTCTGTGCAAGGACTTTACAAATCTCGAAGGGATCCCTTTAAGGGTACTAAGTCTATTATCGAGGTGCGAGCAAGGTTACGCTCTTGTGAGTGGATTTTCAAGAGTTTAGATCTTTGTGATAAACAGAAGCATGCCTCGGCATCATGGAAGTTACAGAAAGGAGAAACTGCATGGTGGGACTCAGTCATAGCAAATGTTCCCGAGGATGAATTTTCATGGAGTAAATTCAAAGAGGTGTTCGTGGAGCAGTTCATGCTGACTGCGGTTTAGATCCTGACTGTATAGGAGTTTTCTAGACCTCAAGCAAGAAGATATGTCAGTGGCAGAGTATGAAACCATGTTCAATGAGTTATCCCATTATGCCCAAGGACTCATAGACACCCCTTTTAAGAAGAATGAAATGTTTGTATTAGGAATGAGGCCCGAATTCCACGAGAAGATAACTGCTCATCTTAAAGGATCATTTGTGAAACCGGTAGATATAGCTTTGAGGTATGAAGAACTTTTGGAAAAGAAACCTTCGGTAGCAGTTGTAACCCCAAGTGGCGGTGCTACTAATGAGAGTAAGAGGAAATTTAACCCGAATTAGAAGAAACAAGGTAAAGGAAAACAAGGAGGCAATTAGGCGAACAAGAAATGTTTTAATTGCAAATAGGAAGGTCATCTGGCTAGATTCTTTCTAAGAAGTGAAGCCCTGAAGATACCATGCGGTCGTATTTCTTGAATGGTTCAGAAGACCCTGTGCTTCAATTGCCATCAGCCTGGACACATGGTGAAAGCTTGCCGCTCCTATAGAAGGCGCAGCCAAACAAGGTGTTTTCTATCCAGAACGGACCATCAGCTTCAACGGATGTGAAGGGCAAAAATTTCCTCGAAGGTACCTTGCTTTTAAGTGGTGTTTATGTTAGAGTATTATTTGACTCTGGTGCTTCTCTTAGCTTTATTTCTTTGGAAACAGTAGAGAAATTTCACCTTATGCCTAGTATTGAAAACCACTCTATTTGTGTATCCAATCCATAGGGGGAGTAACCCAACTGAATAGGATTTGTAAAGGCTTAAAAATTTCTTATATGTCTCATAGTTTTTCGTGTGATCCCTATGCAACGACCCGCAATTTCGCTACTTCGAAAATAAGAGATTTAATTTATTTTTAAATTTAAAAGGAATTTAAAGCTTAAATAAATATGTTATAAATAATAAATAATTATCTATTCTTATAGTTAATAAATTAAAAAGCATAAATTTGGCTTTTAGAACAATTCGTCAAAAGTTAAGTTTTGTCAATAATAAATAAAGACTTAAATAAGGTCAAATATTTATTTGAAAAGTTAAATCTTATTAAAAACACCTAATAAAGATAATTAAAGTATATTAAAAGACTTAAAAGCATGTTAATAATCATTTCACAAAAATAACCAAAGTTTATCGCATTCTGTCAGTTTTGCATACACTGTAAAATTAGAGATTTTGATATTAATTATACATGATTTTAAAATATAAAGAGACATGTTTTGTTTTATTCAAAGAGGTAAAAAGTTTATTTTAAAGTTTTGTCTACATCAATATATAGCTTAATAAAAATGTCAAGTTTTGACTGTACTATTTATCGACAAAAACACCGTTTTCAACCAAAACAAGTAGTTGTTACGTTGTAGCAACTTGATACATTTTACAACATATAAATACAAATTTACAAATTACTTAAACAATTTATATTTAGCACTAAAGACAAGAAGAGCTTACTTTTGAAAAATTTAAATAATAAAAAAAGTGTAAAAGTTATGATTTGAAAAACTTAAACTTAATTAAAAACTTTATAAACAACATCATTACCTTACTTCTCATCTCATTAATGAAATGTTATGCTTGTACATAGAAAAGGAGAAAAAATGTATGATTTAACAATTACAAACCATAAAAACTTGAGACATCTTCACCTCTTAACACACTCTTCCATAACCATTATTCCATACATTAAATGCAACTTGAAGCAAAAGCCAATCAAGTTCAAAAGTAAACAAGGTTATTTGTGTCATTTACGACCAAAATCTTCACTTATAAATACAACCTCAAACCTCTTCACTTTCACTTCACTTACCTTTCACAAAATTTCAAAAATCCTTCTCTACTTCCTCAATTTCTCTTCTACCTTCAAGCTACCACCTCCACATCACCACACCAACACCTTACACTACCAAACCCGAGCCTAACTTCCACATACCCACCTCCTACACCTACATACCCTCGGCAATACCACCAAACCCAAGCACCCATAAGCCAAGTAGAGCCAAATTTCCACCTACCCACCTCCTGCACCCTCCTACACACCAAGGCAGATCCTAAACCACCTAAACCCAAGCCTTACCTACCTAAGTCCGAGCCCAAACCCCCCATACCCACCGTGTACAAGCCTTACTCGAGCCCAAAGCCACTTACCTAAGCCAATATTCCACATACCCAAGCCAATTCCCTTCTAAAAAGCTCATGGCCAAACAAATTAAAAAGAAAAGAAAAGAGAGAGGAAAATAAAAGCGGTTAGGAAGGAAAATGAGTTAAGGCGAGAATTCAAGACGTTGGAAAAAGCATATTAGATCGAGAAGTACGTGAGCCTACAAAAAGATTGACGGAGTGGATATGAAGGTGAGAGATTCTCATCGCTTTTAAAATAATATTTTGGTTATGATAAAACAATCACATTGATACCCTTATGATATATGAATGTTTATACCAAATTGATTGTTAATATGGAAGTTTGATAGGTGGTTAGATTGGATTATGATAATATATTCCGTTATGGTATTAATAGTGAATGTTGAATTTGAAATCATGTTATGTGATTGGTTGAATGAATGTTATGTTAGTGATAAATATGGATATCGGTTAAGTTCATTTTGATTAAGTAATCACCTTTCTTAGTAAGACAATATTTTAGTTATATAAATTATTTTGAAAAAATAAGTCTCTTTTCATTTAGAAGTGAAACTAAAGTGATGATAAAAGAGAATTTGAAATTTGAAGAGAAAAGAATTTGAAAAGAATAGTTAAATTGGAAATGAAATTGAGATAAATAGTGAAATTGAAATCGATTTCGAAAAACTGAAGTTGGGGTTAAAGTTGGATTGAAGTTTAAATTAAAATTAGATTTGAAATCTACGTTTTAAATGTGTTTAACTTGATGTTAGAATTGAAATAAAATTGGAATTTATAATTTAATATTAAAATAATAGGAATAAAATAATATTATAATATGATAATAGTGAAAATACCTTTTAATTGCATTAAAATGTGGAAATGTTGATTTAAAGTGATTTGTTATGATTTTATAAGTAATAAAATTCAATTTGAATAGATTATTTCAAATATTGGAAAATAAGTTAAAACTAGGTGCGTCGCACAACGGTAGTTCGCGATTTCGCGTCGAAAAGTTCAAATGAATGTATAAAGTGGAATATAGCTCGGAAATTTTCAAAATAAGAAAATTTTGAACTATTATATCCATATCTTCTAAATGAAGAAAGAAAATTAGAATTTCGATAAGTAGATTTTGAAATAAGTCCAAATTAATTTTCCAAAAAATCGTGCTAGTGTAGTTAAATGACCATAACAGGAAATCTACTTAAATGAATGTTTTTAATTATGAAAAAATATGGAATAAATTTGATAAATCTATTTAAATAGTATAAAAGATATTTGTATTGGAAAATATGAATTATCGAATGTTTAAAAGTTGATTTAATCAAATAAGCTTATATAGCACTTTCCGCAGCACTTTTATGCTACAAATTATAAAGAGGAGCTTAAACGTAACAATTTTTCTCAGAATCAATTGTGCATGTTTTGAAATGGATAATTATGCATTTTGAGTGATAATGTGGAATATTTATAAGTAATTCCAAAATAAAGTTGAAAATCCGAGTATGCGGAAATGACTAGTACATTTGTCTCGCTTGTGTGATCTGGGAAGATAAAACAAGGAGCTTAGCTAAGGTTAGGGATGGAGGAACCAGTGCCCTAAACTTACCTGGCCTATGTTTACTTTTCTTAGGCGAGGGGTGGAATAGATCCACAGGAAAGCCCGGATGCTCTAAGATAAAAAGATTCTATTAAGTTTTTCCAAAATTAGAGAAGATTAGTATTATTCAAAATTTAATCAATCTCTAAAAAATGAATGATTTCTATGATCCTATTTACTCAAAAATGTTTTGCTAAAATTTATTTTAGGGTTTATCGTAAACGATGTCTTAAATAACATTATTTTTGGCCCGTCTAAAGTTAAGGAATTTGGATCGAGAGTTAAGTATGAAAATTTGAGATATTTTCCAACGCAAAAGAATGAATTACTTCGAATTATCCTAAGTCAAATAAAGAGATTTAGAAATCAGCTGAAAAGAATTAAAGTGAAAAGAGACTTAATAAGTTCTATATACTCATATTCACTATTTATCGATAACTGGATTTTGAAGGAACCGGGGTCGGATTTGGGTAATTCCTGTTCGTAAACCACTTCGAACAAATCAATAAGTTCGAATGTGAAGACTTGTTGAAGATGATGATTATTGAAGACCGTGGATCTTCATAACTTGAAGACTGCTTGTTGAACATGGTCTGGGTCACTCCCATTATAGAGTTATTAATAGCCGTGGTCTCCTCGTGACGGAGGTTTTTCGGATTGGAAGGACTACTACTACTAGTGGTAGTAGGTGAGTGCCTTTGGTTTGTCCTGTTCCTGGACAACTTGTATGGACGCTTGTCTGACATTGCATTTCTAATGGTTACGTACATAGGTTTTTACTAACATATATCAGTGGTGGCGGAGAAGGCAACTTCTCTTATCTTAACACCCTCCTTGAGACGTACGAGCTTAAGGGTTGTACTTTTGTGGAAGGCAATCAGTAATTAACGGAAATAGCAATGTGGCATTCAAAGATGTGACATATGCTTTGTGAAAAGGTAATCATAGCATCAAGCCTCATCAAACCGGAAATGACCTAAATTGGATTAGATGCAGCACAGCTATGTAGATCGTTCCCAAGTAGGGTATGATCATCCCCTTTTAGATATATTTCTTCCCGCTATGACGTTAGGGATGTAAATTAATGCGGTTTGTGTGCTCAGGCACTCGGTTTAAAGGTCGGTAACGACTGAGGGGTGACATATTCGGTACTATCTAGCCATGGAGGCAGGCCGGTCTTGTGTTGGTAGAGGGCAGATGTTCTATGCCTCGAGACATCCATCTAGAGGTGTACCCATTTCGGAAGGTGGATCCTTCACCTAGTCATTTGTATGGAAATCTATTCTCCAATAAGAACCTACGGCTTTGTTTGTATTGGCGTAATGAATAGCCTTGAAATGCTATATGGGTAACCTTTTCGGATAATATTAATAAGTTTATTTGCAAATGTTTTCAAAGAATGTCATTAGAAATACTATCAAAGTTTTCGATATAAAAGTGTTTTAGTTATCATAAGACAAAAACTTGTCCGTATTTATGTGTGGGAGTGGTCTTATGAGATACTTTTTATTTTTTAAAAGGATTTTATCCAAAGGCTGATATATGACACTGACATCTATTATTGAGTTCTTCTCACGCTCGTTTATCAAGCCTGATCCGGGTATTTTCAATACTCAGGTTAGATCTGAGTAGTTTCAGGTTTTATCGAAGACGGTTGGAGTTTCCAAAGGAGAGCTGGAGATATTCATCTATGTATGGACATATTCTATTATCCGCGGTACTTAGCTGTTTTAGTTGATGTTTGTCAGCAATTGTATGGACAAATGTTTATAACTATTCAAGTTGAATTTACGTTATACTCTGTTATATGCATTTAAAAGTTTTCCGTTGTAAAGTTATTTTTTCAATATTATATGTTATTCCATTCATGTGAGATTTTGTTCTGTCCTTATTTTCTTTCTACCCTTAATGATCCGCTTATTCGTGCAATTTGTGTTGGACATGTATGGTTTATTGTCGATTCAAAGGGTATCGAAAAATGGGCCATTACACTCTATGTATTAGATTTTTATGGGTTTGACGTTATACTTGGAATGGTTTGGTTAAGCAAGTATAAAGCTGTTCTAAAATGTGAGGAGAGAACTGTATTTTTGGAAACTGAGTTGGGAAGGACTGCAAGGGTGGAATGCGATATCCCTGGAATTCACCTGAATAGTCTCTTGTATGTGCTCGAAGCATCTCAAGAAGGAATAGGATCCATTGAAGTTGTTAGAGACTTCCCTAATGTTTTTGAAGAAGTTAAAGGTCAATACCCACATCGAGAGATTAAATTCCGTATTAATTTAGTTCCTGGGGCAAGACCTGTAGTCCAACCAAAAAGAAGAATGGCTCTGAGAGAGGGGGAAGAGTTGTTGAGTCAGACTTAGGATTTCTTGAGGAGAGGGTTGGTCAGACCCAGTCGTTCGAGCTCGGGTTATGCTGTAGTGTTTCAAGTCGGATGGGTCGTTAAGACTTTGTGTGGACTATAGGGAGTTAAATAAGCTGACCATTAGGAATAAGTACCCCTTACCTCGCATCGACGATCTTTTTGACCAACTTCATGGGGCCATTATATTCTCCCAAATGGATTTAGCTTCAGAATTTCACCAACTAAGGGTTGTTGAAGATAATATACCCTTAACTGCATTCAGAGGGCCCGACTATTTCTTTGAGTGGATGGTTATCCCTTTTGGGCTAACCAACGCACCGGCTTATTCTGTGGATCTAATAAAACAGTGTCTTTCGGGATGTTGTGAATAAGTTCGTACTAGTGTTCATCGACGACATTCTTATCTAGTCCAAATCAGAGAAGGAGCAATTGGAAACCTTAAGAAAACATGTCCTAAAAGCGATGTTTTTAAAGTTCCATTTTTGGCAATCGAAGGTAAAAATTTTAGGACGCATCGTATCTACAGATGGTATTCCTATGGATCCAATTAAGGTGGCAACTGTTCAGGAGTGGAAGCAACCATAAACCCTTACGAAGGTTTGCAGTTTTCTTGGTTTGGCAAGATGCTACAGGAGATTTATCCGGGATACTCTAAGATTTTCTCCCATCTGACCAAGTGGACTAAGAAGGGAGTGAAATTTGAATGGACTCCAGAGTGTGAAGAAGAATTTCAAGAATTAAAGGTTAGATTGACCATTGCATTCGTTTTGGCTATTCCACAAGGAAACAGTGAATTCACAGTGTACACCATTGTTTACGGAGTAGGGCTAGAAGCTATTTTGATGCAGCAAAGAAGAATGATTTCCTATGCGAGCAGAGGCTGAAGCCTCATGAGAAGAACTATGCTACGCATGACTTGGAATTGCTGGTTATTGTCTTTGCACTGAAGATGTGGAGGCACTATCTGTTAGGTAAGGATTCCTTTATCCATTTTAGTTCCTTTTTAACCCCTAGAGATTTTGGAGTGAATTCTTTCTTATATTAGGTGAAAAATTAGAGCTCTTCAAGGATCATAAACCGTTGAAATACCTTTTCTCCCAAAAAGACTTGAACACGAGGCTACAAAGATGGGTGGAATTCCGAGCATCCTACGATCTGGACATTCTCTATACGCCAGGGAAAGCGAATGTGGTGGCAGGCGCTTTAAGTAGAAATGTCGTCTTGGCTCTTTTGGAAGTTACCCTGACTCTCTCGAAAGGATTGCAAGCGAGTAAGAAACGGATAGATGTTTGAGAGAAATCATCAAAAAGGTTAAGGAGGGGTAATGCACCTGTTTCAAATTTGATGACCAAGGAGCCTTGAGGATCAATGGAAGAATCTGTGTTTCGAGTATCAAGAATCTTAGGCTTGAGGTTTTGTTAGAGTGTCATCGCTCAAGGTTAAGTATCCATTTGGGAATCTTAAAGATGTACAAGGATATGAAAAGAGTTTTCTGGTGGAAAGGTATAAAGAAAAATATCTTTGCCGTTGTCAGAAAATATGCGAGTTGCCAATAAATAAAGGGTGGTTAGCTGAAGACCGCGGGACTGTTGCAGCCTCTTGAGATCCTGAAGTGGAAATGGAAGATGATATCAATGGATTTCATTGATGGGTTACCCATAACTAGAAAAGGGAAGAGGGAGTGTGGGTGATTGTAGACAGGCTAGCCAAGAGCGCCCACTTTATCCCATTTAAGTCTGCCAGAACTACAGCTTCCCTGGCAGAAATTTTCATGAGGGAGATAGTGAGATTGCATGGATTTCCCATCAGCATAGTGAGCAATCGTGACCCAATTGTTACCGATAAATTTTAGGAAGCTCTACAGACAACCTTTGGAACAAAGTTGAACTTAAGCACCGCTTATCATCCTAAAAACGACAGGCAAACGGAGAGGTTGAACCACATTCTGGAGGATATGTTGAGGGCATGCATTCTGGACTTCGGTGGATCTTTGGAAGATCATCTACACCTAGTGGAATTTTCTTACAACAAAAGTCACCAAGAATGCATTGAAATGGCACCATACGAAGCTCTCTACGGAAGGCCTTGCAGATCACCAACTTGTTGGGTTGAATCGGGGATTATTTGGTCCTTGGTCCAGACATGATTCGAGAAGTATTTACGATGGTCGAGCTGATCAAGAGAAGAACGAAAGCATCCCAGGATCACCAAAAGTGCTTCGGCGATAAGAGATGACGGGATCTGGAGTTCGTAGTCGGAGACTTGGTGTTTGTTAAGATTTCTCCGATCAGAGGAGCAGTCAGTTTTGGTAAGACTTGAAAGCTAGCTCCAAGATATATAGGACATTTATGTGTTCTTGAAAGGATTGGTGCTCTGGCATATAGGATTGAACTACCGAACAGGATGGCTGGGATTCACAATGTATTCCACATGTCTCATCTGCGGAAATACTTACACGACCCATCATTGGTTGTAAAACCATCGGTTCAGGAAGATTTGTAGATTGAACCAAACTTAACCAAGATCAGGCATCCAGTTCAGATTGTGTGTCAAGATGAAAAGAAGCTCTAGAACAAAGCGGTAAAGTTAGTTAAGATCAAATGTAGCGAGAATTCTAGAGATTGTACCTGGGAAACTCTGGATAGTATAAAGGAAGCCCATCCAGAATTGTTGTCAGTACACTTAGGGTTGTTTTTTTCTATGTATAGCTATTTGTTATGGTTATTAGGATACGAATTATGTGTATGCTTCACTGTGCGAATATAGAAATTTTTTGCTAAAGGTTGAATTATTTCTTGCCTTTAAATTTCGAGGACAAAATTCTTTTAAGGGGAGGAATGTAATGACCTGGGATTTGTAACACTATTATTTGGATAATTTTTTGATTTAATATTGATAATATAAGTTTTTGCCCATCAAAAAAATAATAAATTATTGTTATTTTAGATATCTATATATATATACATATATATTTGGAAAGACATGGTTTGAAAATCTAAAATTTTATCTCTCCAAAATATTTAAAATAAAGACTCCACATTTCTACTACAAGATATAGTTTAGATATAGAAATATAATTAGATGTATATGCTTAGCTTTGATATAAAATTTAAAATAAAATATATATGTATAAAAATAGGGATAAATTTACTTAAATGGCTAATATTTGCTTGAATATAACATAAGTAAACATTTATATAAATGACATAAGGATAGGCATATATGCATATATATATATATATATATATGTATATATATATATAATAAAGTAAGATAAAAACTATATTGTAAGCATATGTATGTAGTATGTATATATTTAAGGTTATATATGTGCATGTAAACATACAAGGGGAATTGCATTAAATGCACATTCTCTTAAGCATATATTATATCAAATCCACTTATCAAATTATCAAATCCTTTTTTTCAATTTTCAAATCAGGTCATTATCTCAAATCAAAGTAAAATATCAAAAAAAAAAACTTATTGTACATAAAGAAAACTACAGCCTACTCTTCTCTTATAAATACCACTGCATTGTTTCATTTGAGCAAAAATAGATAAAAAGAAATACTAGCTGTCATTACAACTTCAAGGAAATCAAAACAATTTAAGTTTAGATAGGATTGAATACCAAAAAAGAAGCAAGTTTCTTTTGATCAAGGGAAAGAAGAAAATGTGAGTAAAATCTTTTTTAAAAAACTTCTACTGTAAAATAAACTACATGTGAGTAAACATTCCTCTATATTGTAACCTATGTTCGAGGTGTATAGGGTAGTGTTGCTTGTTAAGTATGCTAGTATAGAAAAATATACACATACATACACACATATATACTTATATATGTTATGTTAGAACCAGAGGAACCCAAACCGATTGTACTTCAATTTACCCCTGCTCTGTAAGTGTAAAGTTTAGCTTCAAAAATTTTCTCAGCCTAAATTGTTTTTAGGATATGATGTTAAAAAGAAAACTGTTTGTTTTTTTATTATAATTTGATTTAAAATTAGTTTTATAAAAAATTATCCAGTGTAAAGAAATAGAAGTGGAATTTACAGTGAGTTAACCAACATTGTTAGGAAATCGAATATTTCATTTTGGGTTTTTGGTCATATGAACATGATCGGCTTTGGAAAAAGAGGATTTTTGAGGAGGTTTCATGGTTTTTTTATCATGTATACGACGAGAGGTAGGAAGATGACCGATTTTGGTCTTGGGTCATTTTTTCGACGAACTAGGCGATGTGGAAGGTCGGGGTTTGGCCAGAAGGTGGTTGCGGAGTTGAGGAACTCAGGAAAAATGTTGGAATGATTTTGGTATGGTGGTCGATCGAGGTCAGTATCGGGTTAAGACAAGCTTCCAGTCGTGTTCGGTTATTCGGTGATGGCGGCGACATTGAGGAGAGAGGTGGCTATGGTATGGGGAAAAGGTGGAGGGGTGTGTGGCGAAGCTTCTGGCGAAGTTGAATGGACTCCGGTGGTCTGAGATAGTGGGATAAGGTGAAAGGATGGTGGTTGTTACGTTCCAGTTTTCTAGGCTCAGGTTTGATTTTTCAAACTAGGCCGTATCGCGAAATTCTGGGTGGCCAGGGAGGTTAAGGAGGTCGGTGGCGATATGGGAAAGGGTTTGGAGGCGGTCGACAAGCCATCGTCTGAGCATGCATGGCGGAATTTCGTGCAGGTAGAAAGAAGAGGGACGAAAGGTCGGAGATGAAGCGGGAAATAGATAAGAAAAGAGAAGAGGGGAACTTTCTTCGTTCTAGGTTTTGGGCCAATGGGCCAAAATATTTAAATACACACACACACATGTATATATACTTTAATACAAATTGATTTCATTTTTAAAAAAACTATAAATCCTTTAACAATTATTTTCTTTAAATTAAGTATAGTATAGGGATTTGTAATTATCCTATCACCTGTTTTTACCTAAAGCACATGATTGAGTCAGAAATTTATTTAATTAATTTTCAATTATTAAGGTAAATAAAACAATTTAAAACTTTAAATTAATTAAATCCTATGTTAGTTTATATATGATAAACATTGAAAATTTTCAAAAATCTATTTAAATTAATAATAATTAGTTTTTTGATAATTTTTAATTAAGAGTAAACATGATTTGAAAAAAAAAATTTAATTTTTGTTTTAATATTAAATAAGATGATGGATTGTGATTGGTTAAAATAGACTATAAATGCCTTAAATAGTTCAAGTTATGTGATTTGTCTTGATTTCTCCAGTGTATTCATTTCCATTGTTCTCTAATATAAAGCATCTCGATTACCTGAACGGTTGGAATTATAAATGTTGACATGTTTATTGGAAATAGACACATGCAATTAAATTTCCATTGTAATTGTGATATTCTAAACTTGAAATTGTTGGTTAAAAAAACTTGCCTTAAAATCTGTCATTTGGATTCGATGAGACCGGGATCGGATATCAGTGTTATTCGAAAACCACATGGATCCAAAATAAACGCTCAGTCATGAAGATTTCAAGGCAAGATCAAGAATAAAGATTCAAAATGAAAAGGCTGTTTGTCGCTAACTCTGAGGGTGATTCCAATATGAGTGTAGTGAAGATAGTGCCTTCGATTTCGTTCGGACCCGAAACGGACTTGTATGGACGAATGCTATCAGATCATCGTCATTGGAGGATGACGAGCATTCTAAGTGAATGTGTTCTAAAATGGTAATTGTAGCCTCAAGCCTCATCAACCGAGAATGATTAAAACAGGGTGGATGCAGCAAGGCTAAGTGGGTCGCTCCCAAGTAAGGTAAGGTTACCCCTGTCTAGACTCCCTTTTTATTCGGCCGTGTGGCGGTTGCAGATCCTAACCGTGGGGTAATCTTATTCGGGCTATCCAGATTTGGGGTAGTGCGGTCTTGTGTAGTAGGGGACTCCAGAGTGGTCCTCGATGTTATTTTTCTAGAGATGCACCATGATGGGCGGTACCCCAGTAGCCCAGTCATTGTATTGAACACATTCTCCAATAAGTGCCTTTGGTCTTGATTGTATACCTATTATGCTGGAATTTAATTAATGTAACATTTTCAGCTATGTGAATAATTTATTTGAAAACCCCAGACACTATTGTAATATCACTAGATTTCCTATAAAAGTGTTTTCGTTATCGAAAGGGAAAAGCCCATCCATGTTTATGGGCGATGAGTATTACGAGATACCTATGATTTCAAATGATTTTCAATTTAAAATAAATTTAATCGTTTAACTCGCAACAGACCCATGTCTGACCCAGACTTTATTTTCTGTTTTTCCTAAACTCTTGGGCACTTAAATTTTTATGAGTAGCCAAGTGATTTCAGGTATGCTTTCGACGTATTTTGGAGGAGGAGTTGGAGCAGAAGGCTTCAACGTGTCTGGCTTTATTTATGTTCCGCTGTATTAGTATCTATGTCTGCATTTTGGTTTGTAATGTATAGACAGGTCACCACGACTGTCTAGTATGATGTATGTTAAAATTATGACTCTGATGTATTGTACTAGTAATTTTGTGATATATGTGATGCAGTATACATATTATCCATTCCGCTGTGAGATTCTGTGATTTGTGACCAATTCTTTCTTTCCGTCTATTTCTTTTACCTATTTCTTTCTCTAATACGACTCGTCTTTCGATGGAATGAAAGGCGGATCATTACAGGTACCGCCCATCATGGTGCATCTCTAAATAAAATACACCAAGAGCCTTACGTGGACTCCTTGCAAGTCAAGACTGGCCCTACCCCTTACTGGATAACATCGAATATGTCATCACCTTAGTTGTTATCGACAACCTAGATGGGCCCCAAACATACATGATCTGTAATATCGATCTAGACTGGGTGATGACCATACTTTAATGGTAGAGAACCACATAGCCATGAAGCATCTTCCCTATTTTAGTCATTCCAGGTTGATGAGGCTTGAGATTAAGATTACCTTCCAAAAACCTTTTTCAGTTAGAATGCTCATTTCCCCCTAATGACAGTGTGCTGATAGCATTCATCCATACAAGTCGTTCGGGGTCCGAACGAAACCGAAGACACTATTCCTACTACATCCATTTTGGAATCACCTTCAGGATTAGTAGCAACTAGACCTTGCACTTCACATCTCTATCTTCGATTACATACTCTGCACGATGTCTTCACTTTGAAACACATTCATTGGATCGAAGTGATTTTTGAATAACATATTTGATCCCGATCACTTCAAACCAACGTTCGATAATTTTCTGTGAACTCAACCCTAGTTCTTTAGGAAATAAACAGTCAATGATAAGATAAGAGATCATCTCCTAACCGTTAGTAGATGGATTTCATTATCATTGTCATTGGAGAACGAAACGAGATTTATATGCACAGTACAGCATCGTCGGAGACGATTGTGCCATATAACCCACATGTTTCTTCTAGATATTTACAAAGTTACGTTTGGGTCCAATCTCGATAGTCAGTTATTAAACTATTGAATAACAAATATTCAATCACGAATATATTTCATAAGAAAAACCTACATTGGTTAAGCATATAACAACCACTAGCCTCGTTTCGTAAACCTTTTACGAATAAAAACCACTTGTAAATTTCTTGTATAGGAATACTTTTACAAGATATATCCCCCAATTCCTATATTTTTAATATTTAGAAAATATCTATATACTTATCTCAATAGTATAAGTATATTTACAAAACTGAGAAGATTCTCTTTTCATTCGAGTCTCAAATAATTTATAAATTTCCTTAAAATTATCCAAACCACTTACAAATCATTTTATAAATCTCCCAAAAGCCATTTATAATTCCTTTATAAAAATTCAATCCCTAATATGCTTCTTAGACATTTCAAAATCACTTATAAAACCTTTATAAATCCATAAACCATTTATAAAATCTCCTTTTATAAATCTATAAACCTGTTTCTAAAATTTGCTTATAAATATCTAACTATTTATAAACTCTTTCTTCTTTCAAATAACCTCTCCTTAAATCTTCATTCCATTTTATAAATTTCTTTATAAAATTCAAGTCTGTCAACTCTATTTATAATCTCAGAATCATTTAAAAATAATCAAAATTATTTACTTCAAAACATTATTATATAACAATAATTATTAAAAACGAACATTATAGACAAATGGAAATCATTAACTTTAATTATCTTAAAATAACAATTAATCATTCCAAGATATTGTCTTAAGAAATAATAATAGTAATCAACCTTTACCATTTTATAAATAATAATAGTTTATTTTAAAGCCCTATTAATAATCCTTATTATTAATTTTAAACCATAATTATTTTTAAATAATTAATCTTTCAGTTTATTAACCAATTTATAAATTCTTAAAACGCATTAACTATAAGCAAAAAACTTTTAAACAATATTAAAATAATTAATAACTTTGAAATAATATGTAACGACCCGTAAATTTTTAATAATTTTATGTGTTTTATTTATATATTTAATTGAAATTTTGTGAAATTTTAAATAATAAAATTTTGAAGTAAAAATTTAACATTTGAAATGCATCTAGTTAAACATAGTAACTGGTAAATTTTCATCCGAAAATATGAAAGTTTATTTTCGTGTGTAATTATATTTCAATTTAATCAGTTAAAAATCGATGAAAATAAAACGTTTTCGAAACCTGAATATTTTTACATAGAAAATTTTTAAACCATCTTCTATGCAAGATATCATTTTTCGTTTTTCCAAATTCGGATTTCTTTAGCTCCATCGATCTTTTTTTTTTGCATTTTTGCTGCATTTTCCGCTAGTAGAAAATTCGAATTTTTATAATTCAATCGTACCACTGAAATCCGTATGCCATTTTGATCATCTGGTCGTGCTGATCTCCGCGGTATATTCAAATTCTGTGTTTGAAGTCTGGGTTGCAGTGGAATTCGTGAAAATGGTTAATCGTATCGGTAACTGTTTTTGAGTCATTTCATTTCGTTGACTATTCATTTCTCAGCGTGAAAGGCTGTCAGCCTCTAGCCTTTATTTTATTTTATTTTTCAAAATCAACGCCTGATCTTATATTTCATTTGCCGTTTTCAATATTTGGCGTCGGTTCATTTTATTATCTGTTCCTCCACAGTGCAACAGCCCGTGTTCATGCGAACCTTTTCATTTCTTCTCCCATTTCTATTTTCATAGTAGAGCTTTCAAAAAAAAAATAAAGCATGCCATTCGCCACCTATCCAATAGAAGCCCTCTACTACCGCCGGCCCCTCACCAACGCCATAGCACCACCACTCCTCCTCCTTTTCATGGTCGGCCACCACAACATCTCGCCTCCACCTGCAGGCCAATCAATCTCCAAAAGTGTGGCCGAACCTTCCCCTGACAAACCCAGTGCCTCAGCCATCCACTTCCAATCGGTCTCACGCTCACAGCTTTCTCAATGGCCATCAATGCTCAGCCCTACACGCAATCACCTCCGCCACCAAATAACTTCCTCTACCGTCCGCATGATCTCGCTCAGCCTCCCCAAGCCCGACTATTTCATGACATTCATCAAATTTTGCTCAATCTCGTTTCTTCTTTTTCCTCCATCAAATTGTCGTTCGCTTCCCGACCATGTCGCATGCAACAGCCACATCTTCTCTGACCCGAGCACCAGATCCGTTTCTTTCTATTTGCTTGCAAACCGTTCTTCATATAGATAAGTCACATATCAGTTGCAGGTATATTCACTTGATTTTTTTTATATCTCATATATATATCACCTATGAGTATGTATAATTATGCGTTGCTTGACTTTGTTTTGTTTTGAGAGGTGCTTGAGTGTTGATGTATTTGTTCATTAAATATACTTTTCTGTATATATGGGTTATATGTTATTATACATATAGGACTTACAAGCTTTGTAGTTGTTACGTGCATAAAGGTTTTCCAAAGCCATATTTTTATTTAGTCTTTATATATGTAAGTTATTAGAGTACTATAGGTACTGCTAGTATAAAGTGTAGAGTATTTATATAATTGTGTTCAGATGTTAGAAATTTTTATGTAAAGTATATAAGTTGCATGGATCTTTACCTTTGAATATGTCATGGCCGAGAGTATATATATTTTCATTTATTTCAAACTGACTATATATATGAAGTTACAAGTTGCTGTTTGCATTTATAACTGATTTGGGAGTAACGTGTATATATATTTGTTATGCATAGTCTACATATTTACCATCGTCTGCATATGCCTATTATAAATTTTATAAGCATATAAGGTATCAATTGGCTTTTAAATATGATTTTATGTAAATAGTTATACATAGTTATACACATAAGTTTATTTATACCATATATCCTTATCCATCCGGTTCTGATTCGTTTCATCGATGACTGTGATCAGCTTTGTCCATCGTGCTTGTTTTCTCCGTTAAATCGTGTCCATCCAGCATTACTTTGAAATTCGTAGCTCATTGCCTCGTCAAATCTATTTAGCCTTGGAAGGTGAGCAACCACTCACGATTAATGTTCTTTTATTTATTAAATTTGATTTCAAGTGAAACGAAAATTGAAATATGCTGCTGTTGGTTATTTACACTATTATATATGCTATTACCTGTATCAGTTCACCTGTGACATCTGACACCATTATCTGTTATTTATACGATGATAATCCAGTTTGGTTGATAATGATTGATTGTTTAATGTTGATATTGGACGTTAAATTGTCAAATATGATGTGATAAAAAAATTACAATTGAATTGACGTAGGAGTTAAAAATTTGAAATTGATATATATGTTGAATTTGATTAGTTAAATTTGTATAATATGACCCCTTAAAATGTTAATAATTGACACGTAGGATTTGGTTAATTACACCCTGTACCATCGAATGTATGTTGTTTAAATTGATGATGTATGAAATTGAAAAATGGATAACAAGTGAAGAACCGTATTAATATTAGTGCAATAATCTTTAATCTACATGAAATGATAGTGTAGGTTCTAGAAATAATTATATTAATTTGCACAAACAAAAATGTAAATTAATACGATTATTTCAGGATTATTTGAATTATTTATTGAATTATTATTGATTATTATTATTGCTTGTTTATTTACTTTGACACCATCCCAGTTATCACACTACAAGTTCCCTTTGCTACGCTTTGATTTTTGAATTGAAATGGAATCGGGTTGAAATGATAAATACCCAAATAAACTTTGACTTAGGATAGAGAATTAAATAAAACCCGATTGGTCAATAATTTGATTTAAAAATAAAAATAAAGATTTTATTTGAATAAAATAATAAGGGTCTAAATGAAGTTGAAATTTTAATTCTAGTGAAATTTAAATGTTAATATTTAATAATCTGAAACAAGATATCAACAAAGTAATTGATAAAAGAACGTTGTTTAATTTAAGAAATGATTGAATTAGTTTTGCAATTATTTGATAATTAAGTTTTGAAATTATTTGATAATTAAGTTTTGAAATTATTTAATAATTTAATGAGATTGAATTATTAAATAATTAAATAAAATTGAATTATTTGATAACTGAAATTGGACTTCTTTAATAGGTGAAATTGAATTCTGTAATAATTAAGTTTTGGAATTTTGTTTAAATTAAATAAGTAAATAAGTGAAATCGGATTTCTTCAACAAGAAATAAGATGTGATTTATTGAAATTAATATAAGAGTTTAATTTAAAGAATTTGGTTTGACGAATTTAACTTAATTCAATTTGGAAGCTTTGGTATAATGAGGTTGAACTTAAGTAATTAATTTAATGAATTGAAATTTAACAGGAATTGTTTTAAGTGATAAATTAATTTAGTGAATATTGAATGAAATCGATAAATGAGTTTAAATTGACTTGAACGTTAAATTAAGTTTATTTTAAATGATTGCGGAATGAAATTTATATACAAATTTGAATCAATATTTGAATTGTTTAACATAAAATTTTAAACTGAATTATAGAATTTTGGAATGGAAATTTGGAGGTTTTGAAACATAGATATGAAAATTGATATTGAAAGACAAATGGAATGTTGGTTTACAAATTCTAATTGAAATTGAAATTGATTTGGTTTTTGAAATTTATTAAACGACCAATCGGTGTAATAATTTCGAAAGTTATTAAAGAAACCGGAATCGGTTATGGACATACTCTCTGTCTAAACCGAAAACCACTTTAATAACTACACGTAGAGTGTGATCCAGAATGAAGTGGTTGGAATGATCTACGTGATGAATGAAGAAAGAGAACGATAATGGATAACCTTGACACTTGTGTCATTGGGAAATGACTAAAACAGGAGCCGTGCCGGGCCAAATGGGGTTAGCCACCTCGAGCGAACACACTTCTTCCTAAACTACTCATTACTTGTTATTGATTGGTGCACCCTCGAATTTTGGGAGTGTTGTTTCGCGGTGTTGTGATCGTTGTGGCGATGCGTTTTCACCAGTCCGAATCAGGCAAACGGTAGTTTCACTACCTTGGGTATTGCCTCATGCGCCTTGTCATACTTGTATCCTATATACGCGACCACTACGAATTTGTTTTGTGTTATACCTATGGAGTACTCCTTGATATCCCACTAGTTTATGGTGGAGTTTACAGTGATGTATAGTCTATGACGCTTATATAAAATGTGTTAAGGGGGATAATGGTAATGCCGTAACACTATTTCGATACTTTATGTTACTGATAGGCATTATCTATCTAGCGTATATTAGTACATAGTATATAGTTTAACGGATCCTTAGAGGATGGTTATTCCAACGTCCTTTGAGTTACTTGTATTTCAGTTGCTATTTCACTTGAGTTGGATTTATTGATATAAGAATGTTAATCCTGACTCGAGTGTTTTGTGTTTTGCTTTACGCTCGGGTCAGACTGAGTGTAATAGTATTCGAGACTCACCTTTGGAGTTGGAGCTTCGCTTGGAGATCCATCTACCTATCCAGCTTTCAGATATATTCAGTTGATTCTACTGATGTCCTCTGATTCTTGTATTTGACTATTGTATTCGAGACTTCTGTTGTAATTTATTTAACTCTGTTATATATATAGTAGCTTCATGAACTACTATCTTTTGTTTCCGCTGCATTTATTACTCTGTGTCTGCGTTCTGTGATTATTCATTTACTGTATATGTTCAGTTTTGTCAAATTTAAATCAACAATTCGGTATTTTGAATTATTCAAGTGCGACATGTGCGAATGCGAATAGTCCAAAATAGCGGGTCGTTACATAATATTCATATCATTATATAACTTTAAAACAATTTTTAATATACTTAAATAATTGAAAAAGAATATTATTATAATTAAATAACCTTAAATAAATATTATTATAATTAAGTAACTTTTGAAAGAATATTATATAATCAAATAACTTAAAAACAATATCAATATATTTAATTAACTTAAAAATAACATTAATATATTTAATTGACTTAAATAATCCTTAAACAATAGGTTTCGAAACCCAATTTTGGATTTAAAAGTCGTTTCTTGTCTCAAAATCAATTTTCGATTTAACGGTAATTTATAGTATTTTAAAAATTCTAATTTGAGGCAATGGCCACCCAACACTTAACCAATATCAGTATTGGTTTTCTGTCACTAGTAGGTTTGACTTTTCAGCATATAAAAAAGTTATAACTATAACGTGCACAATCAAGTTTATCTTTCTATAATCCGTATAAAATATGTTGTTGAAAACAATTTAACAATGCGAGGAATCCTGTTGGATCCCCCCAACCTTTTACCTCCTACATCACAGCTTATATACATACATACATATAAATATATATATATATATATTAGCACACACACATATATATATAATCAACAGTTGTGAGGAATCCTTTTGGATCCCTCCGATCCGTTTTCCCTGCATCATAAACGTTACATAATCATAAAATTTAAATCAACCACTTCCAGGCAGAATTTGTATACAAAGGGTCATCCACTCCTATACGGGAACGTAATAGGGTCTCGTTTACTACAATAGGCGGGAATATATCCAAATCAACTATTAAATATAACAATTTATTAAACAATCAATCAACAATTTTTATCAACTATAAATAAAACTAGTGATAAAAAAAGGTGAGTTTAACTCATCGAAATTTTCTGTTGTCGCTGTGGCATTCCGTTATGGAACTAAAACCAGACGACGTTTGATTTTAGGCCAAAATTTAACAATCTCCAAATTTGTCCAAACTAGTTCCATTGCAAAGCTTTCGTCATCTTTAGTGCAAGGTGAAAAGTTTCGTCTCGATCAGACCTCATATGAAGGAGTTATGAATTTTATAAGTTATCGGTGAAATTATATAGTTTAATACTACAAACCCAAAGTTCAAGAGAATTACAAAACTGCCCCACCTCTTCTTCCCCAAAACTCTACTCCTTTCCACCTGTACATGCACAGTGCTTGCACCGTGTATCCCCTCATTGACACAACGATCAACTCGACGAAACCACAAATAAAAATCACCAACCAACTTCCTTTATCGAACTCGACTCGACCATCACCAAAACTTCACCTCCGAGACCCCCTAAAGCATCGCGACACCTAGCATTTCACCCTTCAAATGTGACGGTGGAACGTCCCCATAATGCATCAGATACCACAATCTTCTCGATCGAGGTGCTACTCTTCTTGCTCATTATGATTCTACCCTCCAATCCATTGATCGACGCCTAAATCAACAGAAATTTCATACCCTTGTTCAAAACCTCCACACGGCTTATTATCGAACACATCATACCATGGCTGCATCCCTCAAGGAGACTATTAATGAAAGTTCTCGTCGAAACATGAATTTTAAAATTCGTTTGAAAATTTTTGTCGAGCAAAACTTGAATTTTTTTTGAAATTTCTATTTCTTTTTTTCTTGACTATAAAACTAAAAGGGAGAAGAGAGGGAGAATGCGGTTCTTAAAATGGAAGGTGGGTACGGTTATGACTGGTAAGTTGCGGGATGATAGAGATGTGTCACTGATGTATAGTCAATTTGATATATATATATATATATATATATATATATATATATATATATATATATTCAAAAATTCAAAAATATTTAGCTATACAATTCCAGACCCCAATCGACATGTGTCGCCTGACATTCTAATTGTTATACTCTTATTCTGAACCCAATGGAACTAGTTTTGAGACCTAATTCAATTGTATGCGGAAGAAAGATTTTTGGGCCCTATTATTATGTTAAATTTTCAATGTTAAATTCTACGCGTTTCGACCTCTCACGACCAAACCATACGCCTGATCGCTACAAGGTTATTACAGACCCAATGACACTAGTTTCGTCGAAATCCGAAGCAATGCCTCGAAAGGCTATATTTATACGTTAATTAAAACGAGTTATTTTCAAAATCAATTAAATCACTTTTAAATCCAGTTTAAAAGTTTTATTACCTTCATTCTTATTAAATAGAGATTTAGTAAGCTTTTAAATCATTTTTATCCAAACAAAAACTCAAGATTCTATTATTTAGACAATTTCAATTATTAAATTCAATAATTAAATTATCCATAAATCGCTATATTTGAAATTCAAGTTATTTAATATATAAAATTAACTTTTAATATTTAAAATTAATTAATTATTCCAAATTCAAATGATTGAAAATTCTGGGTCGTTGCATTCTTCCCCCCTTAATAGAATTTCGTACTTTAAATTGCCAAGGTAGGAAAAATGCCCAAACCCATTACTTTTTTAAACCAATTAGTTCAAATAACTTACCAAATTATTTTATGCCTTTAACTTTCCAAAACCAATTTGTTGAAAACTTGTTATTACTTTTACTAAATTTCCAAATTCATCCATGGATTCCAAATAATATTATCCATTCATTCATTTCAAGTTATAATTCAAAATCAAATTTTAGTTATTGAAAATTTCTTGAAAATTTATAACTCATTAAATTTTCGAAAAATTTCGTCAGGGTCTCCTCTGCATGGCTCGATCAGAATAACCACCAACCGCTACTACCGGCCCAAACCATCAAAAGAAAATAAAAACCAAGTGGCTCAATCATAAAACCATCAAATCAATCAACAATATAAAAATGTACCTTTTTGTTGGGAAACCAATTTTTCTACTTATGAAATCAAGGGCATCAAATTAGCTCTTTCTTTTATATATCAACATCTTAATTACCAATGATATCCAATCATATAATTCATAATCATATTATTCAGCAATTTCTATTTTCAACATTTTCTTTACCAAAATCGTACAATGTACATATATCTTCCGTATGCAATATCAAATCTGATCGCTCGCTCGATCACACAATTTCTCCTCCAAACTAGTACCATTCACACAACCACTCCAGTGGGGATTTAGATCTGATTCCTTAATTAGAGACCACACTCTCCTTGCATATCCATATACTATGGTAAAAAACTACATAATCAATCAAAAATCCATATGAAGTGTTCGTCGTCAAGAATCGAGTGAAATATCCTAACTTGGATCGATGTAAATCATCTCAAAATCATGTGTTCGAATCTAGATCAAATCTTCATGCGAATTAAATAATATACATACAACTTACGCATTTAGTTCCATTGATTTCTTAGCTATCTAGAATTCCTTTTATTCCCATTCATTTATTACATTCCTTTATTCACATGTATTATTTACTTAATATATTCTTTTCAATGCCAAAATCACTTAAACATTATTCCATCCACTTTTCTTAACTTTATTATAAACATTTTATATAAACTTCTTATGTTTATTATCTCTTCACCCTTAAGTATATATTTGTTTTATATGAAATCCAATTTTATTTAACTCAATTCGTTTTTTTATTCAATTTTATCGACCAAGATTCTAAAACCATATTCAACTCACTAATCAATTAATTAGCTCATTTCATTAATTTATTTCAAATCTCAATCAATTTCGTTTCCAAAAATTATTTCATTTAGCCTAACATAGGCTAAATTTTCAAAATTCACTTTATTTAACTTAACTTAAATTAAACTTCATTCTCAAGTGCAGTTCTAAATTTACTTTTCTTAACATTTACATTTAACAATTTAAAACATTGCTTTAACTTATTAATTCTCAAAGTTGATAAGTTATCAAACTTATTTTCTAATATATCATAAAATACTTAAGTGAAAATTTCTAGAGTTCGAAACGCCTAATTGTTATTCATTTCAAATCATTTTGAAATTACACACACACACACACACACCCACAATCCCTTGATATATCAAATCATTCTTATGAATTTCCAAAATCAAAACTAGCTTTACCAAAACAAAATTCCAATGGTAGCGATTCCTCCCTTGGAAACCTGAAAACGAACGTAGATGATGCTGAAATCGTCATAGAAATTATTTTCTAGCGATCGAAGTGAGTTCACTGCTTTTATCTCTTTTAGCATCCTTTTTAAATATCTCAATTCCAAACATTTCCCAAATAATACTATTATAATTATTTTCCCAAAACTTTGAAAAGCAATTTTCAAAATTAATGAAAAATTTAAATTCTCAAATCCCAGCTTTTAAATCCTTTTTAATTTATAAATCGCTTTTATAAATCATATTTATATAATATACTACTAAAATTTCATTTCCTTTCAATTTATAAATCACATTTATAAATTATATTTATATAATTCCATTTTTTTATATAAAATTATTTCTTAATAGTTTATCTGGTTTGCATTATAATAATAACAACTTTTATTAGAACACAACAACAATTAACAAATGATAATAACCAAATATTATCATTCTCTAACAACCAAACACACCATATATACTATAATAATTTCTGAAATTTTTTCATTTATATGTCAAATTTAATTAATGTAAAATTACTTCATTTATCTAATTTCGAAACAATACTATGTCGAATTGCTCCGTTTAAGCATTTAGAGATCCTTATTAATAACGTTAATTACTCATATTATGCAGAATCCATAAGTCACTCAATAGATCCTCCAACACAATATAAACATTTTTATATTGCTAAAAAATACACTCTTATATATATACACACACTCAAACTCATTCTACGGTGTAACTGACCCATCTCTAATGAGTACCCCCCCCCCCCCAAAGCCAAACATCGGATATGTAAGTGCTTCACACATAATATATAATCAACCATAGGTAGATGTCCAAGTTACAGACATAGATACATCTATTATCGGTGAAAAATGTACGCATACAAATCCAAACCAATTTGATTAATCTTAATGTGACGAACATGATTTTCGACCCTCGAAAATCGACATTAGTACATCCACTACATTTCATGCCAAAAAATCAAATGCTTAAAAACCCGATTGTTAAGGAAAAAAGAAAGAAGGAAGAATATAAAAAGAAAACTTAACAACACATAATCTCATAGTGGAACAATTAATCTATAATCTACCATAAATTTTTACACAAAAACAAAACTGTAGTATATGTATATATAAACATCAATCAGAGTACACTTACCTATTTCAGCCTGGATAGTTATAACAGTCTGTGCTCGCAATTTCTGATAACACAATAGCAGAAAATAACCATCTATTTAAATACGTCTCAGACCTCCAACTCGCCTCTTAAAGCTCCAAGCATCCAATCTATTCTGTAATATGCTCCGTCTGACTCGAGCATTATAATAAAATAACACCCGAGTCAGTCTAGAAAACCAACATTAGAAAATACATCCAATTGGATTTAAAGTTATAATAAAATCTTTGAAATCAAAAGTATCTCGTAAGACCACGCCATACATAAACACGATGGGTTTTTACCTTCCGTTAACCAAAACACTTTTATAGAAAATCTAGTGATATTATAATAACGTCTAAGGGTTCAAAGTAAAATATTAAAATAGCTAGAATGCTTTTATCTCACATTCCAACATATTTGGTATACAACCAAAATCGTAAAGCTCGTATTGGAGAATGGATTTCAACTAATGACTGAGCTACTGGGTACTTCACGTCACAGTACACCTTTAGGACAATATACCGAGATCATACCTAACGACCCCTGCCAATACAGGACCGGCCTACCCCTTGTTGGATAGTACCGAATATTTCATTACCCTGGTTATTCCTAACCTTTTTGGAGCTCCCTCATGCACAACTGAATCTAAATATATGAATAGTCATTTAGAAAGGTGATATAACATACCCTTTGTCGGAGCTACCCATACCTAGCCCAGCTGCATCTCTCATGTTTTAGTCATTCCTGGTTGATGAGGCTTGAGGCTACGATTACCTTTCAAGAGATTTACACTTAGAATGCTCATTTAACTCCAATGATAGTGTGCTGATAGCATTCATCCATACAACTTCGTGTTGGGTCTAAACGAAACCGAAGGCACTTTTCCTACTACATCCATTTTGAAATCACCCATAGGATTAGTAGCAATTAGCCCTTTCACTTTACAATCTATCTTCGATTCCATGCTCTTCACGATGTCTTCACTTCGAAATGCGTTCGTTGGATCAAAGTTGTTTGCGGATAACATATCCATCCCGGTCTCTTCAAAACAACGTTCGATAATATTTGGTAAACTCAATCCTGGTTCTCTAGGAAATAAACAGCCAAATATAAGATCGGAGATCACCTCCTAAACGTTAGTGGATAGATTTTCTTATCATTTTCGTAGAAGAACGAAACGAGAGTTATACGCGCAGGATAGCAATATCGGAGATGGCTGTGTCATATAACTCGTGCTTTTATCCCAGATATTTCCAACATTACTTTTGGGTCCATTTTTGATAGTTGGTTATTTGACTATCGACTAACAAACATTCAATTAGGGATTTATTTGATCGGAAAAACCAACATTGGTTTAGTTTATAAGCAATCACTAGCTTCCTTTAATAAGTCTTTATGTATGCAATTACTTTATAAATCGCTTGTATATAAACACTTTTAAAATATATACTCACAAATCCATGTATTTCTATGTTTAGAAACAACCATATACTTTTCCCAACGGTATAAATATATTCACAAAATTAGAAAAGTTTTCTTTTTATTCGATTCTCAAATCGTTTATAATTCCCCTTATAATTCTCTAAACCCATTTACAAATCATTTTAAAAATCTCAAAAAAAAAAACATTTATAATCCCTCTTTTTCAAATTCGATCGCTTACAAACTCCATGTACATTTGAAAAATCACTTATAAACCCATTGTAAATTCATAAACTATTTATAAAACTCCTTTTATAAAATTTATAAACCCGCTTCTAAAACTAATTTATAAATATCTAACTATTTATAAACTCTTCCACCTTGAAAATAACCCTTCCTTAATTCTTTCAACCATATTATAAATTTCTTTATAAAATTTAAGTCTTTCCACTCCATTCATGGGTCTTAGAAACATTTAAAATCTTTTACTCCAAGACACCATTATATAATAATTATTTATAATAAATATCATAAATAAATGTAATTTACTAAATTTATAAACCATCTTAAAAATAATAATTATTAATTTCAAAATGTTTAAGGACGATAATAATTAATCTTCACCATTTTTATCAATAATAACAATTATTATAAAACCTTATCTTTAATCTTTACTATAAATTCCAAACAATAATTATTCTTAAATAAATAACCTTATCATATTTTGATAACTCTTTAAATCCATATTATTATAAACAATTAACTTTAAAATATTACCAATAAAATTAAATAACCTTAAAGTTAATGTTACCATAATTATTTAACTTTAGACCCATATTAATATAATTAAATACTTTTTAAACAATAATACTTTAATTAGACACCTTAAAACAATATTACTATAATAAAATAAATTTAAAACAACATTAATATAATCAAATAACCTTAAAAAATTATTAAAATTAAATAGAAAATCCTTAAAACAAAATATTTTTCGGAACCCAATTTCAAATTTAAAATCATTTCTTGTCTCAAAAAAACCAATTTCGACTTAAACGACAATTTATAGTGTTTTTAAAATTCTAATTTGAGACCAGTAGCCACCTAAAAAATTACCAATACCGATATTGATTTTCTATCACTACTAAGTTTTATTATCAAATATATAATAGTGTTATAATCACAACATCCACAATCATATTTATTATTCAATAATCCATGCAAAAATATATTATTAAAAACCATTCAACGCTAGTGTGGAATCCCATTGCATTCCTCCAACCTGTTACCCCTACATCATAGCTTATATATAAGCACAAATATATGTAAATAAAATCAACAGTTGTGAGGAAACCTGTTGGATCCCCCCACCTGTTTTCCCTGCATCACAAACATTATATAATCATAAAATTAAATCAACCTCTTCGAGGTGGGATTCATATACAAAAGGGTCATCGGCTCTTACATGGGAACATAACATGGTCTCATCCGCTCTAATATGCGAGAATTTATTGAAACCAACTAATAAATATAATAGTTCATCCAAACAATCATTCAACATTTTTATTAACTATAAATCATACTTGTAATCCAAAAAGGTGAAATTAACTCACCAAAATTTTCTGTTGTCATCGGGGTGGTCCAGTTCGGAACCAAAACCAAACAATGTCCCATTTTAGCCAAACATTCATCGATCTCCAAATTCATCTCAATAGCCCCATTGCGAAGCTCTCGTCGGTATGAGCGCAATGCAAAAAAGCTTCGTCTCAATCGGACCTCGTATGAAGGAGTTATAAATTTTATAAGTTATCGAATAAAATTAATTTAAAATTAAATAACTTAGCTCAAATTACAAGACTACCCCCCTCCCCCAACATCACCTTGTTCCCAAACGAAACATGTATAGGGTTTGCATGCCATAGCCGTGCATGCTCGAGCAGTGATATGAGGTTATGGTTGTCGAAATTTGACTCTGTCGATTCCAGCGACCTTCTCTTCTTGAACTTTATCTACATAGCACCAAGAATCAACTCCCCATTGCCTCAATCAAAATGTGTCGACTGGGTCTCCTCTCCCTTGCATGTGACTGTCGCGATCAATTATAGGTGGCCAGGCCACCCCAAACTCCGTCTACAACTGCGTTTTCCAATGTTGAATCCAATTCCGATGCCCGTTTCTCCACTTAATGCCTTAAACTGTCGAAATCGCAAGCCTTAGACCAGCACTCCATTCGATTGTCCGTTATCGATCATCCAAAATTGAAGCTGCAATATAACGACCCGAGTTTTCAACGTCCGAAAGTCGACATCATTACGTCCACTGTATCAAACGTCGCACATTCGAATGCCCGAAAACCAAGCCGTTAGGGGTAAAGAAGAAGAAGGTAGAAGAAGAATAGAAACAATAAACAGGATCTCGCATTTCGCAGTGGAACAACATATAATAGATAAATGAATATCTTCAAAATAAAAGCACTATATCAGTTTATACAACACGTTATCAGAGTTTATAACAACACAATACAACACTGGCAGTTATTTTAACTTGCTTACATTGAAATTTTGACTTGCACTAACCCAAACACAACGGACACCATATAGTATAAGTGATACGTCTCGCCATCTAGTTTGAATTCCAGATCTCCACAACAACTTTTCTAACTTCACTCCAGAATGATGATAACCTGACTCTAGGCTGCCCGTGTGGAAAATAATAGGCATCCAGAGTTTAAAAAGGGAAAATAAACTACGGGTCAGTCATGCGACTGGTGTGAGATCTTAAAAACAGTTATTTTCACAAAGAAACGAAAATAAATCCGCTATGCTTTTGGAAAATAAAACTACCATATGGCCTCCCAACATACACACAATGCAAGCGCACAATTAGAGGAGATTTCTCCTTATGATAGTCAAACATGCTTGATACACAAAATTATTTTAATATTATCATTAGTGCATGGTGGAAAACATTTGCAAGTATAATATTAATCTTAGCCAGCATACATACCATTATAGTATACCTACTATAGCTAACATATTAGATGGCAGGTTCTACAACTAAAACCGTACAAGGCGTGTATTGATGACTGGATTTCCAACAAATGGTCAGGCTAAGTAACTTCCTACTGCCACATAGGTACGCCTATGGAGGGACGCCCTGAGAATTTAACCAACTCTCTGCCAACACAAGGCCGGGTTACCTCTGTTACTAGGTAACTACTACACGAGTATGCCATCCCCTAGTCGTTTGCGACCTTTATCCGAGGATCCTCAACCACAAAGCAACAACCATAAAGTATAATAGCTTTGCAGAAACAACATAGGTAAAATATCTGGGCTCCATACCACGATACTACCCTTTTCCAAAAGGAAATGACATACCCTCAGGGGGCGCTACCCCCAAATAACCTTGCCGCATCCTTCCTGTTTCGACCATTCCCGGTTTGTGAGGTCCGACGAAGTCTCATCCACAAAGCTACACTTTTCACAAAGTCATGCTTTGATTAACAAATGATCAGCAATACTTCGTATGCCACATTACCAAATTAGGAATGTATCACTAGTAACCATCAACTGCATAACCTCTGGGCTCGTACATCTCAGAGAAGGGTGTTAAGCTAAGAGAATAAATTCTTCGCCACCAACAGAAATGTATTTGATAGAAACCAGCTTTACATCTCAAAGTGTAATGTTAGACATACATCCATACAAGTCTGTTCCAGGATCGAACGGAACCGAAGGCACTTCAAAGAAGCCCTTGCAAATCCGGATATTCAATAATCACGTCCGGAATCCCCATCATAAAGGGTGATAAAATCTCAATACTAAAACAACCCCGTGTAGAGACATTCGATAGATAATCCTTTCGTTTTTGAAAATACTCGGTCTTCAACACCATCTTCAAATGCAATCACATTCGTCGTATCATTAGTCGGAATGAGTTTTATGACACAAAGTCCTCTCCCGGCTAATCCGAATAATGAGCGCTTATTTTAAAAATAAATGTTACATTCAAATTTCAAACAAATCACAATCAATTTCCACTTTGATCTTTTAAACAAAAGATCCACCACAATCACAAAGGTTCGATGTGGGTTTCGAATATTCATTTGGAATCCGACCCCCGGTTGCATTGAAATTCAAATGCCATTTAAAGGCCAATATTGATAGTCGGTTATTTAACTATCAATCAAAATTCACAACAATCACCATATTCTGAATAATTTTCCCCTAATTATTTATTTTTAAAATATCTTTGCAAGATCTAATTTCAACACTTCAACCATTTGAAAACAAATTTCAAATCACTTTTCAATTTTCAAACCTTTGAAAACAAATTTCAAATCACTTGCCTCACGTGAAGTAAATTTTCAAATATTTATTTAATTCCACTGAAAATCTATCGAATTCAAATATTGTAAAATATTTATTTTAAATATTAGCTATGAAAAATTTATACCAATATTTCGTATAAAACTTCAAACCCAAACTGATTTTTAAATAAAATTAGTAGATAGGGTATAACTACTTAAATATCCATTTTCAAACACAAATATCAATTACAACTTTAAATAATCACTTCTATAATAAATTAAAATAATTATTTACTTTAAAGATTTTCAAAATAAGCTAAGTAAATAATTTCTCCAAAATATTCTTTCCTCAAAACCATCTTCACAACTTTAATCTATATATAAAACTATATTGAAAACATGCTCTGCTTTCCAGAGAAAGTACAACTTCCATTCTAAAATGGTTCATTCAAATCAATTTATAAATCTTTCTGGATTTATTTTAAATTTACGTTCCAAATCCATAAATTCCTTTCCACACTTTTTGAAAATAAAACAATATCTATTTTTAAAACAAATTTCCCTTTCCTTTATGAATTCCCATTGTGAATTTAAATTTTCAAATATCCCCCGATATACGATTTTCAAATCGATTCTCAAATATTCACTTTCGACACTAAACAAATTTTCAAATTTATTTCCAAATTTATTTCCAAATTTATTTCAAATACCAAATCAAATGCAAAAATCATTTTTGAAACATTTATTTCAAACACCAAATCGATTTCAGAATTGATTTTCCAAAATTTATTTTTAAACACCAAATCAATTTCAAATTTGTTTCCCAAAGATTTATTTTCAAACACTGAATCAAATTCCAAATTGAATTCCAAATTTATTTTCTTTTAAAATAAATTCCTTTATTTCTTTCAAATATTTAAAATCCGTATCTTAAAATAAATTCTTCAGCCTTTGAATAATATTACCTGAAATCCATTTATTAAGCCCTTTTCCCCATATTTTGGAATTTTATTCAATAGGATTCAAGAATAAAACTTTACCCTTTTAAAATTCCTTCTTTTAAATTTATCCAATTATAAAAAAAAATTACTATAAATTTTCAACTTGAATTTTTAAAAATCCAATTTTATTTATTTTCGGTATCCTACGATACCAAAAATATATTTGGCTAAACTATAGCCTTCAACGATTTCAATCACAAATATGATCACACACAGATTATAAATAATCAACACATAACATTGAAACAAATTCAAATGTTTTGAGGAATCCAATTGGATCCTTCCAACCCGTTTCCCTGCATCCACAGAAGTTAGCACAACAATTAAATACCAATTTCACTTCGAGGTGGAATAGCACGGTATATGGGTTTAATATAAAATCATCCGCTATTATGCGGCGCATAGTGTCTCGTCCGCTATATAATGCAGGAAATCAATCACTCCAAATACATATATAATACCAATTCCCCTTCAAGGTGGAATATCGCGGTATATTGGTTTAATATAATATCATCTGCTATTATGCGGCGTATAAGGTCTAATTCAATATAACTGATAATAATTAATCATACAAGCACACAATCAACAATTTTAAATTTAACTATTTAAAATTAAATCAAAAAAACGATTGAGCGAGAAGATCTCACCTTTGCTTTTTTTTTGCAATCTATTTCCATTTTGATCATTTCCTCACGGTTTCAGACCTTGTAAAATAATTAAATGATTTTTATTAATATTTGAACCAATCGAACAATTAAATTTCCATTTGATAAATTAAATCTAAACTAACAATTTGTTTTTTTAAACCTATAATTTAGTTTTAACAAATTTTATTTTAAAATAAATTCCTTTCAATAAATTTATTTAACAAATAAATCTCCATAACACATTAATTTTTATTTAAATTGAACTAGTAGCTTAAAATGATCATATATGTATATTTATTTAATCTATTTTCCTTCGAAACTACATAATTAAGAAAATAATCTATATACGCTTTAAAAATCTAATTTTTTTATATATAAACTATTAAAATCAAAACATTTTAAAATTTCTGTTTCTGTAACTAATCACAGTAATTAATTTTACTGTCAATATACAAATATTTAAATTAATTTTTTCAAATTTAAATTGAATAAACAAATCGATAACTTTTCCTGTTTTCTGCATATATATTAAAAAGTATGCTTATATAAAAGATTTAAATTAAAATGAATAAATCGTATTTATACCTTCTCAATCGCTCGCTGACCACCAACATCATCATCCAACGTCGCATGCTCGATCGCGACACTGCGAATTCCAAAACCAGACGGCTCGAGTGCCCTCAAACGACGTGTCGCGAAGACCTACTCAAATCGCACGCGACCTAGATCAGTTCGCCTCCATCGTGCTCGAATTTGAGCGCCTCCCTTCACCTGTTGCCGAGGCTAAGATTCATGAGGACTTCGACGATTTGCACTCCATCCTGTTCGAACGCCAATCCCACTTCCGCAACCATTGCCGTCGAGCTTTACCCGACTGCTACCTTCGCGCGCACGAGCCTACGCCTTCCTCCCTTCAATCGCCCAGGTTTCAATTTAATTGCTCGACTTTTTTTTAAGGAACGAAGACGGTTTGATTTCGATTATGATTTTGAAAAAGAGGGATGTGATTTCCTTCTGTTTTATTTTTCAAAATATATTGAAAGTGGGCGACCATTCTATTTTAATTTTGAAGCTTCTGTTTTAATATTTTTGTTTTTGCTTTGGAAAAGCTTCGGCCATTGCTTTAATTTTGAACGAAAGAGGGGAACGAGATTTTCTTATTTGTTCTGTTAATTTGAGTTTGAACGGGATTGTATATGTCATATTTTTTATTAAAAAACGAAGACGCGTGTTGTAAGATGGACACGTGCTTGTAGAGGAAACAACATGTTGAATTTAGCAATTTTTTTGCCTTTCTTGATTGAATAAAATGTCAAATTAATTTAAATTTGAATTTAAACGACTTGAAATCGAACCTAAAATCTTGACCTTCTATCGATGCATGTCGCCAGGTGTTCCCAGCGTTTAACCTCTATCCCGAACACAACATGGTAGGTTTCGAGGCCAAATTCGATCGTATGAAGAAGATACCTTTTTGAACCAGTTAAAATATCGAATTTTCGATTTAAATTTTAGTGCGTTTGCTTACCGTACGATCGCACGACAACTCCCGAATGCTACGAAAATTGCAACCTGATAATAATACAATATTTTGGATCCAATGGAACTTGTTTTGTTGAAATTCGAGACGGTGCCTCGGAAGACTATTTTTAAATATCGATGTAAACGATATAAATTTAAAACTAAACAAAACATTTTCAAATCCCCTTCTGAAGCTTCCATTATCTTCAGTATTTTTAACATGAATTTTGGAAGCCTTGAAAATATTTTTAACAAGCATAAAACTGAAGTTTTCAACATTTTACCGAACTTCAATAAATTAAATTCAATAATTTAATTGCCAATTTCATAGGTATATTTGAAATTCAAGTTTAAATTAACTTCCAAATAAAAAATCAATTAAATATTTTCAATTCTAAATGTTCAAAATTCTAGGTCGTCATATTTTACCCCCTTAAAAGATTTTCGTCCCGAATTTACTAGTTAAGAAGAATGATCCTTAACCCGTTTATCTTATTCCCAAAACCAAACAGTTTTATCAACTTGCCAAAACAAATCCTTTTATTAAAGACCCATTATCTTTTCAACTTACTTTCCAAAACCTTCCATAAATGCCGAACAATATTATTTACTTCACAATTCAAATTCAAATTTCAAACTTTTAAAATTTTCAGAAATTTTTTCTAACTCCTTAAATTTTCTAAAAATTTCGCAAGCGTCTCCTTTGCACGGCTAGCTCGGTATGACTACAAAATGCCACAAGGGGCCCCCAGATTCAAAAAGAAAAGAAAAGGCCAAGTGGCTAGACAAGAAAATCATCAAATTTCATACTGAAATTTAAATACATACCTTTTCGAGCAATTCAAATTTACCTTCGAAATCAAAATCACAATTCCATTTTCCTTTAACACACCTATGTATTCTACATAAGAAGAATATCCAATTACAACATTCAAAACCATTTTGCACTTTTCTTTATAAAAGATTCAATATTTATTTTATTCAAATCCGTACAATACACTTTCATCATTCGTACGCAATACCAATCTCGATCGCTCACTCGATCACACAATTTCACTTCTGAACGAGTATCATCCACCCGACTTCATAGTGCGGACTCAGATCTGGTTTCTTGATAAAAAAACCGTCATTCTCCATGCATAGCCTCAAACTATGATGGAGAATTTCCAGAATGAACCAAAAATCCATATCCAGGTTTGCCGTCGAAAATCGAGTGAAAAATCCTAACTCGGATCGATATAACCATCTCGAAATTCTATGGTCGAATTCTGGATCAAATCGCTTATGCGAATAAAATAATATATGTATGTCCCACATATTTATTCCAATTGATTATTGGCTATATCAATTTCGTTTTCTTTTATTCATATTTATTTACTTATTCGCAATTTCCATTTCGCAATTTCCAGTTTAACTTTCAATTTGCCACTTCGATTAATATCTACTTATATTTATACCGGATTTCAAATTCCATATGAATTAAATTTACCTTTCATTTATAATTATTGTATTCAATTCATTTCAAACCATGTTTAATTTATCATTCTTTCAATTAATTTTACTTACCAATTTTATTTCAGTACTTCGCTTTATTTATCACAAATCAAATTCAATTCCAATTCGAGTTCTATTTGTTTACAAATTTGAAATGAATTTCAACATTCAATTTCACTTTTATTTACTTGCAATTGTAAATTTATTTCTTCATTCATAATTTTATTTTCCACCATAATAAATTTTATTCCATAATCGTTTTTATCAAATTTTAGAGTCTTTCCAACTTCTCAAAACCATTTTTGAAATCAATTCAAATTATCTTTTGAATTTCCAAAACCAAACCCAATTTGCAAACAACTTCCATTTAAAACAATTTGGCAGCAATTCCTCACCTGGAAACTCGAAAATGAACATTGATGATGCTGTAGTCATCAACGAAGTTATTTTCCAGCGACCGAAAAGACTTTAGGGCTTTTATCCCTTCAAAACATTTTTCCAGAACCTTTGGAAAATCTTTTCAAACTAAAAAGGTTTTAAACTTTTCACCAAAATTTCCATTTTCAAATCCTTTGAATTTCTTTTCAAATATTTCTCTCGAATTCTATTTCAAATTATAAATCACATTTACAATTTATATTTGCAAATCCCATTTATATATGGATTTTATTTTCTTAGCTTTTGGTTTTGATTTTGATTTCTTATTCATTAATCAATGATAATAATTTAATGTTATCACTTGCTAACAATCAAACAACCATATACCATAATAATTTATGGAAAATCATTCCGTTTACATACGAAAATAATTGGGTAAAATTGTTCCGTTCACCCTTATTTTAAAACAATACTGTGTCGAATTGTTCTGCACAAGCGTTTAGAGATCCCTATCGATAGAGTTGCATAGACTATACCGACCAGAATCCATATACCACTCAACAAACCAATAATCACAATATAAAACAATTTTTTTAATTCACTAACAAATATACGCTCATATCTATTATTACACTCAAACTCATTCTACGGTACTACTTACTCTATCTCTAATGAGTAACACCCAACAGAGCCAATGTTGTCGATTAAACAAATGCGCTGATACCACTCTATAACGACCCGATTTTCGACGCCTGAAAGTCGACATCAATACGTCCACTGTATCAAATGTCGCACAGTCGAATGCCGTAAAACCAAAGCGTTAGGGTTAAAGAAGAAGAAGGTAGGAGAAGAACATAAACAATAAACAGAATCTCACATTTCTCAGTGAAACAACATATAATAGATAAATGAATATATTTAAAGCAAAAGCACTATATCAGTTTATACAATACATTATCAGAGTTTACAACGACACAATACAACACTGGTGGTTATTTTAACTTGCTTACATAGAAATTTTGACTTGCACCAACCCAAACGCAACGGACACTATATAGTATAAGTGATATGTCTCGCCATCCAGCTTGAACTCCATATCTCCATAGCAACTATTCTGACTTCGCTCCAGAATGATGATAACCTGACTCTAGGCTGCCCGTGTGGAAAATTATGGGCATCAAGAGTTAGAAAGGGAACAATAAACTTCATGTCAGTCATGAGACTGGTGTGAGATCTTAAAAATAGATATTTTCACAAAGAAGGGAAAAGAAATCCGCTGTGCTTTTGGAAAATAAAACTACCAAAAGGCCTTCCCCCCCACACACAATGTAAGTGCACAATTGGAGGAGATTTCTCCTTATGATAGTCAAACATGCTTGATACGCAAAATTCTTTTTAATATTATCATTAGTGAATAATGGAAAACATTTGCAAGTATAATATTAATCTTAGCCAGCATACGTAACATCATAGTATACCTACTATAGCTACCATATTAGATGACAGGTTCTACAACTAAAACCGTACAAGGCACGTATTGATGATTGGATTTCCAACAAATGGTCAGGCTAATGAACTTCCGACTGCCACATGGGTGCGCCTCAGGAGGGACGCCCCAAGAACTTAACCAGCTCTCTGCCAACACAAAGCCGGGTCACCTCTGTAACTAAGTAACTACTATAAGAGTATGCCATCCCCAGTCATTTGTGACCTTTATCCGAGGATTCTCAACCATAAAGCAACAACCACAAAGTATAATAAATTTGCAGCAACGACATAGGTAAAATATCTGGGCTCCATACCATGATACTATCCTTTTCCAAAAGGAAAAGACATACCCTCAGGGGGAGCTACCCCTAAATAACCTTGCTGTATCCTTCCTGTTTCAACTATTCCCGGGTTGTGAGGTCCGATGAAGTCTCGTCCACAAAGCTACACTTTTCACAAAGTCATGCTTCGATCAACAAATGATCAGCAATACTTCGTATGTCACATTACCAAATTAGGAATGTATCACTAGTAACCATCAACTACATAACCTTTGAGTCGTACGTCTCAGAGAAAGGTGTTAAGCTAAGAGAATAAATTCTCCTCCACTAACTGAAATGTATTTGATAGAAACCAGCTTTACATCTCAAAGTGTAATGTCAGACACACATCCATACAAGTCCGTTTCGGAATCGAACGGACCGAAGGTACTTCAAAGAAGTCCATGAAAATCCGGATGTTCACTAATCACATCCGGAATCCCTATCACAAAGGGTGATAAAATCTCTATACCAGAGCAACCCGGTGTAGAGACATTCGATAGGTAATCCTTTCGTTTTGGAAAATATCCGGTCTTCAACAACGTCTTCAAATGCAATTCCATTCGTCGTATCATTATTCGGAATGGGATTTATGGCACAATTGTCATCTCCCGGCTAATCCGAATGATGAGCACTTATTTTAAAAATAAGTGTTACATTCAGATTTCAAACAAATCACAATCACTTCCCACTTTGATCTTTTAAACAAAAGATCCATCACAATCACAAAGGTTCAATATGGGTTTCGAATATTCATTCGGAATCCGACCTCCGGTCGCATCGAAATTCAAATGCCATTTAAAGGCCAATATTGATAGTCGGTAATTTAACTATCAATCAATATTCACAGCAATCACCATATTTTAATTAATTTTCCCCCAATTATTTGTTTTTAAAATCTCTTTGCAAGATCTAATTTCAACACTTCAATCATTTGAAAACAAATTTCATATCACTTTTCACTTTTCAAACCTTTGAAAACAAATTTCAAATCACTTTCCTCAAGTGGAATAAATTTTCAAATATTTATTTAATTCCACTGAAATCTGCCGAGTTCAAATATTTTAAAATACTTATGTTAAATATTAGCTATGAAAACTTTACACCAATATCTCATATAAAACTTCAAATCCAAACTAATTTTTAAATAAAATTAGTAGATGGGGTATAACTACTTATATCCATTTTCTAACACAAATATCAATTACAACTTTAAATAATCACTTCGATAATAAATTAAAATAAATCTTTACTATACTGATTTTCAAAATAACCTAAGTAAATAATTTCTCCAAAATATTCTTTCCTCAAAACCATCTTCACAACTTTAATTTATATTTATAAACTATATTGAAAACATACTCGACTTTCCAGGGAAAGTTCACCTTCCATTCTAAAATGGTTCATTCAAATCAATTTATAAATCTTTCTGGATTTATTTTAAATTTGCGTTCCAAATCCATAAATTCCTTTCCGTAGTTTTTAAAAATAAAACAACGTCTATTTCTAAAACAAATTTCCTTTCCTTTATGAATTCCCATCGTGAATTTAAATATTCAAATATCCACTAATATACGATTTTCAAATCGATTCTCAAATATTCACTTTCAACACCAAACAATTTTTTAAATTGATTTCCAAATTTATTTCGAATACCAAATCAAATCCCAAATTGATTTTCCAAACATTTATTTCAAACACCAAAACAATTTCAGAATTGATTTCCTAAAATTTATTTTTAAGCACCAAAGCAATTTCAAATCGGTTGCCCAAAGATATATTTTCAAACACCGAATCAAATTCCAAATCGATTTCCAAATTTACTTTTCTTTAAATTAAATTTCTTTATTTCTTCAAAACTATTTAAAATCCGTATTTCAAAATAAATTCTTCTACCTTTGAATAATATTACCCGAAATCCATTTATTAAGCCTTTTTCCCATATTTTCGAATTTTATTCAATAGGATTCAAAAATAAAGCTTTACCCTTTTAAAATTCCTTCTTTTAAATTTATCCAATTATAAAAAAATTACTATAAATTTTCAACTTGAATATTTAAAAATCCAATTTTATTTGTTTCCGGTATCCTACGATATAAAAAATATATTTGGCTAAACTATAGCCTTCGACGGTTTCAATCACAAATACGATCACACACAGATTATAAATAATCAACACATAACATTGAAACAAATTCAAATGTTTTGAGGAATCTAGTTGGATCCCTCCAACCTGTTTCCCTACACCCACAGAGGTTAGCACAACAATTAAATACCAATTCCACTTGAGGTGGAATATCGCGGTATATGAGTTTAATATAACACCATCCGCTATTATGCGGCGCATAGGGTCTCATCCGCTATATAATGCGGGAAATCAATCACTCCAAATACATATACAATACCAATTCCACTTCGAGGTGGAATATCGCGGTATATGGGTTTAATATAACATCATCCGCTATTAGGCGGCGCATTGGGTCTAATTCAATATAACAGATAATGATTTATCATCAAGCACCCAATCAAAAATTTTAAATTTAACTATTTAAAATTAAATCGAAAAATCCGATTGAGTGAGAAGATCTCACCTTTGCTTTTGTTTTGCAATCCGTTTCCATTTTGACCATTTCCTCACGGTTTAAAACCATGTAAAGCAATTACATGATTTTTATTAATATTCGAACTAATCGAACAATTAAATTTCCATTTGATAAATTAAATCTAAACTAACAATTTGTTTTTTTAAATATATAATTCGGTTTTAACAAATTTTCTTTTAAATTAAATTCCTTTCAATAAATTTATTTAACAAATAAATCTCCATAACACGTTAATTTATATTTAAATTGAACTAGTAGCTTAAAATGATCATATATGTATATTTATTTAATCTAATTTCCTATGAAACTGCATGACTAAAAAAATAATCTATATACACTTTATAAATCTAATTTTTTTATATGTAAACTATTAAAATCAAAACGTTTTCAAATTTCTGTTTCTGTAATTAATCACAGTAATTAATTTTACTATTAATAAACAAATATTTAAATTAATTTATTTAAATTCAAAGTGAATAAATAAATCAATAACTTTTCCTATTTTCTGCATATAAATTAAAAAGTATTCTTATATAACATATTTAAATTAAAATGAATAAATCGTATTTATACCTTGTCAATCGCTCGTTGACCAACATCATCGTCCAATGTCGCGTGCTCGATCGTGACACTGCGAATTCCAAAACCAGATGGTCGAGCACCCTCGAATGACGAGCCGCAACGACCTACTCAAATCGCTCACCACCTAGATCAGTTTGCCTCCATCGTGCTCGAATTTAAGCGCCTCCCTTCGCCTGTTGCCGAGGCCGAGCCTCATCATAACTTCGACGATTCTTGCTCCATCCTGCTCGAACGCCAATCCCACTTCTGCAACCATCGCCGCTGAGCTTGCCTGAGTGCTACAATCGCACGCGCGAGCGCACGCCTTCCTCCTTCAATCGCCCAAGTTTAAGTTTAATTGCTCAACATTTTTTTTAACAAACGACGAAGATTTGTTTTCGATTTTGATTTTGAAAAAGAGGGATGCGATTTCCTTCTGTTTTCGATTTCAAAATAGATTGATAGAGGACGGCCATTCTATTTTAGTTTTGAAGCTTCTGTTTTAATTTTTTTTTGTTTTTGCTTTCGAGAAGCTTCGGCCATTGCTTTAATTTCAAACGAAAGAGGGAAATGAGATTTTCTTATTTGTTCTGTTAATTCGAGTTTGAACGTGATTGTATATTTTGTAATTTTTTATTTTATAAAAAAGACACATGTTGTAAGATGGACACGTTCTTGAAGAGGTAACAACGTGTTGAATTCAGTAATAATTTTTTCTTTCTTGACTGAATAAAATATCATGTTAATTTAAATTTGAATCTAAACGACTTGAAATCGAACCAAAAATCTCGACCTCCTATCGATGCGTGCCGCTAGTCGTTTATAATGTTTAGCCCCTATCCTGAACGCAATGGAGAAGGTTTTAAGGCCAAATTCGATCGTATGGAGAAGATATCTTTTTGAACCAGCTAAACTATCGAATTTTCGATTAAATTTTAGTGCGTTTGCTTACCCTACGATCACACGACAACTCCGAATGCTATGAAAATTGAAATCCGATAATAATATAATATTGCGGATCCAATGGAACTGGTTTCGTCGAAATCCGAGGTTGTGCCTCGGAAGACTATTTTTAAATATCGATTTAAACGATATGAATTTAAAACTGAACAAAACATTTTCAAATCCCATTCTGAAGCTTCCATTGTCTTTAGTTTTTCAATATGAATTTTCAAAGCCTTGAAAATAATTTTAATAAGCATAAAACTGAAGTTTTCAAAATTTTACCCAACTTGAATAAATTAAATTCAATAATTTAATTGCCAATTTCATAATTATATTTGAAATTCATGTTTAAATTAACTTCCAAATTAAAAATCAATTAAATATTTTTAATTTCAAATGTTCAAAATTCTGGGTCGTCACATGCAACCTTTAATACTATATCGGCATGAAGCTTATGTCGAAAAAAGAATTTTAAAGTTGGTTTCAGATCTTTTTATTAAGTAAATTTTGAGAAATTAATTTTGAAGTTTCATTTTTTTTTCACCGAGTAGCTATATTTATAAAGGAGAGTGAAGATGTGATGTATCGAAGTGGGGTGTGGGTGGTACAGTGTATAGTCAGATCAATGGTGATGGGTCAACAGTTTATGGTTAAATCGAAGAAAATATATTATTCAAAATTCAAAGTATCTAGCTATATAAATTCGGACCCTAATCAAGGCATGCCGCCTGGTATCCTATATTTTATACCCCTATTCGTACGCAATAGAACTAATTATGGGACCTGATTCGATCGTATGTGGAAGACAACTTTTTGACCCTAATTATTATATTAGATTTTCAATATTAATTTCAATGCGTTTCTGTCCCATACGATCATAACGATACGTCTGATAGCTATGAAATTCGATGGCATAATAAAATTCATTATTACGGACCCAAAGATACATGTTTCGTCGAAATCCAAGACAGTGCATTAGAAGGCTGTTTTCATATGTTAATTAAAACGAGCTATTTTAAAAATCAAGTAAATCGCTTTTAAATTAGATTTAAAAGTTTTATTATCTTCATTCTTATTAAATTAAGTTTAGATAAGCTTTGAAATTATTTTAATCCAGATAAAAATCCATGATCCAATTATTTCAAAAAAATGGTTATTAAATTCAAAAATTAAGTTGTCCAATTAATCGCTATATTTGAAATTCAAGTCATTAAATCTATAAAATTAACTTTTAAATATTTAAAATTAATTAATATCCTAATTTCAGTAGATTGAAAATTCTAGGTTGTTACATTCTCCCCTCTTAAAAGAATTTCATCCCCGAAATTGCCAAGGAATGAAGAATCGCCAAAAACCCTTACTTTTATATATAACCAATTGGTTGAAATAACTTTCCCAAATCCCTTTTAAGCCTTTAACATTTCAATTTTTTGGAAACCCATCATTATTTTTACTAAGTTTTTGAATCCATCCATAGATTCCAAATACTATCATACCGTTCAATCATTTCAAGTTATAACTCAAATCAAATTTAATTATTAAAAATTTTGTTCAAAATTTCAAACTTGCTAAATTTTTGAAAGATTTCACTAGTGTCTCCTTTGCACGGCTTGATCGAAACAGCTACGAATTGCACTCAGGACACAAACCGACAAAAGAAAATCAAAGCCGAGTGGCTCAATCATAAAACCATCAAATCACTTAACAATATAAACACGTAACTTTTTGTTGGGCAACCAAATTTTGATTGTGAAATCAAGGGAATCAAATTAGCTCTTTCTTTTTTATATCTACATCTTATTTATCCATGTATCCAAATATATAGTACATAATCATTTGCATACTTTAATTTCCAACATTTTCTTTACTAAAATCGTGCGATGTACATGTATCATCCGTACACACATTTCAATCTGATCGCTCACTCGAATCACATAATTTCACTTTCGAACTAGTATCGTTCATACGACCACTCTAGTGTGGACTCAGACCTGATTCCTTGATTAGAAATCGTCATCCTCCTTGCATAGCTATATACTACGATAGAAAATTCCAAAATCCACCAAAAATCCATATCCAGTGTTCGTCGTTCACAATAGTGTGAAAACTTCCAGCTCGAATCAATATAAATTATCTTGAAATTCTATGCTTGAATTTGGATCAACCCATTATGGAATAAAATAATAAACGTACAACCCATGTATTTATTTCAATTGATTCTTAGCTTCATCAACTTCCTTTTATTCAAGTTTATCTCGTTCTTATTCATTTTATCTACATTCAATTGATCTACATTCCATTATTCACAGTTATAATTCACATTCTGTAATGACCCACCTTTTTGGACTGTTTAGATCGACAATAAACCACACATGTCAAGCTCAAAAAATTCAAAAGGGGGGATTGTTATGGGGTAAATAAGAAAGAAGAGACGTAATAAAAAACACAGAATCTCATAGCGGAATGACAATAAATAATAATCAAGTAACAGTTCACGAAGCTGTTTTACAAATAACATTGGACTACACCTTTGCAATACAGATTAGAGTTACATACAACATGAATAATTAAATAACGCAGCGGTACAACATGATGCAGTGGAATAAGTGTTATAAATAATAATGATACACAAATCTCCATCTTCATCCTCCAGAAAAGCAGTTTTCGATATACTAAAAAGCTCAGACTGGCCCGAGTGAATTGAAAAGACAAAACGCCCGGGTGAGAACCAACAGATCTTATGTAAGTTATATCAGCAGTAAACAAATATGAGTGTAATTGCTTCAGAGATGTTTACGGGATTTTACATCTCCTATCCAGTGTCTAACATGAGTGCAATAACTTAAAAGAAGTTCGAGATTTCCATCTCCTAAGGATCCATCAAACTCTCCACATACATAGTACAATACGCTACTACAATAGTGTCTGCAATAAAGTTAAGTATTAGAATAGTGTTAAGGTGTTACCCATATCCCCCTTAACACATTTTATAATGTCGTAATCTGTACAGTACTGTAAATTCCACCATAAACTGATAAGCTATCAGGAAGCATTCCATCGGTACGACACAAACCAAACTCCTAGAAGGAGCGATAAGGCATGTGACAAGGCACGCAAGCAATCCCTAGGATAGGATGCTACCGTTTTGCAGATCTGAACTGGTGGTAATGCATAGCAGCTACTGCTGCCCACCTCGGACACACTCCCATAAATCTAAATCGAGGGGGGCCACCAAATCAATCAAAGTCATAATATGGTATAGAAGAAATGTGCCCGATAGGAGGAGCGACCTCACTTGTCTCGTCATGGCTCCTGTTTTAGCCGCATCAAGTTGACTCACGGGAGTCAGGGCTACGTTGATACTTCATACAGAATCGCTTGCAAAACCATCCTACTTCATTCTGAAATCTCCATGTAACAACCATGTATTTTGTAATTATTTTGATTTTGTATTTTAATTATTTTAACTGAAATTCCTGATTTAAAATCTTTATTTATTAAAATGGATAAGTTTTGTTGTTTTAAATATAAGTTTTGATTTCTGTGTGAATTATAATTCCAAATCTGAATAAATGGAATATTTCCAAAAAAGTGGATTCTGGTCAAAATGGTCAAACTTTGACTTTTAAATTTAAAAATTAAATTTTTGATTTTTTGAATTTTATCATTTATTATGAAAATATATTTAATTTCAAGAATACTGCTCTTTGTTTCGTTGAAATCGGATTAATATTGTGAAAGTTATGCTTTTTACAATATTGTGTGTAAATTGTTTTATTTAACCAATTTGTTTATTTTAATTTATATAAATAATATTTTTGTTTGTAAAATCATGTTCTAATTTGTGTAACATGATATGTTATGCATAAATTTTATTTTTAAAACATTTCTAAAGTATAGTTATAACTTTCATATGTTGATTGTATATTGTTTTCAACTTTTAAATTGCAGTTTCAATTAAGTAGCTATTTCTTTATTTATTTTCTATTTTTCCTCAAAAGAATTATTTATTTCCATTTACACTTTATTTTTTAGCATTTATTTTATTTACTTGACTTTTATTTATTTAAAAGTGTTGTTGAAATTTTCCAAAGTCGATTGAATTTATTTACAATTTTTAATTCTAGTTTCCATTAAATAGAGTATTTTCTTTATTTATTTTCTACATTTCCTAAAACTATTTATTTATTTTTCATAATATCTATCTCTACCTTATTTTTCTATTTATACATTCGTTGATTAATTAAATGGTAAGTGTTTAGATCCTTATTTATTTCTTGGAAAGAAATTTCAAATATACACACATAAAAGGTATATCTTTGAAATGTATTTATTTAACGTTATTGTATTTATTTGTTTGTGGAAGCTTCTTGTAAACACCTTTCTTTAATTTACAGGAAATGCAATAATTAAGATACATTACCTGTTTTTAATTTTAGGCAAACGTTACTTTGATTTATTACCTTTTTATCTTTCAATCCTTTGATTTTCTAACATAACTTCTCCACAATTTGTGTCGTTCATTCCTTAATCCCTTGCCGCCTATATCACTATTTTCATGTGAGAAAATTTCTTCCCATCTTCATTTCTCACGGCACTTCTGATCTGAAAAAAAAGTAAGCAATGGCCTCTTTTTTCTCTCCTTTCTTCTTCTTCTTTTTTTTTCCATTTGTTTTTGCATGTTCATCTCTAGCTTTGCTCGGCATAACCCCTTCACCACCTTCACCGACCACCACATCACCTCCTTCCCATCACCATACACAGCCGAAACCCCTCATCCTCTGACCAAAACTGGCCATGACCATCAAATGATGCAAATACCTCCAAAATTTGCAAAAAAAACCCCTTGAAACCATGCATAGCCAAGCTAGTTTCCACCATCCCCTTCATATGTTGCCTTGGCCACCCCCTTATCCACCACCACCATCAAGTTCACCACCCTTGGCCTTCACTCCAGCCACCCCCAGGTCTGTACATGCCAAGGCCGAGCCTGATTCATGCATGGCCAAGCCTAAAATAGCACCAAAACTCCTCTTTTTGCCTTAACCTTTGATGTTCCTTCACTAGTAACTCCTACCCCTTCACTTTTACTTGTAGCTATGCCTATATGAGTCCAAACCAGATCCATACCCTAACCAAAACATCACCAAGGCCGAACCTATACAGCTTTGTGGCCGATCAAATGTGATTTGTGGTCAAGCAAAATCAATTGAAAACTTGTGTTGTCTTTGTAAACGCTATTTCCATTTTGTTCCAATAATTTTAGTATTGTTTTTATATTTATATTTTGCTTTGTTTTGTTATTTAATACAAGATTAACATCTTGGCTCTTCACTCCACTCAATTCAAAAGTCGTACTATCGTGCTTTCTGGATTTTTGTTTGTGTGTTTTGATTTGCTAACTCCAGCGTAAGGAGGTGAGTATTCACTCATGACATTTATACTTATATAAATGGTGAATTGACAACAAGTGAATATGTAGAAATGTTATATCATGTTATACTTGCCTATGATATGAACCATATGACGTTAGCCCTATTTGTAAACCAGTCATATCATCTGTTACTGCTATATGATGCTATACTGTTTATCTTGTTCTATTCTCACATAACAAGTTCCCTACAGACTAGAATCACTATGGGTTGAAATGATACATACCCGAACGGACTTTAGAATAGGAAATAATTGTTATGGGCTGAAATGATAGGACTGAACGATTTTTATTTATTTTTTTAACTAGGGATTGCGGGCTTGAAATGATAGAACCCGGATTTTTCTTTGTAAATTACGGATTGAAATGATATATTATCCGTATCACATGACTTAGGTTAGAAAATTTTATACAAACCCGTGGTTATTTTATATATATATCAAGAAAAATTTGAGTATGTTCAAAATGTAAGTTTATGATATTTTAATTTAAATTAAGTTAAAAATGATTTTTTTTAAGTGTTAATGATTTTTCTACAAGTTAAAATGTGAAATAAATGAATGGTTAAGTTGAAATTTGAAATATAACCTAAATTTGAAATTTTAGATTTTGTTTAAAAGAGAAATTAAATTAAGAAAAAAATGGAAATTAAGCTTAATTTATGAAATGGTAAATTAAATTAAAGTGTAAAGTAAATGAAAATTTATGGAAATTGTACATTGATTTGAATAAGTGAAGTATTGAGAAATTTGATATTTATTTGTGAAATTTACTTCATAAAAATCATGAGTTACAGAGTATTTAAATAACCATTTTTAAAGTGAAAAATATGAAATTTTATATTTTAAAATGGTTTTATTGTATTTAAGTGAATAAATGAACTATGAAAAGGCTAAAAATTTGGAAATTTAATATTTGATTTGACCCCACTTTTTAATGGTTTAAATGAATGACTTTAATTCGAAATTATTAACCATTTTATAATTTTAACCACGTGTACACTTCTCTATATGCCTTGTGATTTTTGGATGTACACCTTCAATTTGAGAGTGTGACTAGTGGTGAGCGATTGTTGCAGCTCTGCGCTACCCTAGCCACATTAGCACTGTTATTTGCATAGTTTACTTTAATATATGGATTTCTATGATAACGTCTGTTACTGTTTCATTGATGGTTTAAAGGATCCGTAGAGGATGGGTGATCCCAAGCATCCTTTAAGTTATTGTGCATTACTACTACAGTTCTCTTGAGTTGGTTTACATTGTATAAGTACGTATGTCCTGACTCGATTGTTTTGTGTTTTACTTTACGCTCGGGTCAGCCAGAGTATTACAGCTTTGGATTTCTCTTTCTGGAGCTAGGAATCGTTGGAGATTCTGCTTATCTAGTTATCTATCCATTTCAATTTCAGTTGTTCTATTTCAACTCATGTATTAGTGGACTTCTATGTATTTGGGATTTTATTGTATTTGTTTTTGAGACTTTGTTATAATAGCTTCATGAACTACTATGGTATTTTTATTTCCACGATGAGTTATTCTAATATTTCTATGTCTGTGATTCTGTGATTGGTTTTATTTGCTCCAAATTTTATTACAATCTATTATTTTGAGCAATTCAAGTCCGACATGTGTGGATTATTGTCGATTTGAATGGTCCAAAATAGTGGGTCATTACATTTGGTATCCGAGCTTTGGTTTTAGGCAGACCTTAGCCTTAGGAGAAAAACCTCATTGGAGGTACGATAGAAATACCCTAGAATGAGTGAAATCAATTTCAGAATCATTTCCTTGTGAGAGAACGTACTTTCGAAGTATAAAATGATTTTCAAATGATTTTAAAGGATTTTTAAAGATTATTTCGGTATAAATTTTATTTCAAAAGAATTTTTTCTAAACTTCATCCTTTTTGCATCCACCTTATTAGTAAATCTCTTCGGTTAGGATTCCTTGGATTAGAGTTCCTCTAAATTTGAGCCAATGTTCTATTATGAAATCCATCCTTGAATTATCCCTTGAAAATTTTTCGTTGATTGTATTTTGGAAATTGTGTATACATCGAAATTATTATTTTGATAAGGATGACAATATTTTGTATATAAAAGTGAAATGTTTTCGATAAGAATTATATATCTTTTAAAATGAAAATTTGAAGATTTGAAAGGATTTGAAAATTTTGAAAATTAGTTGGTTTATAAAGTGATTTTAATGGAATGGTTTTGAAATTGAAATTTGAGTGATTGAACTCCGACATTTTAAATTGGTTTAAGGTTTAAAAATATATAATAAAATGATTTGAAAGTATTTTTTCCAGTGAGAAATATTTAAAATGATTTAAATGAGTTTCAAATGATTTCGAAGAAATTTCAAAAGAAGTTTCGAGAAAATAAAAGTCAAAACTCACTTATGTCGCTGGAAAATAATTTCCATGATGAACGCATGCATCATCGTCTCTAATAGCTTGGCTATGCGAGTGATTTTATGAAACCAATTTGATTTCAAATACCGAAGTATAATTTGATTTTCGAAAAGATATATGCATATATATATATATATATGTGACATAGTTTTGAATTGAGCTGTGTTCAGTTCTTGAGTTTCGAATTTAATTGATATAACCCTATCTTTTGGAATTGATTTACTGATTTGTTGTTGATTTCCAACTCTTGGATTTGAAATATGATTTCTTCGACTATTTGAATGTTCGAACACTTCCAAATCAAAGTTAACTTTTCCAAGCTAAGTAATTTTGAAAAGTATAAAGTATTTGATAAAGTATATGAGTTTAGTTTTGTATGTTTCAATATGATTTAAATAAGTTTGAAACTGCTTTGTTAAGTAAATGAATAAGACTATTTTGAATTATACTAGTATGAAATATAGATTGGAAATGTTTTGAATAAACTCTATATATATATATATATATATATATATATAGAATAATAATCTTTCCAATGGTAAATTGGATTTTTCATGTAGAAATAAATATTTTTAAGGTTTTGAAAGGGATGGTTTTATACTTAGTAACCAGTTTGGGTATAATTGATTTTGAGTAAATATTTGGTTTAGGAAATAGATCGGAATTTAAAACCCAGTATTTATATGATGACTTTAGAAACGAATTTATTTGACCTAAATTATGTTGATTTGGAAATTTGGATTATTTTTCTGAACTTATTATTTTAGAAACTTTGAAACTAAAGATATTTAATTTGGAAGAAATGATTTGGTGAAATCATATATGATTTTGAAACTTAATTGATATTGAAATGATTTGAAATTGAGAACCTTGTATTATTAAGTACTTGATTTGGGAGTTGTCGAACTTATATAAAATGGATTTGTATAAGCATGAAGTTGATTTGAAAACTATTGATTTGAAAGGTACTCAATTTGGAAAGAGAAATCTAATATAATCGAAGTCTATATAAGTGTGATTTGATATACTATTAATTTGGAAAGTATTCGATTTGAAAATAAAATCTTATATATAATGGAATTTAAATAAGTTTGATATTTGAAGGTGATTTGAAAAAGGTACTATATAATACATATTTTTGAAGTAAAGATATGGAAAGAGCCTTCTACTTGATATCCACTTTGTGGCCACATTGTGGATTCATTCTATCAATATTATTCTCTCTTATTTTTGGTTTTCCGGATGTGATACTCGAGTGTCCTACCATGGCATAACCCATGGTCCTTTGAGCGTGACTGCATAGCGTAATTCGCAAGGGCTGCGAGAGCCTACGAGTACGGATGTTTCCTGGGGGATCCAGGCGTAACCATTGTGTATCTGCGATCTATTGGGTCGCTTGGTAGCGTAATCAGTAGGGGCTGCGAGAGCCTACGGGTATGGATTTTCCTGGGGGGATCCAGGCGTAACCATTGTGTATCTGCGGTACTACCATTCTTCATGGCGTAATCGCAGGGCTGAGGTAGCCAGCCTACGGGTACGGATGTTTTCTGGGGGATCCAGGCGTAACCATTGTGTATCCGCGATCCATGATCGACATGTTTTGGTTTGGTTGTTTTGTTTGGATTGTACTTTCCATATCTTTTTTTAAGTTTTTCCAGTATTTTCACTGGGTGTTTAAACAAGCTTACTAAGTACCTAAAGAATTATAGCTTTGCGCCTGATCAACGCATAGCTAGAGCCTGCAGGAACGAGGATAAACTTGTTAAGACATCGAGTTATAAAAGTATTTTGATAAAGTATTATATAAAGGATATTTTGATCATTAATTTTACCTTTCTAAATAAATTAAAATGTTTTAAATATTGTTTACTTCAAACTAACAAATTTGAAAATGACTGTTCATCATATTATAAATTGTTTAAAGTGTTTTAAATATTAAACATTCTAAATGAAATTATATAGTTTTAAAATAATGGTTCATCCTTGTCTTTCAACCTATTTTCCCTTCTAGCTCTTCATATTCTCCACCTTGTTAAACTTACCAATAACAATAGTTGTCACGTATAATTTTAATCTTCTTGTCATCTTGTCTTAATCCTATTCCATTCTATCTTTTCTGTGCTTTCTGTACCTCGTTCTTTTTGGAGGACGAGAAGATTTGAATAGGGGAGAGTGTAACAATCCTGTATTTTATGGTTTTTTTAATTTTGTATTTCAATTATTTTAATTGAAATTCTTGATTTAAAAACTTTATTTTAATTATTAAAATGAATAAATTTTGTAATTTTAAATATAAATTTTGATTTTTGTGTGAATTATAATTCCAAACCTGAATAAATCGAATATTTCCAAAAAAGTGGATTTTGGTCAAAATGGTCAAACTTTGACTTTTAAATTTAAAATTTAAATTTTTGAATTTTTGAATTTTATATTTTATTATAAATATATATTTAATTCCAAGAATATTGCTTTTCATTTCGTTGAAATCAGATTACTATTGTGAAAGTTATGCTTTTTACAATATTGTGTGTAAATTGTTTTATTTAACCAATTTGTTTATTTTAATTTATATAAATAATACTTTTGTTTGTAAAATCATGTTCTAATTTGTGCAACATGATATGTTATGTATAAATTTTATTTTGAAAACATTTTTAAACTATAGTTATAACTTTCATATGTTGATTGTATATTGTTTTCAACTTTTAAATTCTAGTTTCAATTAAATAGCTATTTCTTTATTTATTTTCTATTTTTCCTTAAAAGAAGTGTTTATTTCCATTTTCACATTATTTTGTTTAGCATTTATTTTATTTACTTGACTTTTATTTATTTAGGAGTGTTGTTGAAATTTTCCAAAGTCAGTTGAATTTTATTTACAATTTTTAATTCTAGTTTCCATTAAATAGAGTATTTTCTTTATTTATTTCCTACTTTTCCTAAAACATTTTTTATTTATTTTTCATAATATCTATCTCCACCTTATTTTTCTATTTAGACATTCATATTTTAATTAAATGGTAAGTGTTTAGATCCTTATTTATTTCTTGGAAAGAAATTTCAAACACACACACACGTTATTGCTTTAAAAGGCATATCTTTCAAATGTATTTATTTAACGTTATTGTATTTATTTGTTTGTGGAAGCTTCTTGTAAACACCTTTCTTTAATTTATAGGAAATGCATCAATTAAGATACGTTACCCGTTTTTAATTTTAGGCAAACGTTACTTTGATTTCTTACCTTTTTATCATTCCATCCCTTGATTTTCTACCATAACTTCTCCACAATTTGTGCCGTTCATTCCTTAATCCTATCCGCCCATATCACTACTTTCATGTGAGAAAATTCCATCCCATCTTCATTTCTCACGGCACTTCAGATCTGGAAAAAAAAGTAGGGAATGGCCTCTCTTTTTCTCTCCTTTCTTCTTTTTCTTTTTCATTTTTTTTGCTTGTTCATCTCCAGCTTTGCTCAGCTTAGCCCCTTCACCACCTTCACCGACTACCAAATCACCTCCTTCCTATCACCGAACATGGCCTAAACCCCTCCTCCTCTGACCAAGACTAGCCATGACCATCAAATGATGCAAACACCATCAAAAGTTGCAAAACTCGCCTTGAAATCATGCATAGCCAAGCTAGTTTCCACCATCCCCTTCATAGTTGCCTTGGCCACCCCCTTAGCCGCCACCACCATCAAGTTCACCACCCTTGAACTTCACTCCAGCCACCACCAGGTCTGTACATGCCAAGGCCGAGCCCAATTCATGCATGGCCAAGCCTAAAGTTGCACCAAAACTCCTTTTTTGCCTTAACCTTTGATCTTCCTTCACTAATAAATCCTATCCCTTCACTTTTACTTGTAGCCATGCCTATATGAGTCCAAACCAGATCCATACCCTAGCTAAAAATCACCAAGGCCGAACCTATATAGCTTTGTGGCCGAGCAAATGTGATTTGTGGTCAAGCAAAATCAATTGAAAACTTGGTGTTGTCTTTTCTAAACTCTATTTCCATTTTGTTCCAATAATTTTAGTATTGTATTTATATTTATATTTATATTTTTCTTTGTTTTGTTGTTGAATACAAGATTAACATCTTGGCTCTCCACTCCACTCAAATTAAAAGTCGTGCTATCGTGCTTTCTGGATTTTTGTTTGTGTGTTTTGATTTGATTACTCCATCATAAGGAGGTGAGTATTCATTCACGACATTTATACTTATATGAATGGTGAATTGACAACAAGTGAATATGTAGAAATGTTATATCATGTTGTATCTGCCTGTGATATAAACCATATGATGTTAACCATGTATGTAAATCTGTCATATCATCTGTTACTGCTCTATGATGCTATATTGTTTATTTTTTTTTCTGTTCTCACACTACAAGTTCCCTGTTGACTAGAATCACTATGGGTTGAAATGATACATACCCGAACGGACTTTGGAATAGAGAAAAATTGTTATGGGCTGAAATGATAGGCCTGAATGATTTTTATTTCTTTTTATTTTTTTTAACTTGGGATTGCGGGTTTGAAATGATTGAACCCGGATTTTTCTTTGTAAATTACGGATTGAAATGATATATTATCCATATCACTTGACTAAGGTTACAACATTTTATACAAACCCGTGGTTATTTTATATATTTTTCCGGAAAAATTTGAGTATGTTTAAAATGCAAATTTATGATATTTTGATTTAAATTAAGTTAAAAAAGTTTTTTTAAAGTGTTAATGATTTTTCTACAAGTTAAAATGTGAAATAAACGAATGGTTAATTTGAAATTTGAAATATAACTTAAATTTAAAATTTGTGATTTTGTTTAAAAATGAAATTAAATTAAGAAAAAAATGGAAATTAAGTTTAATTTATGAAATGGTAAATTAAATTAAAGTGTATGTAAATGAAAATTTAGGGCAATTGTACATTGATTTTAATAAGTGAAGTATTGAGAAATTTGATATTTATTTGTGAAATTTACTTTATAAAAATCATAAGTTAAAGAGTATTTAAATGACCATTTTTAAAGTGAAAAATATGAAATTTTATATGTTAAAATGGTTTTATTGTATTTAAGTGAATAAATGAACTCTAAAAAGGCTGAAAATTTGGGAATTTAATATTTGATTTGACTCCACTTTTTAATGTTTTAAATGAATGGTTTTAATTTGAAATTATTAATCATTTTGGAATTTTAACCACGGGCACACTTCTCTGTATGCCTTGTGATTTTTAGATGTACACCTTCAATTTGAGAGTGACTAGTGGTGAGCGATTGTTGCAGCTCTGCGCTACCCTAGCCACATTAGCACTATTATTTGCATAGCTTACTTTAATATACGCATTTCTATGATAGCGTCTGTTATTGTTTAATTGATGGTTTAAAGGATCCTTAGAGGATGGGCAATCCTAAGCATCCTTTAAGTTGTCGTGCATTACTACTACAGTTCTCTTGAGTTGGTTTACATTGTATAAGTATGTATGTTCTGACTCGAGTGTTTTGCATTTTACTTTACGCTCGGGTCAGCCTGAGTATTCACAGCTTTGGATTTCTCTTTCTGGAGGTAGAAATCGCTGGAGATTCTGCTTATCTAGTCATCTATCCATTTCAGTTTCAGTTGTTCTATTTCAACTCTTATATTAGTGGACATCTATCTATTTGGGATTTCTATTGTATTTGTTTTTTAGACTTTGTTATAGTAGCTTCATGAACTACTATGGTATTTTCATTTCCGCTGCGAGTTATTTTGATATTTCTGTGTCTGTGATTCTGTGATTGGTTTTATTTGCTCCAAATTTTATTACAATCTATTATTTTGAGCAATTCAAATCCGACATGTGTGGATTATTGTCGATTTGAATGGTCCAAAATAGTGGGTCGTTACACTCCACCACATACACAGTTGTTAAAGTGCTTTTTTGGTATTAGCAGAGAGTATGACAATACCCGATCCCAGTCTCTTAAACAACCAAATGCTCATTTCACGCCGGACGGTTCTTTTACATTTCCAACACTAATTCATAATTGATATCAAATATCATATTCTCAAAATTATATCACTTTCGAAATCATATTCACTTTCGAAATCATATCACTTTGAAATCATATTCACCCATAGGTTAAACTCTCATTTCAAAGTCATCATATTTACTTAAAATATGTCATTTCTCTAGCAGATATCATTTCAACTCCCGATTTAGGCTATAAAATCATTTAACCATATTCGCTTTTAAATCAAGAATTTAAATATAAACATTTCAACTTTACACAGTCTGAAATATAGAAAATAGTTTAGATAGTTATAAATGGTTTAAATAGTTTAAAATAGTCTAAAATAGTTAAAATAGTTTACAATAGATTTAATAGATTAAATTAGGTTAAAGTAGTTTAAAATAGTTTAAAATGGATTAATATAGTTTAAACGGTTGAAAATAGATTAAAATCGTTAATATAGTTTAAAATAGACTAAAATAGATAAAAATAGTTTTATTAGTTTAATATAAAAATGGTTTGATTATTGAAATGGTTATATAGTAATTATTTGAAAATCTAAATAAATCAAAACTTTAAAATAATATATTTTTAATCTGTTTATACTAAAATAATTAATTTTTAAAATTAATATCAAATCAATTTTTTTTTTCATTTCAACACATCTGGACCATATCCAGCTTTCAACTCAACAAACTAAAATTAGTCATTCAATTCAGATTCTCATTTAAAACCATTTAATCAACATCCATTTCAAATCCATATTCGAACGATAAATTCAAACTATTTCAAATTTAGCAGATTTCAAAGTTACATTTTCAAATGTTTTAATAACTCAATTTTAACAAATTTCATTTATACTTCAAATTCAACTTTTAAAATTTCAAGTGGATTTCTTTAAACAATTCCTTTAAACCAATTCCAATTTGAACATTTAAAGCTTGGATTTTTGGAAATAATTTAGTTTTATAAATCTAATTTTATTTCAAAATATCATTTAACCGAATTCAAAAATTAAGGATTTAAAATCATTTAATTTAACCAATCCGGTGTGCGTAAATAATTTTCTACCCTATGGTCAAGTGATACGAACATTTATCATTTCAATTCGCAATAATTTTAATTTACGGTTATATATCATTTCAACCCGTAATCCCAAAGTAACCTTCAAAATACATAAAATTGGGTTCATCATTTCAACCCATAACGATATTTCCATAATTTATAGGTCAGTCGAGTATGTATCATTTCAACCTATAGTGATTTTCCTAGTAATAACTAAAAGAACTTACAGTGTTATAACAATATAAATATAACATCCAACCATCCAATATCAACAGTCAAACATCCTTCACAATTACCATGCAAATCAACAAATAATAACAACCATTGACTGATTATTAATAACTGGTATTAACAAACAATTTAAGGTTCAATATTAAATTAATGGCGATTAAATTCAATAAAAGTCAGATTTACTGAAATGACAAATCAAACATACCAAACGTCAAACGATAAATTTCAAATCATATTATAAATTCATTTTAACTAACATTAGATAATTTAGCAGTTGTGAGTGGGTTAAAACACTCACCTTTGATTTCAAATCGATTTCAAATCCAAAATAAGGCCCAAAATTCAACAGTACCAGAATTCGTCCAAACCAGTTACATAATATCTGGAATTTCGATATGATCCCAGGAAAAAAAATCGAGCATGAATCCGACCTCGTACACAAAAGTTATATATATTAGAACATTTGAAAACAAAAGTTTAAATTAAAATAAAATAAAAAAGATGCCACGTCATATACTAAGATGCTTCCTCTAGAACATCACGCGACAAGCACATGAACTCGCGATCGCCTCCCAAAACCCTAGCCGCTGAGCTTTCTTCAATTATTGCGCCTCCCACGTCGCCTAACGCCAAGATCTGACTTCGCTATTGACCTAGCCACCTCCGGCCGACCTCACAACTGGCACGTACGCATAGATGGCCTCCGACCGTGACGTGGCCGTCGTCGTTCCTATGCCAATTTTGACGATTTAGGCAAGCTTCAACATCAAGTAGTCATATGGATCGTCTTGCCTCAACACCCTCTACCTTCTGACACAACCCGATCGAACTATCGTCGCCAATCCACCGCCAATTCACAAATCAACATATGAACGGCCGGAAATAAATGACCCATTTCTAGCCAAACGGCGATTCGAAAAACAAATCATTGTAGAAGATTGCGCTCGTTGAGAGCTTTCCAACAATATGTAATTTGGTAGGGTTTGAAGTGTTTGAATTTTTGAAATTGATTTTGATATGAAATTGAATTGGGAATTTAGGTTTTCAACCATTGAGAAGAGAGGAATGACTGAAATTTTAGTACATATAGTAAAGAGAAATAAAAAACTGCTTGGGTTAGAACTAAGACTATTTACATGAACTAAATTCGATAAGAAGAATGAACACGTATCGAATTGATTCGAACGAAAATAACGACCTAAAAAACCCATTTCGTCTCCAAAACCAAATAGGTCTCTCATATATTAAAATAGATGTTTTCAATATTTTTAAACTCAATGGAACAGTTTTCAAGTCCTAATTCCATCGTATAAAGAAGTTGGCTTTTAAAATGAGCTTATTTCAAATTGTTTTCAATAAATTGATTTCTGCGCGTTTTGAACTTGCACGATCAAATGACAAGTTCGATCGCTACGAAACTTGAAATCCTACAAAAATTAACTGATGCGGATCCGATAAAACTTGTTCCATCGAAATCCGAAATATTGGCCAAAATGGCTATTTTCACATTAAATAAATTAATTATTATTAAATTAATTAAATCATCTTTTCAATTCAAATTTCATAATTAACAAATCTTATCATTTCGATTACCTGGTGATTTATAATCTTTTAAAGTAAATTTCCTAGTCAAATTCAATATTGAATGTTGCACCAATTACAGCGTTCAATTTCTATTGCAATAAAAGTCCAATTAATTATATTTTAATTCCAAATAAATTCCTTTATATTGATTTATATCCTATTAGTCACTCAAATGTTATCTTACGGATATAATTAACATTGGATTATATCTTATTACACCAATATTCTACAATTATCATCTTAGTTCATATTAACGCAATATTTAGTTGCATTTATTGCGATTGATTTACAATTAAGTTTCAACAGATTAAATAATGCAATGATAATTAAACTATTGTTACAACTTATAATTTCAAGCACAATTCTATGTTTATAGTTAACAAGCAAAACCAATAAATTCACATACAGATCAATTATTCTATATTACCATTTAAATACAATATTTGGCTTAATTCCTTATTTATACTTGTAATCAATTATAACATTACAATCATTTCAATTAATTGGAATTACATTAAATTAATTATCAATTACTTTAAATTAACATAATTAAAATTACATTCTAGTTATTCTTCTCCTTAACAGATCTTAATATTTTAAATTTTCACGACATTAAATTCCCAAAACTTATTAAATTTACTATTTGAATTATCGAAAATTATGGGTCGTTACACTCTCCCCTACTAAAAAAAATTCATCCCGAAAAGGGAAAAGAAGGAACGATATATTTCATTCAAAGTATTCAATTTATAAACAATAAATTTACATAATTAAATGATTAAAATAAAATGTATCAATTCATAAACAATTAAATGCTTTCTTATTCAAGTTCAATAAAAGTTTAAAAAATATTTTGACTTTCATAAAATTTTCTAAGTCCAAAATTCATGGAAAATTTCGACAGAGTCTACTTTGTACGTAGATGTCCAGAAGAAATAATAGTATAAATAATAACACACACACAGATATATATATATATATTATGTGTCAAAATTAAATATCCCAAAGCACGGTAAAAATAATATAATATCGCTATAAAATCGTAATCCGAAAACGCACCCACTTGTCGGGCAAATAACGCTTATTTTATGAAACCAAAAGCAGTGGCAATTGCTTTTATTACCTGCATTTCATTTATATAATCCAAAGAGGTGAGAATTATGTAAAAGATAAATATTTAAATTGTTTCTATTGGTAACAACCAAATCAATACAACATAACAACAAACACTTGCGAACAAAACCACACAATTATCACATGCAAATCAAATGTAACGACCGGTAAAATTAAATAACTTTAATAAGGTAACTAATTAAAATTTTCATGAAATCAAACAATTAAATTTTGCAAGGGAAATTTGATATTGGAAATGCGTCTATTTTAGCATAGCAAATGTCAAATTTTCATTGGTAAACAGGAAAGTTAGTTCAATTGTGTGATTTTCAATTTTAATTTGAAATCGGTTAATTTGATGAAATTAAAATGTTTTCGAAATCTAAATATTCTTATATAATAAAAATGTAATTCATTTTCTGAGTGAGATGACATATTTTGTTTCATCAAATTTGGATTGTTACAGCCCTGTTTATCTTATTTTCTGCGTTTTAGTTGTAGTTTTGGCGACGAATATTGACTTTTGATGGGATGGTCATATTGCTGATATTTGTGTATCATTATGTTCGTCTCGTCATGCTGATCCTCGTAGCATATACACTTCTGTGATTCGGCTTTCGGTTCGCGATGAAATCAGCAAAACTGTAAACCGTATCGATACCCAATTCTGAAGTCTTTTGGTTTTATGTAACCATTCATTTTCTACCAGCTGAAAACAAATGGCCACTTGTTATTAATATTCTTAGATATTCAATTTCTGACTTTTTATTTCCTACCGTTTCAATATTGGTTGGCTCGGTTTTCCCCTTCATTTTACTGTGCTTCGTGTGTTCTGTTTGAATTTTTTTTATAGCTGTCATATATATAGTTTGCCTGGAACACGCGTTCTCTTCTCTTTGATTTATTCTGTCTTGAATAGAAGCAAATATTGGTGACATATGTTTGCTGCTCCTCTTTGTAAAAATAATAATAATATAAAAGTAATATGTTTGCTTCTTTATTTTCATGCACCTGTTCATTCTCCACTTTGTTGCTCGATAGAAACCATGCATTCGCTACGCCTCCATTCTCCCATCGCCAGCCCAGCCTACTTCACACATCACCTCGCCTGCAAACAACGCCAGACTCCACTGATGAGCCTACATCTTCTGCCATCACTAGAGATCCAAATGCCGTATACCTTCCTCTCCTTACCCACTTTTTCTTCGCCCCTCCAAACTAACGTCCTCACCTCTCCACTGTCCACAACTATCGCCATCCAGACTGCTCGCCCACGTATACCCCACAGCCCATAAAGCAGCAACCACCGAGCAACGCACCGACCCACCTCTCTCCTTTTTTCTATAGCCACCCTATCATGTCTCACATCCCTCTAACCTAACCCACATCTGCAACGTTCCAAACACCACGCACAAGCCATGAAAAAGAAGTTGAAAAACATATACATTCCATTATATATGCTGCACGTCCTTCTTTTCTCTCCTGCGTGTGTACGCAGACCTCACGTGCCACTAGCTGCCAACCAAGCATCCTCTGACCTGCCTTCCACTTGTTTCCTCCCATCTCTGTTAGTCGAGCACAACGGCTTTCTAATTTTAAAAAGATATATTTTATTATAAAAAGAAAAGTATTATATATTTTTACTACTAATAAGAAAATTCATTGAATTAATTTATTCGGCATCCTTTTGAAATTCCGAAAATGCCCTTGCTTTCCGTTTACAATAATATAAACAGCCCGTCTGTGAAGCACGAGCCAATTCTAGTATGTATTATAAAGTTTGTTCTGTTGTTCTTCTAAAAAAAGGAAATAAGGGATGTATATATTATACATATACATATACATATATACATATATATACATACATACGTGTGTGTGTGTGTGTGTGTATATATATATATATATATATATATATATATATATATATATATATATATATAGTTATATCAACTCTTGTTTTTCTGAAGCATATTTGTAATCATACTTGGTATGTTATTCCTTTGCTGCAAACTATACTTTTATATGTTAGTACTTTGTAATAGCTTTAAAATGTATATACATGATTAAAAGTATATGTATAGAAATTGTTTGAAGTATTTACTTGAATTATGTTAATATCTTTAAAATAAAATTTTGTGTGATAGTTTCAAATATACATATATTATGTTTAAATAAATATGTGTGAATTTTGAAAATATGAGTTTTAATAAAGTATTGATCTTCAAAATATAGTATGAAATTTTATATTAAATAGGGCTTTTAAACTGAATATTGACTTTTAGAAAGAAAAATACGTACATTTTGTTCCATCAATCTCTAGCTATTGATTTGTTTTTCATTAAATTCTAGTTATTTAGCCCGCCGCTGCCCAGAATTTGTCGCGGCAGTTTTGCTTTCCTTCGTGCTTATCCATGTCTGTCGGTTCGTATTCTCTATCTTTTCTCTATGCTCGAAAGGTGAGCAATCGCTCACGATTAACAATCTTAAATTTAGTAAGTTCAATTCACATGAAATAACGATTAAAATATGCTGTTAAATTTAAATTGCTACTTATTTAATTGTTAAATATGATATACTATTATTTGCATTAGTTAACCGATGTTAAATGACAGTATTGACACCAATAACCTGTTATATATATATATATATATATATATATATATATATATATATATATATATATATATATATATATATAGACACACACACACACACACACACACACACATATATATATATACACGTGTTGAGATTAGTCCCACATTGGACAATTTACAATCTTAATCATGCATAAATACCAAGAGACCTTCCTTCACATTACCAATTGTTTTTGTGATAATATGTGGTTCTCTAACATAGTATCAGAGCGGATTTAATTGTGTCACACGTCACCCTCAATGAATGTCCACATCATTGGCTGATGATACGCCACACGTGCAGGGACGTGTTCAGATTAGTCTCACATCGGACAATCTACAATTTAAATCATGCATAAATACTAAGAGACCTTCCTTCACATTACCAATTGGTTTTGTGATAATATGTAGTTCTCTAACATGTGTCCAAATTTGTCCCAAAAACGGTGTTTCGAAAACAGCGCTGCTTGCAAGAGCTTTAATTTTTGGTAGTGGCATAAAACCAGTGGCATAAAACTAGTCTCTAACATGTGATAATATATATATATATACATATACATATATACATATACATATACATATATATATATACATATACATATATATATATATATATGTCAATCATGATATATGCCAGTTGTTGATATGTTATATTATTATCATATTTGTTCTCACTCTACAAGTTCCCTGTTAGTTTAGAAATCTCTATGGGTTTAAATGATACATACCCGAATGATCTTATAGATTATGGGAAAATCGTTATGGGTTGAAATGATAAACCCCAGCGGTTTTAATTGATTTTCAAATTTTAGGATTACGGGTTGTAAAGATTTATACCCGTAAATATAAAATTTAAATTGCGGATTGAAATGATAAATTTCTGTATCACTTGACCATAGGATAGAAATTATATACGGACACTATTAGTGTATTTTTAAAAATGATTTCCAATGTTTGAAGGAAATATATAAGTTTTAATAAATATTGACTTTTAAATATAATATAAAAAGTTATTTTTAATATATGTGTAAAGTTTTAATTTTTAAATTTATAAGTTAGTTTTGAAATTATAAATTTTAAGATTTTACTTATAATTTTATTGTTTTAAATATATATAAAATAAGATTTAATATAAAATAAATTTAATATAATAAAATTTAAATAAAATAATTTAATTTAATTAGCATATATATATATATATAATATGTTTAAGTATTTAATTAAATTTATATTAATATTTTAAAATAGATTTTTGTGATAACTTCAATAAATTAAGGTTGGAAAGATAAATTGATTTGAAATTGTATTTTTTTATTAATTATATTTAATAAGAATTGATTTGAACTTATTAATCTTGTGATTTTGAAAATATGAGTTCTATAGCTTGATAGCTGGCTTTTTGATTAAAGGTGATTTAATGAATATTTCGATTTTAATTGAATTTGAATATTTAATTTAATTTAAATTTGTAATTAGAGATTTTATATAAATGCTTATAAATGGTGATTAGGGGAATATTTTGGAATTAAATATATTTTAAGTTAGATATTTAATCATTGATTTTATTTAAATTTGTATTTGGATATTCTATTTAAATGATATTAAAAATGGTTAATTGAATATTTTCAAATTTAAATACAATTAAATGTTGGATTTTGAAATATAATGAATGTTATCAAAATTGTGTTATTGTAAATGTTGAATATTTAAAATTTTAACCTATGGGATTGAAATGGTTTGAATATGTAGTTCAAATCTGTATTTGAAATCGATATAAATTAAAATGGTTTTATTGAGAATTTAAATTGAATTTTGGATATAATGTTGATTTGAATTGATTTGTGAAATTAGAGGTTTTGAAAGTGATATGATTTCGAAAGTAATATGATATGAAATTGGTTTTGAAGGTGATATGATTTCGAAAGTGAATATGTTTTCGAAAGTGATATGATTTTGAAATGAGTGTGATATTTGATATGAAGTATGAACTATTTGCAATTTAACGGACATGGTGCGAAATAAGCATTTGGTTGTTAAAGAAACCGGGATTGGATAATGTCATACTCTCTGCCAATATCAAAAACCACTTTAATAACTATGTACGTAGTGGAGATTCTAGAAGGAAGTAGGATGGTTTGATGATGATTCTATATGAGGTATTAACACAGTCCTGACTCCCACGGGTCAGCTTGATGTGGCTAAAACAGGAGTTATACCTGGGGCAAGTGAGGTCGCATCTCCAATCAGACACATTTCTTCGATACCATTCTATTACTTTGTGATTTGATTGGATGCACCTTTTATTTTGGAATGTGTCTCGAGGTGGGCGGTAGTAACTACTATGCGTTACCACCAGCCCGGTTCTGTAAAATAGTAGAATTCTACCTAGGCATTGCCTCACATGGATTGTTACATGCCTCGTCGCACCTTCTACGAGTTTGTTTTGTTACCTATAGAGTGCTCCCTGAGTATCCAATAAGTTTGGTAGGGATTACAGTATCTTTGTAGATTACGAGAATATATAAAAATGCGTTAAGGGGTATGGATAATGCCTCAATGCTATTTTAATAGTTTATTTTGCTATAGATATTATCTACGTAGCGTATTATACTATGTATGTAGATATTTTGTCGGATCCTTAGAGGATGGATATCCCAAACATCCTTTAAGTTATTTGTATTTTATTTGGACATTTCACTTGAGTTGATTTACTGGTGTAAGAATGTTAATCCTGAATCGAGTGTTTTGTGTTTTGATTTATGCTCAGGTCAGATTGAGTGTCGCAGCATTAGAGACTCACCTCCAGAGATTTTCTTGAAGACCCATCTTTATCTATTCAACTTCAGTAATACCAGTTGTTCCGGTTGTTTTGTGTAGACGTGTCAGTTTTCTTTTATGTTGACCCTTCTATATATTGGATATCTGTTGTATTTTCTTTCAGACTCTGTTGTTTATCGTAGTAGATTCACGAACTACTATTTATCTATTTCGCTTCTTATTGTTATTTTACTCTGTGTCTGTGATTCTGCGATTGATTTATTTACTGTATATGTTAAGTTTTGTCAAATATAAATTAACAAGATGTTTTTTTGAGCAATTTAAGTCTGACATAAGTGGATTATTGTCGATTCGAATAGTTCGAAAAGGCGGGTCATTACAAGTGGTATCACAACTCGATTTGGGCAAAACTTAGCAGATGGGGTAAGTTCAATTATAGAATCACATTCGTTTGAGCTTGGAATTATTTGTTTGGATCCTCCTGAATTTGGATTTCTTTTGGAATTTTGGAACTCTCCCCACTGTTTTGAAATCTATTTGTGTCCTTCCTGTTCGTATTCTCCTTGACACTAAAGCATCCAATAGCTCCATTTTGGTTGATCTCTATAATAAACTTGAACATCATACCATCTTAATTGGAATTTCATCTTTATGTATGACTAATCCTATCGGCGGTTCCACCAAACTTAATATGAATTGTAAAGGAGTGAAACTCCTTTACAATAGACATCGATTTGCCTGAGATTTCTACGTCCTTGGTTTTATTACTGTTATTTCCTGCATAGCCCAAATCGTTTCTCTAGCAGACGACTAGGGTAATTTTCTTGTGATCCAATGTCGAATTTATCAGGTTATGCAGGCAGTTTTATTTTTCGTTTGATGCTCAACATAGTGATCATGACCCTACCCGATAGTCAGGGATTATCCTAGTGTACCGGTGAAGTTGCAACAACCCAAAATTTTAACCCATGATAATTAATTTGTTGATTAATTAAATAGTAAAATAACTTTGTGAAATTATCGAAATTGAGCTACGGGAATTGCAGCATTTGTTCGTGGTAATTTTCTGGTCAATTTCCATATATAGAACGTCAAAATCTAAGCTAAAATGAATGCGATATGAATTAAACATATATATATATATATATATATATATATATATATATATATATATATATATATATATATATATATATATATATAGAGGCCAGGTTGACCGCTCGGTCATCACGCCTGTGTTCAGGAACGAAGAAAATTTTCTTCGTTCCATTCGTTCCGGAGGCTTCCTATGACATGTTTTGCATTCTTTATTACGGTTTGGTCCTTCTATTCTTGCATTTGATGGCTCTTATTCAGCCTATGACATGGTTGCATCCTATTCAATCCCCAAATTTAACGATCTGAGGTCCACTTCTACCTCTATAAGGCCTAACACTTTTTCTGATTCTAAGACTTTTTCCAATTTGGTTCAACTACTCAGGAAGGACCTTAAGCGGAATAATTTTCCAAGGATGAAATCGTTTTAAATAAAAATATTTAACAACTCCAACTGGATCTTTGTAGGCCTAAAGAGGAAGAGCTATGGACCAAAGGTAAGTGATTGTAATTATTAAATTTCTTTAAGTAATTTAAAATAATAGGGTTTCTAATAGTTGTAGTTTTACAACGTTTTTTGGAGCAACCTTTTTAGTAATTTGTTTACAATTTTTAGAATTATTTTCAGTTAATTTTAGTTTATTTCTAGCTTTTCCATTTATTTACAATTTATTTACAGTATTTTAGTTTATTTACTATTATTTATGCGTTATTTACATCTTCTTCTTATGCCTTGGATTTCCTTCTATTATGAGTTTTCTTTTATTTCTCCTTCTTCTTCGCATATGGATTGGAATAGAATTAACACAAAATTGGATTAAATTATAAGAAATATGAAATAATGGAACATAAGATGTAAATATAAAGACGGTAATATAAATGGAATTGGACTTAAATTGTGTCTAATTATGATATTAATTAGACTGAATTAAAGAGATTGGCCTAGTTGTAACCTATGCAGTTAATGCGCTCGGTAGATTCAAAGCGGTGGAGGTGCAAAATTTCATAGCGGGGATACAACGAGGATATAGCAGATAACTCTAAAATAGCATATAAAACTCGTACTTAATATTTTTACAAATATATAAATGGTAATTAAATGAAAAATTATCATTCAATTGAATTATAATTAATACATAAATGATTTTAAACAAAAAACATGTGTGAATATACTTTGAATAAACGTAAAACTGTTATATAAAATAATTGAATTTAGTAGAATATTAGAGTATTTTCATTTCTGAAAATATATTAAAAATTAAATCAAATAAATTAGTTTCATAATTTTTTATAATGTATAAATGCAATTTTTTAATTCATTTTATTAAAGAAGATACAGCGAAAATAGCAAAATATAGCCAGAATAACTAGATATAGCGAAAATAGCGGGGATTAAAGCAGAAAGGCTATATTTTGAGGCTATAGGGAAAAATCGTAGCGGTAAAAATCCGCTGTGAGATATTGCGGGGTTATAGCGGGGCATTAACTACGCAGGCTTTAACTTAGAATTATAACTAAAAAGAATAAAAGAAGAAAAGAAGCTTATTTTCACATTTACACCTTGGATTAAGTAATTGTGACATCCCGGAATTTTGACCCTATTATTTTTAATCAAATTTAAATGAAATACAAGATTTTCATTTATAAATAAATAAGATGTTGGACATTTTTAGTTGTATATGTGTTATAAAGGAAATTTATAATTTCAAAATGTAAACTAGACTCTTTTAACAATATTTAAAATTAAATATGTTTTATTCCATTAAATTAAAAAATTATATATTAATGACATTTAATATCAAAGGTATAAATGTAGTTAATAATGATGAGTATAATAATACAGTTCTTTTCATATTAAATATAAATATAAAATACATTAGTGCAAATATAGGTTACAAAGTAAATATTGGAAAGGTTAACTTTAATGAAAAATAAGATCAAGTAGTGTTTCTAAACAATAACTTTTATAATTAAAATAAAGTAAGCTTATAAATATTTAATATAAGTATAACATAAAATATAGTTATAAACATAAGAATATGGATATTAATATAAGTAGGAAGACATAAGAAACCATAATACAAACATAAGTACAAAATATGATGTGAATAAGATATAAATAAAAGTATTAACTATGTAAAGACAAATATACATAATCTGTAAACAAAGAGACAAATATCTTTAAACAAATTTAACTTGTCTGTAAACATTAATAGGATGTAAGCATAAATGAAAACATTTAGTACAAACCCAAAAAACCTGCACCAAACATTTTGTTTATATGTTAACATAAATATGTTCAAACAAAAATCTGCAAGTATGAAATATGAATACATCTTAGTACAAATATACTGCAAATATCTTTGTACCATATGTTTTGTCAGCAAGCATTAATCATGTGTTAACTTAAGTGAAGACATATACATTAATTAGCACACTTTTCTTTCTGGAACAAATCTGCCAGCTGAAATATCCAAAGCATTTCAGGATTTAGTACCTTATTACTAATAAAAATAAAGAAAATATGATATCAAGTGAAGGCTTGTTCAAGAAGACATATAGTTCAAAGTTATAAATATGTATTCATCTGTTCTTACCATTTAGTTCAGTCATAACTTCAAAAACCTGATAAAGCAAAGGAAAAAAATAAAAAAAAATTCATATTCAAAAGTCAGGAAGCAAAGAAGTTTATAGGAATTTCAAACTTCAAACTGCAGTACTCTTGCATCATCCAATACTAGTCTCTATTACAACAGTTTTAGTGAGTAAACATATTTTTAAATCTAACTTTTAATATGTATTTCATGAAGTGTTGTTATGATTTAAGTTCTGGAATGTTTGGCTTGATACTATATGTTCTGCATTTTGACATTCTTCCAGGTTTCAAATTTTTTTTTACTGAACTATATCATAATTCTTATATAAGATCCTTATCTTCAATTAGTCACTTAACTAAATAAATTAGTTTAAGTTTAGGATTAAGGTTTGAAATATTTTTTAGTAACTGTAAACACTGTAAACACAAATTTAGAGTAAAAAAAATGGAACAATGGTCAAAATTCGAATGACATAAATTGTACATTCAAATCTATATATTGAAATAACATTCAGTAGTATGATTTTTAAGACTTGAATTAGAAATTTTAGTTAACTGTGTTTAGAGCAGTTCATCAGTAAACCATTTATGTTTTCCTATGAATTTCAGATGATTCATTCGATAATTTTTGATGAAATTTGGCATGAAGTTCATGTATTGATTCTAGATCACCTGAAAAATGTTAGAATTTTTTTTAATTGCAAGACTTTGTGGGAATTATGGAAAATAGGGTTATGGGTTCTGTGTTTTCGAGCTCTGTTCATTTGAGGGTCGTGTCGTCGTGGCACCACCGAGTGCCATGAGACTTGAGAGGGTGCTCGAGTGTGGTGTTGGCAAGGTTTGGTCAAAGCCACGTCATCACAGAAGGTTGCGACAGTGAGTACGAGGTGGATTTGTCCATCATGTTCGTGGAACAGTTCGACTTTAGGGGCATATTTTGATTTTGTGGTGGTCGTGCATATCTGGGTTTCGGTTTCAAACGAGAGGGGAGTTTGTGATTTGTGGGTGAAATCGCGTGGCGGTGGCGCGGTGGTGGACCGCCGTGCACGTGCACGGCGGTGGGGGAAAATTCTGGACATTGTTGACTCGTGTGAAACGCGAGTGGGTTCTTGTGTTGCTTCGAGTTTTTCTGGGTCGAGTTCGAATTGGCGCGCGTGTGTATTAATAGTTTTAACAGTTTTAAACATTTAAGCTTTTAAAAAAAAGAACAGAAAAGATAGAAACAGGGGAAGAAGAAGGGATCCGGGGAGTGACGCGAGAGAGTTTTCTGGGCGGTCTCGAGTTCTACCCGAGTTGAGCACGATGTATGCTTCGGGTTTCCAATACCTGGGATTTTGTTAACTGTAATTTGAAATTAAAGATAATTAAGCTAAGTGTAAATTATGTTATTAGTGTTAACCAATGTGTTTTAAGCCCTGATGAACTTTAAAGCTTTGTTGAAACTAAGTGGCGTAATTAATTTAAAATGGAAGTTAATTATGAATGCAATAAAATTTATAATTGTAGTTTAATAAATAATTCAAAACTTAATTGAATGTGTAATTGAAGATTTTAATAATAATCTTGTATAAATCATTTGGAATTAAGAATTTAATTTGAAGTTGATTAATTAATAAATTGTAGTTAACGAATTAATTAAATAATTAATGAGTGAACGGTTAAGTTAATTAATAATTAATGATTAATTAAGCAATTAGTAATAATTAATTATGTAATTGAGTTTTATAATCAATAATTAAGATTATTGATTAATAATTAATTAATTTAGTAAATGATTAATAAGTAATTAATGAATTGAAATAAGTTAATTTATTAGTAATTGATTAAGCAAGAATAAAATATAATTTACTCTTGAGTATGCAATTAAGTTTAAAACAAATCAAACTTGTTGATATGAATCAATAATTCTATTTGATTGCCTGTGATGTTTATTTATATCCTGTGATGTTCTGTGATATTCTGGATATATCTGTGATGATTGTGTATGATTTATTTTTGTTAAATTACTATATGATTTATCTGATGTTATTTATCCGTGTTAAATTGCTTTATTAATTCAATTGTTAAATTTAAACTGTTTAAGTTAATTAGACAACTTGGACTTTAAAATGGAGTTTGGATTTCGATGAGACCGGGATCGGGTATCGAATTGATATTCGGAAAACCACATCGATCCAAATTGAACGTTAGGTCGAGTAATCTCAAGTGAAGATCGAGATGGTGTTTTCTGAATGGAAGGGTTATCGTCGTTAACTCTGAGGGTGATTCCAAAACAAGTGTAACGAGATAATGCCTTCGGTTTCTTTCGAACCCGGAACGAACTTGTATGGATTGAATGCTTTCAGTACATCGTCAGGTGGACAATGAGCATTCTAAGAAATATGTTCTAAAAGGTAAACGCAGCCTCAAGCCTCATCAACCGGGAATGGCTAAAACAGGGGATGTGCAGCAAGGTTAGGTGGGTCATGACCAAGCAGGACGAGGTATACCCCTGTCTAGATGTCCCTTTTATTCGGCTGTGTGGGCGGTTGGTCTGCAGCCAACTGCGGGGTTATCTTGTTCGAGACTGTTCAGTAAGGAATGGTTCCGGCCTTGTGTTGTAGGGGAGTTAGGGTGGCTCCTCGGTACTGTGATCTAGGCCACGTACTGTGACTGGCGGTACCCTAGTAGCTCTGCCATTGTATGGGATCCAATTTCCAATAAGCGCCGTACGTTTTGATTGTGCCCAACTATGTTGAAATGTGAGATGTAAGCACTTCAGCTATTTCTGTATTTTACTTGAAAACCCTAGACACAATTATAATATCACTGAATTTCTTATAAATTTTTTTGGTTAGCGTAAGGTAAAAACTTACCCGTATTTATGTGTGGGAAGTCTTACGTGATACCTTTGTTTTAAATGATTTTCAAAGTTAAACAACTTTAACAAGTTTACTCATACCAGACCCATGTCTGACCCAGAGTTTATATTTTATTTTCATAAACTCTTGGGTACTCAAATTTTTATGAGCAGCCAAGTGATAGGTATTCGGATTATAGAGTTTTCTGGAGGAGTTGAAGCAGAAGACCAGAGGTATGTAGCTATCTATATAGTTCCGCTGTGTTAGTTAGTTTATGATATTTGAGATGTATGTTTTGACAGATATGTATATGATAGTCATGTTGTATGATATTGTATAACTCTGATGTATATATAACTATGTAATATTTATGTTGAGGTATTATATTTTATTCTATTCCACTGTTAGATTATGATGTTGTTATTCGTTCTTTCTATTCTTTTCTATTTCTATCCCTTTCTTTCTTATTGATGACACGTCTTCCTGGGCGTAGGAAGCCGGGTCGTCACAGCTGGTATCAGAGCATTAGGTTGAGCGAGTACCTATGCTCTGGAGTCATATTTATCTTGAGAGTGCGTATTTGTATTTTCATATATATATATATATATATATATATATATATATCTAAATTTGTTGAGTCACCTGAACAGGTTACCCAACATGAGTTCTGGAAGGAGAGGCAGAGTTAGGGCCAGTACTTCGATGGGTAATGGTCATAGTCAAATTGATAGAGACACTGTAAATCAGTACCGCCTCAAGTTAGTTTTGCAGCCTTATGTAAATATTTTATCGATCTTGGAGGCAAATCATTTAAAGGTTCAGAATCGATAATTGAAGTTCAAGCCTGGTTACGTTCTTGTGAGCGTATTTTTAAGAGGATGAGATTGTCGGATGACCAGAAAAGGGATATGGCATCGTGGCAATTGCAGGGAAGCGCAGCATCGTAGTGGGATGTTACAATTGCAAATATTCCTGAAGAAGATATTTCATGGGAAAGATTTAAGGAGTTATTTGAGGAGAAGTTTATGCCGACGGCAAGGAAAACTCAATTGTACCAGGATTTTCTGAATTTGAAGCAGGAAAGCATGACCATTTCTGAGTATGAGACCAGATTCAACGAACTTTCGTGTTATGGATCAGGACTCATTGATACTCCCCTCAAGAAGAATGAAAAGTTTGTGCAAGGATTGAGGTCGGAATTCCAGAATAAGATGACGGTGCTCTTGAAAGGATCATTTGTTGATTTGGTTGATGTGGCATTGAGGTATGAAGATTTGATGAGCAAGAAATTGGAGGCAACAACAACAGTTTTGAGAGGGAATTCCGTTAACCCAAATAAAAGAAAGTTTAATCCACTTTGGACCAGACAAGTTAAGGGAAAGAAATCAGGTAGAAGCAATAACGAACCCCGTAAGTGTTATAATTGTCAGCAAATTGGACATTTGGCAGATCAGTGTTCTCAAGGAGGATCTCAGCAACATCAACTTCAGAGTGGTCCAGGATTAGCAGTAGTCCAGAGATCGTTGTGTTTTAATTGTCGTCAGCCCGGTCATATGATTAAGGATTGTCCACTTTTGCAGAGGACACTGCAGGATAATTTTTTTGCTTTGGAAGCAGGATCATTTTCTTCTTCTCAAGGCAAAGGAGTTTTGGAAGGTACCTTACTCTTAGATGGAAAATATATTAAAGTTTTATTTGATTCGGGTGCATCTTTGAGTTTCATTTCTTTGGAATCGGTAGAAAATTTTTCTCTTAAACCTAGTACCGTGGATCGACCCATTATTATATCTAATCCTATTGGTGGAGCAACAACATTGGATACGATCTGTAAGGACTTGAAGCTTTCTTATTTGTCTCACAGTTTCTCTTGTGATCTGTATGTGTTAAATTTTAAAGGATTTGATCTTATTTTGGGAATGGATTGGCTCGATAAGTATAAAGCAGTCCTGAATTGTGACGAGAGGACAGTTTCATCGGAGACTGATTTGGGTAGGATTGCCAAAGTGTCGTGCGATAGTTCTGGATTTCACTTGAGTAGTCTTTTGCTAGGAGTTGAGACTTCTCAAGAGGAAGTTGAGGAAATCGATGTGGTTCAAGATTTTCCTGATGTTTTTGAAGAAGTTAAGTGTCTACCGCCACATCGAGAGATTGAGTTTCGAATTGATTTGATTCCAGGAGCAGTGCCGGTGATTCAACCCAGTAGGAGAATGCCTCCTAGAGAGAGAGAAGAGTTGATTAAGTAGACGCAAGATCTTTTGGAGAAGGGTTTGATTAGACCCAGTTTTTCTTGTTGGGGCTCTGCTGCGGTGTTTGTCACCAAATCGGATGGTTCGCTAAGGTTCTGTGTTGATTATAGAGAATTGAACAAAGTGACCGTTCGAAATAAATATCCTTTTCCTCGCATCGATGATCTTTTTGACCAGTTGCATGGAGCTTCTATCTTTTCTCAACTAGATCTAGCTTCAGGTTTCCATCAATTGAGAGTTGCTGAAGATAGTATTCCTTTGACTGCATTTAGGGGACCGAATTGTTTTTATGAGTGGTTGGTTATGCCGTTCGGGTTAACCAACGCACCAGCCTATTTTGTTGACCTCATGAATCGAGTCTTTAGAGATGTGCTGAATAAGTTTGTTTTGGTATTCATTGATGATATTTTGGTCTACTCCAAATCGGAATAAGAGCACAGACAACATTTGTGGATTGTATTGGAGACTCTGAGGAAGCATGTGTTGAAGGCAAAGTTTTCAAAGTGCCATTTTTGGAAATCAGAAGTTAAATTTTTAGGGCACATTATTTCTGGTGAAGGCATTTCAGTAGATCCAGCAAAGGTTGAAACTATTTTGCAATGGAAACAGCCAGAGACACCGACGGAAGTTCGCAGTTTTCTGCGTTTGGCTGGCTACTACAGAAAATTCATTAAGGATTATTCCAAAATTTCTTTGCATCTGACTAAGCTGACTAGGAAAGGAACTAATTTCAAGTGGACACCTCAGTGTGAAGAAGCTTTTCAGGAATTGAAGAAAAGGCTAACTAGTGCACCAGTACTTGCTATTCCGGATAGGAAGAGCAAATTTGAAGTATATACGGATGCATGTTTAGTTGGATTGGGTGCAGTTCTGATGCAGAACGGTAGAGTTATTGCTTATGCTAGTCGACAATTGAAGTCCCATGAGAAGAACTATGCTACGCATGATCTAGAACTGTTAGCTATTGTTTTTGCTTTGAAGATATGGGACATTATCTTTTGGGAGAAAAGTTTGAGTTATTCACGGATCACAAGCCGTTGAAATATATTTTCTCTCAAAAAAATCTTAATTTGAGACAGCAGAGATGGGTCGAATTTTTAGCATCTTATGATCTGGATATTTTGTATACGCCGGGGAAAGCAAATGTCATGGCTGATGCTCTTAGTAGAAATGCGGTTTTATCTCTTTTGGAAGTAGTACCATCTCTCCAAGAAGAGACCATAGTTAAGCAAATGGAGGATAAATGTAACAACCCTAGTTTTAGCTATTTATTCTATTTAGTTATTTGAATTTTTGAAGTCTATATTATATAATTTATGTTTAAAAATATAGTCTAATTATTTAAATTGGAGATATATTTTATAAAATTGTCCATGTCAATAAAATTAAATAAAAACTGTGAAAATTTAATCTAAGATTGAACAGTAAAATTTCACGTTTGAAAGACACGTAAATTAGAGAGTATAAACAACGTAATAAAACGTGTGTTTTTAAAATGTTTATTTTATGAAAATTTCTGAAGTTTTAAACTGCGTCTGTCTAGCGTAGTGTAAAAATCATGTTTTAAATATTTTTGGACATAAAATATCAGTCAGTGTTTTGACGAACGGTACGTATTTTATTTGTCAGCTGGTTTTATTTTGGCATGCGCTTCTATTTAAACTGACTACATAAAAACTTTACCATTTACATTTAACAATATCAAACTAAATCAAAGGAAACTTTAACCAAAATGAATCACACAACATTTATATATGAAACGTTCGAACTTTATAAATTGTTTCCTCTTCTCTCTGCTTGTTCCTGTGCACGTGTACACATCCCCTTTAAAACTGGAACGTACACATTCATCTGCGGCCAAGCTAAAAAAAAAAAAAAAAATCAAAACATATATAAATGAATTAAAGAAACCCATGGAATTAACGTTCGAAAAAAATTAAATATACACTTGAAAAATAAAACTGGGAACTTGCATCAACCCTTTCCTTTCCTTCAGCATTCAGTTATCAAAGCTTTTATCTCGCAAGCCTTTATCTATGGCCAGTTTCTCTTCAAATCAAAGCAGCCATTTAATTGCTTTTAAAAGCATCAAATAGCCTTCAAGGATTTGAAACTGCTCAGCCTTATATGCGTTGATAAATTTAGGCAAGAACTTAAACGTTTGCTTAGGAATAAAAGCTCTGGCTTGCCATTTATCTCCCCATCTCACCATCAGTTGCTTCAATCACGCAAATCAGAAATTTCATCTTGAAACTGATGGACCACTTGCTCGCATTTCACCAGAGTTATGACAAAGGAAACTGATCCTTGATTTCCTCTGCATAATTCAAGGCTCTGCCTATATATTATTCATCTTCCCCTACATTATTTTCCTCTGCATCTCAGTCCATTTCCTTTTGCTCAAGATCAGGTAATAGTGTTTCTTTTTCCTTCCTATTCTAAGTTTCTCTCTGTCATTTTTTGTGTCTTGCTCGGCCAGGCCATTCTTGGTATAAGATCTGTATGTGTACTGTCTATAGCTTTACAAAATGGACATATAGGATAGGCAGTCAATAGTTGATAGCCAGATCTGGTGAAAACATGATATCTGATTGTATGAGACATATAGATCTGGGGAGATATGAACAAGTCTGGGTGTGTGTTCTTTTGATGAAGCCTGCAGTGGAAGGAGTAGGCTATAAATTGGTATAGGAGCTGTCTGCAATTACATTAGGCTTGTTTATAAGAATCATAGTAGTAGTCAATTTAATCTGGATAGGATGATTTTAGTTTGCATCAGGTAGGCAGATGATTTCAGTTGCATCTACATACATATTTAAGTGTTCAAGACCCACCATTCATATAATTTTGTATAAGAGTTGTCTGCATCATGATAGGGTATATGTATAAATCATATTAGTAGTTCAGACAGTGCATATGAATATGGTGTCAGTTGCATATGTAGGCATGTTTAAGTTCAGATCTACCTTCATAATTCAGTCTGCACACATACTAGATGTAGCACTGATAGATGAGAGATAGGGTAGCATGTAAACTGAAGTGTAGTTGAATATGGCTGAGGTTGGTGGAGCTGCCAGGTCTGAAAATCTGGAAGGGGAAAGGTTTGAATGAAGACTGGCAGATCTGAAAGGTGCATCTGGTGAATGTTGTTTGGTGATGCAGTTAAGGGTGAAGTTGGTTAGCAGTAGAAAGTTTTGGGAAGAAGTGGGAAAATGATGCCACAGTTGCATATTCAAGTGTGCACGTGCACAAGTTTTGTGCACAGCAGATGCACTCAAGTGCAGGGCCAAGGTTGATGGGTCTGACACTATAACTTGGTGTATAGGAGGTGGATGGACTAGTGAAGGCAGTGGTAGGAGGTAGCAGGGGCAGTGAAGGCCAGAGAAGGATGAGTGCCTCGAAATATATGTGGTTTAACATTTCCAGATTTTTGACTCGAAGCTGAAGCATAAATGACCCGAAGCAGAAGGTGTCTTGACTCGAAGAAAACCCTGTTTTGTCTCGAAGCAAATGAAGGGAAACTCGGGTTGGAGACAAATATTGTTGAGTTGTTATGCAGTGGTGACCTGGGGCATAAATTGAGTTTGGAAATCATTTGTGAAAAAAAAAAAAAATGATGAAAATGATGAATGAATAGGTATGGGATAGGCATGAACAAGTTAGGGGTGCACTCGTATTCATTTTGCAAATCGTGTTTTAGAAAAATTTTGGGTCGAGCAAGTCAAAAATTTCTCTTCCTTATCTTTGAATTTTCTTTGACTATAAAATCTAAGTCGCGTTCCTATATTTTGAAATTTTGTTCTAGATCTAAATCTAGGCGACGCCCGGGAAATTTGACCGTTACTCTCTGTCAGTCTGTACCGGTGAATTGTCATTTTTGAATTCAAATTTTCTGCAACATCCAAGTGAGTATTTCTCACCAGACATACGTATTTATATTTCGTAAATTATTGCAAGTGTATGTGTATGATTGCATTTCACTATTATCTGTCTGTAGTGTAATATAGAATGATGGACCCGTTTAAAATTGACATCTCATCAGTATTATCTGTTATATTATTTCTGCAGTTATGTTATTGTTTATTTACTGCTTAAATCACCACTGCAAGTTCCCTGTTATTATAGATGGTATGGGCTGAAATGATAGGCCTAATTGGTTATTATTGTTCACTTGTTCGGTTAACTGCTGTAAATTATCTTGGGATTGCGGGTTCGAAATGATAGAACCCGGAGTTGTGTAAATATCGGATTGAAATGATATAGATCCGTTTCACTTGACCTAGGCTAGAAAATCTTATACAGGCCCGTGGTTTATATATATTATTTTCTGGAAATATTTTAAATTATTTTTAAGAAATTGAGGATATTCTAGTAAAATTTTTATAATGTTTTAAATGTTAAAAATAAATAAATATAGAATAAAATTTTAGTATAACTTGTTCCAAAAATTCTGGAGTTTTGAAAGGATAAGGTTTAAATTTAGAGAATTATATATATATAACAAGTTATATTTAGAAATAGATTTTAAATCTAAAAATCTACAACCGCATTTAAATGCTATCTTTTGAAATTTGACTAGGTTAAACTCATAACTTTAGACAGCATTTCCTGAATGCTGTAGAAATTACGATGGATTTATTTGAGAATCTATGGAAGATTTTTGAGAATAAGTTAAACTTTGGAATTTAAATATGTAATAAATAAAAGAATCTAGAAATTGAGTTTGGATAGATTTTAAAGGAAAATATGATTTCTATTATAAAAGAAATAAATTCCAAATTTGATTGAATAAATTGAAATGGTATATTTTTTTTAAGAAAATGTTTAAATCAAGGATTTGAAAATTTAAGGTATTTGAAATATATATTGATTTGGAAAAATAAATACCATTTTTCAAACTATAACCACGGGTTATAATAACGTTTGGTTGGCAAAGAGACCGGGATCGGATATGGACATACTCTCTGTCGATACCGAAAACCACTTTGACAACCGTGTACGCGGTGGAGATTCCAGAATGAAGTAGGTTGGTGGTGACGGTCTCTTAAAGGTATATACGTGGACCCGACTCCCGTGAGTTGGCTTAAGGTGGCTAAAACAGGAGCGATTCTCGGATTAATGAGGTAGCTCCTCTGATCGAACGCACTTCTTCGTATGCCATTCTATTACTCTTGTGATTGTTTTGGTGCGCACCTTTGATTTGGGAGTGTTGTTCGAGGTGGGCGGTTGCTGCGGCTTCGCGTTACCACCGGTCCGGATAGCAATTGGTATATCTACCCTGGCATTGCCTAGTTGTGCCGTGTCACCTACCATATCGAGCCTTGTACGAGTTTGGTTTTCTCCCGTAGCCCGTGTGGTATCCTCTAGTTGCTTCCCGATCAGGAGGAGCTATGATATTGGATGGACTACTGGGACTATTACGTGTTAAGGGCTATATGGGTAACCCCTTAACGCTATTAAAAAGTAAGTTTATTTTAATATAGACACTATTATAATAGCGCAATATACTATATAGTAAATAGTTTAACGGATCCTTAGAGGATGGGCGATCCCAAGCATCCTTTAAGTTACTTGCTCTTTACATTACAGTACACTTGATTTAGCTTACATTATATAAGTATGTATGTCCTGACTCGAGTGTTTTGTTTTATTGTACGCTCGGGTCAGCCTGAGTTGCAGATTCAGCTTTTCTTTCTGGAGCTAGGACTAGATCACTCTTGCTAGTTGGAAGCTTCTTCGTCTTTATATATTTTGTAATTCAAGACATTTGGGAACTATTTTTGCTTATGGCTTAAAAATTGTACTAAAGATTTGTAAACAATGTATTTCTGTTGGTAATGGTTTTCAGTGGCTTCATGAACCACTGTATTATTTTATATTCCACTGTGAGATTCTGATATCTGTGTCTGTGATTCTGTGTATTTGGTTTCATTTGTTCCGTAGCTATATTTACAATCTATTATTTTGAACTATTCCAGCTTGACATGTTCTATTATTGTCGAATTCGAATAGTACAAAATAGTGGGTCGTTACAGTTGGTATCAGAGCCAGGTTATAAACCATAGCTTAAGGAACAAAAAACTCATTAGAGATAGAGTAGCAATACTCTAGAATGAGTGAAGTCAAATTCCAGAATCTTTCCTTGTGAGAGAGCGTATTTTCAAAGTATTTTGGTATAAAACTTCCTAGGTTAAATAAGTTCCAAACACTTCTTCCATTTCTCTCCATCGTTATATTCAAGCTTTTGTTAATTGCTTAGACTTTATCGTATCCTAGAACATCTTAATATTTTCCTCTATCCTTAGTATCCATCCTTAATCTTTCAGGATGAATAGAAGAAATAATCAAGGTCGAGGGCAAGTCGCTCCTCCTCCTGCTGCCCCTGTCCGTTTCACTAAATTGTGCAAGGACTATGTTGAGCTAGGTGGCACAAAATTTATGGGGACAGAAACCATCATAGAAACTCAACAATGGCTTCGGGACTTAGAAAGGATTTTCTCCTGCCTCGAGATTACAAATGCCCAGCAAAGGCAACTCGCAGCCTGGCAGATGAAGGGCGCTGCCTTGAATTGGTGGCTATCTATTACTGCTCAGACAAATGAGGCTGACCTCACTTGGGAGCAATTTAGGTATCTTTTGGTTGTCAAAATTCGGATTTGAATTCCATCTTTGAATCTATCTTTTAAACTCTTATCGTGCTTTAGGGAGGCCTTTCTGGCCAAGTGGATGCCCGAAGCAGGCAAGTCTCAACTCTATAGGGAATTCATGGATCTTAAGCAAGGCAATATGACCTTCACGGAGTATGAGAGGAAGTTTAACGAACTCTCACAGTATGGTCTGAACCTGATTGACACCCCGCTCAAGCTGAACGAGAAGTTTATCGCTGGAGCTCGACCTGAGTTCTACGATCGACTCATTACTCATGTGCATGGGACATTTACGGCATTGATGGATATGGCTCTCCGATACGAGAACCCTACATCTAAGAACACTCCAGCTGCCCAGTCTGCATCAGCTCGGTTTTCCGGTAATTCAAGAAAGAGGAAATCAAATTTCTACCGTCATAAGAGGAACAAGGCTCAAGGGTTGGGATCATCATCATCTTCCGTTTCTGCGAGGCCACCTGTAGATCTGTCCACCATCACTTGCCACAGATGCCACCAGAAAGGACATTTTGCCAATCGCTGTCCTACCTTGGGTGCTTCCATTCCACCACCAGCTCAGTTTGCTCGGAGAGATCTTTGTCATATCTGCCTCCAGCCAGGACATTTCAAGAAGGATTGTCCCACTCAAAAGAGAGGCACAACATCCGGAGTCTTTGCAGTAACTTCTGCATCTTCTACGGCTCCGCAGCCTGCACCTGCACCAGTATCAGATCCAGCCCCAGATGATTCTCAAGGTACTCTTCAAGGATCTTTTACTTTGTTCAAATTACCTGTTCGAGTTTTATTCGATACCGGAGCTTCCCACAGCTTCATTTCATCTGATCTCTGTAATAAATTTGAACATCGCCTTTCTCCTGAACTTTCTCCCATACCTTTATGTGTCTCAAACCCCATCGGTGGTCCTGCGAACCTTAGTAAAGTTTGTAGGGATGTGAAGCTCCTCCATTTCCAACAATGCTTCACTGGAGACTTTTATGTTTTGGGTTTCGACGCTTTCGACCTTTTACTCGGAGGCGATTGGTTAGATAGGCATGGTGCAGATATCTCTTGTAGTTCTCGTACTGTTGTTCTTAAAGATGATTTAGGGAATCCATTAGAGATCCAGTGTAAGCTGCCTCAGGAGTTTGCTGGTAGTTTCATCTATTCTCTTGACACTTTTCCGGATGATATCCATTCTACCCCTGTAGTCAAACTGTTTCCCGACGTGTTTGGGGAAGTCACTTCTTTACCTCCAAAACGGGAAATTGATTTCCGTATCGATCTTATCCCTGGAGCACGACCAGTAGTCCTTCCACCTAGAAGAATGGCACCACGGGAAAAGACCGAATTAAGGACTCAGATTCAAGACTTATCTTCCAAAGGTCTGATTAGACCTAGCTTCTCTGAATGGGGAGCAGCTGTTGTCTTTGTCACAAAATCTGATGGTTCTCTCAGGATGTGTGTTGATTACAGAGAACTCAACAAGCTTACCATGAAGAACAGATATCCTATGCCCCGCATAAACGATATGTTCGATCAACTCTTTGGAGCAACTGTTTTCTCTCAGCTTGATTTAGCTACAGGTTTCCATCAGCTCAGAATTGCTGAGGAGAGCATCCCCAAAACTGCTTTCCGAACTGAGAACGGCTTCTTTGAATGGCTAGTTATGCCTTTTGGCTTGACAAATGCCCCTGCTTTCTTCGTCGACTTGATGAACCGAGTTTTCCGCGATGTGCTCAATAAATTTGTCCTTGTCTTTATTGATGACATCCTTGTTTTCTCCAAGTCTGAGGAAGAACATAGAGTTCATTTGATGTATGTTTTAGAGACTCTCCGGAATCACCAATTGAAGGCTAAGTTCTCTAAATGCCATTTCTGGGAAGAAGAAGTCCGATTCCTTGGACATATTGTCTCTAGAGAAGGAGTTTCTGTTGATCCAGTCAAGATTGCTACAATCCAAGATTGGGAAGAACCTAAGACTCCTACCGATATCCGTAGTTTCCTAGGCCTTGCCGGCTACTACCGAAGATTCATTGAGAATTTTGCTCGGATTTCGGCACCTCTGACTGCTCTAACTCGGAAGAATGTCAAGTTTGTATGGAGCGATAAGTGTAAGGCTGCTTTCAAAGAGTTAAAGGATAAGCTCACCTCCGCCCCAGTACTTATTGTACCAAATGGAAGTGAAAGATTAACGGTATTCACCGATGCTTGTCGAGAAGGATTGGGAGCAGTGTTGATGCAAGATGGGAGAGTAATTGCTTATGCTAGTCGTCAGCTGAAGACACATGAAGCTAATTACGCTGCCCACGATTTAGAATTGCTGGCTGTTGTATTTGCTTTGAAGCTTTGGAGACACCATCTCTTGGGAGCTAAGTTTGATCTCTTTACTGATCATAAATCTCTGAAATATATCTTTACCCAGAAAGATTTAAATCAGAGACAAGTGCGATGGCTCGAGTTCCTTGCTGCATATGACCTCGACATCAACTATACTCCTGGGAAAGCCAATGTAGTGGCAGATGCGCTAAGCAGGAATAAATCTTTGTTATGTCAGATTTTTGTATCTTCCCCTCTTTTGGATCGTATCGTGGCTAAACAAGATGAAGACGAGATGCTTAGGCGTATAAAAGGAAGTGTTCGTAGCAGAATTGGTGGTAATAGCTCTGATGGAAAGGGAGCTCAGATCGATGATAAAGGAGTTTTAAGGATAAATGGAAGGATTTGTGTGCCGAATGTTGACGGTTTGAGGCAGGAATTACTTCGGGAACATCATCAGTCCCGACTTTCTATCCATCCCGGCGTAGCTAAAATGTATCAGGATTTGAAGAAGCTATACTGGTGGAAGGGTATGAAGCGAGATGTCTCCATCTTTGTCAGTAGATGTGCGACTTGCCAGCAGGTTAAGGCAGACCATCAGAAAACACCCGGTTTATTGCAGCCTTTGGAAATTCCAAACTGGAAGTGGGAACAAGTTTCTATGGACTTTATTGATGGATTGCCGAGATCTCGGAGGGGAAATGAAAGCATCTGGGTCATTGTGGATAGATTGACTAAGTCCGCTCATTTTATTCCAGTCAGATCTACCCGCACAGCTTCGAGTTTATCTGAGATTTATATGAGGGAGATTGTTCGTCTCCATGGCGTTCCTCTTAGCATTGTCTGCGATCGTGACCCCATTTTCACTAGTCAGTTTTGGAAAGCGTTCCAAGAGTCCTTGGGTACTCGTTTGAACCTGAGCACTGCTTACCACCCACAAACTGACGGTCAGACGGAGAGGGTAAATCAAATTCTTGAAGATCTTCTTCGTGCTTGCATCTTAGACTATGGAGGATCTTGGGAAGATCATCTCCATCTTGTGGAATTCACCTATAACAACAGTTATCAGGTATAGATTCCAATCCTTTGTTCTTATTTTATCTTAGTTCTCTATCCGTATCTCATTCTATCTTTTCAGGCTAGTCTTAAGATGTCCCCTTTTGCTGCTCTATACGGGAAACCGTGTAGATCTCCTTCTTGTTGGATTGAGTCTGGTAACCGCTTAGTCCCTTGTCCGGAGATGATTCTAGAAGCTTCAGAGAAAGTAGAGGAGATTAAGAGGAGATTAAAGGTTGCTCAAGACAGACAAAAGAAGTACGCTGATCGGCGTAGAAGGAGGTTAGAATTTGATGTTGGTGATTTGGTGTTTCTGAAGATCTCTCCTTTAAAGAATGTAGTCCGGTTTGGTCGGAGAGGAAAGCTAGCACCTAGATTCATCGGTCCATTCCGTATCTTGGAGAGAATTGGATCTCTGGCATATAGACTGGATCTACCAGAGAAATTTGCCGGAATTCACAATGTCTTCCATGTATCTCACCTTCGCCGCTGTCTTCACGATCCATCTTTAGTCATCCAGCCTACTGCTCTCGATGGTCTGGACATCGAACCCGATCTAACTATTGAAAGAAAGCCGCTTCGTATCGTCGATCAAGGTACGAAACAACTCAGAAGAAAATCCGTCCCGTTGGTCAAAGTGCAATGGAGCACCGATGAGCGAGATTGCACATGGGAAACGGAGGAGAGCATTCGTGCTTCAAATCCGGAACTATTCGTTTAAGGTACTTGTTTATCTAGCTTATCTTCTTTTGTTTCTCTTCTTTCGTTCCTTTTCGAGGACGAAAAGTTCTTAAGTGGGGGAGAGTGTAACAACCCTAGTTTTAGCTATTTATTCTATTTAGTTATTTGAATTTTTGAAGTCTATATTATATAATTAATGTTTAAAAATATAGTCTAATTATTTAAATTGGAGATATATTTTATAAAATTGTCCATGTCAATAAAATTAAATAAAAACTGTGAAAATTTAATCTAAGATTGAACAGTAAAATTTCACGTTTGAAAGACACGTAAATTAGAGAGTATAAACAACGTAATAAAACGTGTGTTTTTAAAATGTTTATTTTATGAAAATTTCTGAAGTTTTAAACTGCGTCTGTCTAGCGTAGTGTAAAAATCATGTTTTAAATATTTTTGGACATAAAATATCAGTCAGTGTTTTGACGAACGGTACGTATTTTATTTGTCAGCTGGTTTTATTTTGGCATGCGCTTCTATTTAAACTGACTACATAAAAACTTTACCATTTACATTTAACAATATCAAACTAAATCAAAGGAAACTTTAACCAAAATGAATCACACAACATTTATATATGAAACGTTCGAACTTTATAAATTGTTTCCTCTTCTCTCTGCTTGTTCCTGTGCACGTGTACACATCCCCTTTAAAACTGGAACGTACACATTCATCTGCGGCCAAGCTAAAAAAAAAAAAAATCAAAACATATATAAATGAATTAAAGAAACCCATGGAATTAACGTTCGAAAAAAATTAAATATACACTTGAAAAATAAAACTGGGAACTTGCATCAACCCTTTCCTTTCCTTCAGCATTCAGTTATCAAAGCTTTTATCTCGCAAGCCTTTATCTATGGCCAGTTTCTCTTCAAATCAAAGCAGCCATTTAATTGCTTTTAAAAGCATCAAATAGCCTTCAAGGATTTGAAACTGCTCAGCCTTATATGCGTTGATAAATTTAGGCAAGAACTTAAACGTTTGCTTAGGAATAAAAGCTCTGGCTTGCCATTTATCTCCCCATCTCACCATCAGTTGCTTCAATCACGCAAATCAGAAATTTCATCTTGAAACTGATGGACCACTTGCTCGCATTTCACCAGAGTTATGACAAAGGAAACTGATCCTTGATTTCCTCTGCATAATTCAAGGCTCTGCCTATATATTATTCATCTTCCCCTACATTATTTTCCTCTGCATCTCAGTCCATTTCCTTTTGCTCAAGATCAGGTAATAGTGTTTCTTTTTCCTTCCTATTCTAAGTTTCTCTCTGTCATTTTTTGTGTCTTGCTCGGCCAGGCCATTCTTGGTATAAGATCTGTATGTGTACTGTCTATAGCTTTACAAAATGGACATATAGGATAGGCAGTCAATAGTTGATAGCCAGATCTGGTGAAAACATGATATCTGATTGTATGAGACATATAGATCTGGGGAGATATGAACAAGTCTGGGTGTGTGTTCTTTTGATGAAGCCTGCAGTGGAAGGAGTAGGCTATAAATTGGTATAGGAGCTGTCTGCAATTACATTAGGCTTGTTTATAAGAATCATAGTAGTAGTCAATTTAATCTGGATAGGATGATTTTAGTTTGCATCAGGTAGGCAGATGATTTCAGTTGCATCTACATACATATTTAAGTGTTCAAGACCCACCATTCATATAATTTTGTATAAGAGTTGTCTGCATCATGATAGGGTATATGTATAAATCATATTAGTAGTTCAGACAGTGCATATGAATATGGTGTCAGTTGCATATGTAGGCATGTTTAAGTTCAGATCTACCTTCATAATTCAGTCTGCACACATACTAGATGTAGCACTGATAGATGAGAGATAGGGTAGCATGTAAACTGAAGTGTAGTTGAATATGGCTGAGGTTGGTGGAGCTGCCAGGTCTGAAAATCTGGAAGGGGAAAGGTTTGAATGAAGACTGGCAGATCTGAAAGGTGCATCTGGTGAATGTTGTTTGGTGATGCAGTTAAGGGTGAAGTTGGTTAGCAGTAGAAAGTTTTGGGAAGAAGTGGGAAAATGATGCCACAGTTGCATATTCAAGTGTGCACGTGCACAAGTTTTGTGCACAGCAGATGCACTCAAGTGCAGGGCCAAGGTTGATGGGTCTGACACTATAACTTGGTGTATAGGAGGTGGATGGACTAGTGAAGGCAGTGGTAGGAGGTAGCAGGGGCAGTGAAGGCCAGAGAAGGATGAGTGCCTCGAAATATATGTGGTTTAACATTTCCAGATTTTTGACTCGAAGCTGAAGCATAAATGACCCGAAGCAGAAGGTGTCTTGACTCGAAGAAAACCCTGTTTTGTCTCGAAGCAAATGAAGGGAAACTCGGGTTGGAGACAAATATTGTTGAGTTGTTATGCAGTGGTGACCTGGGGCATAAATTGAGTTTGGAAATCATTTGTGAAAAAAAAAAAAAATGATGAAAATGATGAATGAATAGGTATGGGATAGGCATGAACAAGTTAGGGGTGCACTCGTATTCATTTTGCAAATCGTGTTTTAGAAAAATTTTGGGTCGAGCAAGTCAAAAATTTCTCTTCCTTATCTTTGAATTTTCTTTGACTATAAAATCTAAGTCGCGTTCCTATATTTTGAAATTTTGTTCTAGATCTAAATCTAGGCGACGCCCGGGAAATTTGACCGTTACTCTCTGTCAGTCTGTACCGGTGAATTGTCATTTTTGAATTCAAATTTTCTGCAACATCCAAGTGAGTATTTCTCACCAGACATACGTATTTATATTTCGTAAATTATTGCAAGTGTATGTGTATGATTGCATTTCACTATTATCTGTCTGTAGTGTAATATAGAATGATGGACCCGTTTAAAATTGACATCTCATCAGTATTATCTGTTATATTATTTCTGCAGTTATGTTATTGTTTATTTACTGCTTAAATCACCACTGCAAGTTCCCTGTTATTATAGATGGTATGGGCTGAAATGATAGGCCTAATTGGTTATTATTGTTCACTTGTTCGGTTAACTGCTGTAAATTATCTTGGGATTGCGGGTTCGAAATGATAGAACCCGGAGTTGTGTAAATATCGGATTGAAATGATATAGATCCGTTTCACTTGACCTAGGCTAGAAAATCTTATACAGGCCCGTGGTTTATATATATTATTTTCTGGAAATATTTTAAATTATTTTTAAGAAATTGAGGATATTCTAGTAAAATTTTTATAATGTTTTAAATGTTAAAAATAAATAAATATAGAATAAAATTTTAGTATAACTTGTTCCAAAAATTCTGGAGTTTTGAAAGGATAAGGTTTAAATTTAGAGAATTATATATATATAACAAGTTATATTTAGAAATAGATTTTAAATCTAAAAATCTACAACCGCATTTAAATGCTATCTTTTGAAATTTGACTAGGTTAAACTCATAACTTTAGACAGCATTTCCTGAATGCTGTAGAAATTACGATGGATTTATTTGAGAATCTATGGAAGATTTTTGAGAATAAGTTAAACTTTGGAATTTAAATATGTAATAAATAAAAGAATCTAGAAATTGAGTTTGGATAGATTTTAAAGGAAAATATGATTTCTATTATAAAAGAAATAAATTCCAAATTTGATTGAATAAATTGAAATGGTATATTTTTTTTAAGAAAATGTTTAAATCAAGGATTTGAAAATTTAAGGTATTTGAAATATATATTGATTTGGAAAAATAAATACCATTTTTCAAACTATAACCACGGGTTATAATAACGTTTGGTTGGCAAAGAGACCGGGATCGGATATGGACATACTCTCTGTCGATACCGAAAACCACTTTGACAACCGTGTACGCGGTGGAGATTCCAGAATGAAGTAGGTTGGTGGTGACGGTCTCTTAAAGGTATATACGTGGACCCGACTCCCGTGAGTTGGCTTAAGGTGGCTAAAACAGGAGCGATTCTCGGATTAATGAGGTAGCTCCTCTGATCGAACGCACTTCTTCGTATGCCATTCTATTACTCTTGTGATTGTTTTGGTGCGCACCTTTGATTTGGGAGTGTTGTTCGAGGTGGGCGGTTGCTGCGGCTTCGCGTTACCACCGGTCCGGATAGCAATTGGTATATCTACCCTGGCATTGCCTAGTTGTGCCGTGTCACCTACCATATCGAGCCTTGTACGAGTTTGGTTTTCTCCCGTAGCCCGTGTGGTATCCTCTAGTTGCTTCCCGATCAGGAGGAGCTATGATATTGGATGGACTACTGGGACTATTACGTGTTAAGGGCTATATGGGTAACCCCTTAACGCTATTAAAAAGTAAGTTTATTTTAATATAGACACTATTATAATAGCGCAATATACTATATAGTAAATAGTTTAACGGATCCTTAGAGGATGGGCGATCCCAAGCATCCTTTAAGTTACTTGCTCTTTACATTACAGTACACTTGATTTAGCTTACATTATATAAGTATGTATGTCCTGACTCGAGTGTTTTGTTTTATTGTACGCTCGGGTCAGCCTGAGTTGCAGATTCAGCTTTTCTTTCTGGAGCTAGGACTAGATCACTCTTGCTAGTTGGAAGCTTCTTCGTCTTTATATATTTTGTAATTCAAGACATTTGGGAACTATTTTTGCTTATGGCTTAAAAATTGTACTAAAGATTTGTAAACAATGTATTTCTGTTGGTAATGGTTTTCAGTGGCTTCATGAACCACTGTATTATTTTATATTCCGCTGTGAGATTCTGATATCTGTGTCTGTGATTCTGTGTATTTGGTTTCATTTGTTCCGTAGCTATATTTACAATCTATTATTTTGAACTATTCCAGCTTGACATGTTCTATTATTGTCGAATTCGAATAGTACAAAATAGTGGGTCGTTACAATAAATCTTTTGAGGAAATAATTCTTGGGAGTAAGGACGGTCGATATTCGGATTTCAAGATAGACGATCAAGGTGCTTTAAGGATTAATGGTCGTTTGTGTGTGCCTAATATTGATGGACTGAGGCAAGAAGTTTTAGCTGAGTGTCATCGCTCCAAATTGAATATTCACCCGGGAATCTCGAAGATGTATAAAGATATGAGGAGAGTTTTCTGGTGGCCGAATATGAAGAAGGATGTAGCTGCTTTTGTAAATAGATGTGCCATTTGCCAGCAAGTGAAGGGAGATCAACAAAAGTCTGCAGGACTATTGCAACCTTTGGAAATTCCAGAATGGAAGTGGGAGATGATCTCGATAGACTTCATCGATGGTTTTCCTAGAACCAGGAAAGCAAATGAAGGAATATGGGTTATTGTGGATCGTTTAACGAAGAGTGCTCATTTTATTCCAGTTAAACCAACTCGTACTGCAGTTTCCTTGGCAGAAATTTTCTTGAAGGAGATAGTCAGATTACATGGTGTTTCTGTCAGTATAGTGAGTGACCGTGATCCTATTTTTACTAGTAAATTCTGGAAAGCTCTGCAATCAGCAATGGGAACAAGTTTGAGATTAAGTACAGCCTATCATCCTCAGGCGGACGGACAAACGGAGAGGCTTAATCGTATTCTGAAGGATATAATGCGAGCTTGTGTATTGGATTTTGGTGGATCATGGGAAGACCATCTTCATCTAGTGGAATTTTCTTATAATAACAGTTATCAAGCGAGTATTAAAATGGCTCCTTATGAAGCTTGTATGGAAGGCCGTGTAGATCCCCATCTTGTTGGATTGAATCGAATGATCGACTTGTGCTCGGACCCGATCTTATTCATGAAGCTTCTGCGAAGGTTGAGCTTATCAAGAAAAGGATGAAAGCTGCTCAAGATCGTCAGAAGAAATATGCAGATAAGAGACGAAGACCATTGGAATTTGAGATCGGAGATTTAGTTTTTATCAAAGTTTCCCCGATTAAAGGTGCTATAAGATTCGGTAAGACGGGAAAACTTGCTCCGAGATATATTGGTCCATTCCGAGTGTTGGAAAGAATTGGAACTGTAGCCTACAGGATTGAATTACCAGAATGGATGTCTGGTCACAATGTATTTCATGTGTCTCATTTGAGGAAATATATTCATGACCCATCATTAGTGGTAGAACCAGTTGTTCAGGAAGATTTAGAAGTAGAACCCAACCTGATTGTGGTTAGAGATCCTGTTCAGATTGTAGATCAAGACGAGAAGCAACTCAGGAACAAAGTGGTGAAACTCGTCAAGGTGCAATGGAGTGAGGATCCCAGAGATTGTACCTGGGAAACTCTTGATAGTTTTAGAAAAGCTTATCCAAAATTATGTCCGGATAAATAGTAATGATGTTAGAATTGACTGTTTGATTGTTTTGTATGGATGATATGTATGTTTATATTGTTAATATTAAGCTTTTGAAATTAACTGTTGTTTAAATTTCGGGGACGAAATTCTTTTAAGGGGGGAGGAATGTGACATCCCGAAATTTTGACCCTATTATTTTTAATCAAATTTAAATGAAATACAAGATTTTCATTTATAAATAAATAAGATGTTGGACATTTTTAGTTGTATATGTGTTATAAAGGAAATTTATAATTTCAAAATTTAAACTAGACTCTTTTAACAATATTTAAAATTAAATATGTTTTATTCCATTAAATTAAAAAATTATATATTAATGACATTTAATATCAAAGGTATAAATGTAGTTAATAATGATGAGTATAATAATACAATTCTTTTCATATTAAATATAAATATAAAATACATTAGTGCAAATATAGGTTACAAATTAAATATTGGAAAGGTTAACTTTAATGAAAAATAAGATCAAGTAGTGTTTCTAAACAATAACTTTTGTAATTAAAATAAAGTAAGCTTATAAATATTTAATATAAGTATAACATAAAATATAGTTATAAACATAAGAATATGGATATTAATATAAGTAGGAAGACATAAGAAACCATAATACAAACATAAGTACAAAATATGATGTGAATAAGAATAAATAAAAGTATTAACTATGTAAAGACAAATATACATAATCTATAAACAAAGAGACAAATATCTTTAAACAAATTTAACTTGTCTGCAAACATTAATAGGATGTTAGCATAAATGAAAACATTTAGTACAAACCCAAAAAACCTGCAGCAAACATTTTGTTTATATGTTAACATAAATATGATCAAACAAAAATCTGCAAGTATGAAATATGAATACATCTTAGTACAAATATACTGCAAATATCTTTGTACCATATATTGTGTCAGCAAGCATTAATCATGTGTTAACTTAAGTGAAGACATATACATTAATTAGCACACTTTTCTTTCTGGAACAAATCTGCCAACCGAAATATCCAAAGCATTTCAGGATTTAGTACCTTATTACTAATAAAAATAAAGCAAATATAATATCAAGTGAAGGCTTGTTCAAGAAGACATATTGTTCAAAGTTATAAATATGTATTCATCCGTTCTTACCATTTAGTTCAGTCATAACTTCAAAAACCTGATAAAGAAAAGAAAAAAAATAAACAAAATTTCATATTCAAAAGTCAGGAAGCAAAGAAGTTTACAGGAATTTCAAACTTCAAACTGCAGTACTCTTGCATCATCCAATACTAGTCTCTATTACAACAGTTTTGGTGAGTAAACATATTTTTAAATCTAACTTTTAATATGTATTTCATGAAGTATTGTTATGATTTAAGTTCTGGAATGTTTGGCTTGATACTGTATGTTCTGCATATTGACATTCTTCCAGGTTTCAAATTTTTTTTTACTGAACTATATCATAATTCTTATATAAGATCCTTATCTTCAATTAGTCACTTAACTAAATAAATTAGTTTAAGTTTAGGATTAAGGTTTGAAATATTTTTTAGTAACTGTAAACACTGTAAACACAAATTTACAGTAAAAAAATGAAACAATGGTCAAAATTCGAATGACATAAATTGTACATTCAAAACTATATATTGAAATAACATTCAGTAGTATGATTTTTAAGAGTAGAATTAGAAATTTTAGTTAACTGTATTTAGAGCGGTTCATCAGTAAACCATTTATGCTTTCCTATGAATTTCAGATGATTCATTCGATAATTTTTGATGAAATTTGGCATGAAGTTCATGTATTGATTCTAGATCACCTGAAAAATGTTAGAATTTTTTTTAATTGCAAGACTTTGTGGGAATTATGGAAAATAGGGTTATGGGTTTTGTGTTTTCGAGCTCTGTTCATTTGAGGGTCATGTCGTCGTGGCACCACCGAGTGCCATGAGACTTGAGAGGGTGCTCGAGTGTGGTGTTGGCAAGGTTTGGTCGAAGCCACGTCATCACAGAAGGTCGCGACAGTGAGTACGAGGTGGATTTGTCCATCATGTTCGTGGAACAGTTCGACTTTAGGGGCATATTTTGATTTTGTGGTGGTCGTGCATTTCTGGGTTTCGATTTCGAACGAGAGGTGATTTGTGGGTGAAATCGCGTGGCGGTAGCGCGGTGGTGGACCGCCGTGCACGTGCACGGCGGTGGGGGAAAATTCTGGACATTGTTGACTCGTGTGAAACGCGAGTGGGTTCACGTGTTGCTTCGAGTTTTTCTGGGTCGAGTTCGAATTGGCGCGCGTGTGTATTAATAGTTTTAACAGTTTTAAACATTTAAGCTTTTAAAAAAAAGAACAGAAAAGATAGAAACAGGGGAAGAAGAAGGGATCCGGGGAGTGACGCGAGAGAGTTTTCTGGGCGGTCTCGAGTTCTACCCGAGTTGAGCACGATGTATGCTTCGGGTTTCCAATACCTGGGATTTTGTTAACTGTAATTTGAAATTAAAGATAATTAAGCTAAGTGTAAATTATGTTATTAGTGTTAACCAATGTGTTTTAAGCCCTGATGAACTTTAAAGCTTTGTTGAAACTAAGTGGCGTAATTAATTTAAAATGGAAGTTAATTATGAATGCAATAAAATTTATAATTGTAGTTTAATAAATAATTCAAAACTTAATTGAATGTGTAATTGAAGATTTTAATAATAATCTTGTATAAATCATTTGGAATTAAGAATTTAATTTGAAGTTGATTAATTAATAAATTGTAGTTAACGAATTAATTAAATAATTAATGAGTGAACGGTTAAGTTAATTAATAATTAATGATTAATTAAGCAATTAGTAATAATTAATTATGTAATTGAGTTTTATAATCAATAATTAAGATTATTGATTAATAATTAATTAATTTAGTAAATGATTAATAAGTAATTAATGAATTGAAATAAGTTAATTTATTAGTAATTGATTAAGCAAGAATAAAATATAATTTACTCTTGAGTATGCAATTAAGTTTAAAACAAATCAAACTTGTTGATATGAATCAATAATTCTATTTGATTGCCTCTGATGTTTATTTATATCCTGTGATGTTCTGTGATATTCTGGATATATCTGTGATGATTGTGTATGATTTATCTGTGTTAAATTACTATATGATTTATCTGATGTTATTTATCCGTGTTAAATTGCTTTATGAATTCAATTGTTAAATTTAAAGTGTTTAAGTTAATTAGACAACTTGGACTTTAAAATGGAGTTTGGATTTCGATGAGACCGGGATCGGGTATCGAATTGCTATTCCGAAAACCACATCGATCCAAATTAAACGTTAGGTCAAGTAATCTCAAGTGAAGATCGAGATGGTGTTTTCTGAATGCAAGGGTTATCGTCGTTAACTCTGAGGGTGATTCCAAAACGAGTATAACGAGATAATGCCTTCGGTTTCGTTCGAACCCGGAACGAACTTGTATGGATTGAATGCTTTCAGCACATCGTCAGGTGGACGATGAGTATTCTAAGAAATATGTTCTAAAAGGTAAACGCAGCCTCAAGCCTCATCAACCGGGAATGGCTAAAACAGGGGATGTGCAGCAAGGTTAGGTGGGTCATGCCCAAGTAGGAAGAGGTATACCCCTATCTAGATGTCCCTTTTATTTGGCTTTGTGGGCGGTTGGTCTGCAGCCAACTGTGGGGTTATATTGTTCGGGACTGTTCAGTAAGGAATGGTTCCGGCCTTGTGTTGCAGGGGAGTTAGGGTAGCTCCTTGGTACTGTGATCTAGGCCACGTACTGTGACGGGCGGTACCCCAGTAACCCTGCCATTGCCATTGTATGGGATCTAATTTCCAATAAGCGCCGTACGTTTTGATTGTGCCCAACTATGTTGAAATGTGAGATGTAAGCATTTCAGCTATTTCTGTATTTTACTTGAAAACCCTAGACACTATTATAATATCACTGAATTTCCTATAAAATATTTTGGTTAGCGTAAGGTAAAAACTTACCTGTATTTATGTGTGGGAAGTCTTACGTGATACCTTTATTTTAAATGATTTTCAAAGTTAAACAACTTTAACCCGTTTACTCATACCAGATCCATGTTTGACCCGGAGTTTATATTTTGTTTTCATAAACTCTTGGGTACTCAAATTTTTATAAGTAGCCAAGTGACAGGTATTCTGAGTATAGAGTTTTCTGGAGGAGTTGGAGCAGAAGACCAGACGTATGTAGCTATCTATATAGTTCCGCTATGTTAGTTAGTTTATGATATTCGAGATGTATGTTCTGACAGATATGTATATGATAGTCATGTTGTATGATATTGTATAACTCTGATGTATATATAACTATGTAATATTTATGTTGAGGTATTATATTTTATTCCATTGCACTGTGAGATTCTGATGTTGTTATTCTTTCTTTCTATTCTTTTCTATTTCTATCCCTTTCTTTCTTATTGATGACACATCTTCCTAGGCATATGAAGCCGGGTCGTCACGGTAATAAGCATGATCATAACGTAGATCATAATAAGAAATAGAGAAGAATAAGGCTTATTTTAAGACTTAGGGTAAATTAAAAAGTACAGATAGTAGGAGACAAGTACTTGTGGTCCAGTGGTTTACGACATGAGGTGAGTTGCTGCATCTTGTTGTGGTGGCACAGGTTCGATTCCCAGTGGCCACAAGTAGGAGACATGAGTGTCTGGGCACTATAAATCTCAGTCTAACCAAAGGTCAGGGCGACATAGTCTCCCTGTCCCCAAAGTTTTAGTCAAGTACTTGTGGTCCAGTGGTTTACGACATGAGGTGAGTTGCTGCATCTTGTTGTGGTGGCACAGGTTCGATTCCCAGTGGCCACAAGTAGGAGACATGAGTGTCTGGGCACTATAAATCTCAGTCTAACCAAAGGTCAGGGCGACATAGTCTCCCTGTCCCCAAAGTTTATGTCAAGTACTTGTGGTCCAGTGGTTTACGACATGAGGTGAGTTGCTGCATCTTGTTGTGGTGGCACAGGTTCGATTCCCAGTGGCCACAAGTAGGAGACATGAGTGTCTGGGCACTATAAATCTCAGTCTAACCAAAGGTCAGGGCGACATAGTCTCCCTGTCCCCAAAGTTTCCTCATACATCTCCGTGAATGCTTTCTCCTATCAGTTCCCCCTTCCCAATTCATGTCCCCTTCTCCTCCTCCTTCCAAACGTATCCCCTCCCCCTCTTCTACTCGTTCTGGCCGTCGTTTTAGGAGTATGGCTGCTGATGACAGCGTTCTTCCTGACCTTCGCTCGCCCCAAGATTTCCCCCCTCTTCGTGCTTCTGATCGGTCTCCCTCTGTTCCATTTTCTCGCCCTGCTCCGAACGAAGCTACAGCTGATGCTTCCTGTTCAACTGATGTGGCTTCGACGTCGTTTTTTTCTGGTGCGCCTCTCTCCCTACCTAAGTCTGGTTCCATTGTAAGTAACGACGTTATCTCCGGTTGCGTTTTGGGTGAACAAGTCTTGGGTGCTTTAGTTAGGGACAGTGATTTACATGGTCTGGAAGGTTTTGACAATGGCAAGGTGGACTCTGTTGTGCCAGTCAGATGCACTTCAAGTGTTTGTTATAATGCTGCAGTTGATTGTAGCACGCCATGTGTTTGTTACAATGCTTCTGTGGGAACTGGAACTATAATCAGTGTGAAAAGTTCGGCCCCCCTAATGTGTGATGCAACTCCTGTTCTACCATCAGTTTTAGTGTGTCCAGGTCCTTCCCTTGCCTGTCCCAAAGCTGGTAATGCTAGTGGCTCGTTGCAGTCTATTGTCAATGTTGTTGATGTTCCTGCGAACAAAGATATCATGCACACAGTTTCCTCTCCCGTTAATGCACAATGCCCCAAACCTGATGTCTCTTCTGTTGTTGTTGGATGTCGGCCTGCTGCTCCTTGCCCGGCTATACCCAAAACATGGTCTTCGCTTTTTAAATCCATGCCATGTAATGCGGGTGTTTATGAACCAGTTGAGTTTGACATCGTTGAAGAAAATGGAGTAATGATCCCTCCCCCCTGTGTTATGCAAGCCGGTCTGGACTTTTGGTCTGGATATGTGGTTGGATTCTTTTTGGATCCTAATCATCGTCTACATGATGCAGCAGCTGTTTGTCGTAGGGCTTGGAGACTACAGGGTGGGCTTAAAGTTAAGATGGTTGATTCCTTGTACTACCTATTGTTCTCCTCCGCGGAGGAACGTTGTCGGGTTCTTGAGTCTGAGCCTTCCTTCTTTGACGGACAGCCTTTTATTATCACCCCCTGGTCTCCGACGGTAGCTTCTGTTCGTGATCAAGTATTTTCTATCCCTGTATGGGTTTATTTCTCCCAAATTCCATCTGCTTTACAACCGTTGCTTGGCTTGAATTGGCTTGCGTGCAATATTGGTAAATTGAAGTGTTTTGACTCTAATACTGTTGCGCGTGATAGGCTTGTTTACGCCAAGGCCCTGATTGAGATATCTCCCGACAAGCCTCTTCCTACCTCTATTCCTGTCCAGCTAGCTGTTGGTCACGTGGTGGATGTTCGTGTTCGTTATGGATGGGTCCCTGATATTTGTTCCACCTGTCATTCTTTTGGTCATATTGCCTCTGCCTGCGTGCGCTCTGTTGATCCATATGCTGCTCCTAAGATCCCTCTGCCTCGGCCTCCGCTTAGAAAATGGGTTCCCAAAGCCTCTTCGGTTGCTACTGCCTCTGGACCATCACTTTCCTTAGTGAGTCCTGCTTCCCCAGATCCTGGTGATGTTCCTTCAGTTCTTCCTGCTATTCCAGATTTCTCTCTGCCGCACGTTGTTTGGGCTGAGTCTGAACATAGTTGGGTTGACCTTCGTTCTGATATGAGATTCAACCCTGTGGATGACACCTATTTTAGATATATATCTGATGATTTATTGGATCTGCGTTGCCTTTATTATTGTATTTCTGGTGACTCCTTGGTTCTTGACATCGATGGTAAGTTTGCTGAGATTAATGCCACTCTTCTAGCTGATTCTGCCTGGGACAGATCTTATGTTTACTCTTCTGACACTGACTGTTATGATCCCTCTCTTGCTGTTCTGTTTCGCCCCTTTTTTGGTCTTCTTGGGGGTGGATCTTCCGTGGTGGGCAAGGGAGATGGTGATTCTTCCTCTGCGGAGGAGAACTAGCCTTGATATATATTTCTAGTAGTAGTGACATGTCTGTCATGCTCCTGTGCTGTATTATTTTATTTCTCATTCATAGTAGCTAAGGTGTCTTTACCTTACTCCTGTACTTCAACCTTATTACGTTCGTAATAAAAGTGGTCGGTCCACTATAAAACCGTCGGCCATGCCAAAAAAAAAAAAGTACAGATAGTAAGAACAAGAATAAAGGCTTATTTAAATAATTTATCTAGGTTAATCAGCAAAGAATTAAAGTAGGACCTGTGCCAAATAGCATTCCCCTATATTTTCTATGGGTATGGTGTTTCACATAAACTTGAAGTGAAACATAAGGCACGCTTATGCTAGTAGTGGTAGTAATTGGTCAATGTAGAGATGTTCAAATCACAGGGGATTTGGACTAGGGCGCTATTAGATATTGTTTGGATGATGGGCCAGTACTGGCAGAATTCCCCAATATTTTCTATGGACACGGTGTTTCACATAATCCTGAAGTCAGACGAGAGGCATGCTTATGCGGAGTTAACGTAATAATACGACCCAATAGGTGGACCAACAGGTAGCATGAGCATGGTGGCAGTTATGCATGCGTCTTCCATTTCGGTGCTCAGTAATCACAATTAGTTCCAAGCGCTTAGTATGTGTGTCTTTCGTAGACACCATTGCCTTCTATGTAGGGAGTTATATATCGCCTAGTCCACAGTGGGTGCTTTGTGTATCATTCGTAGTTACCAATGGCTGCCATGTAGAGAGTTATATAGCGTCTAGTCCCCAGTAAGGTCTATGGAGTAGCAGGCCGATAAAAGGGTATAATTAGGATTTCAGTCTAATTATAAAATTAGGAATTCAGCCTAATCACGTAGCTATCAAAGACAAGTGTAAACAATCAAAGTTGATCTATCTTATCAACTGTAATAGTTTAATTGTATTTTCCTGTTTATCTCTTTCGTATTTCCTTTGTCTCCTTTTGTATATATTAGAACTATTGAAGAGTCTATTACCTTTACGCTTAAAAATTCTAGTAGTTACTATCAATCACCTGACCTTTAGTCTGACCCACTCTATTTTTCCTTTTTCCGCCATAGGCAGTCAAGTGTGAGGGCTGTAGATTGCGGTTGTTTGGAGGATTTTGGGAGAAGATCTCTACCATGTATTTCTTTTATTCTAGCTTTAACTCTTTCTGTGTATTGGCTTATTATGAGGAATATTATGTACTCTAATTTTGAGACTATGAATTTTAATTTCATGAGACATTTTGGTTTTGAGACATGTATGTTATATTTAGTATTTGACTTGTTTGGTTTATGAGCAATCATGAAGCTTTTGTTTTAAATAAGTATTATTTTAATTTCCTCTGTTTTACTTGTTTTTGTCTTGCGAATCTTAGTCTCTGTTTGTTTCAGTTATACCTACAATGCACCATGCCTTTAATGTGTCCTGTTGGTTATATTAAGGAGTGTGGGTGTTTCACTTGGTATTAGAGCCTATGATTACAGGATTCCTAAAAATTTATTTTAAGAATAAAGTATTTTCCAAACTAACTTGTTTTAAAAAATATTTTTCAAAAAAGAACTCTTAGGAATTCTTTTAAAAACAAAGTATTTTTATAAAAATCCCTTCATAAGTCATGTTCAATCTTCCTTTGACTCTTTCATAAACAATCTCTTTCTTTTCGTAGAATGGATGATGCCCCGAACCTTCCGAGTATATTCCAGTACCAGCCTGATTTCGTTGGTAGTTACAAGCCACGACTCCACAGGTGCACAGGCCAGTGCCTAATCCTATACCAGTGGGTGGGAACCCCATCAACCTACCTGCCACCATCAATTTCTCTAAGTTGTGTGAGGATTTTGCGAGTTTGGATGGAAAGACATTTTTTGGCAGGGAGACTTTTGTGGAAGTGAGATCTTGGCTTAGGGACACCGAGTGGATATTTGGCGTATCAGGTTTGGAGGACCAGCAATGGATTCAGCTAGCCTCTTGGCAGTTGAAAGAGGAGGCTTCTTACTGGTGGAAGGCTGTTGAGTTGAAAGGAAGAGAAGTATGTTGGCATAGGTTTAGGCAGAGGCTTGAGAGGAAGTTTCTGTCTCAAGTTGAAGAGAGTGTTCAACTAGAGAGGTTTATCAATTTAAATCAAGGGAGTTTATCCATCAAGGAATGCATCAATCAATTCAATGAGCTATCGCGGTTTGGTATGGAATTAGTGAACACGCTGCATAAGAAAGCAATGAAGTTTACGAAGGGATTGAATCAACCCCTTCAGGGATTATTATTGACCCACGCACTGAAGGGAGCTACTTATGAGTCTTTAGTTGAGATGGCGCTTATGTCGGATGCGGTTAAGGAAGGAGAGTCTATAGAAGTGGTTAAGTCAGAAGGTCCAAAGAAGAAGTGTGGAAAAACTACAAGGATAAGAAAAAAGATGATAGCCCTCTAAGCAGAATAAGAAGGGATCGAAGTGCAATAGCTATAGGATTCTTGGACATATCCTAAGGATTGCAAAGGGAAAAGATGAAGAGAAAGTGCTTCAACTACGGGCAGCCCTGTCATATAAGTAGGAGTTGTCCCTAGAGAGCTGGTCAGGGAGCGAGTGCACCAGTCACACAGATTTAAGCATTAGACGTGGCACCTTCCAGTTGCATTCCAAATAAAGGTAGGAAAGTGATAGATGAAGGTTTGATTTCTATATCTGATTTTCCCATTCGAACTTTATTCGATTCTAGAGCATCACACTCTTTTATTTCTAGTTCTCTTGTCAATTATTGGCACTTAGACATTTTATTGGTAGTGAACTCCATCATTGTTTCAAACCCTATCGGTGGATCAACACACTTGTCTATGGTTTGTAGGGGTTTGAAAATTTATATCCTAGGCATAGGATTTGACTGTGATGCCTATGTTTTGGGATTTTCGTGGTATGGAATGATCTTGGGTATGGATTGGCTATCAACATATGGAGCTATTTTAGACTGCAAGACGAGAGTCTTTAGATTACAGACTTGAAGTGGTAGGGCTCTTGAGGTATCTTGCGATCTGCAAGGGTCGGCCATGTTAAGCTTTCTTTATTCCCACGATTCATCTTCAGTAGAGTTTGATTTTGTTCCTATCGGCGGAGGTTCTCCAGAAATTTTTGAGGAGGTTAGAGGACTGCCCCTAAGAGCAAATTGACTCCAAAATTTATTTGACCGAGAATGCTAAGCCAATGGTGTTACCTGTGAGGCACATGGAAACTAGGGAGAGGAAAGATTGAGCAAACAAGTGACTGAGCTTTTGGAGAAGGGTTTTATAAGAAGGAGCATATTGGAATGGAGAGCACCATTCGTCTTCGTTACTAAGAAGGATGGTTCTCTTCGACTTTGTGTTGATTATAGAGAATGAAATAAGTTCACCAAGAAGAACCGATATCCACTCTCAAGGATTGGTGATCTTTTTGACCAGTTAGTTGGCTCTTCGGTTTTCTTCTAGCTTGATTTAGCTATGGGATTCCATCAACTTAGGGTCGACGATGAAAGTATAGACAAGACTGCGTTTGGTATTCTAGACGGACTTTATGAGTGGTTGGTTATGCCTTTTGGACTATCCAATGCCCTAGCCTACTTTATTGACTTGATGAGCCGCGTCTTTAGAGAAGTCCTAAATAAGTTAATTGTGGTATTTTTGGATGATATCTTGATATTTTCCAAGAATATGCATGCTTTTTATTTAGAGGAGGTTCTTCGCACACTTCGTAGTCATCATTTGAGAGTTAAGTTTTCGAAGTGTCACTATTGGAGAGAGGAGGTACGTTTTTTAGTGCATGTGGTCTCGAAGGAAGGTTTGCTGTTGACCCCGCTACGATGATAGCTTGGAAGGCCCCTAAGAATGTCACTGAAGTTAGGAGCTTTCTAGGGTTGGCTGGCTATTTTAGGAAGTTCATTATAGAATTTGCTAAGATTTCTACACCACTCACGCGCCTTACTAAGAAGAATAATGTTTTTGTGTGGGACGTTGATTGTGAGGATTCCTTCACAAAGCTTAAGAGAGCCCTTACAAGTGTTCCAGTGTTAGTTCTACTTGATGGAGATAAGCCTTTTACTGTATACACTAATGCATGTGGGACAGCCTAGGAGCGGTGTTGATGCAAGAAGGAAGGGTGGTATGTTATGGTAGTAGGCAATTGAGGACGCGTAAGAAGAACTATCCTACCCACGATTTGGAGTTGGCCGCTATAGTTTTTGTACTCAAGTCTTGGAGGCACTAATTGCTTGGAGAGAGGTTTGAGCTTTTCACCGACCACAAGTCATTGAAGTACCTATTCTCGCAGAAGGGCTTGAACTTGAGGCAACAGAGATGGATGGAGTTTTTGGCCTCGTATAATTTTGAGATTGCTTATACCTCTGGCAAGGGTGATATGGTTGCGGATGCATTGAGTAGAAAGAAAGAAACACTTAGTCCTTTGTTCTTAGGGTGGAGGAGATTGGAGTTTATTTCCACTTTTGATTTTAAGGCCTCTACGGACATTATCCTTGGATTTTTAGCGACATTAGACGTGAGGCCCATCCTTATGGATCGGATTGGTTCGAGGAAGCAAGGAGATTCAGAAATCATGGACATTGGATAGAATTAGCCAAAGAGAGGTCTCTAGACATCTCTAACGTTATTCCATAGATAGCAAAGGGTGGCTTAGGAGAGATGGAAGGCTTTGTGTTCCACGTGCTAAAATTTGTTGCGAGTGGTTTTGGAGGAAGCATACCATTCTGATATGACTATTCATTTGGGTAGTGATAAAATGTATTGAGATATGAAGAGGATGTTCTATTGGAATGACATGAAGAAGGACGTGGCAGAGTTTGTGGCTAAGTATCTCATATGCCAAAGGGTAAAGGCAGAGAAGCAGAAGCCCGACGGACTACTTCATCCCTTAGATGTGCTAGAGTGGAAGTGGGATAGTATTTCTATGGATTTTATAGATTATTTTCCCCATTTTAGGAAGGGAATACTAGCATTTGGGTTATTGTTGATTGATTGACCAAGAGTGCCAACTTCATTCCAGTTAAGAGCAAGCGCACATCATCATATTTGGCATCCCTTTATGTTCAAGAGATAGTCCGACTTTATGGAGTCCCTTTTGGTGTGGTGAGTGATAGAGAATCCATTTTCACTAGTGACTTTTAGAGAAGCTTACAAGACACGCTAATGATGCAACTTAGGTTGAGTACAACCTATCATCCCCAGGCGGACGACCAAACGGAAAGGGTTAATAGAGTGCTTAAGGATTTGTTGAGAATGTGAATTTTGGACTTTGGAGGAAAATGGGAAGAGCATCTTCCATTGGTTGAGTTTGTTTATATCAAGCAACCATAGGAATGACACTATTTGAGGCTTTATATGAGAGACCTTGCAAGTCCTCTTCGTGTTGGGTGGAGGCTACAGAGAAGTTGCTACTTGAACCTGACATGGTGAGGGAGACATCAGAGAGAGTGGATTTAATTTGGCGAAGGATGATGACAGCCCAAGATAGGAAGAAATTTTATGTGGATTAGCGGAGGAGAGATATTGAGTTCGAGGTTGGTAGTTTTTGTCAAAGTATCCACACTTAGGAAGGTGGTAAGATTCGGATCGAATGGAAAGTTAGCCCGCAGATTTGTTGGACCATTCCCTATCATGGAGAGAGTTAGGAAGATGGCTTACCGAGTGAAGCTACTAGAGAGGCTTGCAGGTGTGAATGACGTTTTCCATGTTTCACACTTACGAAAGTGCTTACATGACTCAAAGGAGGTTGTAGAGCACAGTCAGTTAGAGGAGGTGGAAGTAGAAAAGGAAGAATCTGTTTGGCGTATCCCCATGAAGATTGTTGGAAGAGACATCAAGCGATTAAGGAATAAGGAGGTTCCGCTAATGAAGGTGCAGTGGGGGGATGATGTTACAGACGCCACTTGGGAAGCTGAAGAGAAGATTCATACTTCCTTTCCTCATCTTTTCGATAGTAAGTTTTTAGAATTTCCTATTTACATCTTTAGTTTTGAATAGATTCTTTCCTTTATTATCCTTTGGGAGGGTAAAACATAGGATTTAAACTATGGATGGTAGGATTGGATGTAGACATGTTATTAGAACATGTTATGAATGATGTATGCTAGTGAGTGCAAGTTTTTGCTAGTGGATGCTAATGGAAGCATATAGGTACAATAAGCACTATTATTCTTTAGGGATCGGCCCAATAAGGACACTAGAGCATATGCACATGGATGCATGCACATTTTTTATTCTAATTTGATGGTTGCTATAAATGGATGTTTAACACATGATTGTTGCATTTGGATGATGTATGCAACACGCATACAGAACAATCAGTTATCGTTAGGGAATTTTTGCATTCATTTGGATACATGGCATGGACATAATTGCAAAAAAAGAGGTCAACTGAATCGGTGGACTACCTAATTTTATGCGTTAGTTCGTGACATTGACACTACACTAATGGCATAAGTATCATAAATCACATTATAAAAACTTAAGGAAAATGGATGTAATGGGTGATGATTGAGTAGTTGGTCGTAGAACTTGGATGAAAACTTTTATTTCGTTCTTCTATCCTTAGAGATTTCAGGGATGAAATCCTTTAAGGAGGGAAGAATGTAACAACCAAAAATTTTAACCCGCAATAATTAATTAATTAACTTTGAGAGATTATCATAATTGAGCCACGGGAGTTGAACCAATGTGTCCATGTTAATTTTCTGGTCAATTTCCATACATAGAACATCAGAACCCGAGCTAAAATGAACGAGATATGAAATAAACAAAATAAGCAGGAATATATATATATATATATATGGGTCAGGTCGACCGGCCGGTCGACCTGGGTAAAAGGGCGATCGCCCCGCCCATGTTCAGGAAGGATGAAATTTTTTCTTCGTTCCATTCGTCCCAAAGGCTTCCTATGACGTGTTTTGCGTTCTTTATTTCAATCCGATCCTTCTATTCTTGCATCCGATGGTTCCTATTCAGCCTGTGACGTGGTTGCATCCTATTCAATCCACAAATCCAACCGCCTGAGATCAACTTCTACCTTTGTAAATAGAACCCTAGGCCTAAATTTTTTTCATATTAAGATTTCTCCAATTGGGTTCACCTATTCAGAAAGGACCCTAAGCGGAATAATTTTTCTTCATCTTAAATAAAAATATTTAACAACCCTAAGTGGATCCGTAAAGGCTAAATGGAAGAGCTAAGGACCAAAGGTGATTGATTGTAACTATTTTAATTTTTTTTTAAGTAATTTAAAATAACAGGGTTTCCAATAGTTGTAATTTTACTACAATTTTTGAAGTAACCTTTCAGTTATTTATTTACAGTTTTTAGAATTATTTTCAGTTAATTTTAGTTTATTTCTAGCTTTTCCATGTGTTTACAGTTTATTAATAGTATTAGTTTATTTACTATTATTTATGCATTCTTTACAGTTATTTACTATTATTTACTGTTATTTATGGGTTTCCTTCTATTTTTAGTTTTCTTTTATTTCTCCTTCTTCTTCTTCGCATATGGATTAGGATAGAATTAACGCGAAATTGGATTAAATTATAAGAACTCTGAAATAATGAAACATAGGATGTAAATTATAATGACTAATATAAATGGAGTTGGACTAAAATTATGCCTAATTATGATATTAATTAGACTAAAGGGAGCTATGTATCATCTAGTCCATAGTGGGTGCTTTGTGTTTCTTTCGTAGTTACCATTGGCTGTTGTGTAGGGAGTTATATAGCTTCTAGTCCGTTGTAAGGTCTATGGAGCAGCAGGCCGATCAAAGGGTAGAATTAGTATTTCAGCCTAATTATAGGATCAGGAGTTCAGCCTAATTATAGGATTAGGTATTCAAGCAGCTATCAAAGACAAGTGCAAACAATCAAAGTTGACATATCTTGTCAATTGTTATAGTTTAATCGTATTTTTCAGTTTATCTCTTTCCTATTTCCTTTGTTTCCTTTTGTATATACTAGAACTATTGAAGAGTCTATTACCTTTACTTTGCTTAAAGATTCTAGTAGTTACTATCACTCACCAGATTTTTAGTCTGACCCGCTCTTCTATTTTCCCTTTTTTACCCCATAGGCAATCAAGGGAGAGGGCTATAGATTGCGGTTGCTTGGAGGATTTTGGAGAAGATCTCTACCATGTATTTCTTTTATTCTAGCTTTAACTCTTTCTGTGTACTGGCTTATTATGAGGAATTTTATGTACTCTGATTTTGAGACTGTGATTTTTAATTTCATGAGACATTTTGGTTTTGAGACATGTATGTTATATTTAGTATTTGACTTATTTAGTTTGTACGAAATTATGAAGCTTTTTTCTTAAATAAGTTTTATTTTAATTTTTTTAGTTTTTACCTATTTTTTTCTTGTGAATCTTAGTCTCTGTTAGTTTCAGTTATACTCACAACGCACCACGCCTTTTAATGTGTCCTAGTGGGTATAAGGAGTGTGGGGTGTTTTTGAGGTCGCTTTTCTTCCTCCGACGCGGGAAATTAAATTCCGCTTCGATCTTATTCCTAGAGCTAGACCTATGGTCCTTCTACCCTAACGAATGGTTTCTATGAATGGTTGGTCATATCCTTTGGATTAACCAACACACCTACCTTCTTCATTGATCTCTTGGATCGCATTTTCCGCGATGTTCTCATCCAGTTTGTCCTGGTTTTCGTTAGTGGTATTCTTGTCTTTTTCGAGCCTCGGTTGAACTGGTTAAGGTCACCCACGATCAATATAAGTCTATCCATTTTTTCTCTTTTGTAATTTAATTATCTTATCTTCCTTTTGAGCTATCTTTGTTGTTAGAATTCTATTTGATTTGGATTCCTCTAAATTTGAATCTTTATTCTGGTCTTAGTATCCATTCTCGAATCGTCCTATGAGAGAACGTATTCATAATTAATATAAATGATTTATATTGTGTTATTTGAGTTGCTAAGTTGATTTGGGTTTTAGACGGATTCGTCTGGCCAATGCTATCGATAGGAATTCCATGCACTTGAACATGGAAAATGACATAATTTGCTTTTAAAATTAATAAATGAAATAATTTTACATATGATTATACTTATATATAAAGGAATAATTTTCTAGAATTAAATAGTTAAATGTATTAGTTGTTAGAAATAATAATACTAGATTATTATTTATTATTTTGTCAATATTTCTAAACCATCGACTATTGTTGTATGTTCCACGAATTTTATAAATGTGGTTTATAAATCTAGTTTGCAAATGAAATAAATTCAATTTAAGAAATTGAGAATTAAAATTCTGGTACTTTTCAAAAAAATTGGATTTTAAAAGTTTTGAAATATATTATTTGAAAGTTTTTTCGAATGGAAATTGTTTTCAAAAGATCTTTATAAGAAGTAAGTCAATACTCTTCTCTTTATCGCTGGAAAATAATTTAGATAATGATTGTAGCGTCATTGACATTCATTTTCGAGTTTTAAACTGGAGAAACCAATTAGTAGCTTTGCTACATTTTGTTTTGGAAGGGATTTGATTTGAATTTCCTAAATATGATTTTATATATATGTGTGTGTGTGTGTGTGTTTGTGTGTGTGTAATTATTTCAAATTGCTTTGGAGGGAAAACAGAAATATAATTCTTAAATTCTATGTTAAATGATGGTTTTAAATTATTGAAATGAAGCAATAAAAGGAATTTTTTTGAATTGGAGTGTTTAAAATGAGAATTGAAAATTTAAATAACTTGATACAGTTGAACTAGGATAAATTAATTCGTATAATACTCAATTGCATTCGAAAAACATTAATAAAAACTTACCTAGAAAAGTTGAACGTAGTAAGAATATGATATTGAATAGTATGCAAATTAAATATAAAAGTAATAAGACGTCCAAAATGAAGTTTTGACAAGGGAATCAATAAATATAAAAAATTAGTGGTTATAATAAATGTCTATACACTTAACCTATGATAAATAGAATGTAAATGAAATAAATTGAATAATAAAAAGAAATGCTTTTGAGTAAATAAATATAAATCTAAGCAGCTAAACAGGTAAAATTCATATATTGGTAAACAACGGGTAAATTACAAAGAATAGTCGAAATTGAATTATACGTGGAATTAACTTAAGTGTAGTCAAATGGACTGAATAAATGAGGTTATTAAAATAAAATTTGTTATGAAAGAAAATTTTGTAAAAAATGTTAATAAATGGAAAGCAAACAAACTGAATGAAATACGTTGAATTGAAATCAACCAAATTTGAATACAATGAATGTTGATTGATTAAATGAATAGATGAATTGAAACCGAAATTGCTGAATATTAATCAATTTAGAAACTAATTAAATGTATATGATTTTAAATTTATTGTAATTCCTGGTATTATGTATTTTGAATCTATTTTTCCTCTTTATTGCATCTATTCTCCTATCTTGTTCCTTTTTGGGGACGAAAAATTTTAAGTGGGGGAGAGTGTAATGACCTGGAAAATTTAACGGTTTTAATAACATAATTAATTGAAAATTTCTTGAAATTAAACAATTAAATTTTGCAATGAAAATTTGATATTGGGAATGGTCTATTTTAACGTAGCAAATGATAAATTTTCATTTGTAAATATAAAAGTTAGTTCAGTTGTATAATTTTCAATTTTAATTTAAAATCAATTAATTTGATGAAATTAAAATGTTTACGAAATCTGAATATTTTTATATTATAAAAATGTAAATCATTTTCTGATAAAGACGAAATTTGGACTGTTGTAGCCCCATTTATCTTATTTGTGGCATTTTAGCAGTAGTTTCGTTGGCGAATGTCGACTTTTGATGCGTTGATCGTATCGCTGATATTTGTGTATGATCCTATTCGTCTCATCGTGCTGATCTCCATAGTTATTCATTCCTATGATTCGGCGTCCGGTTCGCGATGGCATCAGCGAAACAGTTAACCATATTCGTACTCAATTTTGGAGTAATTTGGTTTTCAGTAACCATTCAATTTTCACCGTTTTAAAAAATGTCTACTTTGTATTCCTGGCTATTCAACTTCCGACTTTTTATTTCCGACCATTTCAGTGTTTGTTGGTTCAGTTTTCCCCTTCATTTCACTGTGCTCCGTGTGTTCTATATATTAAATAATAGTAAAGCATAAGATTTTCTAGTTCTCTCCTTGATTATAGGAATTTTTTCTCTTCTCCTTAATTCTCACTTTAGATATTTTATTTTCAAATTATTTAATTTATTACTTTACATTTATTTTACTAATTCTCTTCTATTATTTTACATTTTGGTACATGTATTCTAAAGTTTATATAATTATTTACATATAATTTATCAACTACTTTCTAATATTTTATATTTAAGTCCGCACATTTAAGTTAATTAAATAATCCAAAATTTAAGCTATTTAAATCAATTCATTTAATATTTCTTATAAATACCAAAGAACGACAATTCAAATATGTATAACGCTTAAACAACTAAACCATAATATTAATCTTTCATTCAACTATAAAGATATATAAATCACATAAACCAATAATAAAAAATTGTAGTTAATTTATTTCAATAAATTTATCATACGTTTCATTTCTACTTTAACTTCAAATACCTACATTTAAAATTACCATAATTATTCACAAAATTTACCTCACTTTTCTTCTAATATTTTACTTTTCACCCTATATGTGTCAATTAATTATGTGATCTAAATTTAAACTAATTAGATAAATCCAACTAACTAATATTCGCTAATTCGTTTACTAATTTATGAAAATATCAATATGTGCACCATATTCATATCAACAAAATTTAAAAAAATGGTTAATGTAAAGATATCTAAGTTATATAACTTAAAGAACTTAAAGTGAATACGTAAATAATAATAATAAATCCTTTTTCACATTTCTCTCAATAAATTTATCATGAAATGCATTACAAAATTATATTTTTTGTACTCCGAATACCTACATTATATATTTTCTATAATCATTTACAGCCTCCCCTCAATTCCTTTACAATATTTTACATTTAAGGTCATATATTGTAATCAATTACATAAATTTAAAACTATTTAAATAATTTCACTATGTAATTTTTCACTGATTTGTCAAATAAGTATGATCAATATGAATCATATTCATATTAACAAAAATGATGAAAAAATTCATTCAAATATATAAAGACATCAATCACATAACGTAAATTATATTCATAAATAATAATTACAAGTTTAAAGTTTTATTTATTTATATCAATATGTGTATCATGAATTACATGGTAAAACCCTTTTTTAACGTCAAAAACCTATATTTTGAATTTATCCAATTAGTTACAAAACACTTCACAATATCACCTACCATTGTATACTAAAGTCGATATTTTAAAATTAATTATGTGATCTTGAATTTAAATTATTTAAATAAATTCAATTAATAAATTTTTGTTAATTCATCTAATAAATGCTAAGATATAACGGTTTCAACATGTATACCATATTCATATCAGGCGCAAAGGTGATAAAATTAGTTTTTCATTTAAATACAAAGATATATAAGTCACCTAACATAAATAGTATGCATAAGCAATATTTCCATATTCAATATATTATTCATAAATCTAAATTTTTTATATTGTATTACACTGAACAATTCTGTTTTTAGCTTCAAATACGTACTTTTTAACATTTTTACAATTATTTCCTAAAACACCCTCAATTATGTTCTATTATTTTATATTTAAGTCCATGTATTCAAACTACTTACGAAATCTCAAATTTAAATAGTTTCAATGAATAGTTATCTAATGCATCATAAAAATATATGTCCATTTTAACACATACATGCTCACATTGTGGAAAATTGTAAGACTATATTTTTATTCAACTATAAAGATATATAAATCACATAACATAAATTATGTACATAAACATCATAAAAAATTAATTTGTAAATAAGTTATAATTCCTTTATATTAAGAATTTATCATACATTATATTACAAAATTATGTTTTAGCTTCAATATATCCACATCGAAGTTATACAATTTTTTATAAAATTCCTCTCGATTCTTCCTATCGTTTATTTTCAAGTCCATATATCTAAACTAATTACATAATTTTGTATTTGATTTAAACAAATTTCATTAAATAATATTTTTCAGTTCATCTAATAAATTACTAACATACGTCAGTTTCAACATGTATGTTATATCCATATTAACAAAACTGAATAAATTACTTTATTATTATATATATGTGTGCGCTCATGCGTGCTATACAACATAAATTATACACAAACATAATACCAGTTTTAATTTATAGTTCATTTATTTCATTAAATTTATCATACATTATATAACAAAGTTCTTATTTTAACATTAAAGATATAATATTATATTTTACAATATTATCGTGTGCAACGCACGGGTTACACACTAGTTTGAAAAAAATTATAGCTTTCATATATATAGTTTGCTTAAAACACGTGTCCTCTTCTCTTTGATTTATTCTGTCTTGAACAGAAGCAAATATTAGAGACATATGTATGTTGCTCCTCTTTGTAAATTTTTTTTAAAAGTAATACGTTTACTACCTTATTTTCATGCAACTGTTCATCCTCCACTTTGTTGCTTGACTGAAACCATGCATTCCCATGCGCCTCCACTCTCTCATCACCAGCCCAGCCGATCTCACACATTACCTCGCCTGCAAACAACGCCAGACTCCACCAATGAGCTTACACCTTCCGCCATCACCAAAGATCCAAACCCGTATACCTTCCTCCTTACTCGCTTTTTCTCCACCGCTCCAAACTAATGGCCTTGCCTCTTTACTGTCCACAACTACCGCTACCCAGACCGCTTTTCCATGAATACCCTAGAACCCACGAAGCAGCAGCCACCGAGCAACCCACCGGCCCACCTTTCTCCTTTTTCGATAGCCATCCTATCATCTCTTACATCCCTCCAAACCTAACCTGCTTCAGCACCGTTTAAAACACCATGCACAACCCACGAAACAAAAAGTTGAAAAACATATACATTCGATTGTATGTGATGCACGTCCCTCACTTTCCTCCTACGTGTAAATCCAGACCCGCCTGCCACTAGCAGCCAACCAAGCAACCTCCGACCTGCCTTTCACTTGTTTCCTCCCATTTCTACATGGGAAATTTTAAAAATGTATATTTTATTATAAAAAGAGAAGTGTTATACATATGTATTATAAAGTTTGTTCTGTTGTTCTTCTAAAAAAAGGCAATAAGGTATGTATATTATTATATATACATATACATACATATATTTTGTTATATCAACTCATGTATGTAATCGTACTTGGTATGTTATTCCTTTGCTTCACAATTATACTTTGTATGTTAGTACTTTGTAATAGCTTTAAAATGTATCCACATGGTTAAAAGTATATGTATAAAAATTGTTTGAAGCATTTACTTGAATTATGTTAATATCTTTAAAATAAATTTTTGTGTGATAGCGTTAAATATACATATGTAATGTTTAAAAAAATATGTGTGAATTCTGAAAATATGGGTTTTAATAAAATATTGATCTTTAAAATATAATACGAAGTTTTATTTTAAATAGGCATTTTAAGCTGAATATTGACTTTTAAGAAGAAAATATGTATATTTTGTTCAATCAAACTCCAGCTATTGATTTATTATTCATTAAATTCTAGTTATCTATCTCGCCGCTGTCCAGAATTTGTCGCAGCAGTTTTGCTTTCATTCGTGCTTATCCATGCCTGCCGCTTCGTACTCTTTGTCTTTTCGCTAGCGCCGAAAGGTGAGCAATCACCCACGATTAACATTCATATATTTAGTAAATTCAATTCATATGAAATGACGATTGAAATATGTTGTTAAATTTAAATTGCTAGTTATTTAATTGTTAAATATGACCTGTTATTATTTCACTACACCAAATAAGTGGTTTTGCAACATTTTATATCTGTCAATTGCTAACACTTATAAATGTCACAGACCACTAACAGTAAAAAAAGTGTTAGGATACCTAAAAAGTGTTAGTAAAAATAAATAGTCTTCTGCATTAATTTTGCCAACGCATATAAGTGTTACAACAATCGGTAAAAATGTAAATAATTTAATAACAAAAGGAGTCTTTTGTAATTTGTAAATACGATCCCTTTTCCCACGCTTGCCCATTCCTAAACAGATTTTGGCCTCCTAAAATTTAATTTAGGGTTTGCTCTTCCTCACAAAAAAAACCAACGTCCTTCTTCTTCCTCAATCGCACTGAATTAAATCCAGGCCCAGAAATTATTTCAGCCGCTCCCAAGCCTATTTTCTTTCCACTATGTTTTAGAATCCTCCTTCTTCCTCAATTGCAAACCCAATACCTATTTAACTCTTCAGCTCGATATCTTGCCCTAATTCCTTCTATCTAAATCATGACTCGTATTTAAAAAATATCGAGCAGAAGCAACCAAGAAGAGAGAGACGTGGTCGCAAGTTGCTCTACTCCGGTGGCACCATCGGCATCCAAGGAGGAGGAAAGTGATGCGTGCGCTTGCGATCAAGAGACAGTAATGCGCTGCAACGTGAATGGCGATGTGGGTGAATTTGTGGCGGCATGGATTCAGGTAGCGTGTGTGATGTGGAGTATGTGCGATTTTCTGGTGGCAGCAGGCTGGAGATGTGGTGTCTAAACTGACTAATCAGCTGCCCTTGCCGACCTTTTTTCCAGTTTGATTTGAATAACAGGAAAATTCTAGCTCATTTTCCAATTCGATTCTTCAAATTCAATTGCAATCAGTGGGTAATCCTACGTCTTTTTTACCGTCGCTACCATGGTAAGATGATCTCCCCAACTCAAACTCAAAGGAATTCACAAATTCATATTTGAGGTTATAGTTTGTTGGTTTTATCTTCTTACTGAATTTCATGTTTTGATAGAACTTTTCTTTCTTGTTGAATTTTACTTAGCATCTTTATTTTGCACTACTTGATTTTGTTCAATATTTAATTTTGCGGTTAATTTGACAAGTACTCGAATTTTGTACACAGCTTGAATTTTGCTTAATATACTTCCATAGATGTTAAACATTGCTTAATATCTTTTTCAAATGCTAATAATGCCTTATTTTACCGATAATGCCTAATATCAGTTTGGAAATGCTATATACAGTTCGAACTGTCATATAGATCAATTGTATTTCAAATAAGGTTATAATTTGTAGGTTTTCTCTTATTTTGCATCAATGATTATATTTCTTGTTAGTAAGGAAGAAAAGATAGATTTCATTGCATGAAAGAAGGTATGCAAACTTAGATGTGAATAAACATGCATCAACACATAGTGCTATGTTTAAGGACAAGACTAAATGTATGCATAATTTATAAAATAATGTTCTTCAACTTACACGCAATAAAAATCAACCGAAATAATTCGAAGAATAGAAAATTAAAATCAACGCTAATTCCCCGACAAAGGGGCCAAAAACTTATTTAACGGCGGAATATCTGGACTGCCTATACATATTTTTCATGCATTTTCCTTTTTAGAATATTTCCTGCGTAATCAGTTCCTCATATGCAAATGCATCATCTGGATTATTATCTGCTGTCAGCAATTTATCATTATAATATATATTTCCAGTTTACTCACTGTATCAGTATCTTATTCTCTTGTTTTGTTCCAAGTTTCCAGATTTTGTTTAATTCTTCTAAATTATGTTATAAATTTCTAAATACCACTGCCCTAAGTAAAATCTAATAAGATGAGCACTACATAATCTGTTGCCATATGCCAAATATTGATATATCTGGAATGTATCCCCTTTCCTTGAGCACCTTGTGAATGTAGTTTAATGATGATATGGTTGTGATCACTAAGTCCTGATGTACTGGTTGTAGCTATGAAATCTTGGAAATGTTGCAGAAAGGTGTCATTGATTAATACTTTGTCTATACGTATGGATACCCCATTTTATCTTCATGTAGTTTGATTAACATGTATTTTGCATACTAAGTGCTGATGTAGTTCGATTAACATTGCATACTAAGTTTGCGAATTCATAAATACAAAAAAAATTAGAACCTGAGTTGTAACTCAGTCATTAACCTTTTGATTTTGAAGGTATAAGTTTTATCGAGTGTTATATTAAATGCAGGAACTTGAAGAAGGATGCTTTGGATTGTTTTATTGGACGTTGAAGAATATTCAAAACCATTAGAGTTTGGAGTGGATGATCAGGAATGGTTAGGTTAACCGTAAGTTAAATTTTAAGTGTATTTTGAAATATTTTTTTGAAGCTTATGTTGTAATAATATATGAATATATGACATTGTGGTATTTTAGATATGTAAATAATTGTTTATGATATATTATACTACATTTGCAAAAGGTTTAAACTTTGCATTGAATATGTATGATGAATTATTTGTGATATGGAACAATTATTTGCAGTGTGTTTATATTTAAACTTTGCGTTTAAGTTTTGGTGTATATATATATGTATGTATGTATGTATGTATGTATGTATGTATGTATGTATGTATGTGTGTGTGTGTTACTAAATAATCATTTTTCAACACTTATAAGCATTACATGTATTTCTATACCAACACATATAAGTGTTACCGTATATTTCGTTACTAACACTTATAAGCGTTACCGTATATTTCGTTACCAACACTTATAAGCGTTACCGTATATTTAGGTAGCAACACTTATAAGTGTTAGTAATACGTATGTTTGTAACACTTATAAGTATTACAAATTTGGCCGCTCCATTCCTCACATTCCATTAGTAACACTTAAAAAGTGTTACTGAAATTATTTGAAACACTTATAAATGTTAGAATTTGCTTGTTTTGGTGTAGTGTGCATTAGTTCACTAATGTTAATTGACAGTATTGACACCAATAACATGTTATAATATGTTATATTGTCAACCATGATATATGCCTGTTGTTGATGTGTTATATTATTATCATATTTATTCTCACTCTACAAGTTCCTTGTTAGTTTAGAAATCCCTATGGGTTGAAATGATACATACCTGAACGATCTTATAGATTAAGGGAAAATCATTATGGGTTGAAATGATAAACCCAAGCAATTTTCATTGATTTTGAAATTTTGGGATTACGGGTTGAAATGATATACACACGTATATATAAAATTTAAATTACGGATTGAAATGATAAATATCCATGTCACTTGACCATAGGGTAGAAAATTATATACGAACACTGTTAGTCTATTTTTTAAAATGATTTCCAAAGTTTTGAAGGAAATATATGGGTTTAAATAAATACTGAATTTTAAATATAATATAAAAATTTATTTTTAATATATGTGTAAATTTTAGATTATTAAATTATATATTTAGAAATTTTAAATTGATAAGTTAATTTTGAAATTATAAATTTTAAGATTTTACTTATAGTTATATTATTTTAAATATGTATAAAATAAGATTTAATATGAAATAAATTTAATACAATAAAATTAAAAAAATAAATTTAGTTAGTATATATAATATGTTTAAGTATTTATTTAAGTTTATATTAATATTTTAAAATAGATTTTTGTGATAACTTTAATAAACTTAATTTTGAAACGATAAACTGAAATTGATTTGAAATTTTATTTGTTTAATAATTATATTTAATAAGAATTGCTGTGAACTTATTAATCTTGAGATTTTGTAGATATGATTTTTATAGCTTGATAACTAGATTTTCGATTAAAGGTGATTCAACGAATATTTCGAATTTAATTGAAATTGAAATTGAATATTTAATTTAATTTACATTTGAAATTTCAGATTTTATATAAATGCTTATAAATGGTGATTTGGTGGATATATTAGGACTAAATATTTTGAAATTAGCTATTCAATTATTGATTTTATTTAAATTTGTAATTGGAGATTCTATTTAAATGATATTAAAATGATTAAGTGAATATTTTCAATTAAATAAAATTAAATGTTGGATTTTTAAATATAAATGAAAGTTATCAAAATTGAATTATTGTAAATGTTGAATATTTAAATTTTTAAACCAACTGGATTGAAGTTGTTTAAATATATAGTTTAAACCTATATTTGAAATCGATAAATTAAAATGGTTTTACTGAGAATTTAAATTGAATTGTAATTTATGATTTGAGATTGATTTAAATTGAATTTTGGACATAAAGTTAATTTGAATCGATTTGTTAAATTAGAGGTTTTGAAAGTGATATGATTTCGAACGTAATATGATATAAAATTGGTTTTGAAAGTGATATCATTTCGAAAGTGAATATGATTTCGTAAGTGATATGATTTCGAAATGCATGTGATATTTTGATATGAAGTATGATTTATTTTCAATTTAAACGACCATGGTGTGAAATAAACATTTGGTTATTAAAGAGACTAGGATCATAATTGTCATACTCTCTGCCAATATCGAAAACCACTTTAACAACTGTGTACGAGGTGGAGATTCCAGAATAAAGTATGATGGTTTGGTAATGATTCTATATGAAGTATTAACACAGCCCTGGCTCCCGCTAGTCCGCTTGATGTGTCTAAAACAAGAGCTATACCTGGGCCAAGTGAGGTCGCACCTCCAATCAGGCACATTTCTTCGATACCATTCTATTTACTTTGTGATTTGATTGGGTGCACCTTTAATTTTGAGAGTGTGCTCAAGGTGGGCAGTAGTAGCTGTAATGCATTACCACCAGCCCGGTTCTGCAAAACGGTAGAATCATACCTTAGGCATTGCCTCGCGTGCCTTGTCACATGCCTTATCACACTTCTATGAGTTTATTTTGTACCGTATCTATGGAGTGCTCCTTGAGTATCCCATCAGTTTGGTGGGGCTTACAGTATCTGTATAGAGTATTGGAATACATAAAAATGTGTTAAGGGGGATATGTGTAACGCCTTAACACTATTTTAACAGTTTACTTTACTATAGACATTATCTATGTAGCGTGTTGTACTATGTATGCAAATAGTTTAATGGATCCTTAGAGGGTGGGCATCCCAAACATCCTTTAAGTTATTTATATTTCATTTGGACATTTCACTTGAGCTGATTTACCGGTATAAGAACGTTAATCCTATCTCGAGTGTTTTGTGCTTTCTTTATACTCGAATCAGACTGAGTGTTGCAGCATTAGAGACTCACCTCTGGAGCTTTGCTTGAAGATCCATCTCTATCTAATCAACTTCAGTAACCCAGTTATTCCAGTTGTTTTATATAGACGTGTCCGTTTTCTTTCGTATTGACACTTCCATGTATTAGATATCTGTTGCATTTGGTTTCAGACTCTGTAGCTTATTGTAGTAGCTTCATGAACAATAATTTATCTATTCCACTACATATTGTTATTTTACTCTGTGTTCGTGATTCTTTGATTGATTTATTTGCCGTATATGCTAAATTTTGTTAAATATAAATTATTTGAGCAATTCAAGTCTGACATAAGTGGATGATTGTCCATTTGAATGGTTTGAAATAGCGGGTCATTACATCAAAGAAATCAACCATCTGTCCATAACAACCAAAACAAATAGTTTGTTTGAGTTTGGAAACTTTTAATCGTATAGGATGATAAATAAACTACTACGTACCATACACTCAATAGTTAGATAAAACTTAGTAAATTATTTATATATCCTAAACAATTTAAAGTATCACTTCCCAATTATCTCATAAGCCGAACAACCAATAAATTCAAATATCATGTAAGTTTTTCTTATTAATTTCCTTTCATTTTATTTACTGTTCTACAGTTTCATTCATCCATACAATGTTAGTTTACATTCATTACAAACAAAACTCATTTCCCCTTTCATTTATACAATGTTATTTTTCTCTTTTCATTAATTTACATTCATTACTTACATAAGTTATTTCCATTTCAATTATGTAGGTTATGCATTATAATGTAAGTCTCTTTACAATTTAATTCACCATTAATAAATTATTTCCCTTTCATATTCATTTCTTTCATTTATAGTATTATTGTTGGGTACGCTTCTACCACCAACGAATCAGGATGAGGAAGGAGACATCGAGCTATTCGGAGCCGATCCAGCACGATGAAGCGAAGCATACACGCCACCGAACCAGCTCACGACCAGACCAGAGCCTACAAGCTACCGGTCTAGGCCTTACCGATGCCGAACCAACCATCTCCTCGGACCAACGCCTACCGGACCAAACCCAGCCTTCTTCACCGAATCAACCATCACTGACTGAGCCAACATTGCCACCGAACCATGGATACTCCAACTTTCCCCGAACCAAGTGTTACCAATGCCGAACCAACCATCTCCCCACCAATGCCGAACCAACCATCTCCTCACTCATACCGGTCCAAACCACACTTCCAAGCACTACCGGTCCAGAGTGCTACCGGACCAGCTCTGTCAGGCCAGACCACATCAGCCCAGGCCCACCAGCAGCTATATACATCCAAGACCCCTACCCACAACCTCACTCTATAAATAGAGGGGAAGGGGTACAACAATGGCAGACAAGTTTGAGAGCTCAAGCACGGAAGGAACTTTCAAACAACTTTCGGTTACTTGTAATCAAAGCTTTGTACTTGTAATCTAAATAGAAAAGGAAAATAACATATAAAGTGGACGTAGGCACGTTCTGGCCTAACCACTATAAATCTGTGTGTCTTTTACAGTTTAGTTCATCTATTTCACATATTTGCATAAATCATCCAAATCATTAAGAACAACTTAAAATCAACTGAATCATACGACTTGGAGGCGTTTGCCCATTTTTTGTGCAAACATTTTTAGTGCTTTCATTGAGAGCTCGAGCTAGAAGCTTCAAGCTTCTCCCACTCAACCTTTTCCCTAACAGCATCGCTCATTGCTTGGGAAACATGCCTCCCAAGACGAGGAAAGATGTTAGCAAAGGAAAGAACGTCGCAACTAACAGTATCCCAGATCCAGTGATCACATATCAAGAGAATCATCCTACTCCCACAGCAAATGGAAATCAGGCAAATCCGACAGCCCCTGCCGCGGAGCAACCAATTACTAGGGCAGATCTGGACAGAGTTGTGGCTGAAGTAACTAACCGCTTCACATCCCAACAAGAAGCCTTGGTGGATCAACTCACGTCACGCTTAAGGGATGCTGAAGATTCCAACCGCAACACTGAGTCGTGGGTTGAGTCCCAGTCCGGAGGTTCTGGGAGATGACAAAGATCTATTTTCTACGAAGAGGCTAACAACAGAAACAGCAATGGTAGGAGCCGAGCCCGGACTCAACCCGAAGAAGCACTTGAAACTGAACCCAAAAGGGGAGGTACCAGGCAAGGGTCGGATGTAGCTGAGCCCGTCATGCTACCTAGCCATGGGAACGCTATTGAGCGGGGCCGAGCTAGAGTCCAGCCCGAAGTTGGACCTGAGGAAGTGCTTGGAGCAGAACCCAGCAGAAGAAGATCCAGGCAAGGGCCAACTGTAGCTGACCCTAGCATGCTCCCAGAAGACCAAAGACAGCCATTGGAAAACATTAGGACTGATAGACTATACCATCCCTACAGGTCATCTGGACGGGGTCGATCCCGTAGAGAAGAACCCAGCTCGTTCCTGTCTACCCCAAATTCTGATGAGAGGATGGCACAATTGTTCAGAGAGCGCGTCCGACGAGATCAAAGAGATCGAGGGATAGGCGCTAGGGTAACCAGCCCCTTCACCCGCAATATCGAAATGGCCATCACCCCACGGGAATGGAAAATGCCAACGATGGAACCTTACAAGGGAACCTCTGACCCCGTTGTACACCTGCAAAGATACACCCAGCATATGCTCATGAGCGGAGCAATAGAGGGAGTGTTATGTAAATGCTTCCCACTATTCTTGGCGGATCTAGCTACCTCCTGGTTCTGCCACCTACCCCAAGGGTCCATCATCTCATGGGAAATTTTGAAAGAAAAGTTCATCAGTCAGTTCCGCATTCATGTGGAACAACCCAAGGACGCTTATTCCTTATCTAATATCAAACAGAAACCCGGAGAGACAGTGCAACAATATCTAACCTGATTCAACGCCGCGGCGGCCGCAGTCCAAGATGCCGACGAGAAACTTATCCTAATGGCCCTCTGCAGTGGTGTACATCCGGATACTAAATTTGATAGAAGACTAACCAAGGAAAAACCAGCTACTTTACCTGATTTCTTCCATGAAGCTGGAAAGTATATGAGACTTGAAGACGCTGCCACTGAGAGGCAGTCAGGGCAACAGGCTATGACAGCTCCAGACAGGGTTCCCGCTGCAGCAAAGGATGTTCGGAGAAGTGACTCTAGAGACAATGCTGGGGACAAGAAGGGAGAAAAGCGCTTATATCGACCAGGACCAAGATTTGACTCTTACACTCCTTTGAATGAAACAATCGAAAACATCTTCCTAGCCACTCAAGACGAAGTTAGATACAAGCGCCCCCCGCACAAGAAGGAGCCGATAACGCACTCAAGTCTGGAAAGTTCTGTCGCTTCCACGAATCCCACGGACATAAAACCAATGAATGCCACCATCTCCGGGACTTGATTGAAGAACACATCAGAAGGAAGAGGCTGGAACGCTATGTAAAAAGCCAGAACAGGACTCCAGCTCCCGCCAATGAAAACCTAAGGCTACCCCTCCCAGAAGTAGGCGAAGGAAATCGCAACACCAGCGGCTCTAGTCAAGAGAAGATAGTAGTCCATACCATATCAGGAGGACCACACATCACCGACAGAAGCTAGGCAGAGATGGAAAGATACGGTGAGTCACTTAGAAACGATGAAGGCTACATTAATTCTGTTATGGAAGAGCGCCACCCGTAACGGAAAGAGAATGACGACATCACATTCAGTATGCGTGATCTAGAGGGAATGCAGTACCCACACATGGATCCTATGGTCATCTCTGCCTGGTTCGGTCCAGCCAAAGTTTTCCGAATTTTAGTAGACACCGGAAGCTCGGTAAATATCCTATTCAAGCATGCTTTCGACAAGATGAAGCTGTCAATGAAGGATGTGTCTTCCTGCAACAAACCACCACATGGTTTCACTGGAGATGCGAAGATGCCCCTCGGGCAACTGGACCTCTTTGTTGAAATAGGAAGTCATCCCCGCTCCGTTGTGCGAAAACAAACATTTGTACTAATAGAGAACCACTCAGCCTACAATACCTTTTTAGGAAGACCAGCCTTGTCTGACTTGCAAATTGTCCTAGCCCCATGGTGCCTGAAGATGAAATTTCCAATAGATAACGGAATAGGAGAAATAGAGGGAGATCAAGACGCCGCTCGAGACTGCTATGTAATTGAACTTCGCAATAACCGCAGAAAAGATAAAGGGAAAAATGCAGAGACTACTCTCTTCATGAAAATCTTGGAAGCATAGAAACTAAAGAAAGCCCCTCCTCTTCGATATACCAGCGACCCTTTCAATGAATTAGACCCCAGGGACAAAGAGGAGGAGGCCAACGCCGAGCCTGCAGAGGCTATGGAATTCGTAGCTGTAGACAAACATGACTCAAGTAGACTATTGAAAATAGGATCTCAACTAAAAGAAGAATTAAAGGACCAACTCATTGATTTTATTCGCCACAACGTGGATGTATTTGCATGGACGCACGCCGACATGACAGGAATCTCCCAGACGTAGCATGCCACGTACTGAACATAGATCCCACCAAGGTGCCAGTAAAGCAGAAAAAGAGAAGCATGGGGGCGGAACGATCTGCAGCCCTCGAGGAAGAAGTAAAGAACCTACTTGCCAATAACTTCATACGAGAAGCCAGATACCCTAAACTTGAAAGGCTAGCATATTGTTTGCTAATCACGTCACTGAAATTGCGACACTATTTCCAATCTCATTCCATCAGAGTTTTAACCGATCAACCGCTAAGGAAGGTACTCCACCGCCCCGACACTTCTGGGCGACTACTTAAGTGGTGCATTGAACTGAGTCAATATGATATCACCCACCATCCTCGCACCGCTATTAAGGGGCAAGCCATAGCTCATTTCATTGCCGAATTCACTACTAACGAAGGTAAAGAGAAATCTGAAATAGCAGAAGATATCAAGTGGAATCTCTTCGTAGATGGAGCATCAAATGAACAAGGCTCGGGGGCAGGTGTTGCGATAATCACCCCCAGGGGAAGGAAGCTACACTACGCCCTAAGGTTGGAATTCGCGGCCACCAACAATGAGCAGAATACGAAGCAGTGATAGCCGGATTAGAACTTGCCCTGGAGATTGGAGTTGGTTCTTTATGCCTCCACAGTGATTCTCAACTTATTGTAAATCAAATACTGGGAAAATTTCAAACTCGAGGAGATCGACTCACAGCATATCTAAAGAAGACCAAGCTGCTGCTCAATCAGTTGGATCACTATTTAATCAAACACATTCCTCGAGAAAAGAATCAGAAGGCCGACGAACTGGCAAAGCAAGCTAGCATGAAGGACGGCACCGCTTCCCGTACAATTACCATCTCACAGCAACTAGCCCCGAGTTACGAGACAATGAATATGATAGCTGCAATTGAAGATGAAACTTGGATGACTCCTATCCGGAAATATTTACAAGATGGCACACTGCTCGACGAGCGTAACGAAGCTAAGAAAATCTTAAGGAAAGCTTCCCGCTACACATTACAAGAAGGCATCCTCTATCGGGGCGGCTTATCTAATCCCTTATTAAGGTGTATCGCTGGAAGGGAAGCCAGGGAAGTCTTGTCCAACATCCATCAAGGAAGTTGCGGAGATCAAACCGGAAGGCAGACTCTAACCAAGAAAACACTCCGATACGGGTATTACTGGCCCACTTTAAACAAAGACGCCTTGGACTTCGTCAAAAAATGCGACAGATGTTAGAAATTTGCTAAGATTCCTCGACTACCCACAAATGAGATTACTCAAATGACCAGCCCTTGGTCCTTTGCGATATGGGGAATTGACTTGATTGACGAACTGCCAGTGGGCCGAGGCGTAGCCAAATATGCCATAATGGCAGTTGACTATTTCACCAAATGGATGGAAGCGGAGCCTCTAAATAAAATATCTTCAGCAAAAGTTATTAACTTCTTGATCAAAAATGTTTTATGCAGGTATGGGGTTCCACTCAAAATCATATCGGACAATGGACTTCAATTTGACAGCGAGGAATTCACCGACTTGTGCCAAGGGCATGGAATTCACAAAAGCTTCTCATTTGTGGCTTTTCCCCAGGCAAACGGACAAGTCGATGCTGTCAACAAAATCCTCAAAACCCTAGTCAAGAAGAAACTTGAAAAGTCAAAAGGCGCTTGGGTGGATGAACTTCCTACGGCACTTTGGGCCTACCGCACATCTTACAGAACATCAACAGGGAATACTCCTTTCTCTTTGGCATACGGAGCGGAGGCCATGCTCCTAGTTGAAACTGTAGTGCCTTCCCACTGTAGGATCCACTACAACCCAGAAGAGAACGAAGAACTCCTCCACATGTCTTTGGATCTAATTGAGGAGAGAAGAAATGATGCAGCACTCAAAGCAGCAGCTCACAAGCAACAAGTAGCAGCACAATACAACTCCAAAGTCAAACACCGCAGCTTACAAGAAGGTGATCTTGTCCTCAAACGGGTCTTCCCGCGCCCTGGGGCCCTAGATCCAGTCTGGGAGGGACCCTATGTAATTCATAAAGATCTCCACAACGGAGCTTATAATTTGTCAACAGTGGACGGAGAGGTGTTCCAGAGGGCATGGAACATCCAACACCTTCGTCGATACTTTTATTAACTTGTACTGCCCATATAAAGTGAATTAACAAAGAGAATCAGTGGACGTAGGCATTTTCGTGCCGAACCATTTTAAAAATCTTGTCTCATGTTGACTTGTTCCTTTATGTCTTGGCTACTTGTTGAGTTTTATCCTTTTCTGTTGAACAAAATCCTGCATTTCCATTCAAGACGCATCATAGCGCGGCTTCACCTTGACAAGACCTAACAGGTACTATACGAATCTATGCACTCGCCAATGAGACACTTTTGCTCCAGCATCCCTCTGCTGCGGGTTAACTCATTGCTCGTGACTGCCCTCAAATCCAACTGTAATGAGCCGATTATAAGCCATCAAGAAGGCCGACTATAGTCGATAGCAGCTCATTACGGCGTTCGGCTCGTTGGCCACTGTGAACCTACTTTAAGCCCCAACATAAGATGTGGCCAGCCAGTGGTAGTTCACGGTTGACAATCGGCACCCACGCTAGCCGGCCACAGTAAATCGAATAATACCCACGATTACGAGCCATAATGGCTCGGGTAGTTACTGTGCGCGATCTCGGCTCCGATATGTCTTAAGTGCGGCTGTGGTAAAAAAGATAAACTCCCCGCGGAGGCATAAGATGGGTGACAAATGTCTCCAAGACCCACTGCTAGGGAAAGTGACTACAAAACCCGTTTGCCACGAACTTAAGCATATCGACGGCCTTCCGTGATTGGAAGTTTTACTATTTCTTATATTTGCATTTTATTTATAAAAACTTTCCTCCTATCCTCTATAACGATCCCTAAAATACAGCATACAGAATAGGAGATGCCCGCCGATGGAAATAGAAACTCACAACTGAATGACATGACACTTAACTGCATTCCATACTCAGCTACACGAGACATTCAAAGCTACCATATACAGCTAAAACTTGAAGGACGGTACTTTCTTCTCTTGTATATAAATACATAGCTATAATTTATGCGCATATCACACTAACGTTACCAAACATAAGTTATAGTTTAAGCAAGAACTTAGCATTAAACACAATTGAATCACTAGCACATGCACAGCTATATTTCTTATGCAACACATCAAAGTAACAAAAGCATTCAAATATAGCAGAATCAGTTTATGTTAAGAAATTACATGTCAAAAATAAAGCCGTTCATTACAAATGATATAGTTACAACCAAAGGTACATTAATGTTTTGGGACTAGTATATACAGGAATGCCAAGTAGGCCAAAAAATAATCAGCTGCAGCAGGGCTCCGTCTCTATCCTGCTCGCCCTCCGGGATCTACTTGACCACAGGGTCAGAACTCCCAACATGCTGGCCAGGGGTCCCACCTGTCCGATTCAGGAAAAGAATCCATCAGATAAATGATACGCAATCAAGTTAAGGAAAGATTGAGAGGGAAGACTTACCAGCATCTGCTCCCTGATCATCATCATCTAGCTGCACGCCTACCTCATCCGCAGCGAGTAGCTGCATGCCCTCCTTAACCGTCACCTTCTCTTCCTTAGTGAATTGGGCCGTAACCACATCCATCCTGAAAGCCGCACCACCTTCCTTATCCGCATCGGCCTTAGCCTCCTCCAAAGCCCGAAGATATATCCTAGCCATGACCCGGGGATAGTCGTCCATCCAGGACAGGTTGCCCTGCTTCCAAGTTTGGAAATACATGTCCTGGAGCATCTCATACATCATCCCCTCGTTCTCCTCAAACTCTTTCATCCGGGCCTCAGAAGCCGACAGCCGTGCGACGGCAGCATCTCTCTCCAATCGGTATCTCGAGCAGTCAGCCTGAAGGGATTTCCGCATCACTTCAATCTCCTCCTTCAGCTTGGCCTGAGCAAGCTCTACGGCCTCAAGCCTCCCAGATAACTCCTCTACCTACTCAAGATCCGCTCTCCGAACCTCATCCACCGTTGCGATGGCCATGTCAATTCGTTCTTTGCAAACAACTTCCATTTTTCGAAATCAGCCTTGCTAGCCTCTTCCATGGTTTTCTTTAGTCGTCTGGAGGCCGCCTCATGCTGGGATATCTGGATAGCCTGATCGGCAAGCTGTTTGACCTGACCAGAAACCATTAGCCGCAACCGAATGTTAGCACTTTCGATTTCCTCTCCAGTCTTGACCAGTCAAGCGTGATGCTCCATTAGCCTCTTGGTCTCTTCAGCCACCCGATCGATGTTTGCCTTGGCCTCATCCCCCATGGTCACAATCCGAGTAGCAAGCAAATCGAGGTCTAAGGACTTAGCCTCATCAAGCACCCGTACCATGGGATTGCGGGGAAGAAGATGCTCACCTGTGGCCTCGTCAAAAGAAATGTCCTGAAAACTCGGGTCCAGATCCGGGTGGCCGGCAAATGGGTTGCGAACCAAACCAGGGTGGTCTATCGAGGTGACGGTTGGATTTTCGGACGGATGTGGGGAAGGCATGAACTCAATATCTTCCTCAATAATATCATGGATAGGCTGGACTGGAGGCTGAGGGTCAGGTGAAGGTTCAAACAAAGATCGGCCCCTCTTCCTCTTTTGCATATCTTATTCAATAACTCCGAGAAGAGGGCGATAGCCAACCACATCTCCAGGACGGCTAGTCGACAGCTTCGGTTTGGTGGAAGCTTTGAGTAGCTTGTACTGTTCAAGGCGGTGCCGAATATCTGATGTCTTGGCCACCTTACCCGTTCCTCGAATAAAAACCAAGTGTTACAAGCATGCATGAAACTATAATCCGAGAAATATGTTAAGTTAAAAGGAGTAGGAAAACGCGTTTATTTTACAAACCCTGAGGGGGAGTGGGATACTGCAATAAGTCCTGAATCTCATTCCAGGACGGGAGCTGGCCATAAAATATTACTAAGTCTTTATCATAAAGGGAGTCTGCGGAAGTCAAAAATTCACCTTGAATCACCGAAGTCTCCTTAGCCGGAATACTCTGAGAAGATGAACCGGCACCAGTCCCGGCCTTATCAGTTTCCTTAGGTTTCTCCACCAAGGCCGACCCTTCTTCCAACCCCTCAAAAGCTTGGCGGAAAGCATCATCCGTCCACTCTTGAATCTCACCTATTTGCCCCGAAGACAAAGCCTCGATGCCATCACTGCTCCGCCCTTCGCCACCCTCATCACCATGACCTTCTCTACCACTTCCCCCTCCGCTTCGTCTCCTTCGTCCTTGCCTTCTCCCTCCTCCACATCCTCTTCCTCTAGAACATCTGGGCATGTGCTAGGGGAGGGTTCATCGGATCTCTTGAGCTTCTTCCCCCCGACGTTTGGAGGTACCGAGAAAGGTCTCCTCTTACTACTCTTCGCAGTGGCCCCGTCTTTAGCTTTGGCAGCCCTCTCCTCGGCTGTATCTCTCTGCTTAACCACAGATTGACGTGGCAGAATCAAGTTGTGCTCCAGGGGAGTGGCATTCCTGATCAGGTAAGAAGCCGACCTATCCCTTCCTGAGATAGCCTCTATCTCTGCAGCCATCTATACCAGGCGATCATTCTCCACGACCGCAAAGCCACCTGTCGCTAGCAAGAAATAAAAGCATATAAGAAGAAGCATTGCAGTCGGGACAAAGAAATTACAAATGGAATTCAACTTACAGCCAGAAGTAAAAAGGCGAAAAGAAACGGAGTCGTCTTGACGAAGAACCATTCCTTCTTAAACATGGTGAATTTTGAGTATAAGTCCAAGGCCGGCTTGAAGGACACGGCCGACTCTAAACTAATGTACGGAGACCCCTTCTTGTAGCCCCTCATATTATACAAATATCGGATTTCCCGGTTAGAAGGGGGAGCCCATACCTCCTCTGGAATATAACGAATAGACACACTAAGATGGCGTAGGAGTTGGGCTAAAGCTGGAAAGGAGCCACCTTCAGGTAGGTAATGAAGCTGACTATCCACGCATTGATCGGAGGAATGGCCCCGCACATGCAATGGTATCGGCTATAGGCAAAATATCCTTCAGGAGGATCGTACGGCATCACACCATCTCCCGGCAGCAGCATGCTCGCTCTGTCAATCCCGAAGGAGCGAGCGATGACATCAAGTTGTCCCTCTTTGAGGGAGCTCGGAAAGCAATCGGGAGGAGAGTTCAGAAGCTCTTGAGGGCCATATCCGTCCACTAATGACCTCGGGGCAGATCCATGTCGCGCTGATTCCGGCTGGGCTGGGGGCACAGCGGGACACACTCTTCTGTCCATAGATTTCCTCTGTTTTTCTGATCGGGTTTCCACTTTGCGAGACATTTACCTGCAAACACAAAAGAAAAGCACATTATTAGAACAAGGAGGTGAAGAGATACAAACAAGAAAGTGCGTACAGTCTGGGGTTTTCATTTGTGATTTAAAAAGTATGAAAGGCCTAAGAATTCATTCGACAAATCAAACTCCCCATGGTTCATTCGGCATTCCCAATACCAGGGTTCATTCGGCATTCTCAGTATAAGGTCCATTCGGCATTCTCAGTATAAGGTTCATTCGGCATTCTCAGTATAAGGTACATCCGGTATTAAATCTTTAAGTTCATTCGGTAAAATGAAGTAAATCGAAGAAGCCATTCGGCAGTCACCTGATTCGGCAGCTATGGATTGATTCGGCAAAGAGATTGATTCGGCAGGAAGTTCTGTTCCGGTTATCTCGTTCGGTAGGGAATAACGGAAGCCCTAGGCCCATACTTATAGGGGAAGGTTGGATAATCGGACCAGCCGGTTCGGCTCTCAAGCCGAATATGGTTGTCCAATTAAAACAAAGCACGACATATGTTAAACATATGCCTTACTTTGGGGGGCAAATGTTGGGTATGCTTCTACCCCCAACGAATCAGGATGAGGAAGGAGACACCGAACTATTCGGAGCCGATCCAGCACGATGAAGCGAAGCATACACGCCACCGAACTAGCTCACGACCGGACCAGAGCCTACAAGCTACCGGTCCAGGCCTTTCCGATGCCGAACCAACCATCTCCCCGGACCAACGCCTACCGGACCAAACCCAGCCTTCTTCACCGAATCAACCATCACTGACCGAGCCAACATTGCCACCGAACCAAGGATACTCCACCTTTCCTCGAACCAAGTGTTACCAATGCCGAACCAACAATCTCCCCACCAATGCCGAACCAACCATCTCCTCACTGATACCGGTCCAAACCACACTTCCAAGCACTACCGGTCCAGAGTGCTACCGGACCAGCTCTGTCAGGCCAGACCACATCAGCCCAGGCCCACCAGCAGCTATATACATCCAAGACCCCTACCCACAACCTCACTCTATAAATAGAGGGGCAGAGGTACAACAATGGCAGACAAGTTTGAGAGCTCAAGCACGGAAGGAACTTTCAAACAACTTTCGGTTACTTGTAATCAAAGCTTTGTACTTGTAATCTAAATAGAAAAGGAAAATAACATATAAAGTGGACGTAGGCACGTTCTGGCCGAACCACTATAAATCTTGTGTCTTTTATAGTTTAGTCCATCTATTTCACATATTTGCATAAATCATCCAAATCATTAAGAACAACTTAAAATCAACTGATTCATACGATTTGGAGGCGTTTGCCCATTTTTTGTGCAAAATTATTGAATATCAAAACCATTTCTAAATCATTTCAACATTTTCTGAAGTTATAAGCATTCAGTTAATATAGTATTCACCTTTACTATTCATTTTAATTACGAATAGCTGCAACATTAACTTAAGTTCATAATCATTAACTTATAGTATTCACTCTTTTCGTAAATTTAATTAGTAACAATTTAAATTATTAACAATTTATAACATCAAGATTCTTATTTATAGAAGTAAATCCATTGAACACTTTCATTATTTAAGTTTCGCTTGTATAATATTCTATTACATATTCTTATTTAACATTACAACTTTTTAACATTTGGTAAGCTATATGCATGTCTTTTAGAATGTAATTGAATCTTACACAAGTTTATCGTGTTCATTTTAGTTAACAAAATGTTCACTAATTATATCTTCTAAATTTTCGTTTTTTGATTTACGAGTTACAAATTCCCATTTTCTTGAATATTTCATTAATTACTTAGCATCTAGATTCTAATTACACAATTTAGAAGTTTCCAATTACTAGAATAGTTAAGATTTCATTTTATTACAATAACTAAAAACTTCTAATTATTAGAGAGTTTAAGAACTACATTTCAGATTCATTTCAATCATTTAAAAATATAGTGTATATATTTATATCCTTTATAGATCAAATCATATTTAGGAATTAAAATTTAGATTTACTCATTAAAATAAATGTGTATAAAACTACTACAATGGTCTTTCCATTTTGAAATTCGAAAATGAACGTCGATGATGCATGCACTTATCACCGAAATTATTTTCCAGCGACAGAGAGGAGAGTACGGAATTTATTTCCTTTAAAATCCTTTTCAAAACCCTTCTTTGAAATCACATTCAAAACGTTTCTATCTGAAAATACCTCCAAATAATACTAATATTATATTCCAAAATCTTCTGAAAACCAATTTCAAGAATATCTGAACTTAAATTCTCAAATTTCCTATTTATATTCATTTTATTTGTAAACCTTATTTTACAATTCAATAGTTATGAAATTTCACTACGTAACAAACAACATATTACGTCCAACTATATCATTTATGAAAATTATTCTTATATATAAAAAAATTATAATACTAGGTAAAATTATTTTCATTTACCTATATTTCAAAACCAATATTGTGCCGGTCTGCCCTATTATGTGTTTAGCAATTCCTGTCAATGCCATAGAGTCTCATGTATTGACTAGAATTTATAAATACTAAATATAACAAATTAACATAATATAAAAACACTTTATAACACTAACAAGTACGCTCTCTCTTATATATACACTCACCGACTCATTCTAGGGTAATACTACAGTATTTCTAATGAGTCAGACCCCATAAAGCTAAGGTTATCGCTAAACCAAAGCTCTGATAGCAAATGTAATGACCTACCTTTTTGAATGATTTAAATCAATAATAAACCATACATGTCATACTCAAACTACTCAAAATGGAGCTTTGTTATGGGGTAAATAAGAAAAGAAGACATGGAATTAAAAAAACAAACATAGAATCTCACAATGGAATGATAATATACAATAATCAAATAACAGTTCATAAAGCTGTTTTACAAATAACATTGGATTACATCGTTACAATACATATCACAGTTACATACAACAGGAATAAATAAATGATGCAGAGGAACAACATGATGTAGTGAAAGAAGTGTAATAAATAAAAATGGTATACAAATTTCCGTCTTCGTCCTCCAGAAAAGAAGTCTTCGATATTTTGAAAATCTCAAATTGACCTGAACGAATTGAAAAAACAAAGCATTCAAGTCAGAACTAAAAGATCTTACGTAACTTAAATCAGCAGTAAATAAATATGAGTGTAGCGGCATCAAAGATGTTTACGTGAGTGCAATAACTTAAGAAATGTTTGGGATTTCTATGTCCTAAGGATACGTTAAACTATCCAAATACATAATATAATACGTTAATATAATATTGTCTACAGTAAAGTAAAGTATTAAAATAGCGTTAAGGTGTTACTCATATCTTCCTTAACACATTTTATACAATGTCATAGTCTATACAGTACTTTAAGCCCCACCGTAAATTAGTGGGCTATTAGAAAGTACTCCATATGTATAACACAAACCAAACTCATAGAACATGTGATAAGGCATGTGACAAGGCACGTGAGGCAATGACCAAGGTAGGATACTACCGTTTGGTGGATCTAGATTGGTGGTAACGCATAGCAGCTACTACCGTCCATCTCGAACACACTCACATAAATAAAAATCGAGGAGAGGCTACCAAATCAATCGCAAAGTCATAATATGGCATCGAAGAAATGTGCTCGATAGGAGGAGTGACCTCACTTAGCCCAGCATGACTTCTGTTTTAGCCACATCAAACCGACTCACGGGAGTCTGGGCTACGTAAATACCTTATATAGAATCATTTTCCAAGTCATCCGTACATGGTTGTTAAAGTGGTTTTCGGTATTGGCAGAGAGTATGAAAATATCTGATCAAGATCTCTTTAACAACCAAATACTTATTTTACACCGAACGGTTCTTTTACATTTCCGAAACGATTCATAATTGATATCAAAATAACATATTCTCAAAATTATATCACTTTTGAAATCATATTCACTTTCAATATCATATCACTTTGAAATCATATTCACCTATAGGTTAAACTCTCATTTAAAAATCATCATATTTACTCAAAATATGTCATTTCGCTAGCAGATATCATTTCAAATCGGTACTTTGGCTATAACTTCATTTAACCGTATTCGCTTTTAAATCAAGAATTTAAATATAAACATTTCAACTTTACACATTCTGAATTATAGAAAATAGTTTAGATAGTTATAAATAGTTTAAAATAATTTTAAATAGTTAAAATAATTAACAATAGATTTAATAGATTAAATTTGGTTATAGTAGTTTAAAATAGATTAAAATACTTCAAAATAGTTTAAAAGGTTGGTAATTGATTAAAATAGTTTAATATAGTTCAAATAGTATAAAATATTTTAAAATAGTTTAAAATACGTTAAAAAATTAGTTTTATTAGTTTAATATAAAATGGTTCGATTATTGAAATGGTTATATAGTAATTATTTGAAAATATAAATAAATCGTTATTTTAAAATAATATATTTTTAAATAGTTTATATTAAAATAATTAATTTTTGAAATTAATATCAAATTAAATTATTTCTTTCATTTCAACACATCTTAACCATATCCAGCTTTCAACTCAACAAAGTAAAATTGGTCTTTCAATTTAGATTCTCATTTAAAACCAATTAATCAATATCGATTTGAAATCCATATTCGAACAATAAATTCATACTATTTCAAATTTAGTAGATTTCAAAGTTACATTTTCAAAAGTTTCAATAACTCAATTTCGATAAATTTCATTTGTACTTCAAATTCAACTTTGAATATTTCAAGTGGATTTTTTAAACAATTCTTTTGAACCAATTCAAATTTCAACTTTTAAAGCTTGGATTTTTAGAGATAATTCAGTTTTATAGATCCAATTTTATTTCAAAGTATCATTTAACTAAATTCAAAAATTAAGGATTTAAAATCTTTTAATTTAACCAATCCCGTGTTCGTATATAGTTTTCTACCATATGGTAAAGTGATATGGACATTTATCATTTCAATCCACAATAATTTTAATTTTCTGTATATATCATTTCAACTCGCAATCCCGAATTAACTTTCAAAATCCATAAATTCGCTCTGATTTATCATTTCAACCTATGACGATTTTTCCTAAATCTATAGATCGTTCAGGCATGTATCATTTCAACTCGTAGTGATTTTTCTAGCAATAACTAAGGGAACTCATGTGACGCCCCACCTCTATGCTCACAATAACAAAGGGTATTAAAAGAAATATTGTCCGTTATTACGAAGAATAAGGCTGGAATATAGCGGCCATCCGTAGTTAGGCTTTACACTAGTATTGGTTATCTCGATAGGAGTGGTATATATTTTTAATTTTCATCTCTTATTTATTTACTCCCATCAACATATCAAATTCTAGTATAAAACGAACTACGATGTTCATAATAGTTTAGGACAATAAGTATAATAATAACACAGATAATATAAATGCGGAACACAGATAACACAGATAGTCTCATATATATAATAACTGATGTCAGTTACAATACATGCGATACAATACATATGATACAACTACAACTGTCGATTCTGTAAGTTACATATACAAGTACATTATCGTAAATAATATACATGAATATACAACATCCTATACTAAGATAACGACTACTCCAAAAAGTATGAAAAGACTTCATAGCTCTAGCAGCAACCTAAAGTAAGATATCAACAACCTGTAAATACGCGGTCTGACCTGAGTATTAAATTCAAAAGAAAATAATACATGGGTCAGTCTAATTCAAACTCAGTTATTAGTGCACAGAAGCAATAATAATTAAGTAACAAATAGACGACAGTCACAATAAATCTCGTCTATCCGATCCTTAAATAAAGAAATCAGATAAAGATAAATATAACACGTAACAGTGTTAAACAACAAATCAGCAAATCCAAATTATCAACGAAGATACATTAAAAAGATTGTCAATGAAGATAATTTAGAAAACAAAAGCATTGCCTAAACGGCAATTTAATGACAAATTCTAATTATTAATTAAATAATTAGAAACTCATAATCTAATTATCAAAAGATACTTGGATATCAACAATTTGATCAAATCGAACCAAATCGAAATGTAATTTCAAAATATTGAATTGAACACTCAAAACAATTCAAATGATTGAAATATCCATTTAAAATGCCAACACGGGTAGGGCTGCAGTACACGCACGCGTGTACTGCCTCGCCACTATAGCCTCTGGAATACGCAAAAGATTAATAAATTAAAAGCAGATAGAATATTAATAAAAGCAATACCGTGTGGCTGCAGTACACGCTTGCGTGCACTGCCTTGCCACTACAGTGATGATGTACCCAAAAGATCAACGAACCAAAATCAATGAAGATTCAAATATCAATGCCACAGACTCAATGGTCAAAGCAGACAGACATGGACAATGTGCACGAATGTACACAATGAAAATTCACAAACGAACACAAGGTCAAGCCCGAATTACCGGATTCAACTCAAGTGAATTCGAAAAACAAATCCAATTGCATCAATGATCAAACACACTTCAAGAAGTGGCAATTGGAGCATCAGACCAACCAATGTGCAATGAACATAGATTGGCAACACATGAATTGTGCACGCAACGTGAACATCCAAATGTTCATGAAATCCATACAGTGGCACTGCATAGCATATAAAGAAATAGCAACGAGGCACAAAGGCCAGAGTGTACACGAATTTAAGGGCAAACTGCAAACAAGAACTGCAGCCACCACATGAATACAACAGGATGAGTGTGAAAGCACCAAAAATATAACAACACAGCTCACAACAATAGTGAGTCAAATACAACAATATGAAGAGACCAGACCACAAAGATAATCAAAGTGGTCAGGCAGTCCAAAATACAAGGCAATGCCTTGATGCACAGCACAACAGACTCCTGGATGAATGAAACAGGGTCAAGAAAGTGCAACATCAAGTGACACAAATGTACATGACTGCACAGTACAACTACCACATAATGCAAGAAGGTCAAGTCAATGACTCAACACAGCTGCAGCGCCAAAGCACAATGCAGTGGTACAACTACAAAAATAGAAGGAGGGTGAGTGCATAGAGATATGGCAACACAGCACACGAACACGTATATATCAGTGAAACCATGGAGCAACAGCAGGAATGCATTCAACTGGACAGAGTAACTCATACTCGAAGTGAAAGGTGGAAGAGTAAGTGCAACACGAAGCAGCACAAACTCAAATGAGCAAGTGCACCAGAGGAGACTGCACAGATAGAAAGACCAGACAACACAATGCAAATGAATTCAACAAAGTATTTCACAAGCCAAAGACAACTGCGGTTCAGAGCAATGTCGAAACTACAACAAATACAAACTACAGGAAGACAGTGCATGAACATGTATATACACATGCATGTATAAATGCAGTGACATCAAAACCCAAACCAGGCATGATATGGAAGCGACCAGAATTCAAATGGACGAACAGAGGCAGCAACTAGTGATGCAATATCACACAATAAAGTGATACACAACACAAAGAAATGGGGTCTGGGTGCTTAAAAGGTCAGAGGCAATTGTAAATGCAGACTGCACATAAATGAAGACCACACAAGCTCGAAGCATCAATGAAACAAGCTCAAGAGGGGTGGCAACAAGTTCGATCAAAGTCACAAATAATACGCAGTAAAGGCTAATACAATAAAACATGGCAGTGTGCAGTTCAATGTCAAAGAAATAGCCAAAGTCATCACATAAACAACATCACAAGCCGAAGCCAACAATGCACAGTGAAGTGAAGTCGAGAGCAAATAAGACAGTGCCGAAGGAAAATTAAAACCGTGTAAACCAAGTAAACAAGAATTCGAACCAAATCAAAACAAGCCAGAAATTATCAACATCGATAAAATCAAGTAGAAGCCGAAAACCACGAAAACAGAATAAGCAAACGAATTCAACTAATTCGAATTAGATGTGAGAATTACTCACCGTTTGCTCGCTGCAAATAGATGTAGCCGAAGTAAGAACGAGAACACGATCGAACAAGGCTACAAGCGAATACCCACTGATCGACAAAGCAATTGAAGTCGGCCTCCTCCAAAATCAAAAGCCCTAATTTGAAGAAAGAGTGACGAACGAAGGAAAAAAAATGATCCGCCATATTTATTTATTTTTTTCGTTTGTGTTTAGGGTTTTGAAATTGAAAATGAAAATGAGAGGTCGGGTTTTCCTTTGGTAGTTATCACGGCACCAATAAAAACGTGGGCCGAAATTAATTTTTCAAGCCCAAGCTATACTTAACAAATTTTTGAAAAGAATGACAACCCGAATCAAAACTCCTAACAGAAAATATCTGTTAACATTTATTGTTTAACAACGATAATTAATTATTAAAAATTCCCGGGTTGTTACAACTCACAGTGTTATAACAGTATAATTATAACATCTAGTCATCCAATATCAACAATCAAGCATCCATCACAATCACCATTCAAATCAACAAATAATAACAACAATTGGCTGATTATCAATAACCTGTATTAACAGGCAATTTAAGATTCAATATTAAATTAATGGCAATTAAATTCAATAAAAGTCAGATTTGACGAAATGACAAATTAATTATACCAAACATCAACTAATCAATTTCAGATCACGTCATAATTCAATTTAACTAATATAAGATAATTTAGTAGTTGTGGATGGTTTAAAACAATCACCTTTGATTTCAAATCGATTTGAAATCCAAAACAAGGCCCAAAATTCAACAATCTTAGAGTTCGTACAAACGAGTTCTATGATGTCTGAAATTTCGACACGATCCCAGTAGAAAAAACCACGTGTGAATCCGACCTCATATGTGAAAGTTATACATGTTAGAACATTTGAAAATAAAAGTTTAAATTGAAATAAAATAAAAAAAGATGCTGTGTCATATCCTAAGAAGCTTCGTCTAGAACATCATGTGGCAAACATAGGAACTCGCGATCGCCTTCCAGAACCCTTGCCGTCGAAATTCCTTTAATTGTTGCGCCTCCCTCGACGCATAAACCCAAGATCCGACTTCGCCACTGACCTAGCCACCTCCGGCCGAACTCACCCCATAGGCACGCACGCCTAGATCGCCTTCGGCCGTGACATGGCCGTCGCCATTCCTATGCTAATTCTGGCGATTCAGGCAAGCTTCGACACCAAGTAGCCATATGGATCGTCTTGCCTCAATGACCTCTACCCTCTGACATAAGCCAACCGCACTATCGTCGCTAATCCAGCGCCAATTAACAAATCCACATACGAATGCCCGTAAATAAATGACCCATTTCTAGCCAAACTGTAACGACCTGTAATTTTCGATAATTAAATTTATTATTTAAATAAGTTTTGAAATTTAATGTTGTGGAAAAATTTAAAAATTTAAGATTTAATAATAAAAAAACCTAGAATGAACTGTAATAAAGTTAATATAAGTCATTGATAACCACTTTAATGCAATTTCAATTAATTAAGATGATTGTAATTATAAAAAAATTGGTTATAAATTGTAAATGAGGTAATAGATTAAATGTTGTATTAATTGATGAAACAATGCAAAATTAATTGGAATTGGATAAAAGCAGTATTATGTAAGTAGTTATAACATTTGATGATAGCTAGTAAACTTATAAATGTGATTAAGTAAAAGGTGACAATTGTAACTTGTTACCTATTTATTCAATCTGTTGAACTAAATTGAAAATTATTTGAAATTAAATGTAATTAAATATTGCGTTAATATGAATTAAGATAATAATTGAAGAATATTAATGTAACAAGCCATAAACCAATGTCAAATATATACATGGAGTAATGAATGATTGAATAAAAAAAAGGATTGAAATCATGTTTAATCAATTTATTTGAATTAAAATTACAATTAACTGGGTTTAATTACAATTGAAATTGAACAATGTAATTTGTGAAATATTTAATACTGAATAGATATGTAAATTTGTTTTAAATTAGTTATTAAATCTGAAATTAAAAATTGATTTAATTGATTTAATATTAATTTATTTAATTAACCTGAAATAGCCATTTTGGCCACTGTCTTGGATTTCGACGAAAGCTGTTTCATTGGATCCCTAATAGTGAATTATTATAAGATTTTAATTTTTGCAATGATCGGATTTGTCGTTTGATCGTACCGGCTGGAAATGCGTTGGAATCAATTTAATCGAATTAAATTGAAATAAGCTGATTTTAAAAGCCAACTTCTTTATACAATGGAATTAGGACTTGAAACCTACTTCTTTGAGTTTAAAAATATAGAAACATCTATTTATATATATGGGATGACCTACTTTCGGTTTGGAGACGAAATGGGCTTTTTGGGTCGCTTCTTTGTCGTTTGTTCCAATTCGACATGTGTTTATTTTCTTATGAGGTCCTGTTCATATAAATAATCTTGTTTTCCAAAACCCTAGCAGTCATTTTCTCATTTTTGTACATACACCAAGTTCTGTCTTTTCCTTCTTCAATGATGGAAGCAAAATCAAATTACAAACCCTCAATCAAATTTCAAAACCAAATTTAGAATCAAACTTCTCAAAGTCCTATCATATCGTATACCGATTCGAAGCTCTTGTTGAGCGCAATTCAAATGTGCAGTTTGTTTTCCGATTCGGATTTCTATATGTTTAGAATTCAGGGAACAATTCTCGACCATTCATCATATCTTGATCAACTTCCACGTATCGTCAATTGGTTGGCATGGATGGGTGGAGATTGTCACGAGTAGTTCATCTGTGTGGTTCGTGGGTGGAGATGACGACTGGATCGAGCTTGAAAATTGACTAGGATTTTGCTTTTAAAGGGGCAACGTCTGTGCTTGTCTATTAGAGATTGGGCGATCGAGCTCGAGCTCGTGGTCAGAGGTGGTCTGGCAGGAGAGCGCGAAGGTCATGGAGGCGGTGGCTTTAGCCAGGCGCGAACATGGTTGAGGCGGTTTCCGAACTAGGCGGTGGTAGCTATTGCTGTTTGAATAAGATTGTTGAACTCGGGCTTCTGATGTTGGAGCTGCGTGCGTGTGGTACAGGAGATGATACATGGTCAAGTTGAGATGTCTTGTTTTTTAATTTTGTTATTTAAATTTAATTTTGAAATCGTTCTAACTTACATAACTTTTATATACGAGCTCGGATTCACGCAATGTTTGTTTCGCTGGGATCGTATTAAACTTTCGTACATTTTGGAACCGGTTTAGATGAACTCTGAGACTGTTGGATTTTGGGCCTTATTTTAGATTTCAAATCGATTTGAAATCAAAGGTGAATGTTCTGACTCACTCACAACAACTAAATTATCTTATGTTAGTTAAATTGAATTTACGATGTGATTCAAAATTGATTGATTGATGTTTGGTATGTTTAATTTGTCATTCCAGTTAAATTTGACCTTTATTGAATTTAATAGCCATTTAATTTAATATTGAAGTGTAACTTCCAGTTAATACATCTCGTTTATAACTGTTTGATTGCTATTGTTTATTTATTGGTTTGAATGGTAATTGTGATGGATGTTTGATTGTTGGCATTGGATGATTGGATGTTATATTTATATTGTTATAAGACTGCATGGCCCCTCGTTATTGATAGAAAATCCCTACGGGTTGAAATGATACATACTCGAACGATCTTATAGAATAAGAGAAAACCGTTATGGGTTGAAATGATAAATTCAAGCGATTTTCATTGATTTGTGAAATTTGAGATTGCAGGTTGAAATGATATATACGCATAAATTTAAGTCTACTGCAGGTTGAATGATAAATATCTGTATCACTTGACCATAGGGTATAAAATTATATACGGACCTCGATTGGTTAAATTAAATGATTTTTAAATCTTTAAATTTTGAATTCAGTTAAATGATATTTTGAAATATAATTGCATTTATATAAACTGATTTACTTTCGAAAATCCAAGCGTTAATGTTGAAATTGGAATTGATTTAATGGATTGTGTAAAGGATATAAATTGGAATTTCAAAGATGAATTGTCAAATATAAATGAATTTTATCGAAATTGAGTTATTGAAAAATGTTTGAGCATAATTTTGAAAAGTATTCAATTTAAAGTGGTTTAAATCGATAATTCAAATGTGGATTTGAAATTGATATTGATTAAATGGTTTTAAATGAGAATTTGAATTGAATGACAAATTAGTTGTTGATTTGAAAGCTGGACATGGTCCAAACGTGTTGAAATGAAGGAAATAGTTCAATTTGATATTAATTTAAAATTTATTATAGTTAATATAAACTGTTTTAAAATATATTATTTTCAAATCCTAATTATTAATATTTTCTAACTGTTAAACCAATTTAAGCAATTTTGAACTACTTGAACTATTTTAATCAATTTAAACTAATTTAATTTATTTTAATCAATGAAATTTAATCTATTTTAACCTAATTAACCCATTTTAAATTATTTTAAATCTATTTAAATTTTTTAAAAACTATTTAATCTATTTTAAATCTATTTAACCTAATTTAAATCCATTTAATCTATCTTAAATCTACCTAGATTATTTTAATCTATTTTAATCTATTTTAAACTATTAAAAATTATTTAAAACTATTTTAAACTATTTTAAACTATTTTTAATCTATTTTAAACTATCTAAACAATTTTCTAAATCTCGGGTTTTATAAAGTGGAAGCTTTATATTTAAATTCTTGATTTTTAAAGAGAATAGGATTAAATGATGTTGTAACCTAAATTGGGATTAAAATGACATATTTGATTGAATATGATGATTTAGAAATGATATTTAACCCATTTCGAAAGTAATATGATTTCAGAATGTGCTATGATTTCAAATGTGATATGCTTTCGAAAGTGAATATGATTTCGAAAGTGGTTTTGAGAATATGATATTTTGATATAAATTAAAAATTGGTTTTGAAAATTTAATAGAACCATCTGATGTGAAATAAGCATTTGTTATTAAGGAGACCGGGATCGAATATTGTCATACTCCATGCTAATACCGAAAACCACTTTAACAACTATGTACGAGGTGGAGATTCTAGAATAAAGTAGGATAGTTTGGAGAACAATTCTGTATGAGGTATTTAAGTAACCCTGACTCCCATGAGTCGGCTTGATGTGGCTAAAACAAGAGCTATACTGGACCGAGTGAGATCGCACCTCCCATCGGGCGCATTTCTTCGATACCATATTATGACTTTGAGATTGATTTGGTGGCCACCCCTCGATTTGATTATGAGAGTGTGCTCTGAGGTGGGTGGTAGTAGCTGTTATACATTACCACCACTCCGGGAGTGCAAATGGTAGAATCCTACCCTAGCATCGCCTCACGTGCCTTGTCACAAGCCTTATCATGCCCACTATGAGTTTGCTTTGTACCGTACCTATGGATTACTCTGGGTAGATCACTTGTTTGGCGGGCTTACGCACTGTACAGACTACGGGAATATATAAAATGTGTTAAGGGGGATATGGGTAATGCCTTAGCGCTATTTTAATACTTTACCATACTATACACACAAGCGTATTGTACTACATAGTAGATAGTTAACAGATAGTTAGGAGACGGTAATCCCGAACATCTCTTAGGTTACTACACTCACGTTAGACACTGGATAGGAGATGTCAAACCCCATAAACATCTCCGACGCCGTTACATCATATTTATTTCACAGTTGATTTAACTTACGTAAGATCTTTTAGTCATGACTCGAATGTTTTGTCTTTTCAATTTGCTTGATTCAGTCTGAGCTTTTCAGTTTATCGAAGACTGCTTTTGGAGGATGAAGACAATGATTTAATATTATTATCATTTATTATATTATTTCCACTGCATCATGTTGTTCCACTGGATTGTAATTTATTTCTATTGTATGTAACTCTTGTCCTGTGCTGGAAAAGTGTAATCGAATGTTATTTGTAAATTAGCTTCATCAACTGTTTATTTGCTTATTATATTTTGTCATTCTGCTATGAGATTTTGTGTTTTTTCTTTCTTTCTCTATTCTTTTCTTATTTAACCCATTACATTCCTCCATTTTGAATGGTTTGAGTATGACGTGTATGGTTTACAACGGATTTGAACTGTCCAAAAAGGTGGGTCGTTACATTTGGTATTAGAGCTTTGGTTTAGCAATAACCTTAGCTTTGTTGGGTTTGACTCATATAAAATAGGATAATAATACCATAGGATGAGTCGTTGAGTGTATATATATGAGAGAGCATATTTGTTAGTGTTATAAAAGGTTTTGTATTATGTTAATTTGTTCTGTTCAGTATTTATAAATTCTGGTCGGTACATAGGACGCTATGGCATCGATTGGGATTTCTAAACACTTAATAGAGCAGATCGATACAATATTGTTTTGGAATGCAGGTAAATGTAATAATTTTGCCTAATATTATATTTCGTATATAAAGGAATAATCTTTATAAATATATATAATAGTATATGATATGTTTGATTGTTTGTTAGGAAGTGAAATCTACTAATATTAGTTGAAAAAAATTGAGATTTTAAATAAAATGAAAATAAATTGGAATTTTAGAACTTAAGTTTCGGGATTTGAATTTATTTTCAAAAGTTTTTGGAATATAATATTAGTATTATTTGGAAGTATTTCTGATATAAATATTTCAATATGATTTAAAAGAACTGTTTTAAGGGAATTTTGAAAGAAAATAAGTTCACTTCTGTACTCCCCTCTCTGTTGCTGGAAAATAATTTCGGTAATGAGTGCATGCATCGTCGACGTTTATTTTCGAGTTTCAAAGTGGGAAGGCCACTGTAGAAGTTTTACTACACATGTGTTTTGATAACAAATCTTAATTTTTTTTCTAACTATGATTTGGATATATGAAAGATATGATTATATAAGTTATTTTAAATGATTTGAAAATGGAATCCGATATTTAGTTCTCAAGATTTTGCAAATTAGTGTTTCAATTATTGTAGTGAATGAAATCTTGACATTTTAATAATTAGGAACCACTGAATGGAGAAAAATAAGAAATTGGAAGCTAAACATTTAATGAAATATATAAGAGATTGGAAATTGTGATGTGTAAATCAAAAGATAGAAAAAAAATATGAAAATGTAATTATCGAACATTTTGTTAATTAAAGTGAATGAAATAAACTTATGTGACGTTCAATTAAATTTTTAGAACACACACACACACACACACACACACACACACACATATATATATATATATATATAAAACTTACCAAAATGTTAAAAGTTGTAATGTTAAATAGAAATATGTAATCGAATATTATTTAAGTGAAACTTAAAGTAAGGAAAGTGTTCAAATGGAACTATAAATAAGAACTCTGATGTTATAAAACGTTATAAACTTAAGTAACAATTTAAGATTGCTAGTAGTCAATTTAATAGTATGGTGAATGATGCAAGTAATTGATTATGAACTTAAGTTAATGTTGTAGCGATTTGTAATTAAAATGAATAGTAAAGGTGAATGCTATATTAATTGAATGATTATAACTTCGAAAAATGTTTTTAGTATTCAATAATGCTATATATGGAAGAAATGAATGTGAAAAAAAATAGTCTATTAATGGTGAATTAAATTTTAAAGAGGCTTACATAATAATGGATAATCTAATAATTGAAAATGTTAATAACTAATGTGAGCAAATGAATATAAAGTAATGAAAAGAAAAAAATAGGCACTGTATGAATGAATGGGAAATGAATTTTTGGAGGCAATGAATGTAAATTAAAGAAAATAATCATTGTATAACTGAAAAAAAATGAACAATAAATGATGTGAAACGAGATTTATAAGAATAAACTTAAATAATATCTGGAATTCTTGGTTGTTTGGTATATGGAATGTTTGGTGGGGTGATACTTTAAATTATTTAGAATGTATAAATAATCAATTGATTTTTATCTAAGATTGTTGAGTTGATGGTATACTTAGTAGTTTATTTATCATTTTATATGATTAAAAGTTTCTGAACCCAAATAAACCATTTGTTTTGTTGCCATGGATGTATAATCGATTACTATGATTACATGTGATGATTGTATGGATTTGTTTGCAAGTGACGATTGTTATGATTGTGTTGATTTGTTGTTATTAATTGAAACAACTTAAATATTTCCCTTTTACATAGTTATTAACCTCTTTGGATTGTATAAGTGAAATACAGGTTTATGCAAGCAATAACTACTTCTTTTGGTTTCATAAATAAGCGTTGTTTTCCCGACAAATAGGCACGTTTTTGGAATATGGTTTTATAGCGATATTATATTGTTTTTCCACTGTTTGGGAATATATTATTTTGAAATATAAGATATGTATTGTTATTATTGATATTATTATTTCTTTCAGATCTCTCCGTATAAAGAAGACTCTGTCGAAATTTTCCGTGAATTTTGGACTTAGAAATTTTTTACGAAAATGTTTTACAAACTTTTATTGAAATCGAATAAGAAAGGATTTAATTTTTTTATAAATTGGTAAATTTTATTTAAATTATTTAATCATGTAAATTTATTGTTTATAAATTAACTACTTTGAATAAATATATTAATTCCTTAATCCCTTCTTTTCCCTTTCCTAGGATGAAAAGTTTTGAATGGGGGAGAGTGTAACAACCCGTAATTTTCGATAATTAAATTTATTAATTAAATAATATTTAGAGTTTAATGTTATGGAAAATTTAAGATTTAATAATAAGAAAATAACTAGAAAGAAATGTAATAGTGTTAGTATAAGGTCATTAATAGTCACTTTAATGCAATTTCAATTAATTAAGATGATTGTAATTAAAAAAAATTTTGGTTATAAATTGTAAATGAGGTAATAGAATAAATTTTGTATTAATTGATGAAACAATGTGAAATTAATTGGAATTGGAAAAAATCAGTGTTATGTAAGTAGTTATAACATTTGCTGGTGGAAAGTAAACTTATAAATGTGATTAAATTAAGTAAAAGGTGACAATTGTCATTTGTTACCTATTTATTTAATATGTTGAACTAAACTGGAAATTAATTACAATTTGTTGTAACTAAATATTGCGTTAGTATGAATTAAGATAATAATTGAAGAATATTAATGTAGTAAGCCATAAACCAAAGTTAAATATATACATAGAGTAATGAATGATGAATAAATTAAGGATTATAATCAAGTTTAATTAATTTATTCGAATTTAAATTATAATTAATTTGATTTAATTACAATTGAAATTGATCGCTGCAATTAGTGAAATATTTAACACGGAGTTGATATGTAAATTAATTTTAAACTATGGTAAATGTTTAAGTAATCAAGAGTGGTAAAATTATTAGTTATTAAATCTAAAATTAAAAAGTGATTTAATTTATTTAATATTAATTTATTTAATATTAATTTATTTAGTATTAATTTATTTAATTAATGTGAAATAGCCATTTTGGCCATGGTCTCGGATTTCGGCGAAACTAGTTTCATCAGATCCGTAACGGTGAATTATTGTAAAGTTTTAAGTTTCGTAGTGATCAGACTTGTCATTTGATCGTACGTGCTCGAAACCCGTTAAAATCAGTTTAATCGAACTAAATTTAAATAAGCTGATTTTAAAAGCCAACTTCTTCATACTAGGGAATCAAGACTTGAAACCTGTTTCATTAAGTTTAAAAATATTGAAAACATCTATTTTGATATGTAACGACCTAGAATTTTGAACAATTTAAATTCAAAATATTTAATTAATTTTAAATATTTGAATGATGGTTTGACTTAAATCAAATTATCAGAATGAATTTGGCGATTGAATTATAAAGTTTAATCTATTTGAAAGTTGAATAAAAATTTGAATCATCAATTTTAAGCTGATTAAAAATATTTCAAAGGCTTGTAAAATCCATATTGATAATACTGAAGATAATAAAAGCTTCAGAATTTAATTTGAAAGTGATTTGTTCAGTTTTGAAATTACACCGTTTGAATCGATATTTAAAAATAGCCTTCCGAGGCACAGTCTCGGAATTCGACGAAACCAGTTCCATTGGGTCCGTAATATTGAATTATTATCGGATTTCAAATTTCGTATTTTTCGGAGTTGATATGTGAGCACACGGTAAGTAAACGCGTTGAAATTAAATCGAATTCAATTTAATATTAAATTTGATTTTGGTCAAAATCAAAACACTATAACTTCCTTAAATCACGCCTAGGATCACGGGGAGAAAATCGTGCAGAGCATGCTTCGTTTCCTTTTATTATGCGAGCTCATTTTCTTCCCTCTTCAAATTCGCTCAGAACAAATCAAACGAAGAAAAAAAAATTGAAATTTAAAAATGGTCGAACTTAAAATCCTCTATCTCCAGTATGCTTCGCCCCCTTCCTCCTTCATTTTCAAAATCAAAGTCCCTCATCCAATTCGAAATCAAATAAAAAAAAATTGCACGATACATTAAATCGCGATGGGGGAGTGCTCGATTTCGAGCAGTGCGATGTCGCGCGTGGGCATTCACGACGAAGTCGCGGCGACTCGAGGCGCTGTTTCGTTTCGATTAGGGCACGCGTGTGAGGCGGCGACTAGCGGCGGTATTCGTGGCAGGGGTGTTGAGCTAGGGTTTCATTAGGAAGTCGCGACATTGAGTCGCGAGTCATACGAGGTGGTGCCTCACGATGGTGGCTCAGCGACGCGATTTTGGAGGGAGTGCGTTTGCATTTCTGGCTAGGGCAGTTGCAAGTATGTCACGATCTCGTGGGTACTGGAAGCTCGAGTTCGAGCTTGGTGATTTCACAGTAAGGTATCGATAAATTAAATTTTAATATGCTGTAGAAATTTTATATTGTTACATCATATTTAAATTATATATATATATAAGATTTAGGTAGGCAGCAATTTTAAAATACTTTGAATTGTCAAGTTATATAAAAATTTAGGTTTTGGAAATTTTATAAGACTTGGAAATAGAATTTTTATAGAGATTTTGAAATCCATATTAACTATTTTTTTTTGATATGTGTTTTCAAAATGAAGAATAAAATAAATAGGCATCTTTGTGATTTATTTGATTTATAAACTTATCTAATAATTTATTTATGGAAATTTAGTTTAAATTTAATTTTTAGTTAAATCAATTATTAAAGACAAAATTGGGTTAAATGAAACTGCTAGTGAATTAAACTATTTTAGTTGCAAACTGAAAATAAAATATAAATACAGAAGAAGAAAGAAGAAAATTTAGTTTTAAAATTAAATTGTAGTTAAATAAAATTATAAAAGGAGAAATTGGTTAATTAAAACTATCAAAACGAAAAATTGATTATTTGATTGGTTCGAATGTAAATTTATTTGCATAATATTTATACAAGGTATAAATCAAGAAAAATCGAGTCAAGATGGAAATGGATTGCAAAATAAAATCAAAGGTGAGATCTTCTCACTCAAATTGAAAATTTGGATTGCAGTTATTGATTGCTGTTTGGTTGTGATATTAGATATAGTAGGATATATCTATATATAGCAATATATATTGGAATATGTATATATTGGAGTTGTTGATTTCCCGCATTATATAGCGGATGAGACCTCATTGCGCCGCCTATTAAGCGGATAATATTTTATAAATCCCATATACCGTGATATCCTATCTTGAAACGGGACTGGTATTGTGCTAACATCTGTGGATGCAGGAAAATGGGTTGGAGGGATCCAACTGGATTCCTCACCAGTATTTATTTGATTTTAGATATTGTGATATTTGATTGATTATCATATCGATATATGATGTTTGGAAGTCGTGATTGACTATTTGGTGTGTTGCATCATCGGATCCATTTTTGAAGTTTAAAAATAAAGATTTTGATTTTTAAAGGATTTTTAAAGTGATTTTTGAAAGTATACGTTTTATTAAATTTTCGAATTGATTCATTTTAAATAATTAAAACGTTTTAAATTTTTATGTTATAAAAATTAGGATTTTTGTGAAATATAACCAAACCATGATTTTTGAAATAAATAGTTGATAAATTTATAAAATGGTTTAAATTGGGATTTTTGAATTATTATAAAGGTTTATATAAAAGATTTATAAAATTGATATTTTATAAGTTAAAGATATTGGAATTATAAAAAGAGCTTTTATAAGTGTTAAAATAAAGTTGTACATAGTTTTATAAGTAAATAAGAATTTTAGATTTATAAATTAATGATGATATAAAAGAATGGATTTGTGAACAAATGGATTATAAGTAATTTACTTATAAGTTGGATTCGACATGTAAACAAAATATAAATAGAATTGGTTATTAAAGGAGATTTATAAATTGAAATAGTTATGAAATAGAAATGGAATTTATAAACGTTGTTTTATAAATCTGTAATCAAATAAATTTGATAAGCAAACATAGAAATTATTAAAGGAATTATATCCACGATTTTGGACAATGGAAAATCTTTGATAAATGTGTAGAAACATTGAATTGGGAAAATAAGTATATTCACGATTTCGGACAGTGAATATATTATTGAATAAAACGGGTATGATTTGGAGAAGTGAAATTTTAAAATGAAGTTAATTACTTTAAATATGTTTTAAAATGTATTAACTATCGAAACCATAGATTTCAACATTCATTGTTGAAATAGAAGGAACAGACTTGTATGGATGTGTATCTGACGTTACAATTTGAGATGTAAAGCTGGTTTCTATCAAATATATTTCCGTTGGTGGCGGAAAATTTATTCTCTTAGCTTAACGCCCTTAGAGGTTATGTAGTTGATGGTTACTAGTGATATATTCCCAAATTGGTAATGTGGCATACGAAGTGCTGTTGAGCATTTGATGATCAAAGCACAGCTTTTATATAAAGCGTGGCTTTGTGGACGAGACTTCGTCGGACCTCACACCCCGGAAATGGTCAAAACAGGAAGGATGCAGCAAGGTTATTAGGGGGTAGTATCCCTTTAGTGTATGCCATTCCTTCTGGATAGAGGTGGTATCATGGTATGGAGCCCAGATACGTAACCTATGTTGTTGCTGCAAATTTATTGCTTTGTGGTTGTTGGAAATCGAGGATCCTCAGATATAGATCGGTTACGATCGGGGAATGACATATTCGTTTCAGTAGTTACCTAGTTAGGGGTAACCCGGCCTTGTGTTGGCAGAGATCCGGTTAGGCTCTCGGGGCGTCTTTCCAGAGGCGTTTCCATGTGGCAATGGGAAGTTCCTTGGCCTGACCATTTGTTGGAAATCCAAAGAAACAATACGAACCCTTTACGATTGCAAATTGTATAACCTGCTTCCTCAGGAGGTAGCTATAGCGGGCATAATATAATGGTACCTATGTTGGCTAAGATTTATATTCTACTTTCGAAATGTTTTCTACACTATGCACTAATAATAATATCAAAAATGATTTGATTTTGCATAGTAAGCATCTTTGACTAACAGAAGAAGAAATCTCCTCCAAGTCTGCGTTTGCATTGTGTGTGTGGTGGGAGATCTTATGGTAGTTACATTTTCAAAAAGCATTGCGAATTGATTTTAAAATTTCTCCTGTTCTTTGTTTTAAAGATGAATAACTGTTTTAAGCTCTCACACCAGTCACATGACTGACCTGGAGTTTATTGTTTCCCTTCCTAAACTCTTGGTGCCCACCAATTTCCACACAGGCAGTCTAGAGTCAGGTTTATCAGGATATTCTGGAATTCAGGAGTGGTTGGAGGCAAGATGGATGGCATGACGTATTCACTAGTATATAGTATTTCTTTTCCGCTGTTTGTTGTTGTACACTCTGATAATGTAATGTGATGTAATGTAATAACTGATATAGTTTTTTTGTTTTAAATGATTATTCATTTATCTATTATATGTTGTTCCGCTGCGAATTGTGAGATTCTGATATTGTTCTGTTCTATTTTTTCTTTCTTCTTCTACCTCTTTCTTTTTCTTAAAAACCCTAAGTGTTCGGTTTTCCGGTATTCGATTGCTCGACAGTTGATACAGTGAACGTATTAATGTCGGTTTTCGGAAGTCGAAGAATCGGGTCCTTACAATGTGGTATCAGAGCATATGGTTAAGCGACAACCATGGCTCTGTTGGCTATTTCTCATTAGAGATAGAGTCAGTAGTACTCTAGAATGAGTTTGAGTGTAATAATAGATATGAGCGCGTATTTGTTAGTGAATATGAAATTATTTTGTATTGTGTTGACTTATCGGTTGATTGTTTATAGATTCTGGTCGGTGCAGTCTAGCTAACTGTGTTGATAGGAGTTTCTAAACTCTTAAACAAGATAAACCGACACCATATTGTTTTAAAGATCGGGTAAATGAATTAATTTTACCCAAAACTATTTTTGTATAGAAAAGAAATCATTTCCCATGGATTATTATAGTGTATGGATGCTTGGATGTTTGGAATTAATAATATTAAAAATTATTACCATTGATTATTGAATGAGAAATTGGAATCATAATCAAAAGTTTAGAAATAAAATCCATATACAAATGAAATTGGAGAATGTAAATTATAAATGTGATTTATAATTAGAAATAGAATTCCAGGGAAGTATTTGGAAATGTTTTTGAAAGAATTTGGAAATTTTAGAAATTAAATTCCTTTTTGATTTGAAAATAATTTTCAAAGGTTTTTGGAAAAATGTTTTGAAGGAATGGAAAGCTCCAAACTCTTTTCGGTCGCTGGAAAATAATTCTGACGATGATTGCAACATCATCGGTGTTCATTTTCGGGTTTCCAAAAGAGGGATTGCTGCCAAATTGTTTTAAGTGAAAGTTGTTTGGAAAATTTGGGTTTGGTTTTGGAAATTCAAAGGATAGTTTGAATTGTTTTCAATAATGGTTTTGAAAGATAGAAAAGACTCTGGAATCCTATTTAAAATATTTATGGGAATAATTAATAAGTTAATAACTTATACAAACTAAATTTTAGTAGAATAAATTTAATTTAAAGAATGGAGTTAAATTAAAGTAAGTATAAGTGAATAAATTTGAATAAAGTGAATTGGAAGAAATGTGTGAGGACACGAAGTGTAGTATTGAAATAAAAAAATTAGTAAGCAAAACTAATTGAAGAAATGAAAATTTTAATATGGTTTAAAAGAATTGAATTCACATAGAATTGAAGTCCAATTTAAATATAGGTGGTTATAAATCAAAATGGTGAATTGAAATTAAATTGTGTTTGTAAATGAACAAATGAAGTAACATTTGTAAATAAATAAATTGAAATTGAAAAATGGAATGAGATTTTAATCAAGTTGAATAAAATCCAAACTTGGGTAAAATAAAATAGATTGAATTCAAGTATACTAGTATGATAATTTATTAATTCATGAAATACTGAAATGGAAGTTGAACTAATTAAATTAAAACTTGAATTGTGAGCTAAATAAAAATGGTTCGAAATTGTAGATAAATTCAAGTAAGTTGAAATAAATTGAATATGACCTTGTTGTTGATAAAATAAATTCAAAATGAATGTGAATATGAAATGCAAATTGAATTGAACGAAATCAAATGGAAATGAGATATAGAATAAAATGTAAATTGAGTTGGTATCGATTTAATATTAGTTATAAACTAGAGTGGATATTCTATTAAGTGCATATCGTCAAAATTTGCATAGAAATGGTTGTCGTTTGACGCAAATGAGTTGTATAAATTTCTATGGCTTAATAAAAACAAATAGAATTCATATTTGAATCAATTGAAATGAATATGAGCTGTTTGGATATAAAAATGAATAGAATGTAGAAAGTGTGTTGTAAATCACTTGAATTAAATAGAAATGGCATGGAATGTAGTTGTAAGCGATAAAATTTGTATTGAAACCATATAAATTGCTTACGGAAATTGTTTTATGTACATTAGTCATGAAATGCATATGTGTTGCTATTGAAAATAAGTGAAATGCAAATAAATTTCTTATATATGTCACTTACGTGTTTAAATTTAGTAAGTACAGGTACATGGGAGCCATATGGCTGGATTTGATTGTGTTAATAAGCTAATAATTAGCAGCTTTGCTTAAAAATGCTAAAAAAAGGTACGCCTACGCAATAAAAATAGGAAATATGAACTGTTTTTGGTTTTTCCGACCATGTGGGTCGATGTATATATTTATATCTATTGTCAAATTGCAAAATCTCCTCCGTACAAAGGAGACTCTGCCAAAAAATTTCGAAAATTTTGGGAGTTAGAAATTTTTTGAAAATTGTTGAAAAATTTTAGTTAACGACAAACGATTTCAAATTGGGAATTGAAATGAATTAGTAAATGAAACTAATTTAAAATAGTGAGACGAATTAATTGTAAATGAAGGTTAATCGATAAAATTCAATATTCAGAATAGAAGATAAATTGAATTCAAATATAATTGAAATTGTGAATTGAATTCAAATGAAATTGAAATGCAAAATCGGATGAAAATGGATATGTAACTTCAATAGTGAAGTAAAAATGTATAAGAAGCATATGTTGAAAATTTTGTAATGGAATTGGTAAAATGGTTTGAATGTTGGAATTGGATACTACTGCTAGCAGGATATATAGGTGTATTAAAAGAAATGGAAATGGGATTTTGATTTCAAAGATAAAATTGAATTGCTCGACAAAAAGGTACGTATTTCAATTTCAGTATGAAATTTGGTGATTTTCTTGTCCAACCGCTTGGCTTTTTGTTTTCTTTTGGGATTTGAGGGCCTTTGGTGCCATTTTGTAGTCGTACCGAGCCAGCCGCGCAAAGGAGACGCTGGCGAAATTTTTCGAAAATTTAGAGTATTAGAAAATTTTTGAGAAAATTTTGAAAGTTTGAAATTTAAATTTGAATTTGAATTGTTAAGGAAACAATATTGTTTGAAACTTATAAGTGAAGTAGGAAAGCTAGTTGAAATGATAATGGATCTTTAATAAAAGATTTGTGTTGGTAAGTTGATAAAACTGATTAGTTTTAGAAAGAGAGCGAACGGGTTAAGGATCATTTTTCCTAACTTGTAATTTCGGGACGAAATTCTTTTAAGGGGGGAAGATTGTAACGACCCAGAATTTTGAACAATTTAAATTGAAAACATTTAATTAATTTTAAATATTTGAATGATGGTTTGACTTGAATTTCAAATTATCAGAATGAATTTGGCGATTAAATTATAAAGTTTGATCTATTTGAAATTTGAATCTTCAATTTTAAGCTGATTAAAAATATTTCAAAGGCTTGTAAAATCCATATTGATAATACTGAAGATAATAGAAGCTTCAGAATTTAATTTGAAAGTGATTTGTTCAGTTTTGAAATTACATCGTTTGAATCGATATTTAAAAATAGCCTTCCGAGGCACAGCCTCAGAATTCGACGAAACCAGTTCCATTGGGTCCGTAATATTGAATTATTATCGGATTTCAAATTTCGTATTTTTCGGAGTTGATATGTGAGCACAAGGTAAGAAACGCGTTGAAATTAAATCGAATTCAATTTAATATTTAAATTTGAATTTGGTCAAAATCAAAACATTGTAGCTTCCGTTAATCACGCCTAGGATCATGGGGAGAAAATCGTGCAGAGCATACTTCGTTTCCTTTTATTATGCGAGCTCGTTTTCTCCCCTCTTCAAATTCGCTCAGAACAAATCAAACGAAGAAAAAAAATCGAAATTTAAAAATGGCCGAACTTAAAATCCTCTATCTCCAGTACGCTTCGCCCCCTTCCTCCTTCATTTTCAAAATCAAAGTCCCTCATCCAATTCGAAATCAAATAAAAAAAATCGCACGATACTTTAAATCGCGATGGGGGAGTGCTCGATTTCGAGCAGTGCGATGTCACGCGTGGGCATTCGTGACGAAGTCGCGGCGACTCGAGGTGCTGTTTCGTTTCGATTAAGGCACGCGCGTGAGGCGGCGACTGGCGGCGGCATTCGCGGCAGGGGTGTTGAGCTAGGGTTTCATTAGGAAGTCGCGACATTGAGTCGCGAGCCGTACAAGGTGGTAGCTCACGATGGTGGCTCGGCGACGCGATTTTGGAGGGAGTGCGTTTGCATTTCTGGCTAGGGCAGTGGCAAGTATGTCGCGATCTCGTGGGTACTGGAAGCTCGAGTTCGAGCTGGGTGATTTCACAGTAAGGTATCGATAAATTAAATTTTAATATGCTGCAGAAATTTTATACTGTTACATCATATTTAAATTATATATGTATATATATATATAAGATTTAGGTAGGCAGCAATTTTAAAATACTTTGAATTGTCAAGTTATATAAAAATTTAGGTTTTCGAAATTTTATAAGACTTGGAAATAGAATTTTTATAGAGATTTTGAAATCCATATTAACTTTTTTTTTTATATGTGTTTTCAATATGAAGAATAAAATAAATAGGCATCTTTGTGATTTATTTGATTTATAAACTTATCTAATAATTTATTTATGGAAATTTAGTTTAAATTTAATTTTTAGTTAAATCAATTATTAAAGACAAAATTGGGTTAAACGAAACTACTAGTGAATTAAACTATTTTAGTTGCAAACTGAAAATAAAATATAAATACAGAAGCAGAAAGAAGAAAATTTAGTTTTAAAATTAAATTGTAGTTAAATTAAATTATAAAAGGAGAAATTGGTTAATTAAAACTATCAAAACGAAAAATTGATTATTTGATTGGTACGAATGTTAATTTATTTGCATAATATTTATACAAGATATAAATCAAGAAAAATCGAGTCAAGATGGAAATGGATTGCAAAATAAAATCAAAGGTGAGATCTTCTCACTCAAATTGAAAATTTGGATTGCAGTTATTGATTGCTGTTTGGTTGTGATATTAGATATAGTAGGATATATCTATATATAGCAATATATATTGGAATATGTATATATTGGAGTTGTTGATTTCCCGCATTATATAGCGATGAGACCCTATTGCGCCGCCTATTAAGCGGATAATATTTTATAAATCCCATATACTGCGATATCCCGTCTTGAAACGGGATTGGTTTTGTGCTAACATATGTGGATGCAGGGAAATAAGTTGGAGGGATCCAACTGGATTCCTCACCAGTATTTATTTGATTTTAGATATTGTGATATTTGATTGATTATCATATCGATATATGATGTTTGGAAGTCGTGATTGACTATTTGGTGTGTTGCATCATCGGATCCATTTTTGAAGTTTAAATATAACGATTTTGATTTTCAAAGGATTTTTAAGTGATTTTTGAAAGTATACGTTTTATTAATTTTTTGAATTGATTCATTTTAAATAATTAAAACGTTTTAAATTTTTATGTTATAAAAATTAGGATTTTTGTGAAATATAACCAAACCATGATTTTTGAAATAAATAGTTGATAAATTTATAAAATGGTTTAAATTGGGATTTTTGAATTATTATAAACGGTTTATATAAAAGATTTATAAAATTGATATTTTATAAGTTAAAGATATTGGAATTATAAAACGAGCTTTTATAAGTGTTAAAATAAAGTTGTACCTAGTTTTATAAGTAAATAAGAATTTTAGATTTATAAATTAATGATGATATAAAAGAATGGATTTGTGAATAAATGGATTATAAGTAATTTACTTATAAGTTGGATTCGACATGTAAACAAAATATAAATAGAATTGGTTATTAAAGGAGATTTATAAATCGAAATAGTTATGAAATAGAAATGGAATTTATAAACGTTGTTTTATAAATCCGTAATCAAATAAATTTGATAAGCAAACATAGAAATTATTAAAGGAATTATATCCACGATTTTGGACTATGGAAAATCTTTGATAAATGTGTAGAAACATTGAATTGGGAAAATAAAGTATATTCACAATTTCGGACAGTGAATATATTATTGAATAAAACGGGTATGATTTGGAGAAGTGAAATTTTAAAATGAAGTTAGTTGCTTTAAAAGATGTTTTAAAATGTATTAACTATCGAAACCATAGATTTCAACATTCATTGTTGAAATAGACGTTTTTCGAGAAATAGAAGGAAATGGTAGACTATAACACTATTGTTATAGTAGATGATTTCTGAAAGGTAATGTTTAATATAGTATTGGGATTTATATATATCTATCTAAATTTAGAATCCCTATACTAGTGATTTTGGGTTGTCGTAACGATGTTTTACGCAACATTCGTTTTGACTCAAATAAATGTGTTTAAGCGCACGTTTTCTTTAAAGAATGAAATATATACTTAATTTCAATTTAAGTATATTGAATATTTTCCAAGTGTTGAAAATAAATGGATTTGTGAATTTCTTATTATTAAATAAGTTTGGAAATGTTTTCCAATATAAAGTGAATATTTTGAGATTTTATCCTTTAAAAGATAAATTGAAAATGAATATTAGAAATCGATTTGAAAATCGTATATTCATAGATATTTTGGAATTGTAAATTCACTATGGAATTTATAGAAGAAAGGAAAATTTATTAAAAATAAACGTTGATTTATTTTTGAAGTGTGGGAATTAATTTACGGATTTGGAACGTAAATATAAAGTAAATCGGTAAGGATTTATTTAATTGGTTTAAATGAACCATTTTGAAATGAATGTTTTTCCGCATTAGGAAAAAGATTGAAATTTGTTTTCAAATGGTTGAAGTGTGGAAATTATATATGTCTTGTAAAGATATTTTTGGAAAATAAATAATATGGAAAATTATTTGGAATCTGGTGATGTTGTGCATACTTATTGATAGTTAAATAACCGACTATAAATATTTACCTTTAAATAGGTATTTGTTTTGATTGCTTGAATTTGAAAGCTACATTTACTTTTAAAAATAAGCTCACTATTCGGGTTAGCCGGGAAAGGACCTTGGGGTCGTATAACCCATTCCGAATATGTGATACGTCGTAATAGATAGCATTGATGACCGGTGTTGAAGACCGGATATTTGTGAAAACGGAAGGATTACCGTCGAATGTTTCTGCATCGGCTGATCCCCGATATAGAAATTTATTACCCTTTGTGATGGGAAGTCCGTTCGTGATTAGTGAATATCCGGATTGCAAGGACTTCTTTGTAAGTGCCTTCGGTTCCGTTCGATCCCGGAAAGGACTTGTATGGATGTGTGTCTGACGTTACAATTTGAGATGTAAAGCTGGTTTCTATCAAATATATTTCCGTTGGTGGCGGAGAATTTATTCTCTTAGCTTAACACCCTTAGAGGTTATGTAGTTGATGGTTACTAGTGATTAATTCCCAAATTGGTAATGTGGCATACGAAGTGCTGTTGAGCATTTGATGATCAAAGCACAGCTTTTAAATAAAGCGTGGCTTTATGGACGAGACTTCGTCGGACCTCACACCCCGAAAATGGTCAAAACAGGAAGGATGCAGCAAGGTTATTAGGGGGTAGCGTCCCTTTAGTGTATGTCATTCCTTCTGGATAGAGGTGGTATCATGGTATGGAGCCCAATGCTTAACCTATGTTGTTGCTGCAAATTTATTGCTTTGTGGTTGTTGGAAATCATTGATCCTCGGATATAGATCGGTTACGATCGGGGAATGACATATTCGTGTCAATAGTTACTCAGTTAGGGGTAACCCGGCCTTGTGTTGGCAGAGATTCGGTTAGGTTCTCGGGGCGTCTTTCCAGAGGCGTTTCCATGTGGCAATGGGAAGTTCCTTGGCCTAACCATTTGTTGGAAATCCAAAGAAACAATACGAACCCTTTACGATTGCAGATTGTATAACCTGCTTCCTCAGGAGGTAGCTATAGCGGGCATAATATAATGGGACGTATGCTGGCTAAGATTTATATTCTACTTTCGAAATGTTTTCTACACTATGCACTAATAATAATAATATCAAAAATGATTTGATTTTGCGTAGTAAGCATCTTTGACTAACATAAGAAGAAATCACCTTCAAGTCTGCGTTTGCATTGTGTGTGTGGTGGGAGGTCTTATGGTAGTTACATTTTCAAAAAGCATTGCGAATTGATTTTAAAATTTCTCCTGTTCTTTGTTTTAAAGATGAATAACTGTTTTAAGTTCTCACACCAGTCACATGACTGACCTGGAGTTTATTGTTTCCCTTTCTAAACTCTGGGTGCCCACCAATTTCCACACGGGCAGTCTAGAGTCAGGTTTAGCAGGATATTCTGGAATTCAGGAGTGGCTGGAGGCAAGATGGATGACATGACGTATTCACTAGTATATAGTATTTCTTTTCCGCTGTTTGTTGTTGTACACTCTGATAATGTAATGTGATGTAATGTAATAACTGATATAGTTTTTTGTTTTAAATGATTATTCATTTATTTGTCTTGCTGCGAATTGTGAGATTCTGATATTGTTCTGTTCTATTTTTTCTTTCTTCTTCTACCTCTTTCTTTTTCTTAAAAACCTTAAGTGTTCAGTTTTCCGGCATTCGATTGCTCGATAGTTGATACAATGAACGTATTAATGTCGGTTTTCGGAAGTCGAAGAATCGGGTCCTTACATGATATGTAGGATGACCTACTTTGTTTTGGAGATGAAACGGACTTTTCGGGTCGCTATTATCGTTCGTACCAATTCGAGATGTGTTTATTTTCTTATCGGACAATGTTCATATAAATAGTCTTATTTCCCGAAACCCTAACAGTCATTTTCTCATTTCTGTATGTACATCAACTTCTGTCTATCCCTTCTTCAATGGCAGAAGCAAAATCAAATTACAAACCATCAATCAAATTTCAAGACCAATTTCAAAATCGAACTTCCAAAAACCCTATCATATTATATACCAATTGGAAGCTCTTGACTTGCTCAACTCGAATATACGGTTTATTTTTTATTTAGGTTTCTACGTGTCCAGAATTCAAGGAACAATTCTTGACCGTTCATCGTATCTTGATCAACTTCCACGGATCGTCGATTTGGTGGCATGGAGATTATGGGGTTTGTGGGTGGAGATAACGGCTAGATCGAGCTTGAAAATTGATTAGGGTTTTGTTGTTAAAGGGGATGCGGCTGTGCTTGTCGATCGAAGATTAGTTGATCGAGCTCGAGCTCGTGGTCAAAGATAGTCTGGTAGGGGAGCGCAGAGGTTATAGAGGAGGTGGCTCTGGCCAGGCGCGATGGTGGTTCAGGCGGTTGTCGAACTAGGTGGTGGCGACAATTGTTGTTCGAATGAGATTGTCGAACTATGGCTTCTGATGTTGGAGCTACGTGCATGTGGTTCAAGAGATGATACGTGGCCAGGTTGAGATGTCTTTATTTATTTATTATTTAAATATAATTCTAAAATCGTTCTAACTTACATAACTTTTACATACGAGTTTGGATTCATGCACTGTTTGTTCCACTAGGATCATATTGAAATTTCGGACATTATGCAACTGCTTTAGACGAATTTTGAGACTGTTAATTTTTGGGTCTTATTTTAGATTTCAAATCGATTTGAAATCATAGGTGAGTGTTTGACCCAATCACAACTACTAAATTATCTTATGTTAATTAAATTGAATTTATGATGTGATTCGAAATTGACTGGTTGATGTTTGGTACATTTAATTTTTCATTCTAGTTAAATTTGAACTTTATTGAATTTAATGCCATTTAATTTAATATTGAAGTTTAATTGCCAGTTGATACCTTTCGTTTATAACTGTTTGATTGTTATTTTTTATTTATTGGTTTAAATGACAATTGCGATGGATGTTTGATTATTGGTATTGGGTGATTGGATGTTATATTCATATTGTTATAACACTGCAAGTCACCTCATTTATTGTTAGAAAATCTCTATAAGTTGAAATGATACATATTCAAACGATCTTATAGAATATGAGAAAATCATTATGGGTTGAAATGATAAACCCAAGCGGTTTTCATTGATTTTTGACATTTGGGATTGCGGGCTGAAATAATGTATAACCGTAAATTTGAATTTATTGCGGGTTGAAATGATAAATATCTGTATCACTTGACCACTGGAAAGAAAAATATATACAGACACTGGATTTGTTAAACTAAATGACTTTTAAATCTTTAAATTTTGAACTCAATTAAATGATATTTTGAAATAGAATTGGATTTATATAAACTGAATAACTTTCGAAAATCCAAGCATTGATATTGAAATTGGAATTGATCTAATAGATTGTGTAAAGGATTTAGATTGAAATTTCATAGTTGAATTGTCTAATATAAATGAATTTTATCGAAATTGAGTTATTGAAAAAAGTTTCAATGTAACTTTGAAAAGTATTCAATTTAAAGTGGTTTAAATCGATAATTCAAACATGGATTTGAAATTTATATTGGTTAACTGGTTTTAAATGAGAATTTTAATTGATAGACAAATTAATTGTTGATTTTAAAGCTAGACATAGTGCAGATGTGTTGAAATGAAGCAAATAGCTCAATTTGATATTAATTTCAAATTTATTATAGTTAATATAAACTGTTTCAAAATATATTATTTTCAAATCCTAATTATTAAGATTTTCAAACAACTAAACCAATTTATGTTGTTTTGAACTATTTGAACTATTTTAATCAATTTCAACTAACTCAATTTATTTTAATCAATACAATTTAATCTATTTTAACTAATTAACCCATTTCAAATTATTTTAAATCTATTCACTCTATTTTAAAACTATTTAATCTATTTTAACCTATTTAATTCTATTTAATCTATTTTAAATAAAATTTAAACTATTTTAAATCCACCTAAACTATTTTAATCTATTTTAAACTATTAGAAACTATTTTAAACTATTAAAAACTATTTTAAATCTATTTTAAGCTGTCTAAACTATTTTCAAAATCTTAGGTTTTATAAAGTGGAATTGTTATATTTAAATCCTTGATTTTTAAGGAGAATATGATTAAATGATGTTATAACTTAAGTTAGACATTAAATGACATATTTGATTGAATATGATGATTTTGAAATGAGATTTAACCTATTTTGTAAGTTTGATTTCGAAAGTAAACATGATTTTGGAATGTGATATGATTTCAAATATGATATGTTTTCGAAAGTGAATATGATTTCGGAATGTGATATGATTTCAAATGTGATATGTTTTCAAGAGTGAATATGATTTTGAAAGTGGTTTTGAGAATATGATAATTTTATATAAATTTAGAATCGACTTTGGAAATTTAAAAGAACCACCCAGTATGTAATAAGCATTTGGTTGTTAAGGAGACTGGGATCAGATATTTTCATACTCCCTGCAATACCAAAAAGCTCTTTAACAACTATGTACGAGGTGGAGATTTTCGAACGAAGTAGGATGGTTTGGCAAATGATTCTATATAAGGTATTTACGTAACCCTGACTCCTGTAAGCCAGCTTGATGTGGCTAAAATAGGAGCTATACCGGACCAAGTGAGGTTGCAACTCCCATCGGGAACATTTCTTTGATACCATATTGTGAATTTGTGATTGATTTGGCACCCACCCCTCGATTTGATTATGGGAGTGTGTTCCGAGGTGGGCGGTAGTAGCTGCTATGCGTTACCACCAGTCGGGGAGTGCAAATGGTAGAATCCTACTCTTGCATTGCCTCGTGTGCCTTATCACATGCCTTATCGTGCCCACTATGAGTTTTTTTATACCATACCTATGGAATGCCCTCTAGGTAAACCACCGGTTTGGTGGAGCTTACGGTACTATATAAAATGTGATAAGGGGGATATATGTAACACCTTAATGCTATTTTAGTAGTTTACTTTACTGTAGACATACTATAATGGGGTATTGTACTACATAGTAGATAGTTTAACGGATCCTTGGAAGATGGTATCCCGAACATCTCTTAAGTTATTGCACTCACGTTTGACACATGATAGGAGATGTCAGACCTCGTAAAAATCTCCGACGTCATTACATTCATATTTATTTTACTGTTGATTTAACTTACGTCAGGTCTTTTAGTCCTGACTCGAGTGTATTGTCTTTTCAATTCGCTCGGGTCAGTCTTAGGTTTTCAGTTTATCGAAGACTGCTTTATGGAGGACGAAGACGAAGATTTAACAATATTATTATTTAATATATTATTTCCACTACATCATGTTGTTCTGCTGCATTGTTATTTATTTCTGTTATGTAACTCTGATCCTCTATTGTAAAAGTGTAATCAAATGTTATTTGTAAAGCAGCTTCATGAACTATTTATTTGATTATTATATTTTTTCATTCCGTTGTGAGATTCTGTGTTTGTTTTCTTTCTTTCCCTGATTTTTTCATATTTACCCCATAACAATCTTCCCTTTTGGATGGTTTAAGTCTAACATGTGTGGTTTTTTGTCGATTTGAACTGGCCAAAAAATGGGTCGATACACAAGTGATGATTTGAGTCGAAAAATAAATCATTGTAGAAGGTTGCGCACATCGAGAGCTTTCCAACAATGTATAATTTGATAGGGTTTTGAGAGTTTGAATTTTTGAGATTGATTTTGATTTAAAATTGAATTGGGACTTTAGGTTTTCAGCCATTGAGAAGAGAGGAACAACAGTAATTTTAATATGTACAGTAATGAGAAATAAAAAAACTGCTAGGGTTAGAATAAGACTATTTATATGAACCAAATCCGATAAGAAGAATGAACATGTATTGAATTGGTTCGAACGACAATAATGACCCGAAAAGCCCATTCCGTCTCCAAAATCGAAATAGGTCATCCCATATATCAAAATAGATGTTTTTGATATTTCTAAACTCAAAGGAGTAGGTTTCGAGCCCTAATTCCATCGTATGAAGAAGTTAGCTTTTAAAATCAGCTTATTTCAAATTGATTTCAGTAAATTGATTTCTACTCATTTCAAGCCCGCATGATCAAATGACAAGTCTGATCGCTACGAAACTTGAAATCCTACAATAATTCACCATTACGGATCCGATGAAACTGGTTTTGTCAAAATCCAAGTGAGTGGACAAAATGGCAATTTTGACGTTGAATAAATAAATTATTTTTAAATTAATTAAATCACTTTTTCAATTCAAATTTTATAGTTAATTTTTTTTATCATTTTCGATTACCTAGTGATTATAATCTTTTAAAGTAAATTTCCATGTCAAATTCAATATTGAATGTTGCACCAATTACAACTTTCAGTTTTAATTGCAATAAAAGTCCAATTAATTATATTTTAATTTCAAATAAATTCCTTTATTTTGATTTAAATTTTATTATTCACTCAACTATCTTCTTACTAATATAATTAACGTTGGTTTATATCTTGTTACGATAATATTCTACAATTATCATCTTAATTCATACTAACTCAATATTTAATTACATTTATTGCAATTGATTTACAATTAAATTTCAACAGATTAAATAACGCAATAATAATTAAACCATTGTTACAACTTACAATTTCAAGCACAATTCTATGCTTATCGTTAACAAACAAAACTAATAAATTCACGTACTGCTCAATTATTCTATATTAACCAATTTCAATTAATTACAAACAATTTTACCATTTAAATAAAATATTTGGTTTATTTCGTTATTTACACTTATAATCAATTATAACTTTACAATCATTTCAATTAATGGGAATTACATTAAAGCAGTTATCAATTACCTTAAATTAACATCAATTAAATTACATACTAATTATTCTTCTCGTTAATAGATCTTAAAATTTTAAATTTTCACATCATTAAATTCACAAAACTTATTAAATTTAATCTTTTAATTATCGAGTACAGGTCGTTACACATTCACTTATTTACTTAGTATATTTCTTTCAATACTAATTATCCTTTAAGAACGATTCCATCAATTTTTAATGTTTAACACCTTTCACTCTATACTATATCCATTTATGAATTATAAAATTCTACTGAAGCTTATGAACATTTCATTCAACTCTTCTCATGTTTATTACTACTTCACAACTTAAGTGATATTCGTTTTAAATCAAATCAAATTTATTTAACTCAATTCTATTGTTCAATTCCAATGTTTCAACCATATTCCAAATCCATATTTAACCCACTAATTTATTTAATTTCCTCATTTCATTAATTTATTTCCATCTCATCAAATTTATTTCAAAATTTATTTCATTTAACTTAATTTTATTATAAAACATTGAAGTTATAATATGGAATTTGAGTTTTCACTTTGTTTCAAATCCAAGCATTTCCCAAATTTGAGATATGCCATCTCTAGTACTACGGTAACTATAGTGACTTAAGCTTATTATAAGAGGAAAACTACGTTAATTTAATCTTATAGAATATACTTTATGTGTATAGTTTTCATCGATAATAGATGTATCTATATTTGTAACTTGGACGTCTACCCACGATTAATTGTATGTTATGTGTGAAACCCTTACATATTTGATGTTTGGCGGTATCTATGATATAATCTAGACTAGCTAAACCCAAATTTAATGAACCATTATAGTCGTGGAGCTAAATTGGGTTTTGTAAAGTAAATATTTCATTTTCTTTTCAAAAGGTCTTCAAAGTTATTCTATCTTGAATAAGATATTTGAAATGATTTGACGATTGGTTTTCAAAGTTTTATAAATGATTTTGGGTATTCAAAAAAGGTGTTATAGAAACGGTTTTGAATGTTTATACAAAGATTTTATAAATAGATTTGAATGTCTATAAAGATGTTATATAACCGGCTTTTAATAATTATAAAGAGTTCATAAATAAGTATATGAATGTTGATAAATGTTTGAAAAAAGAGAGCTAATAAATAAAAAATGGTTTTGAGGCTTAGTGATTATTTTGGGTAATTAAATCTCTAGATTTTGTTGTTGTTATTTGATATTTAAATAATCGACTATCAATTTGACCTAATTTGACTTAAGAAGTATGAATGTAAATTCAAGTTTCAGGATGAGTACTTAAATACTTATTTTCAAAATAAACAGGAATGAGTCAACCGAAAATTATTGGTTGTTGGTAAGGATTTTTGAGGGTCGAAAATCCGTTTCGTTACATTTGTTATCGGAGCTTAGGTTGAGCGAATACCTAGGCCATGATGGGGTAAGTTCATTAGGGATAGAATTAGTACTACTTCTAGATTGAGTGGGGTGCATTATATATAAGAGTGCATATTTGTTAGTGTATAAAAATGTTTAGTATATGTTGGTATATCGGTTAAGTGTCTTAAGAGCTCTGGTCGAGATGTGGGACACCACAATATCGGTAGGGGATTCCTAAACACTCAAACAAGGCAAACCAACACAGTATTATTTAAAAATGGTAAATGAAATAATTTTACCTAGGGTTATATTTTATATAAAGGAAAGTTTCCAGAATTTATAGACCACTGGTTGTAATTAACGCTTGGGAGTAATAATGCAAGTGTATTCTATGGATATTTTACCAGGATTAGGGAATAAGAAATAGGTATGCAAGAAACACATGGATGAAGAAAGAGATCGAAGAAGTCAACCACAAATTATGGAAAGGCTGATGGATAAGTTACCAAAGTAGTAATATTTCCAAGTGAAGAGGTATTAGGAGTTCTGAAGAAGCCGACAACCTCACCCAAGAGTAATAGTATCAATAATTGTAAAAGGAGGAAATTCCTACCGTGTTGGAAGAGACCTTGGGATGACAAGTAAGAAGAGGGTAGCCGATAAAGGATATTCTTCAAAAAGGAAAAGAAATTAGTTGCTACCGCTGTCACAAAATGGGACATATCATGGACTATTGTACTGAAGGAAAGGAAGGACCAGTAGTTTCGAAATTTTGGGAGAAACATTTCTTGTTTTGCCAATAACTTGGACACATCAAGAAAGAAAGATTGCTCCATGAATTAAAGAGCACTCCAAGTCGGACGAATTATTAAGAAGAAACCAGCTACCTCAAGAGAGATAATTAATGGAATGTATTTATGGAAACCAGATGATAATAGTAGATGGGGATAAGTATCTTTAGTATGAACTCTCAATACGTATGGTGTTTGGGAAGTTATGTATAATATGTATATTTCCTTGGAAATGTTTTGAATGATATGAAGTAATCTTTAGTTGCTTTTAATACCTTTCTTTGAACCTATTAAATAGTTAGTAAGAGTTGGAAATCAGATATTTGATATGAATTCAGGTAACTTAGAAATCGTGAATACCAAAGTTTTCAAAACTAAGGGATATATGGTTGAGGAAGATCGAACCCCAATGGACTTTGCTTTATTATGTTGTGATTTTAAGATTTTTAAGTCAAAGGAAGTTTTTGGGTTCGGAATCAATCATGGAGGCTAAGGATTGGTTGCGATGGTGTAGCAAGTTAAGTAATGACATAATGAATTATATCCATGGATTATTCAAAAAGATGATAGTAACGATCCACGGTTTGAATATTTTACTCCACAGCCACCTATTGCCGCACCAATTGAAGATAAGAAGAGCAAGTTCAAAGAAAAATCTCCCAAAAATGGTTGTTTTTGATATGGGGAAAAGGATCACTTTGTTAAAGAATGTAAGGTTGGTAAGAATAAGAAATGGGAAAATATGAAGGCTTTCAAGAAGACAAAGCTTGGAAAACAGATCGCACAATGAAAATATTATTGCTGCCACTTAAAGGGCCACATCGTCAAGGATTGTCCAATGCTCATGATAGGGGAGCAGCATAGACCTTTTGTTATCCTCATAGAAACAACTGCTTCAGCAAAAGCAAAAGGAAAGGAAGTTATGGAAGCATCAGTTTAGCTTAGGAAGATATGGACTAGTAGTAGGAATAGTATCCTAAGTTGTTCCATGTTTTGTATCTTCTACTATATATTATCTTTTGAAGTGGACTTCCCGTCTATGATGGAGTCACTTGGCGTGTTTCTAAGATGCGTGTTGTTTGAATGATATTCTATCTATTTATCCTTTCTTCTGTTGTTCTTATTTGATATTAATTTTCATCCCAGATTTACCTCTCTTGACCTTGTAGATAGAAGAAGACTAAGACCAATAGGTCATGGCTTTGGGATATGTCAAACTCAGTAGACGACGGGTTGACCCATCAGGGTATTTTGACTAGAATGTAGATTGATAAATGAAAATTTAATTCGAATATTTTTAATAAGAGGATTTAATAAACTTGGTTTTAATAAACAATATTTTGGATTTTAACATCTAAATAGTTAGAAGCTAATTAGATTTTAAAATCAAATATTATGTATACATTTAGGATGTAGAAGAGTATTACACAAGAAAATTTTAAAATAATTTTGTAAGTAAAGTTATATAAATTAAATGGTTGAACCTAAGTATTGATTTTATGAAATATTTTTATATGTTAGGAGGATAGAAAATTATTCGTTAAAAATTTCAAATGCATAATGTTAGATATTTTGGGATAGGACTTGGGCAAATTTTGAGGACAAAATTCTTTTAAGGGGGAAGAATGTAACAACCCGCAAATTTATAACTTGAATAAATTATATTTATTTCAAAAAGAATTAAATATGGGATTACAAGTAAGAAATAATCATGTTTTAAGTGTTAAATAATAATAGTTGTTTTCGTTGGAAAAAAATTATGAACAAATTTCCTAGATAAAATATTGATAAATATTAAATATCGTCCTAGAGAAAATGTCGATAAAATAACTGAAAAACATTTTATCAATAAATTGTTTCAAACAATAAAGATCGTGCGCGGCTCTGGATTCATAAGCAATATGTGTATTCAAAAAAGTTTATGAAATAAAATAACTTATTTTATTTTTAGAAAATAAAATGTATTTATGACATCGACAGTTGATATCATCGGTTTTATATATTTCTTTAAAAATTCAGGTTAAATTTAAATATTAATTAAATGGGTTTTATTAATAAATAAACTAATTATAATATTTAATAAATATGATAAAATAGTTTTTAAAATTTATTTACCAAAATAAATAGTTCATAGAAAAATTGAAACTGTGACCGAATAACGTTTTTCAAAATTTCGACTTTTCTACATCGGAAGGTCGTCGGCGACGTTGTTCGCCGTAGTGCATCATATGTACACATACATAAGAGACAATTAACAATAAAATAATATAATTAATTATGTATTGTCTTATGTTAATTATGTTTAGCAAGTGATGTAACAGGACATGGGTTTAAAATAATAACTTATATATATATATATATATATATATATATATATATATATATATATACACACACACATATATATATATAGACACACACACACACACTAAATCATATCATTATCTCTCGTCATTTCTGTAACGACCCAGAATTTTATTTAATTAAAATTTGAATATTTAATTAATTTTAAATATTAATAAGTGAATTTATAAGTCGAATAAATTTATTTTGAATTATTGGATTTAATTGGATTTTTAAATCGATAATTTAATATGTTAAATTATGGAAATAATTGAAAATTGAGTTAAATATGATTGTAAATGATTTGTAAAATTTTATTTTATCATATTGAAGTTAGAAAGATATTTTAGAACTTTTAAAATCGAATTAAGAGTTAATTTGTGAAAATGGAATATTTTAATATTTAAATCGACTAGTGAAAATAGTCAATTTTTGAACAGTCTCAGAATTGAACGAAACCAGTTTCATTGGATCCGTAATAGTTAGTTATTACCGGATTTCAATTTTCGTGTCAATCGGAGCTATCGTTTGAGCGTGGCAGCTCGAAACGCATCGATTTATTTTTAATATTAATTTGGCGAGTGAAAATAGCCATTTTTCAAAAAGTCTCGGATTTCGACGAAACCAGTTTCATCGGATCCGTAATATGATATTATTGTAAGGTTTCAAATTTCAAGTCAATTGGATTTACCGTTTGTCCGGTACAAATTAAAACGCCTAGAAATCGATTTAAATCGGTTTAATTTAAATTGAACGTTTGTAGCCATAACTCACACAGATGTCCGAATTAGCTTTTGAAACCTGTTCCATTGTGTCCGGAACGCGGGATAAACCCTAGGAACGTCAGTTTCGGCGCGTAAATCGGAGTTCGGAATTTCCGGGATGAATAGTGTTTCGTCGGTTCCTTATAAATAGCCCTTCACTCTAAAAAAATAAAAAAAATATATCTAAACCCTAATTTCAACTACCTAGCTGCCGGTTACAAACCAAAGGCCAGTATTTCTCCTCCTTCTTCCTCGATTATCTCTCGATCCATTCACTTTCAAGCTTCGTGTTCAACTACAAAGTTGTAGAGGGGAGTGTGCTCTACGAGATCAACGGTCAAGATCGCGAATGGCTTCACGGATCAATGGGAATTCGAGTTCAAAGATGGCCGTTCATCTTGCGTGCGCGAGTATCAAGGCTTGACCGAGCTTCATGGCCTTGGGGCCGAACCTAGAGCAAGCTATGGCCTTCGATGTGGAGGTGTCTGATCAAATTCTAGTTGAGCGAGGAGGCGGCGATTCTAAACCCTAGTATGTGGATTGGGTTCGGCTGTAAACGAGAGGAGAGGGAGCTATTTGCGTGTGTTAGGAAGAAGGGGGGGAGCCGTTGGATTGGGATTGGAGGGTGATGATGGGGGTATGTAAAAAATTAATTATAAAAAGTTGTAAATTATATAGTTTAAATCGTGTACAAACTTCAAAAATCAATATCTTTTTCATACGAGGTCGAAAACGCGCGAAACCAGTTGCGTTGGAATCGTATGGACGAGCACTACGCGATGAAATTGGATTGGAGTCGTTTGGAGTTAGTGAGAATTTTGGGTAAAATTAAACGTCCGTTTAATTTTATTCGAAATAAATCGCTAAAACGGAAATAAAAATCAAGGTGAGAACTTCTCACTCAATCGAATCAGTTTCGATTTTATTTTAAATAGTTAGATTTAAAATATTTGAATGCATGTTTGAATGATGATTGTTATCTATTGATTGTTAAAATAGACATTATACGCCGTTAGTAAGCGGATGTTATTTAATAAAAACATATACCGCGAATATTTCATAAACAGTGAAATTGGTATTATATATAATAGCAATATATATATATTGGCATATGTATATATTGGAGTTATTGATTTCCTGCATTTTTTGTTTAGCGGATGAGACCCTATTGCGCCGTCTATTAAGCGGATAATATTTTAAATCCCATATACCGCGATAATTTCGTACTGGAGCGAAATTGGTATTGTGCTAATGTTTGTGGATGCAGGAAAACAGGTTGGAGGGATCCAACTGGATTCCTCAACAGTATTTATTTGATTTTAGATATTTTGATATTTGATGGATTATCATATTGATATATGATATCGTTGTAGTCGTGATTGACAATTTGGTGTGTAGCATCATTGGACCAAATTTTGGGATTTTAAAAATGATTTTTAAAGTGATTTTTGAGAATATACTATATTTTGGAATTGATCCATGATAAATAAATAAACGTTATAATTTTTAAAGTTATAAAAATTATGATTTTTAAGAAATATAGTTAAAAGCTGATTTTTGAAAATAAGGAATTAATGACTTTATAAAATAGTTAAATTGGGATTTCTGAAATAATTGTGAAAAGTTTAAATATAGGATTTATAAAATTTGATTATTTTATAAATCAAAATGATGAAATTATAAAGGAGTTTAGAGACGTTTTTAAAATATTAATATGAATTGATTTATATAAGAGATTTATAAATGGATATTTATAAATTGAGATATTGAAATTATAAATAGAGTTTTTATAAGTGTTTGAATGAAGTGAAAATGAATTTCATTAAAGAATGAAATTTATAGAATTATAAACGGTGAAGTTATAAATGAAATTTATAAATAGTAAGAATTATAAATTTGTGAAGTTATTTGAAGAATATATTTTGTTAAATAAATGAATCTTATAAGTTATAAGATTTATGGTTTGGAAAGTCTTTAAAAGAACGATTTTGTAAAATAATCGTTTTATAAGTATTTAACTTATAATATGAACGTTTAGTTTATAATTGAGTTATAAACTGGAATAGGTTAATAAAAGAATTTATAAAAAGGAAGTTTTTATGAATAAATAGAAATGGAATTTATAAACGTTGTTTTATAAATTCGCAAATGACTTATTTTGACAAGAAAATTTGTTGAAACCTATAAATGGAGTTATATTCACATTTTTGAATAGTGAATAATCCTTTGAATTAAAATGAATAAAAGGATGAAATTGTTAATGAAGTATATTCACGTTTTTGAATAGTGAATAACACGTTAAAGAAATTGTTTTGGATTTGGATGTTTTAAATAGAATTAAAACGATCGAACAATGTTTTAAAATGTGTTGAGATTCGAAACCATAGATTTCAACATTTATTGTTGAAATAGACGTTTTCGAGAAATAAAAGGAAATGGTGGACTATAACACTGTTGTTATAGTAAATGATTTCCGAAAGGAAATGTTTTGTATAGTATTGGGATTTATATATCTGTCTTAAAAATTCGAATCCCTATACTAGTGATTTTGGGTTGTCGTAACAATGTTTTACGCAACATTCGTTTTGGCCCAAATAAATATGTTTAAGAGCATGATTTCCTTAAAGAATGAAATATATACTTAATCTCGATTTAAGTATATTGAATATTTTCTAAGTGTTGAAAATAAATAAAATTTGTGAATTACTTATGAATAAATAAGTATGGAAACATTTTCCAATATAAAGTGAATATTAGAAAATTTATCTTTTTGAAGATAAATTGAAATGAATAATGGGAATCGAATATTCATAGATATTTTGGATTATAAATTCACTAAGGAATTTATAAAGGAAAGGGGAATTTGATTAAAAATAAATATTGATTTATTTTTGAAGTATTGAAATTATATATCTAGTGAAGATATTTTTGGAAAGTAAATAATTGGAAAATTATTTGGAAACTGGTGATGTGTGCATATCCATTGATAGTTCAATAACCGACTATCAATATTTCCCTTTGAATGGGTATTTGATGTGATTGTTTGAATTTGAATGCCACACTTATTTTTGAATAAGCGCTCACTATTCGGGTTAACCGGGAAAGGACCATGGGGTCGTATAACCCATTCCGAATATGTGATACGTCGTTGTGAATTGCATTGAAGATCGGTGTTGAAGACCCGGTATTTGCGAAAGCGATAGGATGACCTGTCGATTGACTCTGCACCGAGTAGCTACGGTATTGAGTTCTCCATATGTGATGGTGAATCCGATCAGGATTGTGAATTTCCGGATTGCAAGGACTTCTTTGTAAGTGCCTTCGGTTTTGTTCGAGCCCGGAACAAACTTGTATGGATTGTATGTCTGACATTACAAGTTGAGATATAAAGCCGATTTCTTTCAAATATATTTCTGTTGGTGGCGGAGAATTTATTCTTTTAGCTTAACACCCTTCTCTGAGACGTACGAGCCCAGAGGTTATGTAGTTGAAGGTTATCAGCGATATATTCCCAATTTGGTAATGTGACATGCTGAGTGATGCTGAAATGATCATTGTGTTGATTATTTGTGATAGGATCGTTTATTTGATCGTCTATCTTTGTGATCATCTCTATGAGCATTTGTGACCCAAAGCATGGCTTTTGTATAAAGTATGTTTTTGTGGACGTGACTTCGTCGAGCCTCACACCCCGTGAATGGTCAAAACAGGAAAGAAGCAGCAAGGTTATGAGGGGTAGCGCCCTTTAGGATGTGTGCATTTCCTTCTGGAAAAGGGTGGTATCATGGTATGGAGCCCAGATACTTACTCATGTTGAAAACACTTTATGATTGTGTGAATTGATTTCGAGCGCTCGGTGAAAGGTCCCAAAGGACCGGGGGATGGCATATTCGGTCAGTTGTTACTCAGTTAGAGGTAACCCGGCCTTGTGTTGGTAGAGATGCGGTTTGGTTCTCGGGGATGTCCATCCAGAGGCATTCTCATGTGGCAATGGGAAGTTCCTTGGCCTGATCATTCGTTGGAAATCCAATTCCCAATACGAAACTTGTACGGTTTTAGTTGTATAACCTGCTATGGAATGTGTCGGTAACCTGCTATTGAACATAGTTAGCTATAGTAGGCATAGTTCGAAATGTCTATGCTGGCTAAGATTTATATTCTATTTTCGAAATGAATTTTTCTCTACACTATGCACTAGTAATAATATAAAATGTTCTTTTAAATGCGTATCAAGCATCTTTGACTATCATAAGGAGAAATCTCCTCCGATTCTGCGTTTGCATTGTGTGTGTGTGCGGGAGGCCTTATGGTAGTCTCACTTTTAAAAAGCATTGCGAATTGATTTAAAAATATTCCTCTATTTTGATTTTAAAGATAAATAAACTGTTTTGAGTTCTCACACCAGTCACATGACTGACTTGGAGTTTATTGTTTTCCTTCCTAAACTCTGGGTGCCCACCAATTTCCACACGGGCAGTCAAGAGTTAGGTTTATCAGGATATTCTGGATATTCTGGAGTTGCTGGAGGCAAGCTGGATGGCATGGCGTATTACTTATATAGTATTTCTTTTTCCGCTGCACTATTTGTTGTTGTTGTTGTACACTCTGATGATATGATGTAATGAAATGTGATGTAATGTAATAACTGATATAGTTCTTTGTTAAAGATTATTCATTTATTATTATATGTTGTTCCGCTGCGAATTGTGAGATTCTGATGTTGTTCTGTTGTTTTCTGTCCGTTCTATGTTCTATTTATTTTCTATTTTTCTTTTCCCTCTCTATTTTCTGTTTATATTTTCTACCTTCTTATCTCTTATTTTCTCTCCTATCTTTTCTTCTCTAAATTATCTCTTCTTTTTCTTTTCTTAAATTCTTTTTCAAAACCCTAACTATTCGGTTTTTCGGCAACGAAAAATCGACATGTTACATTTGGTATCAGAGCTTATGGTTAAGCGACAACCATGGTTCTGTTGGGTATTACTCATTATAGATAGAGTCAGCAGTACTCTAGAATGAGTTGAATGTAATAATAGCTATGAGAGCGTATTTGTTAGTGAATATAAATTTATTTATATTGTGATGACTGGTTTATTGAGTGGCATATGAACCTTCGTCAGCACGGTCTGTCAAACTATGCCGAAAGGGTTTCTAAACACTTGAATAGAACAATTCGACACAATATTGTTTTTAAATTGGGTAAATGAAATAATTTTACCTTGATTATATTTTATATATAAAGGAATAATTTTTCAGAATTATTAAAGTATATAAGTAGATTATTTAGTTGTTTGAATAACCTAAATTAAAGAATAATTGTATAAGCAAATGAATTATAAGAATTGAATTATAATCAAAGTGATTTACAATTGTGAAATAAACTTATATATATAAGAAGTGAAACTATATGAATATATTTATGAATATGAGTTGTAAGAAAAAAATGAATTAAAGTAAAATGAAATGTAACTTAAGTGATATGGAATGAAGTTGATATTAGTATCAAAGAAAATTAATAAAACCAAGTGATAGATGTGAACTTGAGTTATGTAAATGAAATTCAACTTTTGTAATTGAATTAAATTAATGGATTGAATGTTAATCAATTAAATGTAAATAATTGATATGGAATAATGAATATAAGTGTTAATTCATTAAAATCTAATGTTATTGGAAGTTGAATAGTTGAAAGAAAAATCAATTAATTAAACCAATTGTAAGCAAAGGAATTTGGTTGTAATTGATATACATTGGTTGTTATATGATTGTTAGTTGATTGTATATAATTCATTAAGTGTTAATGAAATTGAAAGCTAAAGTAATTGAAATTCAATTGGAAGTTAAGTGAAACTTAAATAGAATTGAATTTGAATTGGAAGTGAACCAACTTGAATATGAATTAGTGAATATAAGCAAATTGAAAATGAATGTTAGTAATAACATCCACTGTCAATGAATCAAATGTGATTTAAATTGAAAACCTATTTCATTGAATATTAATGAGAATATGAATGAATATTTATTGGTTATGGATGTTAGTTGAATGATAGTTGGTTGATGTTTGCATTTGTTGCTTTTGTTTCAGTTGCTATATGATGTATATTGATACTATTATCTACATGCATGTTCTCATGTTGTTTGTTGAGTGATTAGTAGGTGCGGATCGCATTTGCTTCGCATTTGGAGCTCGCTTTCGCGCTATATTAGCCGTATATGCTTGCTAATAAAATATAAGGTACATATCTCGGATTACATACCGTACTTTTATACTTTTTTCCCTTCGGGATGCCTCATTACTTGATGAGATGTATATTTGTGATATATATACTGTCATTTTTTTTTTGGATCGAGCCGCGCAAAGGAGACTATGGCGAATTTTTCCGAAAATTTAAGGCGTTAGAAAAATTTGAGAAAATCTGGAAAATTTTGAAAACTTTAACTTTGATTTTGAATTGAAAGTTAAACAATAGTAGTTGTTTTTGAAAAGATAACTAAGTATGATTTGAAAACTTAGTAAAGATTTGTAAAAATTTTAACTATAAATTTTGGAAAGTTAATAGATTCTATAACTTTTCTTACTTAATAATTTCGAGGACGAAATTCTTTTAAGTGAGGAAGATTGTAACGACCCATAATTTTATTTAATTAAAATTTGAATATTTAATTAATTTTAAATATTAATAAGTGAATTTATAAGTCGAATAAATTTATTTTGAATTATTGGATTTAATTGGATTTTTAAATCGATAATTTAATATGTTAAATTATGGAAATAATTGAAAATTGAGTTAAATATGATTGTAAATGATTTGTAAAATTTTATTTTATCATATTGAAGTTAGAAAGATATTTTAGAACTTTTAAAATCGAATTAAGAGTTAATTTGTGAAAATTGAATATTTTAATATTTAAATCGACTAGTGAAAATAGTCAATTTTTGAACAGTCTCAGAATTGAACGAAACCAGTTCCATTGGATCCGTAATAGTTAGTTATTATCGGATTTCATTTTTCGTGTCAATCGGAGCTATCGTTTGAGCGTGGCAGCTCGAAACGCATCGATTTATTTTTAATATTAATTTGGCGAGTGAAAATAGCCATTTTTCAAAAAGTCTCGGATTTCGACGAAACCAGTTTCATCGGATCCGTAATGTGATATTATTGTAAGGTTTCAAATTTCAAGTCAATTGGATTTACCGTTTGTCCGGTACAAATTAAAACGCCTAGAAATCGATTTAAATCGGTTTAATTTAAATTGAACGTTTGTAGCCATAACTCGCACAGATGTCCGAAATAGCTTTCGAAACCTGTTCCATTGTGTCCGGAACGCGGGATAAACCCTAGGAACGTCAGTTTCGACGCGTAAATCGGAGTTCGGAATTTCCGGGATGAATAGTGTTTCGTCGGTTCCTTATAAATAGCCCTTCACTCTAAAAAAATAAAAAAAAAATATCTAAACCCTAATTTCAACTACCTAGCCGCCGGTTACAAACCAAAGGCCAGTATTTCTCCTCCTTCTTCCTCGATTATCTCTCGATCCATTCACTTTCAAGCTTCGTGTTCAACTACAAAGTTGTAGAGGGGAGTGTGCTCTACGAGATCAACGGTCAAGATCGCGAATGGCTTCACGGATCAATGGGAATTCGAGTTCAAAGATGGCCGTTCATCTTGTGTGCGCGAGTATCAAGGCTTGACCGAGCTTCATGGCCTTGGGGCCGAACCTAGAGCAAGCTATGGCCTTCGATGTGGAGGTGTCTGATCAAATTCTAGTTGAGCGAGGAGGCGGCGATTCTAAACCCTAGTATGTGGATTGGGTTCGGCTGTAAACGAGAGGAGAGGGAGCTATTTGCGTGTGTTAGGAAGAAGGGGGGGAGCCGTTGGATTGGGATTGGAGGGTGATGATGGGGGTATGTAAAAAATTAATTATAAAAAGTTGTAAATTATATAGTTTAAATCGTGTACAAACTTCAAAAATCAATATCTTTTTCATACGAGGTCGAAAACGCGCGAAACCAGTTGCGTTGGAATCGTATGGACGAGCACTACGCGATGAAATTGGATTGGAGTCGTTTGGAGTTAGTGAGAATTTTGGGTAAAATTAAACGTCCGTTTAATTTTATTCGAAATAAATCGCTAAAACGGAAATAAAAATCAAGGTGAGAACTTCTCACTCAATCGAATCAGTTTCGATTTTATTTTAAATAGTTAGATTTAAAATATTTGAATGCATGTTTGAATGATGATTGTTATCTATTGATTGTTAAAATAGACATTATACGCCGTTAGTAAGCGGATGTTATTTAATAAAAACATATACCGCGAATATTTCATAAACAGTGAAATTGGTATTATATATAATAGCAATATATATATATTGGCATATGTATATATTGGAGTTATTGATTTCCCGCATTTTTTGTTTAGCGGATGAGACCCTATTGCGCCGTCTATTAAGCGGATAATATTTTAAATCCCATATACCGCGATAATTTCGTACTGGAGCGAAATTGGTATTGTGCTAATGTTTGTGGATGCAGGAAAACAGGTTGGAGGGATCCAACTGGATTCCTCAACAGTATTTATTTGATTTCAGATATTTTGATATTTGATGGATTATCATATTGATATATGATATCGTTGTAGTCGTGATTGACTATTTGGTGTGTAGCATCATTGGACCAAATTTTGGGATTTTAAAAATGATTTTTAAAGTGATTTTTGAGAATATACTATATTTTGGAATTGATCCATGATAAATAAATAAACGTTATAATTTTTAAAGTTATAAAAATTATGATTTTTAAGAAATATAGTTAAAAGCTGATTTTTGAAAATAAGGAATTAATGACTTTATAAAATAGTTAAATTGGGATTTCTGAAATAATTGTGAAAAGTTTAAATATAGGATTTATAAAATTTGATTATTTTATAAATCAAAATGATGAAATTATAAAGGAGTTTAGAGACGTTTTTAAAATATTAATATGAATTGATTTATATAAGAGATTTATAAATGGATATTTATAAATTGAGATATTGAAATTATAAAACGAGTTTTTATAAGTGTTTGAATGAAGTGAAAATGAATTTCATTAAAGAATGAAATTTATAGAATTATAAACGGTGAAGTTATAAATGAAATTTATAAATAGTAAGAATTATAAATTTGTGAAGTTATTTGAAGAATATATTTGGTTAAATAAATGAATCTTATAAGTTATAAGATTTATGGTTTGGAAAGTCTTTAAAAGAACGATTTTGTAAAATAATCGTTTTATAAGTATTTAACTTATAATATGAACGTTTAGTTTATAATTGAGTTATAAACTGGAATAGGTTAATAAAAGAATTTATGAAAAGGAAGTTTTTATGAATAAATAGAAATGGAATTTATAAACGTTGTTTTATAAATTCGCAAATGACTTATTTTGACAAGAAAATTTGTTGAAACCTATAAATGGAGTTATATTCACATTTTTGAATAGTGAATAATCCTTTGAATTAAAATGAATAAAAGGATGAAATTGTTAATGAAGTATATTCACGTTTTTGAATAGTGAATAACACGTTAAAGAAATTGTTTTGGATTTGGATGTTTTAAATAGAATTAAAACGATCGAACAATGTTTTAAAATGTGTTGAGATTCGAAACCATAGATTTCAACATTTATTGTTGAAATAGACGTTTTCGAGAAATAAAAGGAAATGGTGGACTATAACACTGTTGTTATAGTAAATGATTTCCGAAAGGAAATGTTTTGTATAGTATTGGGATTTATATATCTGTCTTAAAAATTCGAATCCCTATACTAGTGATTTTGGGTTGTCGTAACAATGTTTTACGCAACATTCGTTTTGGCCCAAATAAATATGTTTAAGAGCATGATTTCCTTAAAGAATGAAATATATACTTAATCTCGATTTAAGTATATTGAATATTTTCTAAGTGTTGAAAATAAATAAAATTTGTGAATTACTTATGAATAAATAAGTATGGAAACATTTTCCAATATAAAGTGAATATTAGAGAATTTATCTTTTTGAAGATAAATTGAAATGAATAATGGGAATCGAATATTCATAGATATTTTGGATTATAAATTCACTAAGGAATTTATAAAGGAAAGGGGAATTTGATTAAAAATAAATATTGATTTATTTTTGAAGTATTGAAATTATATATCTAGTGAAGATATTTTTGGAAAGTAAATAATTGGAAAATTATTTGGAAACTGGTGATGTGTGCATATCCATTGATAGTTCAACAACCGACTATCAATATTTCCCTTTGAATGGGTATTTGATGTGATTGTTTGAATTTGAATGCCACACTTATTTTTGAATAAGCGCTCACTATTCGGGTTAACCGGGAAAGGACCATGGGGTCGTATAACCCATTCCGAATATGTGATACGTCGTTGTGAATTGCATTGAAGATCGGTGTTGAAGACCCGGTATTTGCGAAAGCGATAGGATGACCTGTCGATTGACTCTGCACCGAGTAGCTACGGTATTGAGTTCTTCATATGTGATGGTGAATCCGATCAGGATTGTGAATATCCGGATTGCAAGGACTTCTTTGTAAGTGCCTTCGGTTTTGTTCGAGCCCGGAACAGACTTGTATGGATTGTATGTCTGACATTACAAGTTGAGATATAAAGCCGATTTCTTTCAAATATATTTCTGTTGGTGGCGGAGAATTTATTCTTTTAGCTTAACACCCTTCTCTGAGACGTACGAGCCCAGAGGTTATGTAGTTGAAGATTATCAGCGATATATTCCCAATTTGGTAATGTGACATGCTGAGTGATGCTGAAATGATCATTGTGTTGATTATTTGTGATAGGATCGTTTATTTGATCGTCTATCTTTGTGATCATCTCTATGATCATTTGTGACCCAAAGCATGGCTTTTGTATAAAGTATGTTTTTGTGGACGTGACTTCGTCGAGCCTCACACCCCGTGAATGGTCAAAACAGGAAAGAAGCAGCAAGGTTATGAGGGGTAGCGCCCTTTAGGATGTGTGCATTTCCTTCTGGAAAAGGGTGGTATCATGGTATGGAGCCCAGATACTTACTCATGTTGAAAACACTTTATGATTGTGTGAATTGATTTCGAGCGCTCGGTGAAAGGTCCCAAAGGACCGGGGGATGGCATATTCGGTCAGTTGTTACTCAGTTAGGGGTAACCCGGCCTTGTGTTGGTAGAGATCCGGTTTGGTTCTCGGGGATGTCCATCCAGAGGCATTCTCATGTGGCAATGGGAAGTTCCTTGGCCTGATCATTCGTTGGAAATCCAATTCCCAATACGAAACTTGTACGGTTTTAGTTGTATAACCTGCTATGGAATGTGGCGGTAACCTGCTATTGAACATAGGTAGCTATAGTAGGCATAGTTCGAAATGTCTATGCTGGCTAAGATTTATATTCTATTTTCGAAATGAATTTTTCACTACACTATGCACTAGTAATAATATAAAATGTTCTTTTAAATGCGTATCAAGCATCTTTGACTATCATAAGGAGAAATCTCCTTCGATTCTGCGTTTGCATTGTGTGTGTGTGCGGGAGGCCTTATGGTAGTCTCACTTTTAAAAAGCATTGCGAATTGATTTAAAAATATTCCTCTATTTTGATTTTAAAGATAAATAAACTGTTTTGAGTTCTCACACCAGTCACATGACTGACTTGGAGTTTATTGTTTTCCTTCCTAAACTCTGGGTGCCCACCAATTTCCACACGGGCAGTCAAGAGTTAGGTTTATCAGGATATTCTGGATATTCTGGAGTTGCTGGAGGCAAGCTGGATGGCATGGCGTATTACTTATATAGTATTTCTTTTTCCGCTGCACTATTTGTTGTTGTTGTTGTACACTCTGATGATATGATGTAATGAAATGTGATGTAATGTAATAACTGATATAGTTCTTTGTTAAAGATTATTCATTTATTATTATATGTTGTTCCGCTGCGAATTGTGAGATTCTGATGTTGTTCTGTTGTTTTCTGTCCGTTCTATGTTCTATTTATTTTTTATTTTTCTTTTCCCTCTCTATTTTCTGTCTATATTTTCTACCTTCTTATCTCTTATTTTCTCTCCTATCTTTTCTTCTCTAAATTATCTCTTCTTTTTCTTTTCTTAAATTCTTTTTCAAAACCCTAACTATTCGGTTTTTCGGCAACGAAAAATCGACATGTTACAATTTCCTTAAGTATCATCATCGTTACCTATCATGGCTTAGAGGATGTGACTAGAGAGGGGGAGATGTTACATATGAGAGGGTGGAAGGTAGTGACGGGACATGTCAAAACAATGACATGTTATGTTATTTTAACTAAGGATAAAATGGTAATTTCCCCACTTTCTTTCACCTACAAATACACACCTCACACACACATTTTCACTTACATCCCAACTTCATTTTTTTTAAATCTTCTTTTCTACAAATTCCATGCCTTCCATAGTTCAAAAAATTTAGAATAGTTTGCTTTTGTGTTGTAACTTGTTTCCATACCTTCTATACTTCTTATACTTTCATTTTAACATCCTCTCTTCCAAAAAGCAGGGACATCACTACTCCACAAAGCACTTGCCAAGCCAAATTACCTCTGGCTGAAACCATTTTAAGCCTTAGCCCATCCAATGTTCCAATTTTTTAAGCTAGAGTCGAGCGTATAGGCGTTGCCGAGTTATAGTTGAAGTTTGGACGAAGTTAGTTAGCATAAAGGTGAGTAAAACTACATTTTTGAAAAGATTTTGACAATATTATGATGTGTTATTGTCATGATAATACGATGATAACATTGAATGGTCATTATATTGGTCGATGGTGATTTGATAGATGTTTTCGTTTGGTGTTGAATTTGAGATTTGAATGTGATGTTGTCGAGTTAGTAAGCATATAACCTTATGTTTATATATGAGTTTCATTGCGATGTTAAAATTACGGTAGTAATGGTTGTGGTCTAATAATCAAAGTACATTGAGCTGAAACAAAGTTAACAACTTTGTGTGTTATGACGTATGTGAGATCTTATTCGAAATAAAAAAAACTATGTTTTTTGTTTGGAAATTGCTTCAAAGTTTCTATCTTTGTTTCTAAGTCTCAAAAACTTTAACAGTTATGTTTTCTAAACATGAAATAGGAAAGAATAACTAAGTGTTTCCACTTAAAGAATGTTTAAGCAAATTACGCTCATAACAATAGTCGCTATGGACGCAGTTCGATAAAATTGTCGATTTTCATTTTAAAATGTTTTCTTTCGGAATGTTTGAAAAAGTTTTCCAAACTTAATTAGTAACATAAAAGGAGATTAAGTTTAGATTATTTATTAATTTATTTATTTAATAAATTGTTAAACGTAATTAGCAGTTAATTAGTAACTAAGTGATTAGAGATTAAGTAACACTTAAAGAAGGCTAATGACCAATTAGTGATGAATAAAGTTTTAATTAGTGATTTATGAAGCTAACAAGTAATTTAATGATTAATTATTATTCAACTAAGTTGATTAGTTAAATAATTATTATTTAATTAATTGATTATTTAATTAAGTGATTATTTAATTAATTTTAAATTAATTAGGGTTTAACTAATAATTATTTGTTTAAACCTTAACTAAGTTACATTAGGAAGTTAATTAGGACTTAACGAAGTTCGTTACGTTAGTTAAATTTTTATTTTGAATTAATCTTGATTCAATTAAGATATAATTAGGGTTTAAGCTAATCAAAAATATTTTTATCTTTTCAAAACTATTTTAAATTTAATCTGTTATGTTTTAAATCAGTTTTCTTTTTAAGATGAATTGATTTTAAATCAAAGGATTTCTCTTCTTGACCATTACGTAGCCAAACTAATTGAAGCAGTGATTATGAAATGTTGACACCTTTTATGGGAAGTAAGTTGAGTGTGTTTAACAACAATTTTGAATGTCGGTAACGTGATAAACACAAGGAAGTTAATTTTAATAAGAGAGTCATGGTAACTTAAGCATATAGAATATACTTCTATGTGTACATTTTTCAACGATAATATATGTGTCTATGTTTTTCACTTTGATATCTACCTATGGTTGATTGTATGTTATGTGTGAATCCCTCACATACCTGATATTTGGCGATATCTATGATATAATCTAGATTAATTAAACCCAAATTTAATGATCCATTGTAGTTGTTGAGCTTCCATTTAGTTTTGTAACATAAATTTTTCATTTTATTTTGAAATGGTCTTCAAAGTTATTCTATTTTGAAAAAAGATATTTGAAGAATGATTTGAAAATTGTTTTGAGAAGTTTTATAAATGATTTTGGGTATTCAGAAAAGGATTTTAGAAATGGTTTAGAATGTTTATACAAATATTTTATAAATGGATGTGAATGTCTATAAAGGGAAGTTTTATGCATGGTTTGAAAGTTTATAAAGAAATTGTATAACCAACTTCGAATAACTATAAAGAGTTCATAAATAAGTATATGAATGTTGATAAATTTTTGGGGAAAAAGATTTAATAAATGAAAAATTGTTTTGAGGCTTAGTGATCATTTTGGAAAATTAAATCTTTAGTTTTTGTTGTTGTTATTTGATAGTTAAATAACCGACTATCAAATTTGACCTAATTTGAATTAGGAAGTATGACTATAAATTCGAGTTCCATGGTAAGGACTTGAGTACTTACTTCCAAATGAACCATGGATGAGTCAATCGAAAATTACCGCATGTTGGTAAAAGAGGCTAGGATCGGATTTATATAATCGAAAACCATTTCGAATCAACATGTATGTTAGAGTGGAAGATATCTTAATGATGATTGAAGATAGTGCTCTTTGAAGTGCAAGGGCAATGCTACTAGTCCTAAGGGTGATTCCAAAATGGATGTAGTAGAGTTAGTGTCTTTGGTTTCATTCAGATCTAGAATGAACTTGTATGGATGAATGCTGGAATTGCATTGAGCTGAGGGAAGTGTTAGCATTCCAAAACGGATTCCTATTCAAAAAGGTAAAGCGTAGCGTCGAGCCTCACAACCGAAAGAGATGGCAAAAGTACGGCATGCAGCAGATCTATGTGGTTAACAACCATTAGGTGCAGTCACCCCATTCTAGATGTCCATTTCAGAGTTGGTTTGCATGCAAACGCCATGGTAGTATAAGGCCTCGTGTCACCAGGGTGGGTGGGGGGGTGGGGTGGGTAATCCGGTTTGTCATGTTAAAGGGGCAACCGGCTCTGTGTTAGCATAAATGCATTTTCAAAAGGTATATCATCGGATGGTAGTCCCTTACCTTACCACTGTTGGAATCCAATCTCAAATACGTGCCTTAGTGTTTGATTGTGAAGCCTGGTATGTTGGAATGTGATATGCAAATATTTCAGCTATTTTATCTATTTAAATTAAACCTAGGCAATATGATAATATCACTGGATTTTGATATAAAATGTTTTGGTTATCGTAAGGTAAAAATTCATCTTTTTTTATATGAGGTCTTACGAGATACCCTTTGTGAAATTTTTTCAAATATATAAATTTGTTTGGTTGTTACTTGTTATCGGGTTTTATTGACGCTGGTTTACCAGACTGACCCGAACGTTATTTCATGTAATGCTCGGATCAGACCGATCATGTTTTTCCTAGGTAAACTGGATACTATGGAGTTGGAGAGGAGCTGGATGTTCAAGACATATTCACGTTTAATTTTTCTATCGCTGTATTATAGAGTCTGTATGCTTGTCATTGTAAGGACAACTTTCTATAACTGTCCAAATTTAGGATAAGTATAGTGTACTCTAATGTTGTATATACGAATAAAGATATTTCCTTTTTGTAAAGATCATTGTTGTATTATATATTATTTGCTGCGTTGTGAGATTCTACGTTGTTTAGTTTTCTTCTATCTTCTGCCTTCTTCTTTCACCATAACAAATCGACATTTCCGACACTTGATGTTTGGCGTATAACAAAGTGGATGTATTAGTGTTGATTTCTTGAGTGTCATTATATTCGTGTTTCATTGTGATGTTAAAAGTATGGCAGTATGGATGTATGGTTGTGATCTAAGAACCAAAGTATGTTGAGTTTAAACAAAGTTAACCACTTTGTGTGTCGGCACAGATGTGAGATCCGCTATGAAATTAAAAACTATATTATCTTGTTTTAAAGTTTGGAAATTATTTCAAAGTTTCTATCTTTGTTTCTAAGTCTCAAGAATTTCAAAAGATATGTTTCTAAACATCAAATAGGAAAGAATAAGCATGTGTTTTTACTTAAAACATGTCTAAGCGAACAGCGCTCATAGCGATTGTAACAACCCGCATATTAACGATTATATATTTAAATGTTTTATTTGAATATAGCGTCGTTAGTCGGATTTTGGGTCCGAAATGTTACTTTCTGCAAACGGCCGAATTGGAGCTCGAAATTACCTCCATTGGTTCCAAAATGGCGTTTGCGATCTTTTTGAGTATAATCTTTGATATGTTTGGAGTTTGTGAAATTTTGACCCTTATTCTATTGGGTTTTGGGTTTTGGTTCAGCCCACTAGTTAACTAATACCCTAACCCAACCCCTTCTCTTTATTCATCCTCATTTCATTTCATTTCTTAAGCTAGAACTGAAAATGGTGGAAGGGAAAGAGAAATAGAAATTTGCAAGCCCTAGTTTTCTCTTACAACTTGATTTTTTTGCTCCAAATTCATAGAGAAGACATAGTTAAGCTCTTCTTCATCTTCGCCAACTCTTCTCCTCTTCAATTTCAGAAAATTTACTAAACCTAAATTGGAAAATATGTGTTTTATTCTTAGATTGAAACTTGTTGAGTTGAAGTAGTGTTTGGTTGGTCTTCTCCTTGTTATTGAGCTCCATCTTCTTGTTTTTGGGATAAAGGTGAGATTTTTATCTCACATTTTTGCTTATATATGTATATCTTTGGAAGGTGAGTTTTGAACTCACATCTACTTCTCTTGGTTTCATTGATGTTGGGTATGAATTCTTAGCACTTGTTCATATGCATTTGCTATTAGTTTGGATTGAATTAGTGAATACCCAAATTTTTAGTGTTTTGGGTTCAATTCTTTAGAGATCCTAACTTTGATGTTTTGATCATGTTTTGGTGATGCATTGAAGTGCTTATAGGGCCGGGTAGCCGCTAGGCGTAAACCCCTAGCGTCCGTGCTCGTCCGGTTGAAAGTTGGGAGAGTTTGCACTTCATTTGTTATAAGTAGGAAATGCAGGAAATTGGGTTCAGTCGACTGGATCCTCTGTTCAGTCGACTGAGCTGAAGCCCGAAATTTTTTCTGGATAATTTTCAGTCGACTGAACAGGGATTTCAGTCGACTGACCTGCTCCTGTTTTCCTATTTTGCCTATTTATGCTCGTTTTGATTGGTTTTCCGGATTTTATCGATTCATGTTGGTTCTTAGTAGTGGTTATTGCCTCTTTGACTTTGATAACTTATTTTTGACTTCATCCACGGGTTTTTATAAAATAATCTCTCGAATCACATTTAAAAGCTCGTTTCTCTAATTTATAAATTCTATTTAAAACACACACTTTCGCACTTCGAGCGAAGTGGAAGGGTGATTAAATGGTTGGGCAAAACACGGACCATGAATCTGTGCGTTTATCTTTCCAATTAATCCCCGACCTATTCAATTGATCGTTTTGACCTTTGGTTTGGTTTACCGATGATATAAGGTGAACTTTGTACTGCTTTGAGTGTGAAATTAACTAACGGATAGTAAACCGCTTAGTGCGAACGAGTGGTTTTGGGACTCACGTTACCACTTTTCGGATTCCTTTTTGGGAGTTATGACACATTCCTCCAGTTAGTGGTGTCTAGTACTGGGTCTTCGACCTTCACCACTACGGTTTGTTGCCTTCGGGTATGTGCCTTCGGGTTTGTGCCTTCGGGTTTGTTGCCCTTTAGTATCGCTTCCGATGTTGGTCGTTATGAGCCGCATGGGTGATATTGGGTTGCCATTTAGTATCGCTTCCGATGTTGGTCGTTATGAGCCGCATGGGTGATATTGGGTTTGGAGTCTTCAGGCTCATGGATCCTTGTTTGTACAGTACTGAGCTCGAGCAAATTTTCTGATGTTTCATTCATATGTATATTCCCTAGGTATCGTCCTTCGATGTAGGTCATTATGAGCCGCATGATGCATAGCGTTTACCTTGTGGAACTTGTATACCTTATTGGTATTTGTTATTGCCTTTTGGCTTGCTTTGGGATATTCTTATCCTCTGTTTCTATATGTTGCCGATGATATGAGGCTTGTTCTATATGATTCATCTTTCGTTAGATGATTGTGTTATCTCTTTTAGAGATATCTATTATGCTTTGTAACCTTGCAGGTTTATTGTTGTTCAGTTTATCTAACTGATTTGTTTAGCTAGACTGACCTGTGTATTTCATACTCGGGTCAGACCGAAATGTTTCAGGTTAGGTACATTGGGACTTAGCCTATTTTGCTTCCATATGGACTACTCCACTAGCTTCTTTTTGTCATAGCTTTTTGTGTAGTCCTATTATGTTGTAACTCTGATATTTATTCTTGTGAACTCGTCTGTATATTGTGGTCTGTTATACCACTTGACTTGTATTATTTTGTATACTCTGTTATGTATCAATATATGTGTATATGATGGTCTGCTGTTCTGTGATGTATATTACATTTGAGTTGTTATATTCTTTTCTGATAGATCCTTCAACCACCTATGGTTTTGTTTTAAGTATTCATTGGGTATGTCGACCTGCTTGGTATGTTTATTGTCGATGTATTCAATAGATAGTTAGAGCAAGGCTATAGATGGTTCCCCCTAACCAGCCTTATTCTCCGTGTTAGTTGACGGCATTACCCTGTAGTGTCCTTGGCTAGCGTGGGTATAGAGGTGGGGTGTCACAGCGTGGTATCAGAGCTGAGTTCAGAACAAAGTATGGCAAACGCAGAATAGAGCGCATATTACAGTACATCAAAGTATACAAGTGATACAAACCTTTGAATCATCGTGTCTCTTTATTCCATCAAGGTTAGATAGAATTTGGGGAATACGTCTAGGAATGCATTTTATTCCCTAGTATTCCGTAATGAAGTATCTACCTTGTGAATAATCTTGTTCTTATCTTACTTTCAACGTATGGCTGGAAGAGGCAGGGGACGACGTTCGGATGCTGGGCAATCCAGTGGCACACATCCGGATGGCGTTTATATGTCTGCTGATCAGTTTTTGGAATTGTTTAGGAGCACTCAGCCTCAAGTTCCTCCTCGAGTATCTCTACCTCGCAAGTCTGCCTTTGCACGTCAGTGCAGTGATTTTTCTCATCTTGGAGGAAAGCCGTTTAAGGGCTCCGAGTCTATTCTTGAAGTCCAAGCTTGGCTTCGCACGTGCGAGCGTATCTTTTCTCGCATGGACCTTTTTGACCATGATAGAGTTCTTGTAACTTCTAGCTTATTACAAGAGCGTGCTCTTGATTGGTATGAGCTTCTTGTAGCCGAGATTGATGAGTCTACTCTTTCTTGGACTCAGTTTCGGGGACGATTTGAACTCAAGTTCGTTCCTGAATCTGAAAAAGTTTTATTGAGCCGTCGCTTCCTTGAGTTGAAGCAAGGGAAATCTTCTGTTTCTGAGTATGTTGCATCATTCGAGGCTTTATCTAAGTATGGTCTTGAATTCATCAGCACTTCTTACAAGAAGAATTTGAAGTTTGTTTCTGGTCTTAAGAAATATCTTAAGAAATCTTTGTTGCTCCAACTTAAACTTTCTTTTGAGGAGTTGGTTGATTCGGCACTTCATCTCGAGACCGTCTAGAAGGAGTGTGATAGTGATGTTGATGTTGAGGTTTGCAAGAACCCCAACAAGAGGCCGTTTCCAATTCAGAAGAAGCCTTTTCCTTCTAAGAAGAAGAAGACTGGTGGTCCTAGTTCTCAGCCTCAGTCTTCCGGAACACCTTTCGTTCGAAAGTGTTTTAATTGTGGTTCTCCGGATCATATTATTCGAGCTTGTCCTAAGCCTCTCTTCTGCCGTTATTGCAAGAAGGAGGGTCATCATGTTTCAGCTTGCCCTACTGTTCCGGCTGGTGCTAAGTCTAGCAATCTTTATGCTACCAAGGCTTATAAAGGTCCTTCTCAGCCCAAAGGTATATCTCCATCCATTTTGGAAGGTTCTATTTTATTTTATGACCATAGTATACGAGTTCTTTTCGATACGGGTGCTTCACATTCTTTCGTATCGAAAAAGCTCGTTGATGATTTATATTTGGATGTTTCTTGTATGGTTACTTCTTTAAGGATTGAGAATCCTATTGGGGGATCCGCGACCCTTAGTTTGCTGTGTGATGATGTTGAGATTGTTTTATGTGGCTTTTCTTTCCGTGCGAATCTGCACGTTATTTCTTGTCTGCGATTTGATATGATTTTGGGTATGGACTGGCTAGTGAGATATGATGCCAGGATTATTTGTTCGGAGAGAATTTTGTATCTTCGACATCCGGATTCGCCTACTCAGTTATCTCTTGTTCTTCAGAATGTAGATAATTCCGAGATGGCTTTATATTATCTTGACTCGCGAGATGATGATGATATATCTCGTATTCCTGTCGCTTGTGACTTTTCTGATGTTTTTGAGCCTGTATCGGGTTTGCCACCCAAACGGGCAATTGAGTTCCGCATTGATCTTATTCCAGGCGCGCAGCCAGTTAGTCGTCCTCCCACGAGAATGTCTACAAAGGAAAATGAGGAACTCAAGAAGCAGCTTTTGGAGCTTGAGTCCAAGCAGTTGATTCAGTCCAGTTTTTCTCCGTAGGGATCCGCGGTCGTCTTCGTGAAGAAGTCTGATGGAACTCTTAGGCTTTGCATTGACTATCGCAAGCTTAACGAGTTAACCATCAGAAATAGGTATCCATTGCCTAGGATCGATGATATGTTCGATCTATTGAGTGGTGCTAAGGTCTTTTCTCAGCTCGACCTTGCCACGGGTTTTCATCAATTACGAGTTGCGGAGGACAGCATACCTCTTATAGCTTTTCGCACTCGATATGGTTCTTTTGAGTGGCTCGTTATGCCGTTCGGTTTAACGAACGCTCCTACTTTCTTTGTCGATCTCATGAATCGAGTATTCCGGGAATATCTCGACAAGTTCGTCCTCGTGTTCATTGATGATATCCTTATTTATTCTAAATCTGAAGCCGAGCATGCTAATCACTTGAGAATTGTCTTGAGTACTCTCCGTTGTCATCAGCTTAGAGCCAAATTCTCCAAATGTCACTTTTGGGAGAATAAGGTTAAGTTCTTAGGCCATGTTGTATCTTCCGATGGCATTTCTGTCGATCCCTCAAAGATCGAAGCCATCCAGAATTGGAAGAGGCCCGAGAATGTGCATGAGATTCGTAGTTTCCTTGGATTGGCGGGCTATTACCGTCGGTTCATTAAGGATTTTTCCCGTGTTGTGCTTCCTCTCACCACCCTTACTCGGAAAGGCATTCATTTTATTTGGTCCGACAAGTGTGAAGTTTCCTTTCAGACATTGAAGGAACTTCTCACTAATGCTCCTATTCTTGTGGTTCCCGAGGGGAATCATGATCTTGTTGTCTACACCGATGCTTGTAGTAGTGGTCTCGGTGCTGTTCTTATGCAGAAGGTCGGGTAGTTGCTTATGCTTCTTGGCAACTGCGTCCGAATGAAGTTCGCTATGCCACTCATGATCTTGAGTTAGCCGCCATTGTCTTTGCCTTGAAGATTTGGCGACACTATTTATTGGGCGGGCGCTTCATTCTCTATACCGATCATAAATCCTTGAAGTATTTGTTCACTCAGAGGGAACTCAATATGAGACAACAGCGTTGGCTCGAGTTTCTTGCTTCCTATGACTTTGAGATCTAGTATACCCCTGGAAAGGGAAATCGTGTTGCTGATGCGCTTAGTCGCAAACATTTGGCTGTTGTTTCTATGATGCTTGCCGAATGGAATGTGCTTGAGACTCTATCTTTTTATGAAATTCGTGATCAAGGTTCATCTTCTGATTCTCCTATTCTATTGCTTAGTTTGGGAGCTCGACCTATTTTGTTGGATCGTATTGCCGATGCTCAGCGGCGTGATCCTAATTTGTTGCATTTTATTCAGCTTTGTGAGTCTGGATCTTGTGATGAGGCGTTGCAAGATTTTAGCATTGATTCTCATGGGTGTCTTCGTAAGAAGAATCGTCTTTTTGTGCCTTTTGATTGTGCACTTAGGCATGACATTCTTGATGACTGTCACCGTTCTAAGTATACCATTCATCCCGGTAGTAGTAAGATGTATGCCGATATGCATCGTCTTTATTATTGGGAAGGCATGAAATGCGATGTGGCGAGTTGTGTGAGCAATTGCATAACTTGTCAGCGTTTTAAGGTCGAGCATCAGCGTCCTTCGGGTCTTCTTCAGCCTCTTGAGATTCCATTATGGAAATGGGATCAGATTTCTATGGATTTCATTGACGGCCTACCTCGTTCGAGATCTGGCCATTCTAACATTTGGGTTATTGCTGATCGCCTCACTAAGTCTGCTCATTTTGTCCCTATTAAGTCTAATAGGACTGCTTCACATTTGGCTAAGTTGTATGTCAAAGAAATCTTGAGACTTCACGGTGTTCCTAATTCTATTGTGAGTGACCGTGATCCTTTATTCACGAGTCATTTTTGGAAAAGTCTTCAGCAAGCTTTGGGAACGAAGCTTAATTTTTCTACAGCTTATCATCCACAGTCTGATGGACAGACTGAACGGGTGAATCGTGTCATAGAAGATCTTCTCCGTATTTGTATTTTTGATTTTGGTGGAAGTTGGGAGGATCACCTACCTCTTGTAGAGTTCTCCTACAACAATAGTTTTCAGTCTAGTATCGGTATGGCTCCTTTCGAAGCCTTATATGGAAGGCCATGTCGATCACCTTCTTGTTGGTTGGAATCTGGAGAGAAGCTTATTCTTGGTCCAGATTTTGTTCGTGATTCTTCCGAGAAGATTGATCTTATCCGATTGAGAATGAAAGAGGCACAAAGTCGCCAGAAATCCTATGCGGACAACCGTAGGAAGCCTCTCGAATTCTCAATTGGTGATCTTGTTTTTATTCGTGTTTCTCCTTTGAAAGAGGTTATGTGTTTCAGTACGACTGGGAAATTGGCTCCTCTCTTTATAGGACCATTTTCTATTACTGAACGTATTGGCCCTGTGGCTTATAGAGTTTCACTTCCAGCTCATTTATCTGGCATTCATGACGTGTTTCACGTCTCGCAACTTCGGAAGTGTCTTCGGAAGTCGGATTCTGTTATTACTTCTCCTGATTTGCAAGAGCTTGAGATCTCACCGGACTTATCTATTGTACAGCAACCTATTCGCGTGCTTGACACGGAGGTGCGACACCTTCGGAAAAAGGACGTGCCGCTCGTTAAAGTTCAATGGTCCGCTAATCCCAATGACTGTACTTGGGAAACCAGAGAGTTTGTCGAGCGATCTTATCCGGGTTTTCTTTCTTTACTTTGAAACAGTGAGTATGTCTTTTCATCTCGAGCTTATTTCCTTTTCTTTTGATTGATTGTATGTATGTAGTTGTTACAAGTATCGTCTCTAGGAATTGCGGGGACGCAATTTTGTTAGGAGGGGAGATCTGTAACAACCCGCATATTAATGATTATATATTTAAATGTTTTATTTGAATATAGCGTCGTTAGTCGGATTTTGGGTCCGAAATGTTACTTTCTGCAAACGGCCGAATTGGAGCTCGAAATTACCTCCATTGGTTCCAAAATGGCGTTTGCGATCTTTTTGAGTATAATTTTTGATATGTTTGGAGTTTGTGAAATTTTGACCCTTATTCTATTGGGTTTTGGGTTTGGGTTCAGCCCACTAGTTAACTAATACCCTAACCCAACCCCTTCTCTTTATTCATCCTCATTTCATTTCATTTCTTAAGCTAGAACTGAAAATGGTGGAAGGGAAAGAGAAATAGAAATTTGCAAGCCTTAGTTTTCTCTTACAACTTGATTTTTTTGCTCCAAATTCATAGAGAAGACATAGGTAAGCTCTTCTTCATCTTCTCCAACTCTTCTCCTCTTCAATTTCAGAAAATTTCCTAAACCTAAATTGGGAAATATGTGTTTTATTCTTAGATTGAAGCTTGTTGAGTTGAAGTAGTGTTTGGTTGGTCTTCTCCTTGTTATTGAGCTCCATCTTCTTGTTTTTGGGATAAAGGTGAGATTTTTATCTCACATTTATGCTTATATATGTATATCTTTGGAAGGTGAGTTTTGAACTCACATTACTTCTCTTGATTTCATTGATGTTGGGTATGAATTCTTAGTACTTGTTCATATGCACTTGCTTTTAGTTTGGATTGAATTAGTGAATACCCAAATTTTTAGTGTTTTGGGTTCAATTCTTTAGAGATCCTAACTTTGATGTTTTGATCATGTTTTGGTGATGCATTGAAGTGCTTATAGGGCCGGGTAGCCGCTAGGCGTAAACCCGTAGCGTCCGTGCTCGTCCGGTTGAAAGTTGGGAGAGTTTGCACTTCATTTGTTATAAGTAGGAAATGCAGGAAATAGGGTTCAGTCGACTGGATCCTCTGTTCAGTCGAATGAGCTGAAACCCGAAATTTTTTCTGGACAATTTTCAGTCGACTGAACATGGATTTCAGTCGACTGACCTGCTCCTGTTTTTCTGTTTTGCCTATTTATGCTCGATTGGATTGGTTTTCCGGATTTTATCGATTCATGTTAGTTCTTAGTAGTGGTTATTGCCTCTTTGACTTTGATAACTTATTTTTGACTTCATCCACGGGTTTTTATAAAATAATCTCTCGAATCACATTTAAAAGCTCGTTTCTCCAATTTATAAATTCTATTTAAAACACACACTTTCGCACTTCGAGCGAAGTGGAAGGGTGATTAAATGGTTGGGCAAAACACGGACCATGAATCTGTGCGTTTATCTTTCCAATTAATCCCCGGCCTATTCAATTGATCGTTTTGACCTTTGGTTTGGTTTACCGATGATATAAGGTGAACTTTGTACTGCTTTGAGTGTGAAATTAACTAACGGATAGTAAACCGCTTAGTGCGAACGAGTGGTTATGGGACTCACGTTACCACTTTTCGGATTCCTTTTTGGGAGTTATGACACATTCCTCCAGTTAGTGGTGTCTAGTACTGGGTCTTCGACCTTCACCACTACGGTTTGTTGCCTTCGGGTATGTGCCTTCGGGTTTATGCCTTCGGGTTTGTTGCCCTTTAGTATCGCTTCCGATGTTGATCGTTATGAGCCGCATGGGTGATATTGGGTTGCCCTTTAGTATCGCTTCCGATGTTGGTCGTTATGAGCCGCATGGGTGATATTGGGTTTGGAGTCTTCAAGCTCATGGATCCTTGTTTGTACAGTACTGAGCTCGAGCAAATTTTCTGATGTTTCATTCATATGTATATTCCCTAGGTATCGTCCTTCGATGTTGGTCATTATGAGCCGCATGATGCATAGCGTTTACCTTGTGGAACTTGTATACCTTATTGGTATTTGTTATTGCCTTTTGGCTTGCTTTGGGATATTCTTATCCTTTGTTTCTATATGTTGCCGATGATATGAGGCTTGCTCTATATGATTCATCTTTCGTTAGATGATTGTGTTATCTCTTTTAGAGATATCTATTATGCTTTGTAACCTTGCAGGTTTGTTGTTGTTCAGTTTATCTAACTGATTTGTTTAGCTAGACTGGCCTGTGTATTTCATACTCGGGTCAGATCGAAATGTTTCAGGTTAGGTACATTGGGACTTAGCCTATTTTGCTTCCGTATGGACTACTCCGCTAGCTACTTTTTGTCATAGCTTTTTGTGTAGTCCTATTATGTTGTAACTCTGATATTTATTCTTGTGAACTCGTCTGTATATTGTGGTCTGTTATACCACTTGACTTGTATTATTTTGTATACTCTGTTATGTGTCAATATATGTGTATATGATGGTCTGCTGTTCTGTGATGTATATTACATTTGAGTTGTTATATTCTGCTCTGATAGATCCTTCAACCACCTATGGTTTTGTTTCAAGTATTCATTGGGTATGTCGACCTGCTTGGTATGTTTATTGTCGATGTATTCAATAGATAGTTAGAGCAAGGCTATAGATGGTCGCCCCTAACCAGCCTTATTCTCCGTGTTAGTTGACGGCATTACCCTGTAGTGTCCTTGGCTAGCGTGGGTATAGAGGTGGGGTGTCACAGCAATATTCGCTATGGATGCAGTTCGACAAAATTTTCGATTTTCGTTTTAAAACATTTTCTTTTGAAATGGTTTTGCAACAGTTTTTCAAACTTATTTAGCAGCATAAAAAGAGATTAAGTTTATTTAAGTTAATATTTTATTATTTAATAAATTAATTAAAAGTAATTTGTACTTAATTGACAACTAAGTAAGTGATCAAGGGTTATGTAACACTTAAAGAAGGTTAGTGACTAATTAGTGACTAATAAAGTTTTATTTAGTGATTAATGAAGTTAAGAAGTAAGTTAATAATTAATCACTAATTAATTAAGTCAATTAATTACTTATTATTTAATTAAGTGATTATTATTTAATTAAGTGATTATTTAATTAATTTTTGATTAATTAGGTGTTAGCTAATAATGAATTGATTTAACATTAACTAAGATATATTTGGAAGTTTTTTTTTGAGAGAATTGTGTGACCTCTACAGTAGAGGAGAGCACACATGTACAATTCTATATAACACCAAAAATAAAGCAGCACCCAACAAGTCTGGTAGGTAGCCAAAAACCGACCAATACAAAAAGAAAGATAAAAAAACCCTACCAAAGGCAAAAGAAGCAAAAGACTCTCTGAAAACAAACAACTCTACCAAGAAGCAAAAGACTGAAACTTCTCTAGAAGGTAAGGTTCCATCAAAAACAACCTCCACAACCTCAATCTCGACCACCAATCCTGAAAACAATTGATCAAGCCACAAACATACTCCAGAACAACAATTAACAATACAATTCCAAAAAAAACTGCAATCCTCAAGCAAATGACTTAGAATCTTTAGATTTCAGATGAGGACTTCTCCTAATATTAGCTGTAGAATAACTCCAACTATTTCTACTACCAGAATTGGATGCATGAGTCGATTCACTAGCAAGACTAGGAGAACGAGGAAATTTACCGATAGATGCTAGACAACAATACATAACAAATTTGAAACCCCCGGTACGATAATAAACTTCTTGCTCGGAACAGACTTCTCCATTCAAATTGCTACCCTAAAAAATACCATCCTGCCCAAAGTCAGCAGATGAGGCCTGCTTCGCCAAACCCACATTCACAGAATCAACCACATTTAAATTGACAAGACGTCTAAACAGCCCTTGCCCAGTCACCCCCTCAAACCTTTATGCTACAAAATTCGAGAAGATCGTATACGTAACAATTGAACCATTCAAACTCGCTGGGATTTGTTTATGCACATCCAATATATAATACTTGACAGTAGCTACATTAGAATGATAGTTGACTTTGATCATATAGGCAAAAAAGATATTATTCTCATTGGCATAAATGATAAAATTCTTATCAGCTGTTACGTTATTCATAACCACAACATTATGCACAGCCACTCATTAATCTTGTCAAAAGCTACATTAGAGAAATTGTTTATTCTAACCTCATCGGCATATATGATATTATTCTCATCGGCATAAGTGTTATAATTCTTGTCAGCAGCTACATCCACTGCAAAGTTCTTACCAGCACCAACTTCAAAGCCATAAAACATATTATATTCATCTGCATTACTGCTGTTATCACCAACAAAAGAAAAAGTACCATAACTCTCCATCCCAAAATCAAACATGTTATATCTCGAAATTGCATTTAAATCCATGCTTACCTTCGCTTTAACATTATCGATATTTACTACAAAGCTATCCAGTGGAAATTGGAAACCATAATCAACAGAACAATTTACAACATCATTAGAAAGAACTCTGACCAAATCCGAGTCAAGTAAACCATCACCACCATGAACACTCAAACTGACAAAATCCATATAAGAAACATCCATACCACTCTTTGATTTCCTATCTGATTTTACCCCAATATCGAAACTATCAAGTCTACCTGGTGAAGAAAGCATACACTTCAAATTACAACTACCATTTGTACCTTGATTATTGCTAAAATTATAATCATTTTGATCAAACAATTGTTCTTGAAGATCACTTACGACAACTGACTCTCGAACATTTGATATGCGATTCACGACAAAAGGATCCAATAACATAGCATTAATTTTTGACAGAGCAACATGATTTAAACCCATTACAACTGAATTCACATCAAAATTAACTTCACACAATTCATTCTTTGTTAAAACTCTATCATTCTAATTGCCAGCCCCCGATAAAACATTAGAATTCCCATTTTTCAGCATAATTCCTACCAATGTTAACAAAATTGACAGCATCATAATGTTTAAAAATATCCTCCGAAAGATAAATACCCTCAAATCTTTGGACCCATAATTGATCTAGTAAAATATTTTTGACTTTCAAATATTTAAGAACGAAATGGAATCCATGATCAGAAATACTTAGCTGATTAAAGCCTGAAGCATCTGAATACTTCAAATTTCTTGAACAGCGATTCTTCCTGTTCCCTAAAAGACTGTATCTGATACATCGAATACGCACCAGACAATCTTTAACAAAATGCGAAACCTCACCGCATCAGAAACAAGTATTCCGTTTCTTCTCAAAACCACTCCTCCTAATAGAATTGACATATGCAGATTGGGGACGAGCACGATCTTTAAACGCTTGCGCGTACGACTGATTATAAGGATAGTAATCAGAATCAAAAGGATGATAATTGAAAGAAGAAAAATAATTAAAATGATGAGAGGAAGGAGGAATAAACGGGAAGCATGTCACCTTCTATTACTTCGCTTTTAAGTTACATTAGGAAGTTAATGCGGACTTAACAAAGTTCATTAAGTTAATTAATGTTTAATTATGAATTAATCCTGATTTAATTAAGATATAATTAGGGTTTAAGCTAATTGAATATATTTTAGTCTTTCCAAGCTATTTTTAAATTTAATCAGTTATATTTTAAATCAATCTCCTTTTCAAGTTAATCGATTTTAAATCAAAGTATCACTAGTCTGGACCATTAAGTAGCCAAATGAACTAAAGTAGTGATTAAAACCGTTGACACGTTATATGGGAAGTAAGTGGCTTGTGATTAGCACAAATGTTGAATATCGGCAATGTGGCAAACACAAAGAAGTTAATTTCAATAAGCGGGTCATGGTAACTTAAGCATATAGAATATACTTCTATATGTACATTTTTGGATGTAGCTATATTCATAGCTTAGGCATATCCCTATGATTGATTGTTTGTTATGTGTCAATCCTTTATATATCTAATGTTTGGCAGAATCTATGATATAACTTAGATAAGTTAAACCTAAATTTAATGATCCACTATAGTCGTTGAGCCCCCATTTCGTTGTGGAAAGTAAATATTTCATTTTCATTGAAATGGTCTTCAAAGCTATTCAATGTGGAACAAGATATTTGAAGAATGATTTGACAATTTCTTTGAAAAGTTTATAAATGATTTTTGGTATTCAGAAAAAGAGTTAAAATAGTTTTTAAGGTTTATATAAAGATTTTATAAATGGATTTGAATGTCTATAAGTGGAAGTTTTATACAAGGTTAGAAAGTTTATAAAAATGTTATATAATCGGGTCTGAACGAAACCGAAGGCGCTAACTCTAGTGCACCATTTTGGAATCACCCTCATGATTAGTAGTAGTAGCCTTTGCATTTCAAAAAGCACCATTTTCAATCATCATCAAGACTTCTTCAATTCGAACACACATGTTAGTTCAGAATGGTTTTCGGATATACAAATCCGATAACGGTCTCTCCGTACCAACAACCGATAATTTCCAGTTGACTCATTCCCGCTTCTTTTGGAAATAAGTATTTGAGTCCTTACCATAAATTCAAATTTAGATTTGTACTTCCTAACTCAAATTAAGTCAAATTAATATTCGGTTATTTAACTATCAAATAATAATAACATAATCTAGAGATTTAATTACCTAAAATAATCACTAAGCCTTAAAACCATTCTTTTATTTATTAGCTCTCTTTTCCCAAACAACATTCATATACTTATTTATGAACTCTTTATAATTATTCAAATCCGGTTATACAAATTCTTTATAAACTTTCAAACCTTACATAAAATTTCCCTTTATAGACATTCAAATCGATTTATAAAATCTTGGTATAAACGTTCAAAAACGTTTCTAAAACACCATTTCTGAATACCCAGAATCATTTATAAAAATTCTTAAACCAATTGTCAAATCATTCTTTAAATTTCTTGTTCAAAATATAATAATTTTGAAGACCATTCAAAAGAAAATGAAATTTTAGTTTACAAAACCAAATGAAGGCTCAATGACTACAGTTGATCATCAAACTTTGGTTTAATTTGTCCAAGTTATATCATAGATACGGCCAAACATTAGATATGTAAGGGATTCACGCATAACATACAATCAATCATAAGTAGATGTCCAAGTTACAAACATAGATACATCTACCATTGGTGAAAACTGTACACATAAAAGTAAATTCTATATGCTTAAGTTACCATGACCCGCTTAATGAAATTAAATTCCTCACGTTTATTACATTGCCAATACTCAACATTTTTGCTAAACACCCTCAACTTACTTCCCATAAGAAGTGTTAACATTTTATAATAATTACTTTAGTTCATTTGGCTACTTAATGGTCTCGACAAGAGATCCTTTGATCTAAAATCAATTAAACTTAAAAAGAAAACTGATTTAAAACATAACCGATAAAGTTTAAAATAGCTTTGAAAAGATTAAAATATTTTTAATTAGCTTAAACCCTATCTTCATTAAATCATGATTAATTCATAATTAAACTTTAACTAACTTAATGAACTTGGTTAGTCCTAATTAACTTGCGAATGTATCTTAGTTAAGGTTTAAACAATTCATTATTAGTTAAACCCTAATTAATTAAAAATTAATTAAATAATCACTAAATTAAATATTAACTAATTAACTTAATTAAATAATAATTAATCGTTAAATTACTTTTTACTTCATAAGTCACTAATTAAAAATTTATTAATCACTAATTGATCATTAACCTTCTTTAAGTGTCACTTAGCCTCTAATCACTTACTTAATCACTAATTTACTTCTAATTACCTTTATCTATTTTAATAAATAAATAAATTATTAAATAATATGAACTTAATCTCTTTTATTTTAAAAATTAATTTTGGAAAACTTTTTCAAACATTCCAAAAGAAAACATTTTAAAATGAAAATCAACAATTTTGTCGAATCGCATCCATAGCGACTATTGCTATGAGCGTGGTTCGCTTAAATACTTTAAGTGGAAACAGTTGCTTATTCTTTCCTATTTCATGTTTGGAAAACATAACTTTTAAATTTTTTGAGACCTAGAAACAAAGTAAGAAATTTTGAAACAATTTTCAAATTTTAAAACAAGAAAACATAATTCTTGATTTCGAACCGGATCTCACATCCATCGCAACACACAAAGTTGCTAAATTTGTTTCAACTCAACATCTTTGGTTCTTAGATCAAAACCGTACATCCAAATTATCATACTTTTAACATCACAATGAAACACATATATAAACATAAGGTTATATGCTTACTAACTCGACAACATCACATTCAAATCTCAAATTTAACACCAAACGCAAACATCTATCAAATCACCATCAACAAATATATTAAGCGTACAATTTTCTCATCCTATTATCACCATAATAAATCATCATAATAAAGTCAAAAACTTTTCAAAAATAAAGTAGTTTTACTTACCTTTATGCTAACTAAATTCGCCCAAATTTCAACTATAACTCGGCAACGCCTCTACGCTCGACTCTAGCTTAAAATTTTGAAACTTCGGAGAGGCTAAGGCCATAGAATGGGTTTGGCCAGAGGTGATTTGGCTTAACCAAGGCGTTGTGGAGTAGTGATGGCCTTGGTTTTTGGAAGAGAGGATGTTTAAATGAAAGCATAGAAGGTATGGAAGCAAGTTACAACACAAAAAGCTAACTTTTTCTAAATTTATAAACCATGGAAGCTATGGAATTTTTAGAGAAGAAGGCTTAGAAAAGAATGAAGTTGGAATATAAATGAAAAAGTGTATGTGAGGGTGTGTATTTATGGGTGAAAGAAAGTGGAAAAATGACCATTTTATCCTTATTTAAAATATCGTAATATGTCATTATTTTGGCATATCACATCAACGCCTTCCTCCCCCTCATATGTCACATCTCCCCCCTCTCTATTCACATCCCGTAAGCCATGATGGATAATGACGATGGCACTTAAGGAAATGACAAGAGATAATGATATGATTTTGTATATATATATATATATATATATATATATAAGGTACTATTTTAAAACCATGTCTTGTCACATCACTTGCTAAACATAATTAACATAAGATAATAAATAATTAAATATATTATTATATGGTTAATTATCTTTTATATATGTGTACATATAGTGCACAAAGGCGAACAACGTTCTGATGATTTTTTGGTGTCAAAAAGTCAAAATTTTGAAAAACATTATACGGTCACATTTTTTATTTTTCTACGAACTATCTATTTTGATAAATAAATTTTAAAAACTATTTTACCATCATTATTAAATAATTATAATATGTTTATTTGTTAATAAAAACCCATTTATGTGACATTTAAAATTAACTTGAATTTTCGAAGAAATATACAAGACTGATGGTATCAACCGTCAATGTTATAAATACATTTTATCTTCAAAAAATAAATTAAGTTATTTTATTTCATAGACTTATTTGAGTATATATATTAGCGTATGAATCCAAAGCCATGCACGATCCTTGTTGTTTGAAAGCAGTTTATCAATAAAATGATTTCGAGTTATTTTATCGATATTTTTTCTAAAACGATATTTAATATTTATAAATATTTTACCTAGGTAATTGCTCATAATATTTTTTCCAACCAAAATAAATATTATTATTCATTACTTGAAACAGATTATTTCTTACTTTTAACCAAAATTTAATTTTTTTAAAAATAAATATAATTCATTCAAGTGATAAATTTGTGGGTCATTACAAATTATGGGTATCATTAACTCTACCGTACATTGTCGCCGAAAGTTAAATACTATAGATGGCTGTAGCATTTATAGCACTTAGCTTTCGACCTCAAGATAAGGGGTGTTACATGGTTCTATTATGTAGCTGTTTCTTTTTTAATTTTTATTACAATTACTTCGATCAATATTTCCCAAAATACATGCCCACGCAGGGGTCAAATATAATAGAAATAAAATAATAAAGAGTCAGGTGCATATATACAAATGCAATGCATAATCCATCATATAGCGAAAACAAAACCTTTATTAGCTAACGAGCCTCCTGCTATGTCCTCAATCCTCGTACTACGGTCATTATTCCAAACTTTCCTATGCCTAGAAACTCAGTCTACTCAAATGAGTACCCTTGAGTTTATAGGGAAAACAATAACAAAACATAGGTCAAACATAAAGTCTGGTATGAATAATACAGTCTCAAAAAAAACATATAGTGAGACCAACCTGCACTGCAAATGTTAGGTTTCCTCATTATTCAACAAATCATATATTAAACACTTTAAACTTACGACACAAATCATTTCTTGTTTACGTCTTCAATTAAATGCTTCCTTAAGTAGACTTTCTTTGCTATTGTGCACCCTACGCTGGCCCCAATCGAGTCCTAGTTTATATTGTTTTTGAATCTAAGTGTAAAATAATGCGTTCCCATGCAAAGCCACTTGGTTTCCCTTATAAATTCTTCTTTGATCTGTAAAGCATTCTTTTAAAGTATCTGATGCAGTACCCCCATGCAATTCATATATTCATTACTTTAGTATTAGTACTGCGCCCTACGCAGTACTTAATTAACTTTCCATTTAAAGCTTGTCGCTTAACCCATACTGCTTGGAATTGCCCACTGCGGTATTCTTATAAATTCATTCTTTAAAAGTTTCTCTTATCTAATACTAGTTGGAATCGCCCACCTCATTATCCTTTTAAATTAATTCTTCAGTTCGAACTACGAAGACCCGATGCCCCATCCTCCTCTGCAGCATTCAACTATTTATTTAGTTAAGCCTTGGCTACAAAGAAATATCCCTCCAATAGTTCTTCTGCATGTATTTATTAAAATTCCTTGTTGCTTGGCATCACCCATTGCACTAATTCATTTGCTTATTTTTCAAACTGCTTAGAACCACCCACCGAGTGGACCGTAAAGAAACCCACATACCGCCTCCACCTCTAAGTATTTGTTTAAATTGGAACTACTTAGCCTTCCCTACCACAGTTCCTAGAAGTTGAATACCTCTCCTTACCTTTCCTGGGTGTGCATTCCAGTGAGGGCCCCCATCTGGTGTTAATAGCCCTTCCAACGCTGTCTTTTCATTTTAGTGCAGGATCTCTTGCCATTCTGACCTGGCCTCTCCCGGAGCCCCATTAACTGCAGGATCGATTTCACCCTAGAGGTGGGGTGAATAGGGTGATGCTATTAATTATAGAAATTATCGCGAAAGCTTATAAAATTATTTCAACACAGATATATCAAAATAATAGCAGCACAGATAATTGGCAGAATAATAAATGCAGAAATAGAATGACATAAAATTTACCCAGTTTTGGCAAAACCCTGCCTATGTATTGCCCCCAAGGTTTCTACTATAAATTAAGCAGTCACACGTTTACACACGTAAACTCGTGACATCCGCTACTGATTAACCTAACTCTACGCTCAAAACCCTGCCACAACTCAGCCACTGAGTTGCGAAGTCTCAAACTACGCCACGTAGTTTGTCCCTTAGTCACATGACTAGTAATTACAATGGTTTAAAGGAGAAAATAAAAAAAACAACAATTTAAAAAACAATTAAACCCTAATATCAAAGCCCTATTAAAAAAGTTGCCCCAAAATAATTTATCACTAAAATGCGGCCTCCTTTATCACTTTTATCTATGTCGGCCCGTTATCTCCTGTATCAATTTTGCTATGTAAAAAATGTCGACCTGGTTCCTCTTTTTCTTCGTTCCTCTTAGCTCTGTATTTATGGCTTTGTGAAGTCGCCGCTTAAATTGATGGTTGATGCTTTGATTGCTTGGTTCAATTGATTCGTTCGCGGCTCCTCTTTCTAGATCGAGTCTGATTTTGATTTGGTATGTAAATTTTCCTTTTTGCTTCTTCTAATTTGCTTTCTTGAACTCGATATCGAATTGCCGATGATGTTACTTGTTTATATAGGATTCGAGATCCTTGATTTTCGTCTATATACAATTATTTGAATTCGTCACTTGATTTATCTCGGCCATTCAATTTTGTTTTAATGCTTGGGATTGATCTCTGACTTGTTCAAACAACTTGAATAACACGGTTTTGATTTCTGACTTGGTTCGATTCCTTGGTTGCCACGGTGTTGATTTCGTTCGTTCTCGTTCTTGTTGTCTTCGGTTTTGACTTGATTTTGACGATGTTGGATTTGTTCGACTTTGGCTATACTGTTTACTGCCTCTGGTAGCACTTTCGACCTTGTTCGATTTTACTTGTCGTTTCATGACTCCGGCCGCTTGAACTATTTTGATTTTGGTACTGTTTCATTTGATATAGATATGTATGTGTGTGTGTATATGCATACATGTATATTTGCATTTGCTCGGCTTTGGATTTGTTCGAACTTGCCACCATGGTTTGTTAATCATTGCTTGATTTCCTGTTGTACTTAGCATCACTTGATGTTGTAGTGTATTTGGACTTGTACTCTTTTGATTTATTTGATTGTTGTGTGCATAGCATATATATATGTCTATGAGCCTGGACAGTTTGGTTTCATTGATGATGCTATGCACCTGCATATATATGTGCCATTTCTTTGCTTACATCTATTGGTCTACACATCCCTGTCTACTTGTAGTTTGTACCACTGCCTGTTCATGGTGATGTTCACACTGCATTTTGTACCTATTCTTTTGGCACTACTGCACTGTGTATGTCCTAGTCTTGTGTCTTTGTTGCTTGATTGCATGCTCATGCTTGTTTTCTTTACTCTTGCACTCCTATGTGCACTGTTCTAGATTGTAGTGTGTTGTACTTCTGTGTAGACTTGCCCGGGTTGGATTTATTTGAGTGCATTATCTTTGTGTGTGCATTCTCTGACCTCTCTTGTATCATCTTGGTGTGTACTTAGTTGTGCCTTGCTTCTGTTTTGTTGGTCTTGCCTTGTATATGCTTTTTTGCTTCCTTGAGTTTGGTTTGCTTTTGTATACTTCATGTAGAGGCTGCACCTGTTCTGTCCACTGGTTTTTAAGCCTGTTTTCATTTTTCCTGTACTCTACTCTTCTTCTATTGCGAATGTTCAGGTATGGTTGTTTTGAACATGGCCATTTCATTGTTGAGGCTGTGTCACTGACTTGATCGAGCATTTTCACTTGTACTTGACAATTTTGTATTGCATCTGAGTTGAATCTAACTTAAAGCTCAAGTCTGAAACGTGCTGATATTGTGACATTATTTTTATTGCACTTGAGTTGAACCCGGCGTTTTGGGTTTGACCTGTGCTTGCCTGTCCCTGTAATTTTGTCAAGTGTATATACCGGTGTGCACGGCCTTGTGGCATATACAGTGATACACTGTGTATGTCATAAGCTATTCGTGTATGATGAATTCAAATTTAAATGATGATAAACAACCCAAATAACTGAGGAAAATTTATTTTCAAAATTAATATTTTATTTTATACTGCAGAAATATTTTATTTTCAATTTTACTGCGTCAATGTATATTTTTGCAGATTACTCAGATGCTGGATTCGCATTGGAATGAAGTTGAAGATTAATACGAGTTGAATGAATGAGTGACATATAGTGAGGTCAAATATAAATGTGAATTGTAATGTAATCAAATTTTTATTGGAATTGAAATTGTATATATATAGTGAGAGCTTGAAATTTATACTATACAAAAATTGTTAGAAATTTTTGTTTGAATTCAAATTTTGTTTTATTTATTTTATTCAGCATAATTGTTTAATCTATGAAAATAAAATAGTATATTCATAAATACATTTAAATGAATATATATGTGTTTATTATCATCAAACAAAAATCATATACTTGCATATTCAACAATCCCCCTTTTGATGTTAACAAACATATATTTAAGATTTTGAATATATTCAATGTATTTGATAATTCCATTTTCTCCCCCTATTTGAATGCTTCCTCTCTACATAAAGCTCCCCCTTCATATATGCATACAATTAAAAATATGCAAATGAGCCTAGAAGCAAATAGAAAATATTTGACCTTTGATTGATTTTATTTGACAAAATCTTAACTTTTCTCTCCCCCTTTTGTTATTAGCAAAATAGTAATAGTGCTAGAAAAAATAGAGATAGAGTGATCGATAATAATACAACATTAAAACTCAATCGAGTATAAATATTAATTTTCAATAAAAAATCAAACAAAAATCATAAATACTCTGTTAGGCGCATATTCCACTTTTAGAATGATGGAAATGATATCATCATATAAAACCATACAGTTGTGTCTATTTGTGGTATATTTATATCAGGAATTTGAATATCTACCAACCATGCATAACCTTTAGGACTTTTAAATGAGATTAGTAGTATTCCAATTTTATTTTAAAAAAATGAATTCAAGTATCTTCTAACCACGCATACCCATGACGACTTTTAAATGGGATTAGAATCAACTTGTTTATTTAAAAAATAATTTTGATATGTGTTCCATACATGCATAACCATAAGGACTTTTAAATGAGCATGGAAGCACATAACAAATTCCATGTATTTCACCCATGCATAACCGTGAGGACTTTTAGGTGAGAGTGAATACTTTCGATTTTATTTTATTTTATTTTATTTTTATTATTATTTGTTTTTTATTAAAAAAATGTAAAATGAAAAACGAATGATTCCTATTTAATGTACCACATATTGACAAACTATATTGAATTTTGATGAGTGATGGTCATTAGAATATGATAGAAATAGAGATGGTCATGGAATTTTTAGCAACAAAATTTTTTATAACTCTTGTTTAAATTTCTAAAGAAATTTATTAATTATACCGTCTCGAGTCATAATATATGATAAATATCAACACTGATCACTTTTCTCAATCACTATTTATCATTTTGATAGTTAGTAGGGAGTCAGATTAGTCAATGTTATAATTTAAAAATTAAATTCAAAAATAATTATAAAATCAATTTTTTTTAAATGATCAATTTGAAAACAAGGTCAAAGATGATTTTCTATAAGGGGTTTTATGAGAAAAACATCTGCTATTTGAAAAATTATGAAACGAAAAATATGCAGATATTTTCTTTGAAAAACGATGCAGTTACTAAATGTCTCAACAAAAATCACGTTCCACCACTAATTTTTCTATCAACTAGATTACCAGTGTAATCTGCATCTGAATTTCTCTTTCACTCAAAATTATCATTAATTGAATTTGATAGGCCAGACCATGAAGTGTGCAACAAAATATCTCAAAATCAATTTTAACAACCTTTTAAATGACATTCTCTTGAATTTGAATTGGAGCCGTGCAAATAATCAAAAACCATGAATATAAAATTAGCCGTAAAATAACCAAATGTATTATCATCCAATAAAACACTATTATTAATCCAAGCTAATATATATGAAGTAATTCAAAAACTCTGTAGATTTTTATAAGAATATAATTGGCCAATAATTTTGAATAAGTCAGAATCAAAATCATCATTATTTCATCATCACATTATTGGCTGATTTAACTCAGATTACGGTGCAGATTATCACATTTAATATATCGTTTAAATATATCATTACCTGTTTTATCTTTACGATATTTTTCGTTGTTGTCCATTGTGATTCTGCCACCTTTGTACTAGGCTAAGGAACTTTGCTTTGTTGCCCATTGTGTTTCTGGAACAACCAGAATCCTGATAACACTGTTGTTGTTCCTTAGCCTGCCACCACTCCTACACGACAAAAGATTTTTGTGACCTATTTGTTTTTATAGGTCAATGTTTGTTAGTGGCAGAATATTTTGAATAATTTTGTGGAGACCCAAAACTATTTATATATGTTCCTTTCGGCACCGAAATTTGTTTAACTTTGAGAGATTTTATATTTGTGCCTTTTGGAACCCAAATTGGTATAGTTTTCGCGTGTTTGGGTCTATACCAACAATTGTTTTGATTGTGTCCAAAATTTCTACAAATTTTACACATTGAATTGACTTGATTAATTTCATTTTTAACATTTTCAGATTAATTATATCCATGTCCTTGTCTAACTGTATTAACAGTTTGCTTCCCTAATAGCATATTCAACGATTTTTCACTTTTTGAAAATTTATCTAAAGTCATTGACAATTGTTGGACTTGTGTTTTGAGAGATTCATTTTCGTTTAATAATTGTGTGCACTTTTTAATAGAATTTTCTCTTCTAGTATATTCACTCTCTTTCAAAATCAGAATTTCATTTTCAAATGATTTTATATTGATTTCTGATTTTTCAATTTCTTCTTCAAATGTTGGACACTTATCGCAATTAGGGATTCTACTTTGATAGGTTTTAACTAATTGGTCAAGTTGTTTATTTAATTCTATCAAACTATCTCTTTGTGATTCAATTTTAGCATACTTTTCCCTAAGTCGTTCAAAACAGCCATTTACTTCATGGAAATATATAAGTAATTCTGAGTGAGTGAGTTTTGGTACCTCGCTTGGCTCGTCTTCATCGCTATCAGTTATATTTCCTTGAAGGCACATATCTGCTTTCTCACTCTCACTACTAGTACTTTGATTACCTTCATCACTTGTATTCCACGTGGCAGCAAAACTTCTCCTTTTTGATTTCTTTTCAAAGTCGTGTCGGTTTTAAGGACAATTTGGCTTGATGTGTCCGGGTTGGTTGCACTTGTGACAGATGATCTTCTGTTCGTCTGAGTTGTCTAGTGCTTTGACTATTCCGCTTTTCAATTTTCGATTTAGAGGTGGATTTCTGTATTTGTAATTCCACCGTTTGAATTTCTTTATTATCAGCTCCAATTCTGTTGCTCCATCATGATCATCCTCATCATCACTTCTGTTGTTCCTTTAAGAGCTATTGATTTCTTTAGAGTGTCACCTCCTTCACGCCCTTCCTTGAATTTCATTTTTAGCTCATAAGTGGTGAGGTTTCCGATGAGTTCTTCAACTTTGATTTGTTTTGAAACTTTCAATTCTTGAATGGCAGTCACTTTTGATTCAAAACTTCGTGGAAGGACTCTAAGGATTTTTCGGACTATTTCCAATTCCGTGTTTGATTTTTCGAGAGCTTTTGATTTGTATACGATATTGGAAAGTCGTCCATACATCTCTTTGACATTTTCTTCCTTCGCCATTGTGAAGTTCTCGTATTCACTTCTTAGCATGGCAAGGCGAGATTCTTTGACTTGCGACGTTCCTTCGTGAGTCACTTCGAGTGTGTGCCATATTTCCTGCCCAGTTAGACAATGTGAGACACGATTAAATTCAAATTGATCCAATGAACAAATAATCGAATTCATAGCTTTGGCACTAGAATTTTGTAACTTATTTTCTAGATCTGTCCATTGATCCTTCAGTTTGTTTATTTCTTGATTATTTATAAATATAGTTGGTGCTCGATAACCTGTCTCAACAATATTCCAAGCGTCAATGGTTTTCATGAAAATTTTCATTCGATTTTTCCAGTAGGCGTATTCACCATTGAACATTGGTGATCTAACTATGGACCGACCCTCTGTAAAAGCATTATTAAAAGAAGCCATTTTAAAAATTCAAATTTATAAAACAAAAATTGGTTTTTGAAAAAATACAAATTTTAAAAAAACAAAAGTTGACTTCTATTCCTTGCTCCGATACCACTTGTAGGATCGATTTCACCTTAGAGGGGGGTGAATAGGGTGGTGCTATTAATTATAGAAATTATAGCGGAAGCTATAAAATTATTTCAACACAGAAATATCAAAATAATAACAGCATGGATAATAGCAGAATAATAAATGCAGAAATAGAACTACACAGAATTTACCCAGCTTTGGCAAAACCCTGCTTACGTGTTGCCTCTATGGTTTCTACTAGAAATTAAGCAGTCATAGCTTACACACGTAAACTCATGACCTCCGCTACTGACTAACCTAACTCTACGCTCAAAACTCTGCCACAACTCAGCCACTGAGTTGCGAATTCTCAACTTATGCCACGTAGTTTGTCCCCTAGCCACATGACTAGTAATTACAATGATTTAAAGGAGAAAATAAAAAAAACAACAATATAAAAAACAATTAAACCCTAATATTAAAGCCCTATTAAAAAAGTTGGCCCAAAATAATTTATCACTAAAATGCGGCCTCCTTTATCACTTTTATCTATGTCGTCCCATTATCTCATTTATCAATTTTTCTCTGTAAAAAATGTCGGCCTGGTTCTTCTTTTTCTTCTTTCCTCTTAGCTCTGTATTTAGGGCTTTGTGAAGTCGCCGCTTAAATTGATGGTTGATGCTTCGATTGCTTACTTCAATTGAGTCGTTCGCGACTCCTCCTCCTTGATCGAGTCTGACTTTGATTTGGTATATAAATTATCCTTTTTGCTTCTTCTGATTTGCTTTCTTGAACTCGATATCGAATTGCCGATGATGTTACTTGTTTATATAGGATTCGAGATCCTTGATTGTGTTTGTATACATTTATTTGAATTCGTCACTTGATTTATCTCGGCCATTTGATTTTGTTTTAATGCTTAGGATTGATCTCTGACTTGTTCAAATTACTTGAATAACATGGTTTTGCTTTCTGACTTGGTTCGATTCCTTGATTGAAATGGTGTTGATTTCGTTCGTTCTCGTTCTTGTTGTCTTCGGCTTTGACTTGATTTTGACGATATTGATTTTGTTCGACTTTGGCCATACTGTTCACTGCCTCTCGTAGCACTTTCGACCTTGTTTGATTTTACTTGCCGTTTCACGACTCCGGCCAGTTGAACTATTTTGATTTTGTACTATTTCATTTGATATAGGTATGTATGTGTATACATATATATATATATATGCATACATGTATATTTTTATTTTCTCGACTTTGGATTTGTTCGAACTTGCCACCATGGATTGCTCATCTCTGCTTGATTTTCTGTTGTACTTAGTATCACTTGATGTTGTAGTGTATTTGGACTTGTACTCTTTTGATTTATTTGATTATTATCCGCATAGCATATATATATGTCTATGAGCCTGGATTGTTTGGTTTCATTGATGATGCTATGCACCTGCATATATGTGTGCCATTTTTTTGCTTACATCTATTGGTCTGCACATCCCTGTCTACTTATAGTTTGTACCACTGCCTGTTCACGGTGATGTTTACACTGCTTGTTGTAACTGTTCTTTTGGCACTACTGCACTGTGTATGTCCTAATCTTGTGTCTTTGTTGCTTGATTGCATGCTCATGCTTGTTTTATTTGCTCTTGCACTCCTATGTGCATTGTTCTAGCTTGTAGTGTGTTGTACTTCTGTGTAGACTTACCCGGGTTGGATTTATTTGAGTGCCTTATCTTTGTGTGTGCATTCTCTGACCTCTCTTGTATCATCTTGGTGTGTACTAAGTTGTGCCTTGCTTCTATTTTGTTGGTCTTGCCTTGTATGTGCTTTTTGCTTCCTTGAGTTTGGTTTGCTTTTGTGTACTTCATGTAGAGGCTACGCTTGTTCTGTCCACTGGTTTTTAAGACTGTATTCATTTTGCCTGTACTCTGCCCTTCTTCTCTTGCAAGTGTTCATGTATGGTTGTTTTGAACATGGCCATTTCATTGTTGAGGCTGTGCCACTGACTTGATCGAGCATTTTCACTTGTACTTGACAATTTTGTATTGCACCTGAGTTGAATCCAGCTTAAAGCTCGGGTTTGACCTTGTGCTGATATTGTGACATTATTTTTATGGCACTTGAGTTGAACCCGGCGTTTTGGGTTTGACCTGTGCTCACCTGTTTCTGTAATTTTATCAAGTGTATATATCGATGTGCACGGCCTTGTGGCATATACAGTGATACGCTGTGTATGTCACAAGCTGTTCGTGTATGATGAATTCGAATTTAAATGATGACGAACAACCAAAACAACCGAGGCAGATATTATTTTCAAAATTCACATTTTATTTTATACTGCAAAAATATTTTATTTTCAATTTTACTGCGTCAATGTATATTTTTGCAAATTGCTCAGATGCTGGATTCACATTGGAATGAAGTTGAAGATAAATACGAGTTGAGTGAATGAGTGACATGTAGTGAGGTCAAATGTAAATGTGAATTGTAGTGTAATCAAATTTGTATTGTAATTGAAATTGTGTATATATAGTGAGAGCTTGAAATTTGTACTATACAAAAATTGTAATAAATATTTGTTTGAATAAATATCCGTTTGAATTCAAATTCTATGCTATTTATTTATTCAGCAAATATTTATTTAATCTGTGAAAATAAAATAGTATATTAATAAATACATTTAAATGAATATATATATGTTTATTATCATCAAACAAAAATCATATACTCGCATATTCAACATTAACTTGTCATTTATAAATATTATACGTTTCTTCCCTTTAGCGCAGTCCACTTGACCCACACAGTATGAACTACACTTTACTTATTTATTGTTCTTCTCTAAATTTTAGAGCAGTATGATTTCTTCATATTTAGCGCAGTACTCTTGCTCATAAATTTAGAACCGCTGCCCCATTGAATCTTATATCACTTTTTGTTATTTGTAATGTTCTTTTCAGCAAATAATTTGGATCTTGCCCTCCTTTTTTACTTACCCATGTTAATATATTTTTCCATGGATTTTATTCCCTTAAATCCCCTGAAGCACCCCTTTACCCTAGAAGCATAGTATTTAGCCGTTTAACCATTTTTTATTTTCTCTTAGAAATTTAGATAATATTCTCTAAAATAGCCGAACCTCTTTTCTTCCATAGATTACATATATTTTGTCTTTTTAAGAACATTTCACTTGTTATTTTAGAGTTAAACAACTTCAAAAATTCGCATAAAATTATGTAAGCTTAGGAAATTCCTCAAACTGAAAATCCACTTTGAAAATCATGATCTAAACATTATATAGAATTTCCATTAAATGTCGAAATCCCTAAAGTAGGTCTAATCCAAGCCTATACATAAATGGAAATCGATTTAGAATGGTTAAGTATTACTCATCTAGATCTTTAGATGTAGAACTTTTAATCTTCTTTAGTTCCTTCTAGCTTGCATTTTTGTATCTTCGTCTTATTTTCCTCTTATGCTTCCACCATTAAAAAGTTTCTCTAACTTTTATTTTAGTTTTGACATAATAAAAATGAATAATACATATTGTCCCATAATAAGTTGGACCTGGGCCCTTCTATTAATTAATTTCCATTAGCCCTTTTTGTTTAACAAGCATATTTTTTAGTTAGCACATTTAATTAATTATAAAATTTTAGGGTTATTACAATCTTTCCTCCTTAAAGGAATTTCTCCCCGAAATTCAGTTAAGTTCAACTAGACACTAGTCCTCTCCTTTACGCGTACCCTAAGCATCACCATGAATTCTCAATCTATTCATGTATAAAATGTGCTAGTAGTTCCTTCTAATATAGCAAACAACCATGATATGATATTTACATATGTATGTATTTATATAATGGTCTACATCAGCCCAACTCAAAACAAAGCATATGCGCTAATTTATGACTAACAATTCTTAATTGGTCCATCTTACCTTATATTTTGTTTCCCACATGCAGTCCTCATGATCTACGCTCCACTGTACGCATTTAGCTCCATCACTCCCAGGTACCTAATGCATTTCCACAAATATGATACGTGAAATGCATTATGAATCCATGCAAAAAAACAAGGCAGATCCACTTTATACTCCATCTTCCCAATCCTTCATATAATCGAAAATCATCTTACATATTTGGGTGCCCAGCTTTCCCAAAATGCATCATGCCACTAATCTGAGAAATCTTCAAAAATATTTGATTTCCTACTGCTAACTCCAATTCCTTTCTCCTAATGTCTCATAACTCTTTTGCTCAGACTGCAATACTTTCATCCTTTCTTGAATTAGATCTACCTTTCTAGTAGCATCCTTCACCATATTTGGTCCTAACACAACTTTATCTTTTACTTCCAACCAACATGTAGGCGACTTACAAGGCCTTCCATACAAAACCTCAAATGAAGCCATTCCAATACTCCTATGATAGTTGATATTATATGAGAAATCTACCAGATGCATATGAACATCTAAGATCCACTAAATTCAAAAATACATGCTCTAATCGATTATTCTAGAATCTAGTTGACCCTCTCAGTCTGCCCATCTATCAGTAGATGGCATATAGTTCTTATTCGTAGTTCTATACCTAATACCTTCCATAGACTTCTTTAAAATTCACCAGTGAATAAAGAATTCCAATCACTTAAAATAGTGTTTGGCACCTCATGCAATCTCACTATCATCTTCACATATATCTTTGCTAACTTCAGCGTAGTCCTCTTAGCCTTCACTGGAATGAAATGGGCACACTTAGTTACTTTATCAACTATGACTCATATGACCTCATTCCCTATCCTGGTCCTTGACATCCCATCCATGACATTCATATGTAATGGATCCCATTTCCACAAAAGAACTTCTAAAGGTCGCAAAAGCCTACTTGGCTTCTGATATTTTGTCTTCTCTTGTTGGCATATAAGACATCTTCTCATATAATCTCCAACATCTTTCTTCATTCCTTCCCAAAAGAAACTCCTTTTCATACCCTGGTACATCTTCGTACGTACAAGATGTATAGTAAACTGTAAACGATGACATTCATCTAATACTTCCTTCCGTAGTTGTCCAGTACTCGGACATACAACCTGCCATTTTTCCACAATACTCATTTCTTAACCACGTCGAATCCCTTCAGTTTTATTACCTCGACTCCCGAGTCCAAACTCCTTACCATGTCTGTGCAGAACTTATTATTCTTCAACAATTGAGCTATCCTTTCTACCAGTGTATGTCTAACTTCTAAGCATGCTAATTTCTGTTTGTGCTACTTGATCTTGCACTAGACCGATACTGCACATTACATGCAAACAACGTTTCTAACACGGTCCATTCTTTTAACATTGCCAAAAGACAACTTTGCTGTCTTCGGCTTAAGGCATCAGCTATTTTGTTGCCTTTTCCTAGAGTATACTTTATCTTAAAATCATATGATGCTAAGAACTCTTCCACCTTTGCTGCCTCATGCTTACCTCCTTCTGAGAGAATAAATATTCAAGGATTTGTAGTCAGTATACAACTCAAACCTTCCCCCCAAGAGATAACATATGCCTCAAAATCTTCAATGCGAAGACTACTAAGGGCTAACTCCAAATCATGCATTGGATTTCTAACTTCATGGGATCTCAACTACCTAGATGTATAAGAAATTACTTTGCCCTTCTATACAACACTACGTCTAACCCCAATCCTAACGCACCGGTATACACACTCATACCATCATTCCCCATAGGTATTACTAACACAGGCGTGGTTGTCAATCTATGCTTTAGTTCTTGAAATGTCTTCTCACACTCTTATTCCTAAACAAACTGCTCTCCCTTCCTAGTCAGCCTAGTCATCGATGCAGCTACACGAGAGATATCCTCAATGAATCTCCTGTAATAACCAGCCAATCTCAGAAAACTTTGCACCTCAGTTATAGTCTTAGATCTCTTCCATCCATTACTTCCTTCATCTTCTCTAGATCTACCGCTAATCCTTCTTCCAAAACTACATGGCTTAGGAACTTTAATTTCCCTCTCTAGAAATGACATATAGAAAATTTAGCCTTCAACTTATGTTGTCTCAATGTATCCAACACAAGTCTTAGGTGAAATACATGCTACTCTTCATCCATAGGGTATGCTAAAATGTCATCTATGAACACCAATACATATCAGTCAAACTTATCTCGGAATATCATGTTCGTTAAGTCTATAAAGAATGCAGTCGCGTTGGTTAGCCTAAATGGAATCACCTACCATGCATAAGAACTATATCTAGTTCAAAATGCAGTCAAAAGAATACTTTCCTCTACAACTCTTGGAACCCCTTAGTTAAGTCTAACTGTGAAAACACCTTAATTCCACTCAACTGATCAAAAATGTCATATATTCTTGGAAAAGGATATATATTCTTCATTGTCCTCTCATTCAACTTCCAATAGTCTAGAGATAATCTCAAAGATCCATCGAACTTCTTCACAAACACATATATTGATCCCTATGGTGAGCCACTTTGTCTTATGAAGCTCTTCCCTTTTAACTCTACCAATTGCTTTCTCGGCTCCTCCATCTTCCTTGGAGACATTCTACTAGGAGGTTGACTAAATGGTTTAGTCCTTGGTAATAAGTGGATAAGGAAATCTACCGCTCTCAAGGGTAGCAGCCTCGAAATTGATTCAAACACCTCCCCGAACCCCTTCACTTCTCGTACTGCTCTCATCTCCTCTTCCTTCGAAGCTAATGCATATAAAGCAAACCTGCATCCTTCTCCACATTCTTCCAATACCATAAACACCCTATCTCTATGGTCATGATGACTCAAATTAATCATCCTTCCAGCATAGTTCACCCTCTCATTATACATCTCCAACCAATCTATCCCTAAAATAACTTCAAATCCTATGAAGTTAAATATATAAAGATCGCAAGAAAACTTACACCCACCTAATTCAATATCCAAGTCCGTGCATCTCAATCCTAGAGAGTGAACCCTCATGTCGAATTTGCTAAACATATGGATATGGCTAAATAGGTGATTCCTAACCCAAGTTTATCCACCAAATCTTCAATTAATGTATAGCTCCAGTATCAAACAGTACTCTAATTGAAATACTATAAATTAAAGCCATACCTTCTAGGACTTTTCCCTTGCCTCTCTCCTCTATAAAAGGTCCTTCCCTTAGTCCCTCCAAAGCATATACCTATGATTTAAACTCTAGGCGGACCTTCTTCAGATGTCCCATCTTATCACACTTGAAATAATTTGCACTTTCAACATTCTTAGGGATAGGGCATTTTGAAGCACAGTGTCCCTTCTGTCCGCGGTTAGAGCAGACTATTTCTGCAATGCAACTCCATTATTAGCAACTACAACCTTCCCCTTTGGCATTCCTTTCTTTCCTTTAGGTATAGGATGAACTTCTTCTTATATTATGCCTTGGGCCTCATCCATGCCCTTCTCATCTCTTGATATTTGTTATCATATCTTTTGTCCATGTCCACTTGAACTCATAAGAAGATGCTAGACGAGCGGTCATCTTATGATCAAGCCCTTACTTCAAGCCTCTAATAAACTTATCATTCTTTTTCATAGGAGTGTTAATGATCTCTCTGCCATACTTAGCCATTGCAATGAACTTTTTGATTTACTACTCCACTATAAGGTCATCTTACCTCAAGTAAATGAACTTCCTCATCAACACACTCTGCTAAGACTTCGGTATGAACTAGGCCTCAAATCTCTCCTTAAACCAGTCCTAAATGATTCCCTCTTCTATGGCCTTTGCAATTATGGTCTCCCACCAATCCAATGCATCTTCCTGTAACTGCCTTGATGCCAGTCTTCCCTTTTGCGCATCATTCAGTCCTAAGTCAATGATATACACCCATAGCTTCTAAACCAATTCAGCACTTCTATTGCAGGCTCTTTCCTTGTAAACATCTTTCCTTTTAGATTTTTGTAATCTTTACTCATCCTTAGGAAATCTTCCCTCACCATCGCAGCTCTCGGCTATACTGCCTTCGATGCATCTTTCTGCATCATCTGGGCCATGAAATTTCTAAATAAGACATTCACATCCATAAATGCTTCATTAGCTGGCGGTGCAGCTTACTCCCCAACCGCTCTTTGAATTCTTTCCTCCGTTCATCCATCGGTATGTGTCTCTCATGTCTCTCTTCGTGCATTTGCCCCTCCATATGTGATTCATCCACTTCTCAAATCCACTTTGCTTTCATATTAAGCAAGTTTTCATTAGAGATGAAATATAAGAAGTGAAGTCATGATAGAATAATAGATGTACTTCCTATATATATGTATATGTATATATATAGTAACACACAAGTACAATGCATACACACTGTAGCGCGTCTCCTTCTCAAAGTGTTTATTTTGATAATAATCACTTCTTTTATCTTTTATTATCTATGTTTAATTTAGGTGCCCCTAGCCTACACTCTGATAAAAAATCGTAACATCGCCTACTTAAAAACCTAATGCTAAGCATTGATGATGCTGCAGTGATCACTAGAACTATCTTTCGACGACTAAAGTGAGTTCGGTATAATATGAAAACATAGGTAAAGTGAATAGAGCAAAGTAATATGGTGCCACTACACAGGATATCTTTTTTATTTTCATTACAATTACTTCGGTCGATATTTCTCCAATTACATGCCCATGCACGGGTCAAATAATAAAAAATAACATCATAAAGAGTCGGGTCCACATATGAAGATGTGGCTTGCACTCCATCATACAGCGGAAATAAAATATTTATTAGCTACAGAGCCTTCTGCTCCATCTTCAAACCTCTTACTATCGCCATTATTTCAAACATGCCTAAGCCCATAAACTCGGCCTACACAAATGAGTACCTGTGAGTTTATGGGAAGAACAATAATAAAAACATGGGTCATACATAAATTCTGGGTTGAATAATACTATCCCCAAAAATAAACATATAGTAAAACTAATCTACATGGCATAGGTTAGGTTTTCCCTTCGCTATTCAACAATCATATATGAAATGTTTTATACTTCTGATGCAAAGTATACGTCTTCAATTAAATGCTTCCTTAATTGGACTTTCATTACTACTATGCACCTTATGCTGACCCCAATCAAGCCTTGGTTTATATTGTTTCTGAATCTAAGTGTAAAATATTGAGCTCCTAGCGTAGACCCACTTGGTTTGCTTTATAAAGTCTTCTTTGATCTATAAATCATTCTTTTAAAGTATCTGACATGGTGCCCCTACTTAGTAACGTAGTAATTGTACCATGCCGCTGGGCAGAACTTACTTAGTGACTGTACCACGCCGCTGGGCAGAACTTAGCTTCCAATTAAAGCTTGTCACTTAACCCATGCTGCATGGAATCTCCCACTATACTATTCTTTTAAATTCATTTTTAGAAGTTTCTCTTATCAAATACCGCTCGGAATCATCCACTAGGTATCCTTTTAAATCCATTCTTTAGTTTGAACTATGCAGACCCAGACCACCTACTCACCCCTTCAGCATTATTCAGTTATTTAGTTAGTTAAGCCTTGGACTACAAAGAAATAGCCCTCTCGTCATCCTTTTATATTCATTTATTAAATTTTCTTACTACCTAGCACCACCCCACCGTAGTAATTTATTTTCTTATTTTTCAATTTGCTTAGAACAACCATAACGTACTAGAATGCAAAGAAACCCATGTACAACCTCCAAACATTTTTTTAATTTGGAACTACTTAGCCTTTCCCACCGCAGTTCCTGAAATTTGAATGCCTCTCCACACCGTTACTGGGTGTGCATTCGAATAAGCATTCCTATAACATCAATAAGCCTTTTAACTCTATCTTTTTATTCCAACATAGGATCCCTTCCTCGTCGTGGTCTTGGCCTTTCCCCGAGTCCATTAACATTCTTTTACAAGTACAATACATTTCTCACCTTCAACGCAGTTCCTTGACCCGCGCTAGTGTTCTTCTCTAAATTTTAGCGCAGTGTAGTTCTTTCATATTTAGCGCAGTACTCTTGCTCATAAATTTAGAGCTGCTACTCCAATGCCATTGCTTGAAAATTCTAACATCCCTGACAACATTGTTACGTGCGTTGTTCTACCATTGGATCTTATTTCACTTTCTGTTATTTGTAGTTTACTATTCCGTAACTAGTTTGGATCTTGTCTCCCATTTTCATAGCCCCAGTTAATATATTTTAAATGGATTTTATTCCTTTGCGTCCTCAATTATACCCCTTTATCCAAGTGTAGTGCATAGCTATTTAACCCTTTTATTTTCTCATAGAAAATTTAGATAAAATTCTCTAAATTACTTGAACCTCTATTCTTCCATAGAACATATGTTTTTCCTTTTTAAGAATAATTCACTTGTTATTTTTTAGTTAAACAAGTTCAAAATTCATACAAATTATATAAGATAAGGAGATTCTTCAAACTTAAAACCCAGTTTGAAAATCGTGATGTATACATTATATAAAATTTTTGTTAAGTTTCAAAATCACTAAAGTAGGGAAAGAACGTGGAAAATCCAACGTCCACTCACCCTTCCCCAAAAGACTCATTAAACCTTTAGATCTTTTACATGCAAGCCCATATGAACTTGATCATACCAAGAAACACATAGACCTGAACTGAACCCATATATATATAAGGAAATCGGTTTAGAAGGGTTAAGTGTTACTCATCTAGATCTTTTAGAGCTTTTAGTCTTCTTTAGTTTTTTCTAGCTTGCATTTTTTATCTTGTTTTTATTTGACTTCTTGTGCTTCCGTCATTAAAGAGCTTCTCTAACTTTTATTTTAATTCCGAGTAGAATAAAATGAAAGAATAAAAATGAGTAATATATATTTTACCACAATAAGTTGGGCCTAGGCCCTCATTCTCGTTTCTATTAATTCATTTCCTTTTACCCTTCTTATTTAACACATTTTTTTCCTTTAATTTTCCCATTTAATTAACTATAATTTTTTTGGGTTATTACACTCTTCAAGTTGAAATCCCATAAAAATAGGTCCACTCGGGTTATAACCAACGCTTTACCATCATATAAGTGCTCGACCTACCCCATTATTATGTTTTTTTATTCCTTACTAAATGGTCATTATAATTAATTAACATCCTGGGATGAGATAATGGTGGATATACACATAACTCATACATATGAAACATGCAACTATAAATAAGAATGCTCTCTCATTTATATTTTCAACCCAACCTAAGGTGTAAATTTAAATCATCATAAAAGGGTAAGTCTATACAAAGTTCAAGGAATTGTTAAACCTAATCTGTAATACCGAATGTGTCACCCTACTATTTTAAACGTTTGAAATCAATTACAAATGCCATAAAATACGCTTATAACTAATTTTCAATATTAGAAACATTGGATCATTTATTTCATAATTAAAAATTTTCAAACTACAAAAGTAAAAGGAAATATCACATCAGAATCAAACACAGATATAAATATACATTAACTCAATAATACAAATATTATATAGTATCATCACATCAACCCAAATTCAATAGATCAGTTATCACCAGCTCATAATCAATGTAACAATGGTATAAGAGAACATATAATATCAACTATCCACGATGTAGCTCACATTTACATTTCAATTACCTTTTCTGCTCCTAACTGCAACTTCAAAACTGTATAGATATATAAAGTAAAAAAGGAAAAAGGTATCAAATATGTTTGGACTATGCCTATCTCTGTATATCTCGACCATAAGGGAAACGTGGTCTATTACATAGAAAATTACAGTCTACGTACCCCTTTAATATCAAGTCCACTTAGATCTATTTCTTGCTCTCCTCCTGCACCCAAAATACTTGTTAGCACTTAGTAATCTTAGCATATATGCAACCAAAGCAAGCACGAAACAATACTTCTACTAAATAATCATAATAACTCATCGTAAATACGGGCCAACAACAATAATAGCACACTCGATGATTATATTTCACACGCATTCGACAACACGCAATATCAACCCCAAAAATCAAATAAACTAATCACAACATATATATTTACACATTTAAAAATTATCAACTAGTATTAATACACCATCAATGTTAGTTTAAATAAATCGAATTTGTGATGCCTGCTATATTAGTAACATAAACACCAAATCACAAAATGTGTGCTATTCCAGTATATTAGTAAAACAACATTGAATTATAAAATGTATAATAATCCACTATATTAGTAACACAACACCAAATCACCAAATATGCATTGACCACTATATTAGTAACACGAACAACAAATCGCTAAATGTGCACTAAACCACTATATTGGTAACACAATATAACCATATGTAACTAACATAATATAGTAACAATAGCAAAAAATTGCATACACACCCAAATGCGATTTCCTAATTATATAACAACATATGTGATGGTTCGAATGAGGAAAAAATAATCACTTATTGCATTCACCCAAAACGTTATATTTTCGACCATTGTTTTTCACTTAAGTATAAAATTATTTTATTATTATTTATTATATAAGAACGTTTATTCGTCTCAAACCAGTAATAATTATTTTCAAAATCCTTCATTGTACTTTTATTACTTTAAATTCTTTAAACATGTCTTTTTTTGAAAAATAGTAATTTACGTCAAATTAGTTTTCATACCTCCAATATTATTTATAAAATATCACTATATTTGACAAGTAAGAGTAAACTTCCCAAATTCAATTTAAAATTAATTTTTTGTTATTATTTATGAATTTACTCAGAAATTCATAAATAATAACCTTATTAAATTTCTTAATTTAATTCTAATTTAATTTACTAAATCACTCTTATTTACACATATCATCCCAAATCTTTAACTAACCTTATTTATCCTTTATTTGTCTAGTTTTCCAGTTATTACTTTATTTCATCCATTTTATTCCAAACAATTTTATTCAAATTTTAAACCCATAATTGACTACAATTAAACATTCAATCATCTTAAATGAGAAGTAGTAAAGACTTGAGTTACGCCCTGACCGATTTCACTTCCTACTAGTGTATAATCCATATAGGATACACAAATAAATCATGTTGATGGCTAGTGAATAATTAGTATAGTGGGGGAAAGCTAGTTAACCCTTTGGTGAGACTTTGAGTTGCACTAGTATTACGGTAATTAAATTATACATTATATTATAAGCTATATATAGGAGTCATCGGTCTTTGTATCTAGAACCGACAAATTAGCATTGATGATGCGAAGGGGCCTCTTTATATTTAAAAAGTATTAAGTGGCCAGGGTTTTGGGTAGATAAGTGTAAACACCTTTGGACATACTTGGTACATGTACATAATTATATTTTGGAGAAAGTTAGGTTAAGGATATCATACGCGCACATATGATTTAACGAATTAGCCATAAATAACAAACATAACATTTAAATGGAAACTAATCGGCATAAGCTAGTTGTATAGGTAAAGTGTGTAATTTTCCAATCACTGGAACATTATTTTTATCTCCCTCCTCATAACCCATAGGTTAGGTTTATAAGGGCATACTATTGGTTCATGACAGGAATAAAAGATGAAGTCTTCTCTTTCATGCTCAATGCGGACAATGCGACCAATTATCTAAGGAATGATATTCCAAAGTTGTAGCCTTAGTCAATGTGCATGTTCTATTATACTTTTCAATTACACTATTAGTTTATGCTTATCGCATCCTATTATATTTGTATTTGTTATAGATTATCAGACTAACGATCTATTCTCTAATGGACTTAGGTTTCGATCTACTTTGAAATTATGGCTCATTAAGGTGCAGGTTGTTGTAGTAGGTGAAACATCTAGCTCATCTAAATCGGTGAACATCAACAAAACCAAGCTTTCTTAGACTAATCGAAAGAGTACAAGAGAAATTTAGGGAACATAAAAACCACGCATCATACATGAAATGTCAAACCCATAAAATATATAGATGGCATATAATAGTACTTTTAAGACCATTCGAAAACGTTTATTTCCTTAAAAGAGCCACCATCTAATAAGTACATAAGGTGATATAATAAATAGTGTCTAAGCTGAAGAATGTACATCAGAAAATAGTCATGATTCTTAAATTAATTGCACCATAACAATATTGAACATGTATACAAACAAAACGCCTAAGATATATTCGCATTATGGATTTTCCATGGATATCCTTTCAGTGAAGCCGAAATCGTATCTCTTGAAAAAAGGTCAGAAACTACCTCCGAATGTTGTAAATCTCTAGATAAAATATATCATTAAGATGAACATAACCAATCCACGCCAAAACACGTGATCCCTAATATCATCATCTCCTGCGTGAACATCGATAAGCATACTCTAGATATGGAGTGATAATATCCTATCGTGGGTTAGCTAAACACCATGCTATCCACCTACTCTATTTTCTACCATTTTCGATGTTGATGTTTTGTTCGGCATCTCTCACACGAGTCTTCATCACTCGAATAGAACATGAATCTTCAAATGGATTCCAACACGTTGAACAGATTTTGAATCTCTACATTGATTCGAGCATCTCAGACAGAACTCAAATCCTTATTTACAAATATTGTTAAAAGCTTTTGATAAAAGCCTTTGATAAAGAATAAAATTGAACAACATAATCTTTGTGACCAGTTTAACCACTTTAATAAATGATTTAAGATTATAAATTTTTGCATTAAGTACTACCCTTAGGATTCTTCAAAACCAAGAAAAGAAACCACTAAGGATATATATATATATATATATATGTATGTATAAATATATTTATAATAATTCTCGAAAACAAGGTATTTACTAAAATGTTCATTTAGCGACAATTTGTTTTCCATCTTTATCCATTTAGTTACGCCCGTTCCAGAAACCTTTTAAATGCCAATTATTCTACAGTAATAAGTACACATATAATATTTTTTAAATATATAAAGAAACTTATAAGGATGTCTTTTAATATAATTATAAAAATTTCCAAAAAATTGGTATTTCAATGTGCTCATATAGCGACCATCTTCTCGCTATAACTTTTTGCAACTTTGTTTCACAAGTTAATGAATGATTTAAGATTCAATATTTTTCCAGTAATAAGTACACTTAAAGTACTTATTAAAAATGCAAAGAAGTGTAATGACCCAAAATTTTATCACTTTAAATACGGATACTCGATATAATTTAAAATAATTAATAAATGGATTTTATTACTCAAAAATACCTATTTAAAATAATAACTAGTGACGGTGAATTATTTTCAAAATGTTTACAAAAATAATTAGTTCAAAGAAAATAGAAAATATGATCGGAAATCGTTTTTTGAATTTTCGACTTTTTGGTGTTTAAAAGTTGTCAAAACATTGTGCATATTAAGTCAACACATACATAAATAAATATTAAATACATAAGTGTGGTTAGTAAAATAATGTGGTGAATAATGGTTTGGTTAAGTAAAAATCAAAAAATGTGACACCATTTCAAAATAAATTTATAAAATGTAAAGTATGAAATGTAACTTTCATTTGACATCAAAAGTACAAAGTGAAGTGTTTTATATGGTGGTCACAAAGGGGTGTCATAGATGTTGCATGTGGAAGGGAGGATGAGGGGAGGCTGGGATGATGTGGCATTAAATTAGTGAAAGGTAGTTGCACTTATGGGTATTTAGGTAATTTCTTAAACTCTTTTTCCAAAAAAGCAAAATCAAATTTCTCTCTCCATCCTCATTTTCATTTTCTACTTTTTAAAAATATACACCTTTTTCTTAAGTTTTTAACACCTTTCATTGGCTTTAAAATGTTTTCTTCCTTTTTTCAAATCAAATTTCAATTTTTTCTCCTTCCTTTTAATTCCTAAAAACACTTGAAAATCACTCATTTCTTCTTCTTAACCTTCCTCCTTATAAAACATGCCCACATCACCTTCTACACCCTTGGCTGAGCCTATAGAACCCTAGGCCAAGCCTACTTTCCAAGATCCTAAGCCAAAAATCATTTTTTCTACGAGAAATCCAAAGATCTAGGGCCTTTTCAAGGTTCTAGTCCTAGTTTGGTTTGTTTGCTAGCTTTTGTTGAGTTAAACTACCTTTTATTTAATAGCTTTTACTTTTTACGTTGCCAGTTACTTGGTTGTGAGCTTGAAATTGTAGACTTGTTGTGAATTGATGTTAAATTTACGATCTTTATTAATGTATGGCGTTATGGCATGAATATATAAGTTGTGCTCTTGTCCATTGTTGTATTTGCTAAGGAAGCTAGCACTTTGGTTTGTAAAGTGACTTGAGATCCTTTGGAAAACAAATCATGTTGACCTGTTTAATTTACTAAAAGGATTTCAAAGGTTTCAAACTTATTTTATAGTTTTTCATACCCTCTTACTATGTATTCTAAAGTAAGTCAAATTTTAAGAGCTAAAGTTTGAAAAATCAACTTAGAAATTAACCTCGAGTTTTACTATCCATAGTGATAGTCGTTATGGATGTAGTTTGGAAAAATAAACGCTCTTCTAAAATTAAACGTGTTTTAAATAAAATATTTTTGAAAGTCATTTCAAATCGTTAATTAGGTACAATGGAATAATGGTGTTACGGTTGCGGTAACCATCGTTATTACCACCAACAAAAACCATAAACGTAACCGTTGTTGACAGTTATAAATTCTTATAACTGTTACCGCAGTCGTATATGATGGTTAACCATCATATTTTTAATTTTGAAGTATGTTGTGCATGTATTTCCAATTATGTGCATTATTAACGATAAATTCATATAGCTCTAACTATGTTTGCAAATTTATTTATTTGTTTATAAATTACCAATATGCATGCACGTGTTATTAGTTCATGACGATACATATTATTACAACCTATTCCTTTAACTTAAATTATAAATTTTATACTTTATTATTAGCTATTATGCAAAACAATCATGCACGGTTGGTATGGTTAGCCGTGATTATCTAATTCTTTAACCGTCGCAACTATTACCATTAAAGATGGTAACCGCCCGAACGGTTAGTACGCTTGAGTGGTTGATCGTTCAACTATTACAGAGGATGATTGTTATTTACTTAATTAGGTATAAGCTAAATATTAAATAGTTAATTAAGGTTAATTAGTATTCGATTTGTAATAAAGTACAAACAAATTAGTATTTAAGTATCTATACTATAATATTATTAGTCAGTTGGGTCTCAAGAGCACATAGGTCTCCTTCATATTTTGGGAAATGAACAATCACGTTTTTAATTTCTTTCTATTCCAAACTTTGAAATGTGATAACTTTTTCTACATTAATTGGATTTAAGAATCGATTTCACTATTAAATCTCAAATTTAATATGCTTTCCAATGATATCCATTGTTGATAGCTAAAAATAATTTTTTTTAAATCATAGTTTTTTTATTATTCATATTATTAAAGTTATTAAATCTGTTTGACTTTTTTCTTTTAACTAATCTATGTCGTTAATTGTTTTGAAAATTTCCAGCCTCTGATTCTACTTTTACAAATTGCAGTCAAGTCTGGTGAAATCCAACATTACCAAAATATAGCAACAATGTTAGATGGAATTAGAAATGGAACCAAAAATCTCAAAAGCATTAAATACAATTATATGCTTCTTATTATATTGAATTTGCTTTGACCGTAAAAGAAATACAATTATAATCTTCACATTAAAATAACTATTGTTGAACAATGGCTGTTAGTTCCAACACTTTAGACATAAAATATGATGCTTTAGATTTAACATATTTTTCACAAGGACCGTTCAAAACAGTAATAAATCTCTTTATTCTCTAATCTTATCATTCTACAATAATATGATGCTGCATAATGTGTTCCTAGACATAATCAGTTATAGGATCATCATCAATACTTGTGTTTTCATGAATCATGTCAACGTTGCTTTTGGCTTTTTGGATCATTGGTCAAGTGTAAACCAAATGTTGTTACCTGCACTGCTCTTATAGATAGCTATTACTGAAGCAGCAAATGGAATCAACGACATCAAGTATTAAAGGAAATGATTGATAAAGGTATCTCACCAAATGAAGTTACATATGATACAGCTGATGCACATAATAAATTTATATGTGTATTGTGTGAAAATTTTATCTTTGAAATCATTTTTGCTCGATATTTTACAATTATTTATCAAGCACCAGTACTATCTGCATTACTGTTTTCAAAGATTTATACACAAGTTTTAGACAAAATGCAAACTTATTTGAAAATTGATAAAAAATATCACTATTTCTTAATCAATGAACCATATAAATCATTTAAATTTGTTATGATGATAAGAGGTTGAGTACGGTTCGTATGCGAAGCACGGGTTCGCACTAGTTAATTAAGTAAGCTAATTTAATTAATTAAGGATTAATTAAGCAAAGAGTTAATTAAGCATTAATTTTTTTAATTATGTTTAATTATTTAATTAATTATTATTTAATTAGGGTTTAGTTATAAATTAATTACTAATCAGGTAAGGTTAATTTATTTATTTATTTAGATTTAATTAAGATTTAATTAAGCTTAATTAAGATTTGATTTAGAGTTAATTATGATTAATTAGTAATTAAATTAAGATTTAAGTATTATTAAATAAAAGTTTATATTAGACTCTATTTTAAGGTAGCTTCTTGGATAAGTAAATTGATTTGAACTAGAGACCTTTTGACTAAGCCATTAAATAGCCAAACAAATATGGATAAGCTATACTAAATTTTGACATCTTTTTAGTTGAATAAGACACCATTCTACTGTAATTTAATTGGATAGAATATTGATGACATCCATCTAGCAAAATAAATCCATATTCCGCTGTCATTTAATTTGGAAATTGAATTGTGTGTCAATTAATTTTTATATATTGGCTTATGTAAACATCAATTATGTGACTTGAAAGGTCAAATTAAATTCAATGTAAATTGATTTAGTACCATTGTGGTAGCTAAGCCTCCTTATGTATTTGTAGTTTTTTGATTTTAAATTAACTTTACTTTTATAAGTAATTGGCGGTTACATGTTTAAATAATTATAGAAGATGTTTTAAAGGTAGTTAATTAAATATTTTATTGGAATTTTTTTAAAGTAAGTTGATTAAGGATGATTTAAAGTTAGTTAGTTATTTGGTTAATGAGGTTTAAAGGTAATTATTTAATCAAGTAAGGGTGTTTAAAAAGGATATATTTATAAAAGAATTATACTGAATAAATGAATTTATTAAAAAGAGGTTTATTAATGTTATTTGTAAAGATGTTTATAAATCATTTTGGAGTTTATAAGGAAGTTTATAAATAAATTTGGAGATCTATAAATGTATTCGTAAATTATAAATTGGCTTATAAAAGAGAATTTTATGAAGGAATGAGATTTGTTATGACCATTAACCATTCTTAATTTTAGTGATGTGAATGTATCCTTTCCATACCTAACATCGAAGGATTGGTGGTTTAGGTTTACAATGAACAATGTTAAAGGACATTTGTTTTGATCCGTTTAATATGATTTTGAAATAAGAAATCTCATTTAAATGTTTATGATATACTTATACCATTGTATAAGTATATAGGAAAGTTTACAAAGTATTTAAAGTGAAAGGGGTCTGTTAATATACTTATACCGGTGAGATAAATATATAAAGTAATTAAAAGAGTATAAGGGGTTGGGAAAATATCTTTTGTAAAGGTATTTTAAATCAAAGATTTGAAAAGTAATTTGATTAATAAAGGATTAATTAAATAGGCTTAGTGGATTCCATGGGAAATTAAATTTGGATTGTTGTTTGTTAATTTGATAGTTAAGTAACTGATTATCAAATATGAGCCAAAATATAACTCTAGGAATATCTAGGAGAAACACGGGGGTTACATGCTACAGTCATCCTCGATGATGTTGTACTATGTGTATAAATCTCATTTATTCTCTTAGGATAAAGGATAAGGAAATCTGTCCACTTAAACAATTAGGAGGTGATCTTTGCTCTTATTTACTGTCTGATTATTTCTAAAAGAACCAGAATTGAGTTTACCGAAACTGTTGAATGTTGGTTCAAAGAGACCGGAATCAGATAAGTATGAATTATCCAAAATCCACTTCGATCCAACTCAAACGTCGTATTAAAGACATTTTGAAGATAATGGCATCGAAGATGGATTTCTTTAAAACAAAGGGCTACTTGCTACTGATTCTAATGGTGATTCCAAAATTAATGCAGTAGAAGTAGTACCTTTGTTTTGTTCATATCCTAAATAACTTATATGGATGAATCTAGCACTGCATTGTGCTTGGAAGGCAGTACTAGCATTCCAAGTGGGAATTGTTAAGGAAAAAGATAATCGTGACCTCACAAGCCTCACAATTCAGTAATGACTAAAATAAGGGAATAACAGAGCTATGTGGTTTGCTACAGTAACGACCCGTAAATTTTCAGTGATTATAATGGTTAATTTAATAAGATTTTTGAAATTTAATACCGATGAAAATAAAAATTTAGTGAATTATTAATGGAAATAATAACTTGGATAAGATTGGTAAGTTAATTGTTAATAACTTGGATGTAATTCCAATAAGTGAAACTGTGTAAATGCAAATATATTCTTATTGCAATAAAAGAATGTTACCAAGACGAAGTGATTAATTTGATTAAGTTTTGATAATTTAATATTAAAGGAATGGAAAAAATGTAGTTAAATTAATAAGATTTGTAATTTGTTTAGAAAGAAATAAAACCTTATAATTTATAAATGGAATAATATTGAAACAAATAAAATTTGTAGATGAATAATGAATAATAACTAGGGTGAAGTATAACAATGGGTATTAAAGCTAAAACTTGGATAGATTGAATGAAACTACAATAAATGAAATAGTGTAAATGTTATGACTTAGTTATAATGGGAATATGAGAAAAGTAAGTGTAATTATTGAATTAATTTGTGAAATATTATTATAGATAGTAGTTGTTTGTGAAGAGTAAATATACAAGTATAATAAAGGATATAATGGTTGTGTTACCAGTTTTCACCAAGTACCAATAAAGATAATTAAATGTACTTTAATAATAATTAAAAAATAACGGAAAGGGTGAATGTAAATTTAAATTAGAAACGTAAACTTATTATAAGGTAGTAATTGGTGTAATAGAAGCATGAGACCAAGTACGTAAATTTATTGGGAATATTAAATGTAATTGGATGTAGATTAATGGAATAACTTTAATGCAAACTAATTTAGCGCAATCACTATTAATTGAAACCTATTGCAATAAATGGAATTAAATATTACGTTAGGATGGACTTAAGGTAATATTTGGTAATAATGTATTGTTGTGGTTTACGAATGAATTGATAATTAAAACTAAAGGTAGTGATGTTAATATAAATTGACTATAAACAAGTTGAATGAAATCCCAATAGAGGAGGAAATGCAAATGCTATATTTGGTAAAGATTTCAATACGAATGGGAATTATAGTTAATACACAATAAAGTAAGTAAGTTGAGTATATTTATGTAATATAATGTAAAAAACCAGCATTAACTATATTATTTGAAATTGGTGGATGTGATATAAAGATTTAAATCAAATAAAAACAATTTGTTGGAATAAAAATTCCATAATCGGACTAATTGCAAATGAATGAAATTAAATATTTAATTATTCGTTAATTGAAATTTAGTTGAAATTAGAGAATATTAGTGTTGTAGATCTTGAGTCCAAAGTTAATTTCATCCATCTAGCCTCAATGAATTGAATAATAGAATGAAAAGTAAATTAATTGGAATTATTTTAAATTAAATTATAATTTCTAAATGTAAGGAAAATGAAGGTTAACGTTGAAATTGATGAATGAGTCAATGTTAAATTGACATTTATATTTGTTTAAATCATTTTAAATGATTGAGAAATATAAAAGTGATAAATTTTGTCAATTATATAATTGAAAGTTAAAAATTGGGTTTAATTAATTAATTATTATTTTATTTAATTAACTGGAAAATAGCTATTTTGGCCACTGACTCGGATTTCGATGGAAGCAGTTTCATCAGATCTATAACGGTGAATTATTACAGGATTTCAAGTTTCGTAACGATCGGACTTGTCGTTTGATCGTACGGACTCGAAATGCCTTAAAATCAATTAAATTGAAGTCAATTGAAATCAATTTGAAATAAATTGATTTTTAGCATAACTTCTTCATACGATGGAATTTGGACTTGAAACATTTTCCATTGCGTTTAAAATATTTTAAAATATTTATTTTGATATATGGGTCGACCCAATTTTGTCCGGAGACAGAACGGGCTTTTTGGGCCACTTTGTCGTTAGCGCGTATATCTATCTTATTCGATCCATCTATTCTATCTCAACTTTATCTATAAATATCGGTTATAAACCCTAGCCTACCTCTATTTCTCATTTGTATGTGCATACAATTCAGCTATCTCTCCTCCTCAATGGCAGACAAACAAATTATAGATCCGAACAATAATCAAATTTCAATCCAAAGCAAAAATTTCAAACTCCACAGAAAAATTTGAAAAAAATATATATGGAAGCTCTCAATGAGTGTAATCTTCTGGTACTATTCTTTTTTTGAATTGATTCACAGGTTGCCTAGAAATTCAAGGTGAACCCCGGTCGTTCATAGGCCACAATATCGATCCAACAGTAGATCTGCAGCCAATCGACGACCGGTTGGCGCCGTTGTGATGAGGGAGTCGAACTAGTGGTGGATCTGGAGCCATTCGTGCTATCGATAATCGAAGGTGCCTCAAATTAGTAGAGATAGGTGCGAAAGACGTGTGTTGCTGGCGAACCCGAGAGGAGCCGCATGCACCGTGGTGATAGCCAGAGGTGCGGCCTGAGGCGAGGGAGCTGGTGGCGTCGCTTGATGGGGGTCTCGAGCTTCATAGCATCGGCGAAAATTGACTTTAGGGTGGCAGCTCTGGTCTGTGTATCGTGCAGAGTAGGGTTTCGAACTGGGTAAGGCCATGCGTGTGAATTACGTGATGACGTGGCAAGGGTTAGTTATTTTATTTTTGTTTTAATTTAATTTTGATTTTCAACTCGTTTCAATACAATAACTTATGCATACGATATCCGTTTCATGCACAGTTTTCTCTGCTAGGTTTGTATTGGAATTCCAGATATTTTGGCACTGGTTTGGACGAATTTGGAGACTGTCAAAATTTTGGGTTTAAATTGGATTTAAATTCAAAAGGTGAGTGTTTTAACCCACTCACAACTTCTAAAATTTCTTATGTTTGTTAAATTTATTTATGATGTGATTTGAAATTTATTTATAGCTGTTTGGCATATATTTAATCATCATCTAAGTTAAATTGCATCTATTTGAATTAAATTGTTATCAAATTTATTATTGCATATAAACTGTCAGTTAGATAGATTGTTTAATTTATTAATGGATATAAACTTCCAGTAATTACCTATTATTTATTATATGCTCCATATTGATGCGATTGTTAAATTGGATGATGATTGTAATAAATAGTTGATGATTGATATTGGATGAATGGATGTTGTATTTTATATTTTTTTAAACAGCAAATTTGTTATGCACTTTATTTCATTCGGGATTGGGGTTTGAAATGATAAATAACCGCATTTTTGTTTTAAATTACGGATTGAAATGATAAATATCCATATCACTTGACCATAGGGTGGAAAATTATATACAGACACCACAATCTGTATATATAAAAATATATTTTGAAATGATTTCTATGGTTTTGTAAAGATATATACGGGTCATATAAAAATTGATTTTAGATGTTATATAAATGTCAAATTTATTATTGATTTTAGCTATATATGCTTTGAAAAATAAAATAAGCCAAATAATAAAGTTTGATTAATTTATATAATATGGTTGAATGAATATTGATTTTTGATATTATATAAATAATATTTTATATATAGTTAAATGCTTGAATTTAAGCTATGTATAAGTTTGTTAATAAAAAATTAAGTTTAATAATACAGTTTGATTTTTATTAAAATAAGTGTGAGTAAGTATTTAAATTTTATTTTAATATAGAGCGTATAATGATTTAAACAAATTAAGGTTGGGAGATAAATTAGAGATTTATTTGGAATTGAAGTATTTAAGAATCAAACTCTAAAAGGTTGATGTGAAATTTATTAAATTGAAAAATAAAAGGGTATAATTATCATAACTTGATTTTGGGTCTGGGTGAATTAAATGATTATTTCAAGTATAGATGAAGTGAAGAAAATATTTAGTTATTTGAAATTTGAGTTTTATTTAAATGAAAATGGATTTATTATGTAAGTTATTTCAAATCAAAATAATAGAAGATTTGATTTTTGAATCTAAATTATCAAATTTAGTTTTGGAATTTTGGAATATTTAAAGCCCTGAAATATATCGAAATTGAAATGTTTTATCGAAATTGAAATGTTTTGAAGTTATGAATTTAAAAGTATTATGTTTTTAAAAGTGTTATAATTTCAAATGTTTGGTTTCGAAGTGTATAAATTTGAAAGTGCTATGATTTTGGAAAAGGGATATATTTGAAATAAAAATGATATCATTTTGATTTGGGTTTTAAAATAGATGTGATCGTGTTTTTATGGTTTTGAATGAATATTATATCCTGGTTTGAAGTATAATTATTTTAAAATGACCGCGGCGTTATAATATTGTTTGGTTGTTAAAGAGACCGGAATCGGAAGTTGTCATACTCTCTGCCAACCCCGAAAACCACTTTAACAACCGTGTACGCGGTGAAGATTCCAGAATGAAGTAGGATGGTGGCGGAATTTCCTTTGAGGTAAATACGTGGACCCGACTCCCGTGAGTTGGCATAAGGTGGCTAAAACAGGAGCGATTCTCGGGCCAATGAGGTAGCACCTTTGATCGGACACATCCCTTTGAATTTATAATTTGACTTTTGGATTGATTCGGTGGCCACTTTTGATTTTTTATATTTGGGGTTGTGGCTCGAGGTTGGCGGTAACTGCGGCTATGCGTTATCACCAGCCCGGATAGCAATTGGTATATCTACCCTGGCATTGCCTAGTTGTGTCGTGTCACGTACCGTAGCGCGCTTATACGATTTTCTTTTGTACCATACCTATGGAGTGCCCTCTGACGACGCCTAGTACAGGGGAGATTACGGTACTGTATAGACTATGGGAATATATTATGTGTTAAGGGGAATATTGGGTCACTCCTTAACGCTATTTTAAAGTAAGTTTATTTTACTAATAGACACTATTATAATAGCAAAGTATTACTACATAGTAAATAGTTTAACGGACCCTTAGAAGATGTGAATCTCGAGCATCTTTTAAGTTATTGCGCTCATATTTATTTTTGTTGATTTAACTCACATAAGATCTTTTAGTTCTGACTCGAGTGTTTTGTCTTTTCAATTTTCTCAGGTCAGCTTGAGCATTTCAGGATTTGGAAGACCGTATTCTAGAGGACGAAGACGAAGATTTACTATTATTTATTATTATATTCCATTACACAATGTATTCCGCTGCATTAATTATTATTCTCTGGTATGTGTACTCTGATATGTATTGTATAAGTATAATCAAATCTTTTGTAAACAGCTTCATGAACTGTATATTTGATTATTATATTTTATCGTTCCGGTGCAAGATTCTATTCTATTTTTTCTTTCTTCCTTTACTTTTTCTTATTTACCCTATAACAATCCGCCCTTTTGTATGGTTTAAGTCTGACGTGTGTGGTTTATCATCGGTTCAAACCGTGCGAAAAGGCGGGGTGTTACATCTGGTATTAGAGCTTTGGTTTAGCGATAAACCTTAGCTTTATTGGGTTTGACTCTTTACTAATAGGGTAGTAATACCCTATGGGAGTCGCTGAGTGTGTATATGAGAGTGCGTATTTGCTAGTGTTATAAAAAGGTTTTAATATTGTGTTAATTTGTTCTTTTTTGTATTTATAAATTCTGTTCGATGCATGGGACGCTATGACATCAATAGGGATTTCTAAACACTTAATAGGACAGACCGACACAATATTTATTTTGAAATATAGGTGAATGAAATAATTTTGCCTATTATATTTTCTATATATATAAAACAAATTTTATAAATAAGGTTATATTTGATTGCAATATATTGGTTGTTAGGTAATGAAATTTAAAAATAATAGTCGAAATAAGATTGAAAATAAAATAAATGAAATTGAAAACTTAGAACTTAAGTTCCGAGATTTCTGAAAATTTGTTTTGAATGATTTTGAAATATAATTATAATATTATTAGAAGTATTTTCTGATATAAATATTTCAATATAATTTGAAAAGAGTTATTTTAAAGGAATTTAAAAAAAAGAAATAATTTATGTACTCCCCTCTCTGTCGCTGGAAAATAATTTCCGTGATGGCGGCCGCATCATCGACATTCATTTTCGAGTTCGAAGTGGGAAGGCCACTGTAGTAGTTTACTGCAGATTTGTTTTGATAAACCAAATAATTTTTTTAATTGTTTTAATTATAGTTGGATATATAAGTTTTAAGCATAAACTTTTATCTATTATCTTTAAAATGATTTGAAATTTAACTCGGTATTTAATTCTTAAGTTTTCGATTAATTAATAGTTTCAATTATTGTAGTAAAATGGAATGTAACCAATTAATAATTAGAACCTTTAATTAAAATTAGGAATTTAGTGATAGGTTATGAATGAAATTAAAGGTAATTTGAAACTGTAACCTATGAAACAAAGAATAATATTATTGAACATTTAGTTAATTAAAAGAAATAGAAATAAACTTATGTAACTTTCTATTACATCCTTAAAAGCATATATATAACTTACCAAAAGATATAAAAAGTTGAAATGTTAATAAGAAGATATAATAGATATTATACAAGTAATAAATTTGAGGTAATGAATGTAAATAATGAAATTCTTTAATAAATAAGAATTTGGTATTGTAGTTATTATAAACTTAAGTATAATTGAAATAATACTAATTAAATATAATAGAAGACAGGTATTGTGAGTAAGAAATTTAAAAACTTAAGAAAGTAAGTTGAAGTTATTTCCAAATAAAATTGTAAGAAATACATGAAAACTTGCAAGAAATAATGTAAAGTAAAAAAAGATAAATCATTGTATAAATAAATAAAAAGAAATCAAACAACAAATGTTATGAGATGAAATTGTTTAGAATAAACTTAATCTATTGTTTGAGATTGTTGTTTGTTTGGTCTATTGTTTTTGGGCAATGATACTTTAAATTTGTTTGGATGTATGAATAATCTATTTAGTTTCGCCTAAGATGTTGAGTAAAAGGGTACACTTAATTGTTTATTTTTTCATTCCGTACAATTTAAAGTTTTGAACCCGAACAACTATTTGTTTTGTTGATTTGTATGGATAATTGATGTGTGTTGATTTTTTGTGATGGTTGTTTCCTTGTTGCAAGTGATGGTCGTTATATTAATTTGTTTGTTATTGTTTGAAACAACTTTAAATATTTCATTTTATATAATTATTAACTCCTCTTGGATTATATAAGTAAAATACAGGTTATGGAAGCAATTGCTACTGCTTTTGGCTTCACAATATAAGCGTAAATTGCCCGACAAATAGGTACGTTTTCGGTTACGGCTTATAGTGTTATTATTTTTCCCGTGTTGGGATATATATAATATTTTGGAAAAATATATGTTATATATTGTTATATTTTGATATTATATTTTCTCCTAAGCCTCTCCGTACAGTGGAGACTCCGTCGAAATTTTCCGCAAATTTTGGACTTAGAAAATTTTAAAATGTTTCCCAACTTTATAAATTTGAATATAAAAAGATTTAATTGTTTATAAATCTATATGTTTTATTTAAATTATCCAATTCTGTAAACCTATTGTTATGAATATAATGTTTTGAATAATAGATATTAATTTATAAGTTCCTCTTTTCCTATTCGGGGACGAAAAGTTTTAAGTGGGGGAGAGTGTAACGACCCGTAAATTTTCAGTAATTATAATGGTTAATTTAATAAGATTTTTGAAATTTAATACTGATGAAAATAAAAATTTCGTGAATTATTAATGGAAATAATAACTTGGATTAGATTGGTAAGTTAATTGTTAATAAGTTGGATGTAATTCCAATAAGTGAAACAGTGTAAATGTTAATTATATTCATATTGTAATAAAAGAATGTTACCAAGATGAAGTGATTAATTTGATTAAGTTTTGATAATTTAATATTTAAGGAATGGAAAAAAATTGGTTAAACTAATAAGATTTTATAATTTACTTAGAAAGAAATAAAACCTTATAATCTATAAATGGAATAATATGAAACAAATAAAATTTGTAGATGAATAATGAATAATAACTAGGGTGAAGTATAACAATGGTTATTAAAGCTAAAACTTTGATAGATTGAATGAAACTACAATAAATGAAATAGTGTAAATTTATGACTTAGTTATATTGGGAATATGAGAAAAACAAGTGTAATTATTGAATTAATTTGTGAAATATTATTACAGATCGTAGTTGCTTGTGAAGAATAAATATACAAGTATTATAAAGGATATAATGGTTGTGTTACCAGTTAATTCACCAAGTACCAATAAAGATAATTAAATGTACTTTAATGATAATTAATAAAATAATGGAAAGGGTGAATGTAAATTTAAATTAGAAACGTAAACTTATTATATGGTAGTAACTGGTGTAATAAAAGCATGAGACCAAGTGCAACGACCCGGAAATTTTAACATTTAAAATGAAATATTTAATTGATTTTTAATATTTGAATGATGGTTTATCTTGGATTTCAAATATAACTATGAATTTGGTGATTAAATTATTGGATTTAATTTATTGAAGTTGGATAAAAAATATGAATCTTCAGTTTTAAGCTGACTAAAAATATTTTCAAGGCTTAGATAATTCATATTGATAATACTGAAGATAATGGAAGCTTCAGAATTTAATTTGGAGATGTTTTGTTCAGTATTGAAATTTTATTGTTCAAATCGATATTTAAAAATAGCCTTCCGAGGCACAGTCTCGAATTTCAACGAAACCAGTTCTATTGGATCCATAATAGTTAGTTATTATCGGGTTCCAATTTTCGTAGCAATCGGAGTTGTCGTTTGACCCAGACAGCTCAAAACGCATAGAAACTGTTTTAATCGATTTAATTTAAAATTGATCGTTTATTTCCGTAACTCGCGCATACGATCAAATTAGGATTCGAAACCTTTTCCATTGCGTTCGTAACAGGGGTATAACATTAGGAACGCCTAGCGGCATGCCTCAGTAGGAGGTCAAGTTTTTAAGTTGCATTTATCGAACGTTTTGAATTTGAATTTGAATTTAAATTAAATAAATATATATTTATTCTCCTACAACCCAACATTCAGCTGCCTTTCCTTCAAATCACTGTCTCCACTCGTACACTCAACATCATCGTGTTTCTCCTTTTCTTTTATTATCAAAATCAAATCGAAATGCCAGAGAAAAATGAAAACAAAATCGAAGAGCAGAACGAAAATAATTTAATGGCCGCGTTCCTCTATTTATTCGAAATCAACGAAATCCCCTTTCCTCTTTCAATTTTCAACCGTGCTTCAGGAAAAAAATGGTCGAAAGAAAAAAAAAAGAGGAAACGCGAATGAATCGAGCATACAAAGGAGTGGAAACATTCTTGAGTGGAGTAGTGGCAGAACTCTGGAATCGGAAGCTATCGACTAGGGTTGTGGTCGCGAGTTCTTGGCGAGGATTTTTGTGGCGAAGGCGGGGCGCGTGGGTGGATGTGGGCGGGGTTACGACAGTAGCGGTTGCGATGGCATTCGAAGTTTGGGTTGCAGATCTAGGGATTTGGGCGAGGCGAGGCAACTCAGAGGGAAGGCAAGCACTCGCGATTTGGAATTCGGTTTCGTTTTGGTTTGCGAGGCCGTGGATTGGAAGGGGAGGAGTTCTAGAGCAGTTAAGGTATATGGGGTTTATTTTAAATTTAATTTAGTGTATATGTTAGAAAATAGATTTCTACTTATAAAATTTTATGAATACATATTTTAATCTGCTAAGTTTATTTTAAATAATGGAGTGGTGATAAATTTGTTCAATTAGCTTAGCTAATTTATTTTAGTTACTAAAAGATTCTTTAAAAAGGAATTTTAAATATGGAAGGAACTTGTATACGTCAAATTTTTGAAATCTATTTTATAAGTATATATGTATTTTTAAAAGGAAAATTTATTAAAAACAGATCATTAATTAGTTTAAACTATCAAATAGAAATTTAATTATTCGATTGGTTCGAATATTAATAAACTGTATAAATTGTTTATACAAGATCAATATCTGAAAGAAACAAACTGGAATGAAAATGGATCGCATGCAAAGCAAAGGTGAGATCTTCTCACTCAAATTTTAAATAATTGAAAATTTCAGTTATTGATTGATGATTGAATTATGATAGTTAAATTTTATTGACTGTGTGTTTGGGTGATTGATTTATAATAATTATTCACCGGATGATATTATATATATAGTAGTATATAGTATATATTGGGTGATTTATTTCCCGCATTATATAGCGGATGAAACCATATTGCGCCGCATAATAGCGGATGATATTTTTATGAATCCCATATACCGTGATATTCCACCTCGAAGTGGAATGGGTATTTAATTGTTGTGCTAACGTCTGTGGATGCAGGGAAACATGTTGGAGGGATTCAACTGGATTCCTCACAAATAGTAATTTTAACTTATATTCTGTGATATATCTCATTGATAAATTTATTTTATCTACGATTCTATGAATGAAGATAAACGTTATGAATTATACCGCTTATCGAGGTTGATATGATTGAATTTGTGATGGTTGATGTTGTGCACTATTGTGTTACCCATGGACTACACTATACACACACGAATATGGATTGTACATGGAAATTGGTTAAGTCACGGTTTTTTTGAAATAATTTTAGAATTGAATTTTTGAATCCAAATGGTTTTGGAAATAAATCGAATTTAAAGGGGAAAAACTTTTGAAAAGGAATTTCAAAGTAAAAAGTTATTTTTGAATAACATAATTTAGTTTTAAAATTTGTTTTAAATTTAAATTGAAATTTTGAAATTGAATTCTATGTTGTGAACTTTTGATTAAAAAAAAAGTTATATATGTTTACATGAATTTAAACCTTTTTAGAAAGTGTGGCTTTGGGAATTTAAATTAACCCAAGGTTTTTAACTTGTATAAATAAAATCGGATTTTTCCAAAATAAAAAAAACTATTTGTTTTCAAATGATATAAGTTTTCATACAAGAAATGATTTCCCAATTTGTATTAAAGGAAGTTCAAGTTGAATTGAAAATGGTTTTCCAAGTTAAGAATGAATATTTGGAAACAGATTTTGGAAGCTATAAGTTAAATCTTTGATTTAGAGATTAAATGAGCTAATCCAATTGAGGTGGAAATTATTTTGAAATCCGTGAATGAATCTTTATGAAACTGGGTGAACTGTGTGGAATAAATCTTTTTGTTTAAAAAATTTGAAATGGTGATTTGTTTAAACCATTTGTAAGAAAGTTTTGAATTTTAAAGTTGTGACTTGATTGAAATCCCATGTCCATATGTTTTAAATTTACGCTCATTATTCGGTTTAGCCGAGAGAGGACTTTGTGTCATATAACCCATTCCGAATTATGATACATCGATATGGACAGCATTTGAAGACCGGCGGTGAAGAACAGGTATTTTCGAAAATGAAAGGATAACCCGTCGATTTTCTCTGCACTGAGTCGCGCCGATATAGAGATTTCCTAAGTGATGGAAAGTCTGATCGGGATTGTGAATACCCGGATTTGCAAGAGCTTCTTCGGAAGTGCCTTCAGTTCTGTTCGAACCCAGAACATACTTGTACGGATGTGTGTTTGACATTACACTTTAAGATGTGAAGCTGGTTTCTATCAAATACATTTTTGTTGGTGGTGGAGATTTGTTCTCTTTGCTTAACACCCTTTTCTAAGACGTACGAGCTCAAAGGTTATGTAGTTGATGGTTACTGGTGATACATTCCCAATTTGGTAATGTGGCATGCTAAGTGCTGCTGTGTGTTGATGATCATTGGTTGATCATTTGGGATTGAAGCATGGCTTTGTAAAAAGCGTTGCTTTGTGGACGTGACTTCGTCGAGCCTCACAACCCGGTAATGGTCGAAACAGGAATCGTGGAAGCAATATTATTTGGAGGTAGCTCCTCCTGAGGGTGTGACCATTTCCTTCTGGATAAAAAGTGATATCATGGTATGGTGCCCAGATATTTACTTATGATGATTTTTTATGAAAGTGGTATCATGGTATGGAGCCCAGATACTTTGCTGTGTGGTTGTTGGATTGAGGGCCCTCGGATAAAGGTCGGTAACGACCGGGGATGGCATACTCATGTCAGTTGTTACCTAGTTACAGAGGTAACCCGGCCTTGTGTAGCAGAGATCCGGTTAGGTTCTCGGGGAAGTCCCTCCAAAGGCATTCCATTTTATGTGGGAAGTTCCTTTGCCCGACCATTTGTTGGAAATCCAAACAAAACCATACGAGACCTGTACGGTTTTAGTTGTATAACCTGCCATGGAATGTGGCGGTAACCTGCTACTGGACGTGGTAGCTATAGTAGGCATAAGTGCGAAATGCCTATGCTGGCTAAGATTAATATTATATTTTCGAAATGTTTTACACACTATGCACTAATAATAATAATAATATCGAAAAGATTTTCGCATATTAAGCATGTTTGACTATCATAAAAAGAAATCTCCTCTACTTCTGCGTTTGCATTGTGTGTGTTGCGGGAGGCCTTATGGTAGTTTCATTTTCAAAAGGCATAGCGAATTTCTTTTCTTTTTATTTTCTTTGTGAAAATAACTGTTTTAAGATCTTACACCAGTCCCATGACTGACCTGGAGTTTATTGTTCCCTTTCTAAACTCTAGGTGCCCACCAATTTCCACACGGGCAGCTTAGAGTTAGGTTCTCAGTTATTCTGGAACGAAGTCAGAAAGGAGATGCTGCGGAGAATAGGAGCAAGCTGGATGGCGAAGCATATCACTAGTATATGTTATATTTTCTTCCGATGTTTGTTGTTGTAACACTCTGATAATGTAATGTGATTTAATGTAATAACAGATATGATTCTTTATTTTAAAGATTATTCATTTATATATTATATGTTGTTTCGCTGCGAAATATGAGATTCTGTTATTGTTTCTGTTTCTTCTTCTACCTTCTTCTTCTTAAACCTTAATGGTTCGGTTTTCCGGCGTTCGATGATGCGGCAGTTGATACAGTGGACGTATCGATGTCGACTTTCGGGCGTCGAAAAACTGGGTCGTTACAATATGGTATCAGACCATTTGGTTAAGCGATAACCCTGGCTTTGTTGGGTGTTACTCATTAGAGATAGAGTCAGTAGTAGTCTAGAATGATTGTGAGTGTAATAATAGATATGAGCGCATATTTGTTAGTGAATATAAATTGTTTTGTATTGTGTTGACTTATTCGTTGGTTGTTTATAGATTTCGGTCGGTGCAGTTTGGCCAACTGTATCGATAGGGGTTTCTAAACTCTTAAACAAGATAAACCGACACATTATTGTTTTAAAAAATAGGGTAAATGAAATAATTTTACCCAAAACTATCTTTGTATATAAAAGAAATGATTTTCTGTAAATTTTTATGGTATATGGTTGCTTGGTTGTTAGGAAGTGATGATATTGAATTATCATCATTATTGTATGGAAATTTAATAAGAAATAATGGTATAACCAAAGATTAGGAGATAATTCGTTTAACAAATGGAATTTATGAATATGAATTGAAAGGATAAGGGAATGAATTCATATACAAATGAGATTTGTAAATGTAAATTTTAGTTGTGATTTATAATTTGGAATAAAATTCATTAATGGAATGAAATTGGTAATGTGAGTTTATAAATGAGTTTTATAAATTGAAATGAGATGCCAGAGTAATCTTTGAAATACAGATTAAAGGATTTGGATTGAAATTTCAAAAGAGTAAATTTCTTTAAAATGTTACAAAATATAAATAAGTTTGATAGCTCATAAAAATATTTGAAATTTGATTGGAATAAAATTCAAATTGAAAAGGGATGAATAAAAGTAAGTGTAGAATAATTTTGTGTATGAACAAATGAGTTAACATTTGTGAGTAAATGAATTGGAATTGATAAATGGAATGAGATTTGACTTGGATCAAGTTGAATAAAAAATCCAAACTTTGGAAAAATAAAAATCAAATGGATTGAATTCAAGTAAACTAATATGATAATTAATTAATTCAAGAAATAGGAAAGTTGAATTAGTTAAATTAAAATTCAATTGTGAGTTAAATTTGCAGATAAATTCAAGTAGAAAATAAATAACTTAAGTAAATATTGGATAAAGGCTCGATTTAAGTAAAAATTGTGAAATGGTCATTGTCAAGTTGTATGGAATGGTTTTGAATGAAACTTGTTTGATTAATGAAATGCAAATGAATGGATTATAACTAAAAATGCGAGTACAAATATAGACAATGAACTATTGAATTAATATGATGTGAATTTGAATGTCAATAAAAAAACATGGTTTTTGAAAATTGATGCCAAGTATAGTTGTTTTGTAAGCTATAATTTCATAGTGAATGCATACTTGGGTTGTTGAATATACATAAATGAGGTTTATGAAATGGATGCTAAAATGAATGTGAATATGGAATGCAAAATGAATTGAATGGAATCAATTGGAAATGAAATAGAATAAAGATTAAATTGAGTTTGTATCAATTTAAGTTAGTTATAAACTAGATTGGATATTCTATTAAGTGAATATCATCGAAATTTGCATAGAAATGGTTGTCGTTTGAAGCAAACATGATTGCATAAAATCCTATGAGTTACGGAAAGCCAATAAAATTGATTTTTGGATTAATTGAAATAGATATGAGTTCGTTACGTTCAAAAATTAATCGAATGAAAGAAAGTATGCTGTAAACCATTGAAATTGAATGGAAATGATATGGAATGTAGTTGTAAGCAATTAAATTTGTATTGAAACTTCATAAATTGCTTATGGGAATTATTTTGAGTGTACTGCTTATGAAAACTATGTGTTCACTATTGAAAATAAGTGAAATGTAAATAGATTTTCTATATATGGCACTTACGTGTTTACATTGAGTAAGTACAGGTACATGGGGGCCGTTTGGCTGGATTTGGTCGAGCTAAAATGCTAATAATAAACCGCTTTGCTTAAAAATGCTAAATAAGGTACACCTACGCAATAAAAATAGGAAATATGAACTATTTTTGTTTTTTTCGACCAGGTGGGTCGATGTGTATATATTTATATCTTTTGTCAAATTGCAAAAGCACCTCCGTACTAAGGAGAATCTGTCAAAATTTTCCAAAAATTTTGGGAGATGGAAAAAAAATGAAATTTTTTTGTTAGCGACAAACGATTTCAAATTTGAAATTGAAGTAAATTAGTGGATGAAACTAATTTAAAATAATGATATGAATCAGTTATGAATGGAAGATAAAATTCAATATTCAGAGTTGAAGATAAATTGAATTCATATGGTAATGGGGAAACTAATTTGAATAGAAGTAGATATGAAACTTCTGTAAGGAAATGTATAAAATGATTTTGGAATCTGTAGTTGGATATGGTTAAATTGGATATACAGGTATTATAAAGAGAAAGGAAAATTGATTTTTATTTCTGAAGATAAATTTGAAATGCTCGACAAAAAGGTATGTATTTAAATTCCAGTATGAAATTTGATTGGGTTTTTGATCTAGCCACTTGGCGTTTTGTTTTATTTTAGAATTTGGGAGCCCGTAGAGTCATTTTGTAGTTGTACCGAGCTAGCCGCGCAAAGAAGACGCTGGCGAAATTTTTCGAAAATTTCAAAAGTTAGAAAAAATTTTGAGAAAATTTTGGAAGTTTCAAATTTGAATTTGAATCTAAATTTGAATTGTTAAGAAAACAAGGTTGTTTGCAATTTATGGAAGATTTTAGAAAGAAAATTGAAGTGATAATGGATCTTTAGTAAAATGATTTGCTTTGACAAATTGGTGAAACTATTTGTTTTGGGAAAATATTTAACGGGTTGAGGATCATTCTTCTTAACTAGTAATTTCGGGACGAAATAAGGGAGGAAGGATGTGACGACCCAAATTTTTTTAACATTTGAAATGAAGTATTTAATTGATTTTAAATATTTGAATGATGGTTTAGCTTGAATTTCAAATATAACCATGAATTTGGCGATTAAATTATTGGATTTAATTTATTGAAGTTGGATAAAAAATTTGAATCTTCAGCTTTAAGCTGATTAAAAATATTTTCAAGGCTTAGACAATTCATATTGATAATACTGAAGATAATGGAAGCTTCAGAATTGAATTTGGAGATGTTTTGTTCGGTATTGAAATTTTATTGTTCAAATCGATATTTAAAAATAGCCTTCCGAGGCACAGTCTCGGATTTCAACGAAACCAGTTCCATTGGATCCGTAATAGTTAGTTATTATCGATTTCCAATTTTCATAGCAATCGGAATTGTCGTTTGACCCTGACAGCTCAAAATGCATAGAAACGGTTTTAATCGATTTAATTTAAAATTGATCGTTTATTTCCGTAACTCGCGCATACGATCAAATTAGGACTCGAAACCATTTCCATTACGTTCGTAATAGGGGTATAACATTGGGAACGCCTAGCGGCACGCCTCAATAGGAGGCCATGTTTTTAAGTTGCATTTATCGGACGTTTTGAATTTGAATTTAAATTAAATAAGTATATATTTATTCTCCTACAACCCAACATTCAACTGCATTTCCTTCAAATCATTGTCTCCACTCGTACACGCAACATCATCATGTTTCTCCTTTTCTTTTATTGTCAAAATCAAATCGAAATGCCAGAGAAAAATGAAAACAAAATCGAAGAGCAGAACGAAAATAATTTAATGGCCGCATTCCTCTATTTATTCGAAATCAACGAAATCCCCTTTCCTCTTTCATTTTTCAACCGTGCTTCAGGAAAAAAAATGGCCGAAAGAAAAAAAAGAAAGGAGGAAACACGAACGAATCGAGCATACGAAGGAGTGGCGACATTCTCGGGTGGAGTAGTGGCAAAACTCTCGAATCGGAAGCTATCGAGCTAGGGTTGTGGTCGCGAGTTCTTGCCAAGGATTTTCGTGGCGAAGGCGGGTTGCGTATATGGCTGTGGTCGGGGTCGCGATAGCAGAGGTTGCGATGGCATTCGAAGTTTTGGCTGCATATCTAGGGTTTTGGGCGAGGCAAGGCGACTCGGAGGGAAGGCAAGCACTCGCGATTTGGAATTCGGTTTCGTTTTGGTTTGCGAGGCCGTGGATTAGAAGGGGGAGTTCTAGAGCAGTTAAGGTATATGGGGTTTATTTTAAATTTAATTTAATGTATATGTTAGGAAATAGATTCCTACTTATGAATACTTTTTTTAATCTGCTAAGTTTATTTTAAATAATGGAGTGGTGATAAAGTTGTTCATTTAGCTTCGCTAATTTATTTTAATTACTAAAATATTCTTTAAAAAGGAATTTTATATATGGAAGGAATTTGTATAAGTCAAAATTTTGAAATCTATTTTATAAGTGTATATGTATTTTTAAAAGGAAAATTTATTAAAAACAAATCATTAGTTAGTTTAAACTATCAAATAGAAATTTAATTATTCGATTGGTTCGAATATTAATAAACTGTATAAATTGTTTATACAAGGTCAATATCTGAAAGTGACAATTGGAATGAAAATGGATTGCATGCAAAGCAAAGGTGAGATCTTCTCACTCAAATTTTAAATAATTGAAAATTTCAGTTATTGATTGATGATTGAATTATGATAGTTAAAATTGATTGATTGTGTGTTTGGGTGATTGATTTATAATAATTATTCACAGGATGATATTATATATAGTAGTATATAGTATATATTGGGTGATTGATTTCCCGCATTATATAGCGGATGAGACCCAATTGCGTCGCATAATAGTGGATGAAATTATTATAAATCCCATATACCGCTGTCACGACCCGTCTTCCACTAACCAGAAAGACATATCATGAATTAAGAAAGAAAGGGATAGAAAAGAGAAAGAAAGAGAAGAAAGAAGAAACAACAATAGAATCTCAACAGCGGAACGTATAAATTATATTAATAACAAAAGTATTACATAGATATACAACAACTGTCAGAGTTACACAGATTATATATCTCATACTAGACAGTTATAAACACCTGTCTAGTTATTACAACACAGTACAAAACAACTCAAACAAACGACTCAGAGATACCAACACAACGGAATACTAGATAACTACAACGCAGAAGCCTCCTGCTCCATTTGCTCCTCCATAATTCGTCAAGCTAACCTGAATCCCTTGGCTACTCGTAAAAATTTCAGTACCCAAGAGTTTAAGAAAAAAAAGATAAACTACGGGTCAGACATGGGTCTGGTGTGAGTAACAAGTTAAAGTTGCTTAACTTTCAATTTTAAAAGAAAGGTATCACATAAGACTTCCCACACATTAACATGGAAAAGTTTTTACCTTACGCTAACCAAAATATTTGATAGGAAATCCGGTGGTATTATAATAGTGTCTAGGGTTTCCAAATAAAATACAGAAATAGCTGGAATGCTTACATCTCACGTTCCAACATAGTTGGGCAAAACTAATACGTACGACACTTATTGGATTTTGGATTCCATATGGCAGGGCTACTGGGGTACCGCCCGTCATAGTACGTGGCCTAGATCACTGTACCGAGGAGTACGCCCGCTCCCCTGCAACACAAGGCCGGGACCATTCCTTACTGAACAGTCCCGAACAAGACAACCTCGTAGTTGGCGCGCTATTCCAACTGCCCACACAGCCAAAAAAAGGGACTTCTAGATAGGGGAAAATCTTATCCTACTTGGGCATGACCCACTTAGCCTTGCGGCACCTCCCCTGTTTTAGCCATTCCCGGTTGATGAGGCTTGAGGCTACGATTACCTTTAGAGAACACATCTCTTAGAATGCTCATCGTCCACCTGACAATGTTTTGAAAGCATTCAATCCATACAAGTTCATTCCGGGTTCGAACAGAACCGAAGGCATTATCTCGTTATACTCATTTTGGAATCACCCTCAGAGTTAACGACGATAACCCTTGCACTCTGAATCTTCATCTTCACTTGAGATTCATGACCTATCGTTAATTTGGGTCGATGTGGTTTTCGGATATCCAAATATGGAAACCCGATCGCGGTCTCATCGAAATCCAAAATGCCATCTTTTAGATCCAAGTTGTTTTAAATTTGAAACAATACAATTTAATTATCTATATACACACAGATAGATAATTCACATCATCACAATAGATAATCATCACCACAGATAATCCATATTATCATTATCAGAAGATAATCCAAATCATCATTACAATGCAACCAATGCATTCATATCACACATCATTACTAATCTCATATCTGAGATTCAAACCATTCAAGGAAATATATATCATCCATATATAAACAAGGATTAATAATCACACCATATATAATTAATTTAAAATGAATTAAATTAATTACATCATCTCTAATTAATTTAAAGTAAATTAAATTAATTACCTCAATCTATAAATCCTGCTTATATAACCATTGATTACAAACCAATCAACTAATTAATTAACCACTGATTAATTACCTTGATTAATCATTCTTTAGTTACATTCAAATAATTAATTTCACAAATTAATTATCCTTAATTAAATACAGTAATTAACCTCTAATTACTTCATTAATTAATTAATTATAATTAGTTACATTAATCCTTAATTAATTACATTAATTAATTACTTTAATCACTTATCATTAATTAATTAAACTCAATTAATTAATCCTAATCACATCATTAATTATATTAATTAATGATTCCTAATTACATTTAAATTAATTACTTTATTAAGTAATTAACCATAATTATTAATCACCTTTGATTAATAAACTTTCAGTAATTAACTATTCTTAATTACTTCATTGGGTAAAGTTATTACCCTAAATTAATTATATTTAATAATTAATTAATTGTTAATCATCCTTGATCAATTTTATTAGTTATTAATTAACCTTAATTAATTACATTACTTAAATATTTTCCGAAGAACTTAATCAATAATTGCTTAAATTAATTACACCAAGTAATTAATTATTAATTTCTTTCACAAAGAAATTATCCTCCATAATAGTTACACAAACAATTAACCTCAATTCTTCATTCTTCAATAATTTACGTCCGGTAGTTACTCATCTTAATTACTTCTTTAAGTAATTATTCTCCATTAATCACTTATTAATCATCATTGATCATTCTAAATTAATTAAACTTAATTAATTTAAATTAATCAAATTAAATAATTAATTTCATTGTGTAATTAATAACCTTAATTACCATCGTAAAGTAATCATACTTTACCAAATTCCATAATGATCATCAAATTTAATTAATCTAATTAATTATCAAAATTAATTACTTAATTAATTAATAAATAATCCCAAGTTAATGACCTTCATTAACTTATCAACAATTTCCTTAATTACCTTGCTTAAGTAATTAACTTAAATTAATAAATATTAATCACAAATTTATTAACCTTTAATAATCATTTAATTAATCGCTATTTATTTCATTAATTAAGTTTTCAACTTAATTAATCTTAACCTCTTGATTAATTTCTAATCATTAATTAAAATCATAACTAAATTAATTAATGATCTTATTCCTAAATTAATTAATCTTAATTAATTAACCTTAATTAATTAATTTCAAAATCCTTATTTAACTAATTAAATTAATTAATTATCCATCTAATCACCTTATTAATTTAATAAACCAAAATCATTAAATCTTTGATTTATTATAAGTAAAACATTTCTTATTAATAATTTCATTATCATTAACAAAGTAATATTCAAACAACTTACTTTAAAATTTGTTTCAAATTTCATTTTAAATTTTAAATTTAAAATGAAAACCAAACTTAACTTTAACAAAGTTTTAAAAACCTTTTAAAACCTTTTTAAAACTTCTAATAAATAATTTCTTATATTATAAAGAAGTTTAAAGGATATTTAAACCAATTTCATTTTTAAAATACAAATCATATTTAAAATATTTTTCAACATCAAAAGTTGTTTAAACATTTCAAAATTTTAAAAACTTTTTTTATTTTCAAAACATGATTCAAATTTGGATCATGTTTCCAGATTTAAACTTATGTTTAAATCTTCTATTTTAATTTAATGCTTTATCTTTACTTTCAGATTATTTTAACCCCATTTTAAAGTCGTTTAAACATTTTAACTTAAAAAGTTTAAACTAAATTTGAAACCTGCATTCAAATCTCATTTGAAATTCATACCTTAAATTTAGATTTAAATTCTTGTTTAAAATCTGCATTCAGATTTTAAAACAAATTTTAAATTGAAAACTACAGGTTTCTAAAACCTGTTAACTACAGAAAAAAATACCCCCACCCTGTTTTACATCGAGTAAAACCATCCACTACTTCGAGCTAATAATCAAATCGCCCGAAGAAAACAACAACTTCCCAAACCCACTTCCTTGCCTGATAATCTGTGCACTCGTGCACCTCCACCGGCGAACCACGCCACTCCGATCATCCCCGATGATTCACACAAGTGTACGTTCAACCTTGCACCTCGCTTCAACTCTCAGATCACCAGAAGTAGCACAAAATCGAAAACGATCCCTAAAGCCCAAAACTGGAACGCAAAATGAAACCTGGAATCAAAAGACCATCCCCCTCCAAAACCTGTCATCGCCAAAATCACGGCCCTCCGTCTACCATAATAGCAGCAACTCCGGCCACCATCTCGTCAATGACCATACTCCCATCTCCCCAAACCTCTCAGCACTCGATCGCCGAGAGACATTGGAACGATCACAAATTCATAAAGCAGCAAAAACTAGGTTTAGGAACTAAAGACAGTCGCCGCCGCTACCCCCGTTCCTTGGTCACTACCCCGTCAATTCACCCATCATCACTGATTCCTCCACTATCACCAGAAGCAAACTCAACCTTCCAGACCCTCGAGAGCATCAGCAAATCCCCAAATACCCATTTCCAATAAACCCAAGGCTGCTCTTTAAATCCACCATTAAAATTTGTGATTTTATTTTTAAAAAACATAATTTTGTATAATCATTCAGATGTTAATCCTGAATTAATGATTTCAAGAGTTTACATTTACCCAAAACTGAAGTTTCTCTGCTTATTTTGGTTTTCTGTGCAATACCCTATTCATTTTTGACTCAAACAAATTTTAAATTTTGATTTAAGATCAAACATGCAATTTTGTTTATAACACAAATTCTAATAGTATGTAGATTCAGAGTTAAGAATTGTAAATGAAAGCTTGAGTTTCTATATTTTTTTTTACAAAAAAAATGGTAACAGAGAATGTTACAGACATTCACATACATGCATATCCTAAATGCACAGAAATTTCATCAATAAACATTCACACAAATCATTCTTGTTTCACGGGAAATCATGCAACAGATTCATACTTTTTTTTTAAAAGAAAAAATGGAGTTACTAACCTGGAAACAATGAATGAAGCAGAGCACAAATTTTCTGAAAAGCTTTTGATAAAACTTGAATTGCTTTTACTTCTATGCTTTTAAAAACTGAGTTGCTTGCATTTAGATTTGCATGCTAGCTAATGGGACTTGAACTTGCTTCAGATCTCAAGTTGATGGAATTACAGGTTAAAAATGCTTTGCAGGCATATGCTTGATTCCCAGATAAAAGAATGCAAAGTTGACTTGTATGTTGATTAAATTTGCATGCAGGCAAATCTTTTGCATTTGAAAATGGTTTACAAAGGACTGTAGATTTGCATGTTTTAGTTTTTGAAAAGAAGAATGCACAGGCTACAGATTTGAGAAATTACAGGGGTAAACATACAGGCTTCTGATTTTAGTTTATTTTTTGAGGAAGAGTTTTCAGAACTTGATAATGTTTGCAGGCATATTGATATTTGAGAGGAATTACAAGGTTTATGATCTTCTGATCTGGATTTTGATTTGAGGAGGAATTTCAATTTTAACATGATTTATTTTTGGTTGTTGAGAGTTTTGGAAACAAATTTGTTTCAGCTGAAAACATATCTTCTTAACTTTGAAAAAAAAAGAACATTAGAAAAGAAGAAGATTGAAAAAAACATGCTTTTATAAGTGAAATGGGTATATTTAAAAATTAAAAGAAAATTAAAAATAAAAGACACTTGTTAAAAAAACAAAAACTTGTTACGTTAATCTCCTAACTCTAGTAAACTTGTCATTAATACCACTTAGTTTAATAACATATGTCTTAAGTAATTTAACATATTTCTTTAAGTATTTTAAACCAAATAGTTATTTATTAAATAAAATAATAATGTCCAAATTATTAAAATGAATATCAGAATTTTAAACAAGATTTTATTTGTCTATTAAACTACAATCAAAACTTATACACACACACACACACATATTATAAATAGAAAGCAATTATTAGCTTTTAAAAGATAAAATTCACCAATTAAACATTTATTTAATTGGATCATTAAATCAAATCAAATTTTATTAACAGAATTTATCGAATAAATTAAATTTTAAATACAGATTATTAAATTGATATTGCCAAAATTTCTGGGATATCACATTCCTCCCCCTTAAAAGAATTTCGTCCCCATAATTTAAAAGCAAAAGTAATTTAGTAATCTCATTTAAGATTTAATTTAAACACAAGCATATATCAATCATATGCTAACAACCAAAGCAACCAATTTATCTAATCAAACAAATTTAATTATCCAGACAAAATTCTAGATAAAATTTTCTCGAGTTTCCCCAAGTATATATATACATACCGGGATACTCGCTCTACAGAATCCAAACAATCTAAACTACGAAGCTACAGAGCTCCATCTCATCTAGATCTATAAAATTGTACAAGATATCAGCCTACACACGAGTCTGACTCAACAACCAAACCTTCCTGAACAGCTGGTTCCACAACCAGAATAGCTCATACACGTACTCCCTCAGAGATACGTGAATCTCATTGAATCCAATTATCCAACTGGCAATTCAACTCTTGAAAACCAGCACCAATCCAACCAAAACACAGAAGAGATGCAAAACAAATCTCCGACTCCGTAATATGAATTCCTTCGTCTCTAATCCACAAAATCTTCTAATGATCCTAGCTGCCTACATCCAAACTGATCAGCTTAACCTTCGCTGATGCCTCTAGAAACAAACAGAACCAAAACAACCCAACCCAATGATCTCCTCAAGACCCAATGATCTCCTCAAGATCAATCCAAAACCAAATACACAACTCTACTCTTCAAACCTCAGAAGAACAAACTCACTTCTTCTATCCGGAAAAGACAGCATAGAAACACTTCCAAACTGCTTCCGCTGCACAACTCTGATCTAGAATAGAAGAAGAATGCTGATGATGAACGCGAGCACAATCTGGACAACACATCCCAGAATATGATTCAACAGATCCATAAAACAAAACTCAAAAGTTCTACAAATCCTGAGCTGCTTCACCAAATCCTATCTCGAGAATCCATCCTTCTACTAGCTGCCCCACCGGTAGCACTCCTGGAATCCGGTCGATAAGAAAACTCAATCTCCAGATACAGACAATCCTCTGTCTTCCCAGAAGACATCCAAAAAAGTCTCTGGTAACACAAGAGATCACTCAAACAATCACAAGTCACTTTTGCGATCAATCTAGACCAACTCCCAAAGAAAATTGTTCTCTCTTTACCAAACAGAACAGCTTATACTTAATTGGCCAATCCACCGAAGAAACAGATCCACTCTGCTGCTTCTGAATTCCACCTTCAGAAAACTGCTAAGCCAGAAAAACTTCCTGCTGGCACATAGAACACTCCGAGCTGAACTTCTAACTCCAATGCCAAATACTTCCTATTCTAAAGTCCTTCGAGAAACTCGGACCTCAAAGCCAAACACAAACAATCAGCTGGACTCTGCTACATCACCGAAGCAGACACACTTCCTAATATTTGTTCCAAAGAAAGCATCTTCGGATACATCCATATTCACTGCATCTCATCACGCAGCTACCACTTCCTGAGGTATCAAAATACCATTATACAATTCTGCCAAATCGACAGATCCAAACTCAACTCATCCATCTTCAAAGATAGATTCCGAACCTTAATAGGTTACCTTCAGAGATCGATGAAATTCTTTCACCAAACTAAAAAACTCACTCGAGACGGTATTAGGTCTACAGTCTCGACAGATACACTTCCAACCTCAAATATCAAACTCCAACCAATGGTAGTAGTCATGTTACACACACCACTACCTTATTTGCCTTTATGACCTATATTGGAAAAACCCGAACAAGTAATCCAATAGATAGGTAGAAATAGCTAAATATATATATATATATATATATATATATATATAATTACAAATACGCTCTCTCAAGATAGACACCACTCCAGAGTCTAGATATTCACTCAACCTAACGCTCTGATACCAACTGTCACGACCCGTCTTCCACTAACCAGAAAAACGTATCATGAATTAAGAAAGAAAGGGATAGAAAAGAGAAAGAAAGAGAAGCAAGAAAAAACAACAGCAGAATCTCAATAGCGGAACAAATAAATTGTATTAATAACAAAAGTATTACATAGATATACAACAACTATCAGAGTTACACAGACTATATATCTCATACTAGACAGTTAAATACACCTGTCTAGTTATTACAACACGGTACAAAACAACTCAAACAAACGACTCAGAGATACCAACACAGCGGAATACTAGATAACTATAACGCAGAAGCCTCCTGCTCCATTTGCTCCTCCATAATTCGTTAAGCTAACCTGAATCCCTTGGCTACTCGTAAAAATTTGAGTACCCAAGAGTTTAAGAAAACAAAGACAAACTCCGGTCAGACATGGGTCTGGTGTGAGTAACAGGTTAAAGTTGCTTAACTTTCAAAAACCTTTTAAAAGAAAGGTATCGCGTAATACTTCCCACACATAAACATGGAAAAGTTTTTACCTAACACTAACCAAAACATTTGATAGGAAATCCGGTGATATTATAATAGTGTCTAGGGTTTCCAAGTAAAATACAAAAATAACTGCAATGCTTACATCTCACGTTCCAACATAGTTGGACGCAACTAATACGTACGACACTTATTGGATTTTGGATTCCATACAATGGCAGGGCTACTAGGGTACCGCCCTTCATAGTACGTGGCCTAGATCACCATACCGAGGAGTACGCCCGCTCCCCTACAACACAAGGCCGGGACCATTCCTTACTGAACAGTCTCGAACAAGACAACCCCGCAGTTGGCGTGCGATTCCAACTGCCCACACAGCCCAAAAAAAAGGGACTTCTAGGCAGGGGAACATCTTGTCCTACTTAGGCATGACACACTTAGCCTTGCTGCACCTCCCCTGTTTTAGCAATTCCCGGTTGATGAGGCTTGAGGCTACGATTACCTTTAGAGAACACATCTCTTAGAATGCTCATCATCCACCTGACGATGTTCTGAAAGCATTCAATCCATACAAGTTCGTTACGGGTTCGAACGAAACCGAAGGCATTATCTCGTTACACTCATTTTGGAATCACCCTCAGAGTTAACGACGATAACCCTTGCACTTTGAATCTTCATCTTCACTTGAGATTCACGACCTATCGTTAATGGATCGATGTGGTTTTAGGATATTCAAATATGGAAACCCGATCGCGGTCTCATCGAAATCCAAAACGCTATCTTTTAGGTCTAAGTTGTTTTAAATTTAAAATAATACAATTTAATTATCTATATACACACAGATAGATAATTCACATCATCACAATAGATAGTCATCACCACAGATAATCCATATTATCATTATCATAAGATAATCCAAATCATCATCACAATGCAACCAATGCATTCATATCACACATCATTACTATTCTCATATCTGAGATTCAAGCCATTCAAGGAAATATATATCATCCATATATAAACAAGGATTAATAATCACACCATATATAATTAATTTAAAATGAATTAAATTAATTACATCATCTCTAATTATTTTAAAGTAAATTAAATTAATGACCTCAATCTATAAATCCTGCTTATATAACCATTGATTACAAACCAATCAACTATTAGTTAACCACTGATTAACTCCTTTGATTAATCATTCTTTAATTACATTCAAATAATTAATTTCACAAATTAATTACCCTTAATCAAATACAGTAATTAACCTCTAATTACTTCATTAATTAATTAATTATAATTAATTACATTAATCCTTAATTAATTACATTAATTAATTGCTTTAATCAATTATCATTAATTAAACTCAATTAATTAATCCTAATCACAACATTAATTATATTAATTAATGATTCCCAATTACATTTAAATTAATTACTTTATTAAGTAATTAACCATAATTATGAATCACCTTTGATTAATTAACTTTCAGTAATTAACTATTCTTAATTACTTCATTGAGTAAATTTATTACCCTAAATTAATTATATTTAATAAATAATTAATTATTAATCATCCTTGATCAATTTTATTAGTTATTAATTACCATTAATTAATTACCCTTAATTAATTACATTACTTAAATATTTTCCGAAGAACTTAATCAATAATTGCTTAAATTAATTACACCAAGTAATTAATTATTAATTTCTTTCACAAAGAAATTATCCTCCAAAAAAATTCCACAAACAATTAACCTCAATTCTTCATTCTTCAATAATTTACATCCGGTAATTACTCATCTTAATTACTTCTTTAAGTAATTATTCTCTATTAATCACTTATCAATCATCAATGATCATTCTAAATTAATTAAACTTAATTAATTAATTTAAATTAATCAAATTAAATAATTAGTTTCAATGAGTAATTAATAGCCTTAATTACCTTCATAAAGTAATCATACTTAACCAAATTCCATAATGATCATCAAATTTAATTAATCTAATTAATTATCAAAATTAATTTTAATTAATTAATAAATAATTCCAAGTTAATGACCTTCATTAAATTATCAACAATTTCCTTAATTACCTTACTTAAGTAATTAACTTAAATTAATAAATATTAATCACAAATTTATTAATCTTTAATAATCATTTAATTAATCACTATTTATTTCATTAATTAAGTTTTCAACTTAATTAATCTTAACCTCTTGATTAATTTCTAATCATTAATTAAAATCATAACTAAATTAATTAATGATCTTATTCCCAAATTAATTAATCTTAATTAATTAACCTTAACCTTAATTAATTAATTTCAAAATCCTTATTTAACTAATTAAATTAATTAATTATCCATCTAATCACCTTATAATTTAGTAAACCAAAATCATTAAATCTTTGATTTATTATAAGTAAAACATTTCTTATTAATAATTTCATTATCATTAACAAAGTAATATTCAAACAACTTACTTTAAAATTTGTTTCAAATTTCATTTTAAATTTTAAATTTAAAATGAAAACCAAACTTAACTTTAACAAAGTTTTAAAAACATTTTAAAACCTTTTTAAAACTTCTAATAAATAATTTATTATATTATAAAGAAGTTTAAAGGATATTTAAACCAATTTCATTTTTAAAATACAAATCATATTTAAAATATTTTTCAACATCAAAAGTTGTTTAAACATTTCAAAATTTTAAAAACTTCTTTTATTTTCAAAACATGATTCAAATTTGGATCTTGTTTCCAGATTTAAACTTATGTTTAAATCTTCTATTTTAATTTAATGCTTTATCTTTACTTTCAGATTATTTTAACCCCATTTTAAAGTTGTTTAAACATTTTAATTTAAAAAGTTTAAACTAAATTTGAAACCTGCATTCAAATCTCATTTGAAATTCATACCTTAAATTTAGATTTAAATTCTTGTTTAAAATTTTCATTTAGATTTTAAAACAAATTTTAAATTGAAAAGTACAGGTTTCTAAAACCTGTTAACTACAGAAAAAAATACCCCCACCCTGTTTTACTTCGAGTAAAACCATCCACTACTTCGAGCTAATAATCAAATCGCCCGAAGAAAACAACAACTTCCCAAACCCACTTCCTTGCCTGATAATCTATGCACTCGTGCACCTCCACCGGCGAACCACGCCACTCCGATCATCCCCGATGATTCACACAAGTGTACGTTCAACCTTGCACCTCGCTTCAACTCTCAGATCACCAGAAGTAGCATAAAATCGAAAACCAGCCCTAAAGCCCAAAACTGGAACGCAAAATGAAACCTGGAATCAAAAGACCATCCCCCTCCAAAACCTGTCATCGCCAAGATCACGGCCCTCCGTCCACCATAATAGCAGCAACTCCGGCCACCATCTCGTCAATGACCATACTCCCATCTCCCCAAACCTCTCAGCACTCGATCGCCGAGAGACATTGGAACGATCACAAATTCATAAAGCAGCAAAAACTAGGTTTAGGAACTAAAGACAGCCGCCGCCGCCACCCCCGTTCCTTGGTCACAACCCCGTCAATTCACCCATCATCACTGATTCCTCCACTATCACCAGAAGCAAATTCAACCTTCCAGACCCTCGAGAGCATCAGCAAACCCCCAAATACCCATTTCCAATAAACCCAAGGCTGCTCTTTAAATCCACCATTAAAATTTGTGATTTTATTTTTATAAAACAGAATTTTGTATAATCATTCAGATGTTAATCCTGAATTAATGATTTCAAGAGTTTACATTTACCCAAAATTTAAGTTTCTCTGCTTATTTTGGTTTTCTGTACAATACCCTATTTATTTTTGACTCAAACAAATTTAAAATTTTGATTTAAGATCAAACATGCAATTTTTGTTTATAACACAAATTCTAATAGTATGTAGCTTCAGAGTTAAGAATTGTAAATGAAAGCTTGAGTTTCTATATTTTTTTTACAAAAGAAAACTGGTAACAGAGAACGTCACAGACATTCACATACATGCATTTCCTAAATGCACAGAAATTTCATCAATAAACATTCACACAAATCATTCTTGTTTCAGGGGAAATCATGCAATAGATTCATACTTTATTTTAAAAAAAAAATGGAGTTACTAACCTGGAAACAATGAATGAAGCAGAGCATAAATTTTCTAAAAAGCTTTTGATAAAACTTGAATTTATTTTACTTCTATGCTTTTAAAAACTGAGTTGCTTGCATTTAGATTTGCATGCAGGCTAATGGGACTTGAACGTGCTTCAAATCTCAAGTTGGTGGAATTACAGGTTAAAAATGCTTTGCAGGCATATGCTTGATTCCCAGATAAAAGAATGCAAAGTTGACTTGTATGTTGATTAAATTTGCATGCAGGCAAATCTTTTGCATTTGAAAATGGTTTACAAAGGACTATAGATTTGAATGTTTTAGTTTTTGGAAAGAAGAATGCACAGGCTACAGATTTGAGAAATTACAGGGGTAAACATACAGGCTTCTGATTTTAGTTTATTTTTTGAGGAAGAGTTTTCAGAACTTGATAATGTTTGCAGGCATATTGAGATTTGAGAGGAATTACAAGGTTTATGATCTTCTGATCTGGATTTTGATTTGAGGAGGAATTTCAATTCTAACATGATTTATTTTTGGTTATTGAGAGTTTTGGAAACAAATTTGTTTCAGCTGAAAACATATCTTATTAACTTTGAAAAAAAAAGAACATTAGAAAAGAAGAAGATTGAAAAAAACATGCTTTTATAAGTGAAATGGGTTTATTTAAAAATTAAAAGAAAATTAAAAATAAAAGACACTTGTTAAAAAAAACAAACAGTTGTTACATTAATCTCATAACTCTAGTACACTTGTCATTAATACCACTTAGTTTAATAACATGTGTCTTAAGTAATTTAATTTATTTTTATTTATTATAAAAGTAATTGAAATCCTCTTTTCTTTATTTATTAAATACATATATATAGAGTATTTGCATAAATAAATGTATATGCATTACTTTTTAAAGAAAATGAAATAAAACAATTTATATAAAGATGAAAGCTTACTTACAAGATTTATATATGTATATTCATTTGAATTCAAAATTAAATTCAATTTCAAATGCTATTTACACATTTAAAAATTCCAATTTTTAAACTAATTTATCAACATATTTTAATTTTAAAATAATAATATTGTCTTTTAAAATCTATCTATACTTATACATTTATTATTATTATTTGAAAATAACATATCTATTAATTTAAATAATTTATAAAAGAAATTATACATTGATGTTCAATATATAAATGGTATTTTAATTTTTTCATATATAATTCCAAACTATATTTATTAAGTTATATTCAAAAAGAAAATAAAATAAACTTTTTTTATCTTATTTAAGATTTAAACTTTGCTTTAAAATACATTTAAACAATTTAAAACAATTTCTTTAAGTATTTTAAACCAAATAGTTATTTATTAAATAAAATAATAATGTCCAAATTATCAAAATGATATCAGAATTTTAAACAAGATTTTATTTGTTTATTATACTACAATCAAAACTTATCTATCTATAATATATATATATATATATATATATATATATATATAGACACACACACATTATAAATAGAAAGCAATTATTAGCTTTTAAAAGATAAAATTCATCAATTAAATATTTATTTAATTGGATCATTAAATCAAATCAAATTTTATTAACAGAATTTATCGAATAAATTAAATTTTAAATACAGATTATTAAATTGATATTGCCAAAATTTCCGGGATATCACATTCCTCCCCCCTTAAAAGAATTTCATCCCCGAAATTTAAAATCAAAAGTAATTTAGTAATCTCATTTAAGATTTAATTTAAACACAAGCATATATCAATCATATGCTAACAACCAAAGCAACCAATTTATCTAATCAAACAAATTTAATTATCCAGACAAAATTCTAGATAAAATTTTCTCGAGTTTCCCCAAGTATATATATACATACCGGGATACTCGCTCTATAGAATCCAAACAATATAAACTACGAAGCTACAGAGCTCCATCTCATCTAGATCTATAAAACTATACAAGATATCAGACTACACACGAGTCTGACTCAACAACCAAACCTTCCTGAACAGCTGGTTCCACAACCAGAAAAGCTCATACACGTACTCCCTCAGAGATACGTGAATCTCATTGAATCCAATTATCCAACTGGCAATTAAACTCTTGAAAACCAACACCAATCCAACCAACACACAGAAGAGATCCAAAACAAATCTCCGACTCCGTAATCCAAATTCCTTCGTCTCTAATCCACAAAATCTTCTAATGATTCTAGCTGCCTACATCCAAACTGATCAGCTTAACCTTCACTGATGCCTCTAGAAACAAACAGAACCAAAACAAACCAACCCAATTATCTCCTCAAGATCAATCCAAAACCAAATACACAACTCTACTCTTCAAACCTCAGAAGAACAAACTCACTTCTTCTATCCGGAAAAGACAACATAGAAACGCTTCCAAACTGCTTCCGCTGCACAACTCTGATCTGGAATAGAAGAAGAATGCTGATGATGAACGCGAGCACAATCTGGACAACACATCCCAGAATATGGTTCAACAGATCCATAAAAGAAAACTCAAAAGTTCTACAAATCCTGAGCTGCCTCACCAAATCCTATCTCGAGAATCCATCCTTCTACTAGCTGCCCCACCGGTAGCACTCCTGGAATCCGGTCGATAAGAAAACTCAATCTCCAGATACAGACAATCCTTTGTCTTCCCAGAAGACATCCAAAAAAGTCTCTGGTAACACAAGAGATCACTCAAACAATCGCAAGTCACTTTTGCGATCAATCTAGACCAATTCCCAAAGAAAACTGTTCTCTCTTTACCAAACAGAACAGCTTATACTTAATTGGCCAATCCACCGAAGAAACAGATTCACTCTGCTGCTTCTGAATTCCACCTTCAGAAAACTGCTAAGCCAGAAAAACTTCATGCTGGCACACAGAACACTCCGAGCTGAACTGCTAACTCCAATGCCAAAGACTTCCTATTCTAAAGTCCTTCGGGAAACTCGGACCTCAAAGCCAAACACAAACAATCAGCTGGACTCTGCTACATCACCGAAGCAGACACACTTCCTAAAATTTGTTCCAAAGAAAGCATCTTCGGAGACATCCATATTCACTGCATCTCATCACGCAGCTACCACTTCCTGAGGTATCAAAATACCATTATACACTTCTGCCAAATCGACAGATCCAAACTCAACTCATCCATCTTCAAAGATAGATTCCGAACCTTAACAGGTTACCTTCAGAGATCGATGAAATTCTTTCACCAAACTAAAAAAATCAGTCGAGACGGTATTAGGTCAACAGTCTCGACAGATACACTTCCAACCTCAAACATCAAACTCCAACCAATGGTAGTAGTCATGTTACACACACCACTACCTTATTTGCCTTTATAACTTATATTGGAAAAACCCGAACAGGTAATCCAACAAATAGGTAGAAATAGCTATATATATATATATAATTACAAATACGCTCTCTCAAGATAGACACCACTCCAGAGGCTAGGTATTCACTCAACCTAACGCTCTGATACCAACTGTCACGACCCGTCTTCCACTAACCAGAAAAACGTATCATGAATTAAGAAAGAAAAGGATAGAAAAGAGAAAGAAAGAGAAGCATGAAGAAACAACAGCACAATCTCAACAGCGGAACGAATAAATTGTATTAATAACAAAAGTATTACATAGATATACAACAACTATCAGAGTTACACAGACTACATATCTCATACTAGACAGTTAAATACACCTGTCTAGTTATTACAACACAGTTCAAAACAACTCAAACAAACGACTCAGAGATACCAACACAGCGGAATACTAGATAACTATAACGCAGAAGTCTCCTGCTCCATTTGCTCCTCCATAATTCGTCAAGCTAACCTGAATCCCTTGGCTACTCGTAAAAATTTGAGTACCCAAGAGTTTAAGAAAACAGAGACAAACTCCGGTCAGACATGGGTCTGGTGTGAGTAACAGGTTAAAGTTTCTTAACTTTCAAAAACCTTTTAAAAGAAAGGTATCGCGTAATACTTCCCACACATAAACATGGAAAAGTTTTTACCTTACGCTAACCAAAACATTTGATAGGAAATCCGGTGATATTATAATAGTGTCTAGGGTTTCCAAGTAAAATACAGAAATAGCTGCAATGCTTACATCTCATGTTCCAACATAGTTGGACGCAACTAATACGTACGACACTTATTGGATTTTGGATTCCATACAATGGCAGGGCTACTAGGTTACCGCCCTTCATAGTACGTGGCCTAGATCACCGTACCGAGGAGTACGCCCGCTCCCCTGCAACACAAGGCCGTGACCATTCCTTACTGAACAGTCTCGAGCAAGACAACCGCGCAGTTGGCGTGCGATTCCAACTGCCCACGCAGCCGAAAAAAAGAGACTTCTAGACAGGGAACATCTTGTCCTACTTGGGCATGACCCACTTAGCCTTGCTGCACCTCCCCTGTTTTAGCAATTCCCAGTTGATGAGGCTTGAGGCTACGATTACCTTTAGGGAACGCATCTCTCAGAATGCTCATCATCCACCTGACGATGTTCTGAAAGCATTCAATCCATACAAGTTCGTTCCGGGTTCGAACGAAACCGAAGTCATTATCTCGTTACACTCATTTTGGAATCACCCTCAGAGTTAACTACGATAACCCTTGCACTCTGTATCTTCATCTTCACTTGAGATTCATGACCTATCGTTAATTTGGATCGATGTGGTTTTCGGATATCCAAATATGGAAACCCGATCGCGGTCTCATCGAAATCCAAAATGCCATGTTTTAGGTCCAAGTTGTTTTAAATTTAAAATAATACAATTTAATTATCTATATACACACAGATAGATAATTCACATCATCACAATAGATAGTCATCACCACAGATAATCCATATTATCATTATCATAAGATAATCCAAATCATCATCACAATGCAACCAATGCATTCATATCACACATCATTACTATTCTCTTATCTGAGATTCAAACCATTCAAGGAAATATATATCATCCATATATAAACAAGGATTAATAATCACACCATATATAATTAATTTAAAATGAATTAAATTAATTACATCGTCTCTAATTAATTTAAAGTAAATTAAATTAATTACCTCAATCTATAAATTCTGCTTATATAACCATTGATTACAAACCAATCCACTATTAGTTAACCACTGATTAACTCCCTTGATTAATCATTCTTTAATTACATTCAAATAATTAATTTCACAAACTAATTACCCTTAATCAAAAACAGTAATTAACCTCTAATTACTTCATTAGTTAATTAATTATAATTAATTACATTAATCCTTAATTAATTGCATTAATTAATTGCTTTAATCACTTATCATTAATTAATTAAACTCAATTAATTAATCCTAATCACATCATTAGTTATATTAATTAATGATTCCTAGTTACATTTAAATTAATTACTTCATTAAGTAATTAACCATAATTATGAATCACCTTTGATTAATTAACTTTTAGTAATTAACTATTATTAATTACTTCATTGAGTAAATTTATTAACCTAAATTAATTATATTTAATAAATAATTATTTATTAATCATCTTTGATCAATTTCATTAGTTATTAATTACCATTAATTAATTACACTTAATTAATTACATTACTTAAATATTTTCCAAAGAATAATTGCTTAAATTAATTACACCAAGTAATTAATTATTAATTTCTTTCACAAAGAAATTATCCTCCATAATAATTACACAAATAATTAACCTCAATTCTTCATTCTTCAATAATTTACATCCGGTAATTACTCATCTTAATTACTTCTTTAAGTAATTATTCTCTATTAATCACTTATCAATCATCAATGATCATTCTAAATTAATTAAACTTAATTAATTAATTTAAATTAATCAAATTAAATAATTAATATCAATGAGTAATTAATAGCCTAATTACCTTCATAAAGTAATCGTACTTAACCAAATTCCATAATGATCATCAAATTTAATTAATCTAATTAATTATCAAAATTAATTACTTAATTAATTAATAAATAATCCCAAGTTAATGAACTTCATTAACTTATCAACAATTTCCTTAATTACCTTACTTAAGTAATTAACTTAAATTAATAAATATTAATCACAAAATTATTAATCTTTGATAATCATTTAATTAATCACTATTTATTTCATTAATTAAGTTTTTAACTTAATCTTAACCTCTTGATTAATTTCTAATCATTAATTAAAATCATAACTAAATTAATTAATGATCTTATTCCCAAATTAATTAATCTTAATTAATTAACCTTAACCTTAATTAATTAATTTCAAAATCCTAATTTAATTAATTAAATTAATTAATTAATTATCCATCTAATCACTTTATTAATTTAATAAACCAAAATCATTAAATCTTTGATTTATTATAAGTAAAACATTTCGTATTAATAATTTCATTATCACTAACAAAGTAATATTCAAACAACTTACTTTAAAATTTATTTCAAACTTCATTTTAAATTTAAAATTTAAAATGAAAACCAAACTTAACTTTAACAAAGTTTTAAAAACATTTTAAAACGTTTTTAAAACTTCTAATAAATAATTTCTTATATTATAAAGAAGTTTAAAGGATATTTAAACAATTTCATTTTTAAGATACAAATCATATTTAAAATATTTTTCAACATCAAAAGTTGATTAAACATTTCAAAATTTTAAAAACTTCTTTTATTTTCAAAACATGATTCAAATTTGGATCTTGTTTCCAGATTTAAACTTATGTTTAAATCTTCTATTTTAATTTAATGATTTATCTTTACTTTCAGATTATTTTAACCCTTTTTTAAAGTTGTTTAAACATTTTAATTTAAAAAGTTTAAATTAAATTTGAAACGTGGATTCAAATCTCATTTGAAATTCATACCTTAAATTTAGATTTAAATTATTGCTTAAAATCTGCATTCAGATTTTAAAACAAATTTTAAATTGAAAAGTACAGGTTTCTAAAACCTGTTAACTATAGAAAAAAAATACCCTAGCTTCCCCCCTGTTTTACTTCGAGTAAAATCATCCACTACTTCGAGCTAATAATCAAATCACCCGAAGAAAACAACAACTTCCCAAACCCACTTCCTTGCCTGATACTTTGTACACTCGTGCACCTCCACCGGCGAACCACGCCACTCCGATCATCCCCGATGATTCACACAAGTGTACGTTCAAACTTGCACCTCCCTTCAACTCTCTGATCACCAGAAGTAGCTCAAAATCGAAAACGAGCCCTAAAGCCCAAAACTTGAACCCAAAATGAAACCTGGAAACAAAAGACCATCCCCATCCAAAACCTGTCATCGCCAAAATCACGGCCCTCCGTCCACCAGAATAGCAGCAACTCCGGCCACCATCTCGTCAATGACCATACTCCTATCTCCCCAAACCTCTCAGCACTCGATCACCCAGAGACATTGGAACGATCACAAATTCATAAAGCAGCAAAAACTAGGTTTAGGAACTAAAGACAGTCGCCGCCGCCGCCAACCCCGTTCCTTGATCACCACCCCATCAATTCATCCATCATCACTGATTCCTCCACTATCACCAGAAGCAAACTCAACCTTCCAGACCCTCGAGAGTGTCAGCAAATCCCCAAATACCCATTTCCAATAAACCCAAAACTGCTCTTTAAATCCACCATTAAAATTTGTGATTTTATTTTTAAAAAACATAATTTTGTATAAGCATTCAATGTTAATCCTGAATTAATGATTTCAAGAGTTTATATTTTACCCAAAACTTAAGTTTCTCGGCTTATTTTGGTTTTCTGTATAATACCCAATTTATTTTTGACTCAAAAAATTTTAAATTTTGATTTAGGATCAAACATGCAATTTTTGTTTATAACACAAATTCTAATAGTATCTAGATTCAGAGTTAAGAATTGTAAATCAAAGCTTGAGTTTCTATATATTTTTTTACAAAAAAAAACTGGAAATAGAGAATGTTACAGACATTCACATACATGCATATCCTAAATGCACAGAAATTTCATCAATAAACATTCACACAAATCATTCTTGTTTCAGAGAAATCATGCAACAGATTCATACTTTATTTTTAAAAAAAAATGGAGTTACTCACCTGGAAACAATGAATGAAGCAGAGCACAAATTTTCTGAAAAGCTTTTGATAAAACTTTAATTGCTTTTACTTCTATGCTTTTAAAAACTGAGTTGCTTGCATTCAGATTTGCATGCAGGCTAATGGGACTTGAACTTGCTTCAGATCTCAAGTTGATGGAATTATAGGTTAAAAATGCTTTGTAGGCATATGCTTGATTCCTAGATAAAAGAATGCAGAGTTGACTTGTATGTTGATTAAATTTGCATGCAGGCAAATCTTTTGCATTTGAAAATGGTTTACGGAGGACCGCAGACTTGCATGTTTTAGTTTTTGAAAAGAAGAATGCACAGGCTACAGATTTGAGAAATTACAAGGGTAAACATGCAGGCTTCTGATTTTAGTTTATATTTTGAGGACTAGTTTTCAGAACTTGATAATGTCTGCAGGCATGTTGATATTTGAGAGGAATTACAAGGTTTATCATATTCTGAACTCGATTTTGATTTGAGGAGGAATTTCAATTTTAACATGATTTATTTTTGGTTGTTGAGAGTTTTTGACACAAATTTGTTTCAGCTGAAAACATATCTTCTTAACTTTGAAAAAAAAAGAACATTAGAAAAGAAGAAGATTGAAAAAAACATGCTTTTATAAGTGAAATGGGTTTATTTAAAAATTAAAAGAAATTTAAAAATAAAAGATACTTGTTAAAAAAAACAAACACTTGTTACATTAATCTCTTAACTCTAGTACACTTGTCATTAATACCACTTAGTTTAATAACATGTGTCTTAAGTAATTTAATTTATTTTTATTTATTATAAAAGTAATTGAAATCCTCTTTTCTTTATATATTAAATACATATATATAAAGTATTTTCATAAATAAATGTATATGCATTACTTTTTAAAGAAAATGAAATAAAACAATTTATATAAAGATGAAAGCTTACTTACAAGATTTATATATGTTTATTCATTTGAATTCAAAATTAAATTCAATTTCAAATGCTATTTATACATTTAAAAATTCCAATTTTAAAACTAATTTATCAACATATTTTAGTTTTAAAATAATAATATTGTCTTTTGAAATCTATCTATACTTATACATTTATTATTATTATTTGAAAATAACATATTTATTAATTTAAATAATTTATAAAAGAAATTATACATTAATGTTCAATATATAAATGGTATTTTAAATTTTCATATATAATTCCAAACTATATTTATTAAGCTATATTCAAAAAGAAAATAAAATAAACTTTTGTTTATCTTATTTAAGATTTAAACTTTGCTTTAAAATACATTTAAACAATTTAAAACAATTTCTTTAAGTATTTTAAACCAAATAGTTATTTATTAAATAAAATAATAATCTCCAAATTATCAAAATGAATATCAGAATTTTAAACAAGATTTTATTTGTTTATTAAACTACAATCAAAACTTATCTATCTTTAATATATATATATATATATATATATACACACACATTATAAATAGAAAGCAATTATTAGCTTTTAAAAGATAAAATTCACCAATTAAACATTTATTTAATTGGATCATTAAATCAAATCAAATTTTATTAACATAATTTATCAAATAAATTAATTTTAAATACAGATTATTAAATTGATATTGCCAAAATTTCCAGGATATCACAATCGCGATATTCCACCTCGAAGTGGAACAGGTGTTTAATTGTTGTGCTAACATCTGTGGATGCAGGAAACAGGTTGGAGGGATCCAACCGGATTCCTCATAAATAGTAATTTTAATTTATATTCTGTGATATATTTCATTGTAAATTTATTTTATCTACGATCCTATGAATGAATATAAGCGTTATGGATTATACCGCTTACCGAGGTTGATATGATTGAATTTGTGATAGTTGATGTTGTGCACTATTGTGTTAAACCCTTGGACTACACTATACACACATGAATATGGATTGCACGTGGAAATTGGTTAAGTCACGGTTCTTTTGAAATAATTTTAGGATTCAATTTTTGAATCCAAATGGTTTTGAAAATAAATTGAATTTAAATGGGAAAAACTTTAGAAAAGGAATTTCAAAGTAAAAAGTTAATTTGAATAACTTAATTTAGTTTTAAAATTTGTTTTAAATTTGAATTGAAATTTTAAAATTGAATTCTATGTTGTGAACTTATGGTTTTAAAAAAAATTACATATGTTTACATGAATTTAAACCATTTCAGAAAGTGGGGCTTTGGGAATTTAAATTAACCCAAGGTTTTTAACTTGTATAAATAAAATCGAATCTTTTCGAAATAAAAAAATACGTTTTGTTTTCAAACGATATAAGTTTTCATATAAGAAATGTATTCCCGATTTGTATAAAGGAAGTTCAAGTTGAATTGAAAATGGTTTTTCAAGAATGAATATTTGGAAACGGGTTTTGGAAGCTATAAGTTAAATCTTTGATTTAGAGATTAAATGAGCTAATCCAATTGAGGTGGAAATTGTTTTGAAATCCGTGAATGGATCTTTGTGAAATTGGGTGAACTGTGTGGAATAAATCTTTTTGTTTAAAAGATTTAAAATGGTAATTTGTTTAAACCATTTGAAAGAAAGATTTGAATCTTAAAGTTCTGACTTAATTGAAATCCCATGTCCATATGTTTTAAATTTACGCTCATTATTCGGTTTAGCCGGGAGAGGACTTTGTGTCATATAACCCATTCCGAATAATGATACTTCGATATGGATAGCATTTGAAGACCGGCGGTGAAGACCGGGTATTTTCGAGAATGAAAGGATAACCCGTCGATTTTCTCTGCACTGAGTCGCGCCGGCATAGAGATTTCCTAAGTGATGGAAAGTCCGATCGAGATTGTGAATATCCGGATTTGCAAGGGCTTCTTCGGAAGTGCCTTCGGTTCTGTTCGAACCTGGAACTGACTTGTATAGATGTGTGTTTGACATTACACATTGAGATGTAAAGCTGGTTTCTATCAAATACATTTCTGTTGGTGGCGGAGATTTATTCTCTTGGCTTAACACCCTTCTTTGAGACGTACGAGCTCAGAGGTTATGTAGTTGATTTTTACTAATGATACATTCCCAATTTGGTGATGTGGCATGCTAAGTGCTGCTATGTGTTGATGATCATTGGTTGATCATTTGTGATCGAAGCATGACTTTGTAAAAAGCATAGCTTAGTGTACGTGACTTCGTCGAGCCTCACAACCCGGTAATGGTCAAAATAGGAATCGTGGCAGCAAGGTTATTTGGAGGTAGCTCCTCCTGAGGGTGTGACCATTTTCTTCTGGATAAAAAGTGATATCATGATATGGAGCCCAGATATTTATTTCTGTTGATTTTTTATGAAAGTGGTATCATGGTATGGAGCCCAGATACTTTACTGTGTGGTTGATGGATTGAGGGCCCTCGGATAAAGGTTGGTAACGACCGGGGGATGGCATACTCATGTCAGTTATTATCTAGTTACAGAGGTAACCCGGCCTTGTGTAGCAGAGAACCGGTTAGGTTCTCGGGGAAGTCCCTCCAGAGGCGTTCCATTTTATGTGGGAATTTCCTTTTCCCGACCATTTGTTGGAAATCCAAACAAAACCATGCGAGACCTTTACGGTTTTAGTTGTATAACCTGCCATGGAATATGGCGGTAACCTGCTATTGAACATGCTAGCTATAGTAGACATAAGTGTGAAATGCCTATGCTGGCTAAGATTAATATTATATTTTCGAAATGTTTTACACACTATGCACTAATAATAATAATATCAAAAAGATCTTCGCGTATTGAGCATGTTTGACTATCATAAGGAGAAATCTCCTCTAATTCTGCGTTTGCATTGTATGTGTGGCGGGAGGCCTTATGGTATTTTTACTTTAAAAAGGCATAGCGGATTTCTTTTCTTTTTTTTTATTTTCTTTGTGAAAATAACTGTTTTAATATCTCACACCAGTCTCATGACTGACTTAGAGTTTATTGTTCCCTTTCTAAACTCTGGGTGCCCACCAATTTCCACGCGGGCAACCTAGAGTCAGGTTCTCAGTTATTCTGGAACGAAGTCAAAAAGGAGATGCTGTGGAGAATAGGAGCAAGCTGGATGGCGAAGCATATCACTAGTATATGTTATATTTTCTTCCGGTGTTTGTTGTTGTAACACTCTGATAATGTAATGTGATTTAATGTAATAACAGATATGATTCTTTGTTTTAAAGATTATTCATTTATATATTATATGTTGTTCCGCTGCGAAATGTGAGATTCTGTTATTGTTTCTGTTTCTTCTTCTACCTTCTTCTTCTTAAACCTTAATGGTTCGGTTTTCCGGCGTTCGATGATGCGGCAGTTGATACAGTGGACGTATCGATGTCGACTTTCGGGCGTCGAAAAACTGGGTCGTTACACCAAGTAAGTAAATTTGTTGGGAATATTAAATGTAATCAGATGTAGATTAAAGGAATAACGTTAATGCAAAATAATTTAGCGCAATCACTATTAATTGAAACCTACTGCAATAAATGGAATTAAATATTGCGTTAGGATGGATTTAAGGTAATATTTGGTAATAATGTATTGTTGTGGTTTATGAATGAATTGATAATTAAAATTAAAGGTAGTGATGTTAATATAAATTGACTATAAACAAGTTGAATGAAATCCCAATATGCAAATGCTATACTTGACAAAATTTCAATACGAATGGAAATTATAGTTAATACACAATAAAGAAAGTAAATTGAGTATATTTATGTAATATAATGTTATAAACCAGCATTAACTATATTATTTGAAATTAGTGGATGTGATATAAAGATTTAAATCAAATAAAAAAATTGTTGGAATAAACCTTCCATAATTGGACTAATTGCAAATGAATGAAATTAAATATTTAATTATTCGTTAATTGAAAATTTAGTTGAAATTAGAGAATATTAATGTCGTAGATCTTGAGTCCAAAGTTAATTTCTTCCATCTAGCCTCAATGAATTGAATAATAGAATGAAAAGTAAATTAATTGGAGTTATTGTAAATTAAATCATAACTTCTGAATGCAAGGAGAATGAAGGTTAACGCTGAAATTTGTGAATGAATTAACGTTAAATTGACATTTAAATTTGTTTAAATCATTTTAAATGATTTAGAAATATAAAAGTGATAAAATTTGTCAATTATATAATTGAAAGTTAAAAATTAGGTTTAATTAATTAATTATTATTTTATTTAATTAATTGGAAAATAGCCATTTTGGCCACTGACTCGGATTTTGACGGAAGCAGTTTCATTGGATCCATAACGATGAATTATTGTAGGATTTTAAGTTTCGTAGCGATCGGACTTGTCGTTTGATCGTACAGACTCGAAACGTCTTGAAATCAATTAAATTGAAATCAACTGAAATCAATTTGAAATAAATTGATTTTTAGCGTAACTTCTTCATACGTTGGAATTGGGACTTGAAACCTTTTCCATTGCATTTAAAATATTTATTTTGATATATGGGTTGACCCAATTTCGTCCTGAGTCAGAACGGGCTTTTTGGGCCACTTTGTCGTTAGCGCGTATATCTATTTTATCTCAACTTTATCTATAAATACTGATTATAAACCCTAGCCTACCTCTATTTCTCATTTGTATGTGCATACAATTTAGCTATCTCTCCTCCTCAATGGCAGACAAACAAATTCTAGATCTGAACACAAATCAAATTTCAATCCAAAGCAAAAATTCCACACTCCTCAAAAAAATTTGGAAAAATATATATATTGAAGCTCTCAATAAGCATAAGCTTCTGGTACTGTGCATTTTTCGAATCGATTCACCGGTTGCCCAGAAATTCAAGGTGAACCCCGGCCGTTCATAGGCCACAATATCGATCCTACAGTAGATCTGCAGCCAATCGATGATCGGCTCGCATCGTTGCGATGAGGGAGTCGAACTAGTGATGGATCTGGAGCCGTTCGTGCTATCGATGATCAGAGGCGCCTCAAATCAGTGGAGATAGGTAAGAAAGACATGCGTTGTTGGCGAACCAGGGAGGGGTTGCGTGCACCGTGGTGATAGCCGGAGGTGCGGCCTGAGGTGAGGGAGCTGGTGGCGTCGCTTGATAGAGGTCTCGAGCTTCATAGCGTCCGTGAAAATTCATTTTAGGGTGGCGGCTCTAGTCTGTATCGTACAGAGTAGGGTTTCAAACTGGGTAAGGCCGTGTGCGTAAATTACGTGATGACGTGGCAAAGGTTAGTTATTTTAGTTTTGTTTTAATTTAATTTTGATTTTCAACACGTTTTAATACAATAACTTGTGCATACGATATCCGTTTCATGAGCGGTTTTCTCCGCTAGGTTCGTATTGGAATTTTAGACATTTTGGCACCTGTTTGGATGAATTTGGAGACTGTCAAAATTTTTGGTTTAAATTGGATTTAAATTCAATTTAAATTCAAAAGGTGAGTGTTTTAACCCACTCACAACTTCTAAATTTTTTTATGTTTGTTAAATTTATTTATGATGTGATTTGAAATTTATGTATAGCAGTTTTGCATATATTTAATCATCATCTATGTTAAATTGCATCTATTTGAATTAAATTGTTATCAAATTTATTATTGCATATAGACTGCCAGTTAGATAGATTGTTTAATTTATTATTGGATATAAACAGCCAGTAATTACCTATTATTTATTGTATGCTCCATATTGATGTGATTGTTAAATTGGATGATGATTGTAATAAATGGTTGATGATTGATATTAAATGAATGGATGTTGTATTTTATATTGTTTTAAACTGCAAATTTGTTATGCACTTTATTTCATTCGGGATTGCGGTTTGAAATGATATATAACTGCATTTTTGTTTTAAATTACGGATTGAAATGATAAATATCCGTATCACTTGACCATAAGGTAGAAAATTATATACAGACACTCCGGTCTATATATATATATATAAATATTATGAAATGATTTCTATGGTTTTGTAAAGAAATATATGGGTTATATAAATATTGATTTTAGATGTTATATAAACGTCAAATTTATTATTATTGATTTTAGCTATATATGCTTTGAAAAATAAAATAAGCCCAATAATAAAGCTTGATTATTTTATATAATATGGTTTAATGAATATTGATTTTTGATATTATATAAATAATATTTTATATATAGTTAAATGCTTGAATTTAAGCTATGTATAAGTTTGTTAATAAAAAATTAAGTTTAATAATAGAGTTTGATTTTTATTAAAATAAATGTGAGTAAGTATTTAAATTTTATTTTAATATAGAGTGTATGATGATTTAAATAAATTAAGGTTGGGAGATAAATTGGAGATTTATTTGGAATTGAACTATTTAAGAATCAAACTCTAAAATGTTGATGTGAAATTCATTAAATTGAAAAAATAAAAGGGTATAATTATCATAGCTTGATTTTGGGACTGGGTAAATTAAACGATTATTTCAAATATAGATGAAGTGAGGAAAATATTTAGTTATTTGAAATTTGAGTTTTATTTAAATGAAAATGGATTTATTATGTAAGTTATTTCAGAACTAAATAATAGAAGATTTGATTTCTGAATCTAAATTATCAAATTTAGTTTTGGAATTTTGGAATAATTAAAGCCTTGAAATATATCGGAATTGAAATGTTTTATTGAAATTGAAAGGTTTCGAAGTTATGAATTTCAAAGTATTATGTTTTAAAAGTGTTATCATTTCAAATGTTTGGTTTCGAAGTGTATAAATTTGAAAGTGCTATGATTTTGGAAAAGGGATATATTTGAAATAAAAATCATATCATTTTGATTTGGGTTTTAAAATAGATGTGATATCGTATTTATATGGTTTTGAATGAATATTATATCCTGGTTTGAAGTATAATTATTTTAAAATGATCACAGTGTTATAATAACGTTTGGTTGTTAAAGAGACCGGGACCGGAAGTTGTCACACTCTCTGCCAACCCTGGAAACCACTTTAACAACATGTTCGTGGTGGAGATTCTAGAATGAAGTAGGAAGGCGGCGGCGTTTCCATTGAGGTAAATATGTGCACCCGACTCCCGTGAGTTGGCATGAGGTGGCTAAAACAGGAGCGATTCTCAGGCCAATGAGGTGGCACCTTTGATCGGACACATCCCTTTGATTTTATACTTTGATTTTTGATTCGGTGGCCAATTTTGATTTTTTATATTTGGGGGTGTGGCTCGAGGTGGGCGATAGCTGCGGCTAAGCGTTACCACCAGCCCGGATAGCAATTGGTATATCTACCCTGGCATTGCCAGGTTGTGCCGTGTCACCTACCCTAGCGCGCCTTATACGATTTTGTTTTGTACCATAGCTTTGGAGTGCCCTCTGACGACGCCCGGTACGGGGGAGATTACGGTACTGTATAGACTATGGGAATATATTATGTACTAAGGGGAATATTGGGTCACTCCTTAATGCTATTTTAAAGTAAGTATATTTTACAAATAAACACTATTATAATAGCTAAGTATTACTACATAGTAAATAGTTTAACGGATCCTTAGAAGATGTGAATCCCAAGCATCTTTTAAGTTACTGCACTCATATTTATTTATGTTGATTTAACTCACATAAGATCTTTTATTTCTGACTCGAGTGTTTTGTCTTTTCAATTCGCTTGGGTCAGCCTGAGCATTTCAGGATTTAGAAGACCGTATTCTGGAGGACGAAGACGAAGATTTACTATTATTTATTATTATATTCCATTACACAATGTATTCCGCTGCATTAATTATTATTCTCTGGTATGTGTACTCTGATACGTATTGTATAAGTATAATTGAACATTTTATAAACAACTTCATGAACTGTATATTTGACTGTTATATTTTACGTTCTGCTGCAAGATTCTATTTTGTTTTTTTTCTTCCTCTACTTTTTCTTATTTACCCCATAACAATCAACATTTTTGTATGGTTTAAGTCTGACATGTGTGGTTTTTCGTCGGTTCAAACCATGCAAAAAGGCGGGGTGTTATAGCTACCTTTAGGAGCGCCATTCCTCGATCCAGAGTCGATAATTACATTTTTTGGTATGCATGCAAGAGCGAGGCCATGGCTAGTGCATATTGTTTTGGAGCCTTGGTCCGTGGGATTATGTAATCTAGCCTATCTTGTTAAAAGGGTTGCCAGCTCTGCATAGCATCGGTGCAAGAAGTTATTATAGACCTCGGTACAATTTATCTAGAGGTGTATTGTGATGGGCAGTGCCCCAATAGCCTAGTCATTGATTGAAATCCAATCTCCAATTAAATTCTTATGGATTTAGTTATATAGTTATTATGTTATAACTTAATTAACGTAACCATTTCGGCTATGATTAATATATTTTTCCCTAGACATTATTATAATATCATTAGATTTCTATAGAAATGTTTTGGTTATCATAAGGCAAAAACCCATCCGTATCTACTACAACATGGTCCTACGAGATGCCTTTGTTTTATAAGGTTTTATAAAAATTAAGAATCCATTTGATTGTGTTTCTCACACTGATTTTAACAGACTAACATGGGAATTATTTTTCTTATGATGCTCGAGTCACCCCGAGCATATTTTCTAGATTTAGCTATACACTTTGGAGCTTCAGGAGACTAGTTAGGTGCCTCCAAGATATACTCCTGTATTTTGTTTTATCTTCTTTTGTTTTTTCTTGTTGTAATTATCATAAATGTAAGGATATGTTGTTATAACTATACAGGCTGACGATGGGTTAGTGTTGTACACTGATGTATTATTAAAGTCTCTTTATTTTTGTAAATTCTATTTTAATATAATATATTATTCGTCATTTTTTGTGAGATCATGTTCTCTCTTTTTCTTCTTTTTCTCCCCGACAATTTGTTTTTTTGGCACTTTGTGAAAGTGTGCCATGGATCGTGTAATATGGATATATGATAATACAAAGTGTAGTGATGATAGCTATATAGTAAATAGTGCGAATATAAAATCAGTACAATAAAAAGGCACTAGATATTTTTATACTGGTTTGAAGCATCGTCCGACGTCCTGTCCCACACTCCTTCTGGAATTTCACTAAAACAACAAACCTCACTTAACCCAAAGGAACACGTCTATACAACCCCTGAGCATCCGAACAGAGACCTAAGCATCCGAACAGGATTTCGCCTCAACAACCGAAGAGGAGTTCACACGCCTGATCAGCAGAACATGACTTCTTTAACAAATACAAAAGATTATTTGACTTTCTGTATTCTGATAACACGAATAAGTCTGTATATAGTACATCCTTCCTATGATCTTCCCCTCGAGTATAAATACATACACACACACACACACATATTTGAAGTTTATGAAGAATAGAAAGGTATAATATTGCTTAGAATATGTTAATGCAGAATATGTGAGAGTATAGTTGCAAGTATGTTCAAGAGAGTTAGATAAGAAAATTCAGTGAATTGGAATCAAGTTAGAGTATGTATTAATAGATGTTAAAAGCAGCAACTATTGACGAAGTGTTCCGATTGAAGTGTTGCGTCCAAATATTTTTGTAGAGATTCGTAACTCTTTACAAATGGTTGTGTATTTCAGAAAATATAGCTGTTGTAAAAATTCAGTCAGCTGAACCTCCGGGTTAGTCGACAGGATATTCAAACAATTTTTTCAATATATATTTGTTTATTTGTGCACTTGTGCATGTTGCACAGAAATTGTCCGATTAGTCGACTAACCTGCTAATTTCTGTGCAATTTGCACAGTTTTCATAGGTTTATATATATTATACGATTTTAAAGAAAAACTTTGATGATATATATATATATATATTATATGCTTATATGTATAAATCATTTGAAAATAGGGAGATTATATATAAGCTAATATATACGTTTAAACGAGGAGATATCTTAACAAAATTGACTTATGACTCAAAATAAGATAATATAAAATTTGACGCACCGATTTTGATGTATCGTCTCCATGTAGTATACATTCTCTTTTTGTCGTAAGTCGTCAAATCTGTATGTCGTAGTGATAGCTTTGTGTCATGAATCAAAACCAAGTCTCAACATTCTCCCCGACAACATTTAAATAGATATAGAAATTGACTGTGTATATATAATATAAATACTTAGTCCCTCTGAATCTTTGACGATCTATATCCTTCATTTTTAATGTTAGTGATAATATTTCTTCCCCTTTGTCATCGACAAAAAGGAATAACGAGCACAAATAAAAGTATGATGACAGATATTATGAAAGAATCAAACATTCATACATTACAATATCACAAACCATAAATTATCACCATGAGATAAAATACGAAAAGAGCTCTATTTAGTACAAGCTATAATGTTGTGAAATAAAAGACTAATGCCTTTATAATATAAGAAAAGTAGCAACTTACTTCATTATATGCTTACCCCAATCACCATGAGAACTTTGACCACCATTATCGCCTCCATTTCAACCGTTGTCGCTGCTACTTGCTTGATCATCGGAAGAGGAAGACCAAGTAAAGACGGGTTACTTACCCGGATCACCTACTGTAGCCGTGGAAGTGTCGGATGAACACGAGATAACTTTCCATAACTTTGTGAAAAATCCTTTAACTTTATCAAGCTTTTTGTCAACCTTAGTGATATGGGATTGAAGATTTTGTTGGTTATGGCATATCATGGAAATAGACTCATATGGAGGAAGGCCTGGATTAGGAATCATAAATTTTTCTTGTTGACGAATAGTTGATCTTTGGCGAGTTGGGCGGTGAGATGCTTTACCTTGCTGTTGTGGTGGTTGATCTTGAGGTAATCGGCGTTGAGTCCATTCTTTAAAAGTAATGATAGGAGGAGGTGGAGTAACCAGTAATTTCATTAATGCTAGAGAATGAGAGTTTAAGTAGCCGACGGTAGAAACCGGCGAGTCAGGTTCCAGAATCTCACATTCTTTTAGTAAGCGCATAATATACTCACCGTAGTATATAACATTCATTCGACCATTGTTGAAGCTTAAGAACTCATCAAGAATTAAATGAAGCCAATTAGCTTTGATATTTCTGGAGATGGCATATATGTCTTTGAAGTTGTGTTCATAAACAAGTTCGTAACTTTCGGTTCTTGGAGTTACGATTTTCATTAATCCACATTGTATAATTCTAGCTTTAGGCCTCAAGGACATAGACTTGAGTTGGCACATATCATCTTACAAAAATATATGACTTATATGGTCGCAAACGACCATATCACAATCAACATTACTTAATTCAATACCATCATTTTACATTTTAAAATGTGAGCCATTCGGTCTAATAAGAAAAATACCGGCTTTCCACAAACAAACTCATACGCAATCATCTTGGTTTTGAATGTTTTGATGACCTAAATTAAGATTAGCATAGAATAGTTTGACCATAATTTGGCTTATTTTATGCTTGTTTTCATCAATATTGAACAAAGACTCCAAATTGCATCGACGAGCCAATTCTTGTATATGATAAGGAGAAAAATCGGCAAATTTTACAAACGAACCTTCAAAAATACGAGAATCTTGCATTCTCCTCCATCTACTAACCGCGTATCATCGAAAAGCCATTTTTGGATTTTCTCATTGGAAGGAGGTTGGGAAGATGAAGATGCTTGTCCTTTTCTTTTTGGAGCCATTGAATTTGAGCGTTTGGAGGTAAAAATTAGGTTTTTGAAGATCTAGGGTTTTGGAAAAGTTGAAAAAACTAAAATGAGAGTGAAAAGGAAAGGGGAAATTGAAGATTAAAAGGTGAGAATGGGTGGGTAGGAATAGTAAATTGGCTTAGATCTACGAATCAATAAACTGAATCAATTGCTCAGTCGGCTGAACCTGAAATTCAAAATTTTCGAACTTCTGGTTAGTCAACTGAAGGCTTGATTCAATTGACTGAATCTTGACCATGAAAAGTTTATCTTCTAGTCTAGACGACTGATCCACTATGGCAGTCGACTGAATCTGGTTTTTAAAAAAAATTCTACCCTAGTATCAGTCGACTGATACACTAGTCCTACCGACTGACCTGTGTAAATTTTTCCAATCATCCTAGTGTTGTGTAATGTTTTATATATTCATACTTATGAAGCTGTAAATTTATTTATTTGAACATTAGAACCAGATATGTGTTGAAAAAATATATGAAGGAAAAGAAATGATTTATTGTATTAAAAAAATTGTACATGATTTTTTAAATTATTCGAAAAATAACATATAATAACAACTACTCTTATTTTGAAGGACTAAAAGTTTTGTATCCCTTTAGCCGTTTGGGTCGAACATTGGATGCTTTATTTCGATCCCATGATTTTGGTGAGACCGGTGCTCGTGGCGGGGATGAAGTAGAAGGTCGACGAATAAGCGAAACGGCTTGTTCTTCTATTGGATGGGATGAATCACCGCAAAATTTCATAGCGACGTGTTCTATAATACCTTGACATCTCGAATTGATTTTCTGCTCATAATAAATTCCATGCTGAAGCATCGACAACTCCAGCTTATAGTGATGTAAATCACTTATTTTTTTGTCTAGTGGTTGGAGAGACGTCAAACATCAGCTCCTTTCCTTTCTTTTTCTCTGGAGTGTATCGTGTATGAACGTGGGAATTAGAACGTGGTGTAGAATGATGAACGGGTGTTTTTGGTGATTTGGAAGAGGTTAGAATTTCAACTGAGTGAGTTGATAGCGAAGAGTTTGACATAATGATAGTTAATTCGTATTTTTGTTAGTTTGTACGAATAATAGAGAATAAGTATGCCTATTTTTAGACTAATGTTGGGAAAAAAGGATGAAATGAATGGATTGTATTGATTTTCGCTACCACAAAATTGTTAGTAAGGAATGTTAGTTGTTATTTTGGTGGTTTTATGTTATTGTGATTTTTCTTTATAAATGTAATATGCAAAAAACACACACATATATAAAGGTAAGTGTTGTACGAGTATAGTTGTCACCGTATAAAAAAGCCCCGACCTAGACGGTAATGAAAATAATCTATAACTCAGGCGATTAAGACATCTGGACTATTCACAATAGGTTATAGGTTCGAGTCTCAACATGGTCAGAAAAATAAATTTTTGTCAAAAATTTTATTTTCTAGTTTTTAATCTGAAATTTCGTATTTTATCATTTATATTCCTTAATTGACATTATACCAAGTTCTTAACGTAGTTTTACAAAAACGTTCTCTAACAATGGTTTAGTAAAAATATCTGCTAATTGATTTTCAGATGGAACGTAATCTAAATTTATCACATCTTTTTCTATATCGTCGCATAGAAAGTGATATCTAATATTTATGTATTTAGTTCTAGAGTGATTTACGGCATTTTTGGATAGATTTATTGCACTGGAATTATCACAGTAAATTGTTGATTCTGATAAATTAAGTCCGAAATCTTTAAGTGTTTGTTGCATATAGATTACTTATGGACAAGCTAATGCTGTTGAAATATATTCTACTTCACAAGTTGATAGTGAGACACAATTTTATTTCTTGCTAAACCACGATATTAATGATTTACCAATGAAGTGACATGTACTGCTTGTACTTTTTCTATCCATTCGTGATCCTCCGAAATCAGCATCGCTATATGATACTAAGTCGAAAGAGTAATCTTTTGGATAGAAAAGTCTGAAATCTTTAGAATTACCAAGATAACGTAGTATTCGTTTTACGGCTCGTAAGTGTGATTCTTTTGGATCGGCTTGAAATCTTGCACATAGACATACACTCATCATTATATCTGGTCTACTTGCTGTTAGGTATAGTAATGATCCTATCATACTGCGATATAGATTTTGGTCTACACTTTTGCCTTTTTAATCCTTATCAAGATGTGCTGTTGTGCTCATAGGTGTTGGTTTGGCAGAAGTGTTTTCCATTCCAAATCGCTTAATAAGATTATTACAATATTTTTCTTGATTTATAAATATTCCATTTGAAACTTGTTTTATTTGAAGACCTAGAAAATACGATAATTCTCCCATATGGGACATTTCAAATTCTCTAGTCATTATTTCAGAAAATTCTTTACATTATTTATTATTAGTCGAACCAGATATAATGTCATCTACATATATTTTAACTATAAAAATATCATTTTTAAAGTGTTTTATAAATAAAGTCTAATCTACTTTTCCTATTTCGAATCCTGATTCAATTAAATAGCTTATAAGGCGTTCATACCAAGCACGTGGTGCTTGTTTTAAACCATATAAAGCTTTCTTAAGTTCATAGACATGATCTGGATATTTTTCATGAACAAATAAAGGAGGTTATTCAACAATTTTTTTTTAATATAACCATTTAAAAATGCACTTTTAACATCCGTTTGATAGAGTTCAAAGTTATTAAAACATGCATATGCCAGTAAGATTCGTATTGCTTCTAGTCTTGCGACTGGAGCAAACGTTTCTCGTAGTGTATTCCTTCTTCTTGATTATAGCCTTGTGCTACTAATCTTGCCTTTTTTCTAGTTATATTTTCTAATTCGTCTACTTTATTTTTATAAATCCATTTAGTTCCTATAACAGTCTGATTGGTCGGTCTGGGTACTAGTTCCCAAACTTCATTTTGTTCAAGCTGATTTAGTTCTTCTTGCACAGCAATCATCCTATTTTCATCGAATGATGCTTCCTTAGTATTCTTAGGTTCTATAGTAGAAAGAAAAGTTACATTACCCATTAAGTTTAGTTGATTTCTAGTTTGAACATCTGAATTTATTTCCCCAATTATATTTTCTGTTGGATGATTTCGTAAGATTCTTCGAGGAGATCTCATTGTATTGGAACTATTTCTATTTTCTGAATTATTAACAATGTTTTCATCTTCTCTAGAATTATAAAAAATATTTTCATCTTCTCTTAAATTATTTATTTCTATATTCGTGTTATTATCAAGTAAATCATCATAATCATTTGTTTTTTAAATAAGTTTAGAGTTTTCATCAAAAGATATATAGAGTGTCTCTTCAATAGTATTAGTTCGTTTATTGAAAATTCGATAAGCTTTGTTTCGATTCGAATATCCAAGAAATACATCTTCATTACAGTTTGAATCGAATTTGCCAAGTTGATCTTTGGTATTTAATACAAAACATTTTGATCCAAATATTTTAAAATGAGATATGTTTGGTTTTCTACTGTTAAAAAGTTCGTAAGGTGTATTCTCGGTGAGGGGTTTAATAGAAACGTGATTCAATACATAATAGGCAGTTGCAACGGCTTCTGCCCAGAAATGTTTTAGTAATGTGCTTTCATTTAGTAAGGTTCTTGCACATTCTTGTAGAGTCCGATTTTTTCGTTCCACAACTCCATTTTGTTATGGAGTTCTAGAAAACGAAAAATTATGAAATATTCCTTTCTTTTTACAATAGTTATCAAACAATTCATCTTCAAATTCACCTCCATGATCACTTTTGATATTTTTAATTTTAGTACCTTTTAAATTTTGAATTCGTTTAACAAATGTTTCGAAATTTTCAAAAGTATCACTTTTAATTTTTTATAAAGATAGTCCATGTATATCTAGAAAAATCATCAAAATATGTATTTATTGTGATTTATGGACTGAACATGGGTTGGTCTAAATAAATCCATATGAAGTAATTCAAGTGGTTGTAACGTCGAAACGACTTTCTTAGATTTAAATGAAGATTTAGTTAATTTACCTAATTGACATGTATCACATATATTACTAACTTTAAAACTCATCTTTGGTAATCCTTTTATGAGATTATTCGTAGAAATTTTATTTATAGTTTTTAAGTTTATACGACAGAATCGTTTATGCCATATCCAGGGATCATTTTTTCGGCTATTAAACAATGTCTGAGTTATGATTAGCTTTCATATTCAAAAATAAATGGTTTTATCTCTATCTCCTTCGAAAATAAGATTCTGATTCTGATTGTGATCGAAGATACTACGTTTATTTTCAAAGAAAGATATTTTAAAACCTTTATCATATAATTGAGTTATACTTAATAGACCATGTTTTAGATTCTTAACAATAAAATGTTTGAAACAAGAGGTAAATTAGATGTTCCGTAATTGCTTACATCGCCTTTGCTAATGATATATCCCTTAGAATTATCTCCAAAAGTGACAGAAACTCAGTCTAAGTATGTAATGTTTGTCAGCATATATTTGTCTCCTGTCATGTGTTTTGAGCAAACATTGTCGAGTATCTATTTTCCTCTCTTCTAGAGTGGGACCTGCAAAAAAAATGAGATGACGTTGGTACCCACCTTTTTAATAGGGTCCTAAGAGTTAGATCTTAAGAAACCAAACCCATGTGGATTCAGTATCCTTTTCACAATTATAATTCTTATTATTATGAATGTTATCTATGAAGGATCTAATATACTTGCTCTTTATCAATTGGTTATTTGTTTTAGGAACCTATATGTTGGTAATTTTTGAAATTTATCATTTTGAAAAGATATGTGTTTTATTAGATTTAACATTATTTAAATTACTGGACTGTGAATTCTTGACTTTCTTTTTATAACTTAGTCCGTTTTTATTGTTAGCAGGTTATGAATTTTCAATAATTCTAGATAAATTCTCTCTCCCTTTATTAAACTTCGATACATTTTTAGTAATTTCTTCTAGTTTGGTCTTTAGACTCGAATTTTCTAGTTCTATCATTTTGATATTTGTTTTCAAATCTTGATTTTCGAAAACAAGAGCATCGTTCTTTTCTTTTTGAGTTTCAAATTCTTAACTCAATAATATTAGTTGAGAGTTAACATTTGAAAGCGATTCTTGAGATTTCTATAGTTCTTCTTCCAATATTTTCTTCTCGTCTTTAAGCATATCTCTTTAAATTCTGCGTTATTTTGATTTTCAACAGCCTCTTTGTATTTTCTTTTGACACTTTTTAAAGTATCTAACAATTTTGAGTTTATGTCTATCATAACATCAAAAGTTAAATCACTAACCTCATTATCTTGGGCCATAAAGCATACATTGGCTTGTTCATAATCGCTGTCACTCTCGCTTTCTGAGGAGGAGGAGGAGGAGGAGGAGTCTGAATCATCCCATGTAATTGAGAAAGCTTTCCTTTTGAATTTGTCCTTTCTTTTATTGCGATATTCTTTCATTTGATCGGGACAGTCCTTCTGTATATGTCTCCTTTTGTGACAGCTAAAGCACTCCAGAACTAATGAAGACCGTTGTTAATTGCTGTTTGAGTACTCTTGCTATTTTCTATTTACTTTTCTATAATTGAAGAATTTCTTGAAGTTTTTGGCAATAAAGGCTAGATTGTCTTTGTCTGAATCTGATTCTTCTTATTCTGCATGGAATCCTATATTCTTTTTCTCTTGAGCTTGAACTCGTTTAGCCTGCAAATTTACTTCATAGGACATTAGATTTCCTATTAAATCTTTTGGAGTTATTTTGGAAATATCGTTTGCTTCTTCAATAATAAGTACTTTTCTTTCCCATCCTTTCGTTATAGAGTTAAGAATTTTGGATACAATACCAAAATCTGAATATTTTTCTCCTAGTCCTACTAATGAATGGTAGATATCCTAAGATCTTGAATACATATCATATATAGATTCATTATCTTTCAACCTAAAGTTTTGGAACTGACTTTTGAGCATGGATATTTTGCTTTGTTTGACTTTGTTAGTTCGTTCGTGTGCAACTTTGAGTGTACGCCATATTTCATATGTAGTGTTGCACATGCTAAACAGTTAAACTCACTTTTTTCTAAGGCACAAAACAACATATTCATGGCTTTTTCATTTGCTGTGGCATCTATTTTCTGTGTATTTTGTCCAAGTGGAATACTCTTCGGTAGGAATAATATATTCTATCTGAGTTATATTCCATAAATCAAAACCATTTGCTTGCATATATATTCTCGTTCGTTTGGCCCAATAGTTATAGTTCATGCCATCAAATAGTGGTGGACGTGCAGTGGATTGTCCTTCAATGGAGCTAGTTTTAATGCTAGTGGTAGTGCTTGTGCCAGTGCTAATGCTAATGCTAGTGCTAATGCTAATATTAGTTTCTATATTAGATTATCAGATAACTGTGTTACGGTTATATGGTGACCTACTCTGATACCAAAATGAAAGTGTGATATGGATCATGTAACATGGATAATGATAATACAGAGTGTAGTGATGATAGCTATATAGTAAACAGTGCTAAATATAAAAGCAGTATAATAAAAATGACACCAGAGATTTTTATACTGGTTCGGAGCTTCGTCCTACATCCAGTCCTAAACTCCTTCTGGAATTTCATTAAAACAAAAGCCTTCACTTTACCCGGATGAACATGTCTATACAACCCCTAAGAAGCCGAACAGGGACCTGAGCAGTGGAACAGGATTTCGCCTCAACAGCCGAGGAGGACTTCACACGTCTGAGCAGCAGAATAGGACTTCTTCAACAAATACAAAAGATTATTTGACTTTTTATGTTCTGACGACACGGATAAGTCTGTTTATAGTACACACTTCCTGTGATCTTCTCCTCGAGCATAAATAAATATTTATGAAGTCTATGAAGAATAGAAAGGTATAATATTGCTTAGAATATGTTAATGCAGAATATTTAAGAGTATGGTTGCAAGTATGTTCAAGAGAGTTAGATAAGAAAGATAAGAAAATTCGGTGAATCAGAATCAAGTTAGAGTATATACTTATAGATGTTAAAAAGTAGCAACTATTGACAAAGAGTTCCGGTTGAAGTGTTGCGTCCAAATCTTTTTGTAGAGATTCGTAACTCTTCACAAATAGTCGTGTCTTTTCAGAGAATATAGCGTTGTAGAAATTCAGTCAACTGAAACGCTAGGTTAGTCGACTAGATATTCGGGCGAATTTTTTCAATATATATTTTTTTATTTGTGCAACTGTGCATATTGCACAGAAATTTTCAGGTCAGTCGACGGACTGACCTACTGGGTCAGTCGACCGACCTGGTAATTTCGGTGCAAATAGTTTTCACATGTTTATATATATATTATATATGATTTTTAAGAAAAACTTTGATAATATATATGTGCTTATATGTATAAATCATTTGAAAATAGGAAGATTATATATAAGCTAATATATACGTTTAAACGAGGAGAGAGCTTAACAAAATTGACTTAAGACTCAAAACAAGATAATATAAAAATCGATGCACCAATTTTGATGTCTTGTCTTTATGTAGTATATATTTTCTTTTTGTCGTAACAATCGTCAAATTTGTATGTTGTTGTGATAGCTTTGTGTCATGAATTAAAACCAAGTCTTAACACTTTGATGCTCGATACGTGAGTACCGTTGATGTATTAGTGTCGACTTCTGAGGTTCGAAAAGGTGGGTCGTTACAGTTATTATCAAAGTTGAAGGTTAAGTGAGAACCTTAGACTTGGTGGGGCAAACTAAGTAGGATAGGGTAAAAGACACCCTAGATGAGTTTAAGTGTGTATATATGAGAATGCATATTTGTTAGTGATATAGAAATGTTTTATATTGTGATGGTTGATCTATTGAGTAGTGTAACACCTCTAATATTAACTTAACATTATTCAAAATATTTAATTGGATATATTAAATAGAATAATGTAAATGGTTGAGGAAAATGAGATTTGAAAAATTATAAGGTCGAGCCATTACAAATGTACTAAGTAAGATTGTTTTAAGTTTAATAAAAGAAAGAGTGATGAGATGGGTAAATTAGGAAATGGACCAACCCTTTACCTTAAACCCGCTCCCCTTTGTATCACTCATATTTTCATTTACAAAACAATCAGAAAGAAAAGATAACAAGGCCGGCCATTAACAAGCTATAGGAGATCGAAATCAAGGGTATTCAAAGAGAAGGAGCTTAGGGAAACAAAAGCACTAATCAAATCTCAACTCCAACAACAAATCTAAGGTCAATAATACACGATCCATCTTTATTGATTGTTTTAGAATTCAGTTATGGATAATAGTTGAATTATTATTGTTTCTTTTGCTAAGATATACTAGTATAATATTTGTTTGAATAGAATAGTGATTTAGGGAATTATTTATGAAATTGTTAAGTGGGCTTTAAAGGTAAAACCTAAGTTTTAAAACTCCAATAACTTCAATTTTTCGGTATGTTGAGTGAAAAATTGTATTCAAGATGGGCTTTTAATTTCATAATTCTCCATAATTAATTGAATATTTTATGAATTTATTAATAGGGAAATTAGAGTATTTATTTGTTTATACAGATGCGTGTGGAATAAGATCGGGAGTTGTGTTGATGCAAAGGGGTAAAGAAATTGCTTACGCTTCTAGACAGCTCTGACCATGTGAGGTTGGGTATCTAACACATGACTTGGAGTTTGCTACCATTATCTTTTGGGAGAGCAATTTGGGCTATATAATGATCATAAGTTGTTGAAGTATTTGTTCTCTCAGAAGGAGCTAAACATGAGACAACAGAGATGGTTGGAGTTCTTTGCTGCCTATTATTTTTGAATTTAGTATACACCCGGAAAAGGAAACAAGGTAGCAGATGCACTTAGTCGGAAACATCAGGACGCAATATTGGCTATGATCACCGGGTGGAAAGATTGCAAGCGTTATCGGATTGTAGGGTGTAGTTTAAACCCGAAGTAGGATCAAGTATAGGAAGTACTGTATTCTCTTGTTTAGAAGTTCAACAAGTAATGATTGAGAAGATAGCCTATAAGCAAGAAGGGGTTCCAGTATTGGCGGAGCGGATCAAAAGATTGAAGGAAGGAATAGAGAGCGATGACCTAAAAGATTTCAATCTTGGCCATAATGGAAGGTTGAGAAAGAAAGGAAGATCATATGTTCCAAATATAGAAGACATAAGGAAGGAGGTTTTGGATGAGTGCCATCATCCGAAGTTCACATCCACCTAAGAGGAACAAAGATGCATCATGATATGAAGAGAAATTTCTTTTAGGAAGGTATGAAGTGGGATATTGGATTGTGAGTTAAGAAGTGCTTAAATTGCCAAGAGGCAAAGGCTGAACACCAGAAGCCAAGTGGTTTGCTTCAACCGTTAGAGGTTTCGTTATGGAAATGGGAGTCAACATCCATGGATTTTATTGATAGGTTGCCGAGATCTAGGAGGGGAAATGAAAGCATATGGATAATAATGGATAGATTGACTAAGAGTTCCCATTTTATTCCGGTAAAGTCAACAGGACCGCATCTGATTTAGCAAAGCTATTCATGAAGAATGTGGTTAGAATGCACGGGATTTCTAGTAGTATTGTCAGTGATAGAGATTCTTTATTTGCTAGTGAGCTCTGTAAAAGCCTATAAGAAGCATTAGGAACCAAGCTCAACATGAGTACCGCTTACCATCGCGGAAAGATGGGCAAACGGAAATAGTTAACAAAGTCGTGGAAGATTTGTTAAGAGCTTATATATTAGATTTTTTGGGATCATGGGAAAACCATCTTCATTTAGTCGAGTTTCCATATAAAAATAGTTATCAGACTAGTATTGGGATGGCACCATTTAAAGCATTGTATGGAAGACCTTGCAAGTCCCCCGTATGCTGGTTAAGGAATGGGGGATAGATTAGTTCTTGGTCCATATTTAGTGAAGGAAGCTGCCAAAAAGATTGAGTTGGTTCGGGCTAGGATGAAGTAAGCTTAATCTAGGCAGAAAAGCTATGCAGATAAAAGAAGGAAGAATTTGAAATTTTCTGTCGGATATTATGTGTTTATTAAGGTTTCGCCGATGAACGGTGTAATCAGATTTGGGAAGTCAAGGAAGTTAGCACCTAGGTTCATTGGTCCATTTTTTATTATTGAGAGGATCGGGAAACTTGCTTATAAAGTGGAGTTATCGAGCAGTTTGGCTAGAGTCCATAATGTCTTCCATATTCTCATCTTAGATAATGTATTAGAGACCGGAGACATCTATAGCACCTACAGTATTAAAAGACTTAGTAGTGGAATTGGATTTGACTATAGTTAGGTAACCGATTCAGACTGTGGCTAGAGATGAGCAGAAACTGAGGAAAAAGACAGTCAAATTAGTAAAGGCCCAGCGGAGGGATGATGATAGAGACTGTACCTGGGAAGTGGAGAGCAAAATTAGAGACTCTTACCCAGATTTATTTGCTGGTATGTTTTACCTTAGATTGTTTTGTTGTGTACCTTATCGTAATTTCGGGAAAGAAATTCTTTAAGGTTGGGAGTCTGTAACACCCCATATATTTTATAACCTTATTTAAGATATTTAATTAGTTAAATTAAATTAAATAATGTGAAGGTTAATAGGTTGAGATTTGATTAGTTGAAGGTAGCCGTGCCATGTTAAAGAGGTTAACTAAAATGAAATTACACTACTTAGGAAATGAGTAGGGTATTTTAGAAAATAGCAAAATATTATACCCTTAGGAAATGGGCAACTCACGTTCATTATTCTCATTTCATTAAAAAAATCGAAAATATCTAAGGTCGGCAAACATTTACAATCTCAAGAGGAGAAGTGAAGCTAAGATTCAAGGGGAAAGAAGAAATCAACTAAATCAACACTCAAAATATCATCTATAATCCCTAAAGCTAAGGTAAATAATTACTACATACCTAATAATTTTATTTTTCGATTTTGTGTTTAAATCTGAAATGCTTTCGCTATAGTATTGTCATGTTTGATGTTTTAAGATATATATGTTTATTGTTGATGAAATTACAAATGTTCATTCATGTTTTATGATAATGCTTAACATGAAAACCCTATTTAATGCATTCAAATACCTTGGAAACTCAAATATTGGTCTGGAAAAATATTTTAGAGATGGGTTTTGATTTCATAATTTTTCAATTTATTATGAATTTTTATGAATTTTCGAATGAAGGAATTTTTTTTGGGGTTTAAATTATTTACGGCTGAATTGATAAATTTTTAGGTTTGAAATTTTAATATGTTTTGCAATATATTAAAATATATTTTCTAGAAATTTTCTAGAATTTTCCTAAGTCGTTGAAGGACATATAAATTTATTTAAGGTATGAGACTTAAATGTTTTATATACTTATAAAGGAAAATGGGCATTTTGAAAAAACAAAATGAATTATAAATTCTGATATTATGGCAACAAAATTCTAAAAAGTATTTTATTGACCAATGAAAATTTGACAAATAAAGGCAGATCAGTTGAAAAGTTTCCTTTTTAAGTTTAAAAACAAAATTCACTCTTTTTCCATGTTTTAGCCCATACGGCAGTATACCTTTTGCCCCAGACCTTTCGTCTCAGTCGAAGGGTTAGCTTTCGATAAGGTCAAAGTTCAATGCATAAGGTATCAAGTAATGATACGTAATGAATTGACTATAGCTGAAAGGCTTTAGGCCGAAAGGTTGATGGCCTAAAATGTTGAAATATAATAATTTTATAAGTGAAGAGCTTTCTCCTGCTTTACTTTTGAATTTGAGCTTTCGACTTGGTCACTTTCGGCCAGGTCAAATTAGTTAAAAGAAAAGAGGTTAAAAACTTCTGATGTAGTCGATAGGTTGTAGTTGCTACCGTTATTACTTTGTTTTGAACCTTCCAGCACAACCGAAGGATTTCCACACTTTTACAAAGGTTTTACTTTGAACTTTCTGACCTAGTCAAAAGGTTTACCTGTTTTTAAAACTAGTCGTTTCTCTAATGCTTTCGAAGGGAACTTAGGTGGTTACCCTTGTTTTCTTAAATATAACCAAAGGCTTTTGAAAAGTTATTTAGACATTTTCGAAAGGTTGTTTATATAAAGGCAAAAGGTTTTAAAATAAGGTTTCCAAATTGTTTTAAGTTGAACCCAGTATGCCTACAAAGGGTTTTTTTTTAAAAGGTTTTATGTATTCGAAGGGTTCTTTTTCGAAAGGATTGTTAGAAGTTTTTAAAAGGTTTTTGAATGAAGGTTTTCCAAAGGTTTTACTAAGGCAATTACTTAAAGCGATTTTAAAGAAGGATGTCTAAGGTTTACAACTTCCGAAAGGATTGCTTTAAATAAATTCAAAATTTTTTAGAGATGATTTCAAATGTTTTAAACTAGGATTTTTGTGAAAACCCGGATTTTTGGTTGTTAATAATTGGATAAATTAACTAATTTTATTCAGTTGAAAAGATAAATTCTGGTAATCAAAGATATCTGGATGGATTTGAAACCACGATAAATATTGAAATATAAATATCTGGAAGTGATATATCTTATAGTAAATTAATATATAAAAAAAGTGATGTGCAAACTTAATAATGTTGAAAAGTTTAAGTGTGTTCATATACAAATATATAGGTGTATATATATTGGGTAAATTGAGAGCTTTGATTTGTATTCAATGTATTAAATTTTCAAAGGAGATTTAAGTTAGAATTAAGTATTTATAAACACTAAAGATAAATAATAATTAAGATGGAAAATGGTGGCTCAAGTTTAGAATAGGATTTAATAAAGGATCATACATTTTCTAAATTTATATATGTTGCATATATATATATATATATATTAAACATAAAAAAATAAAAAAATAAGTTTATATTGTTTAATTGAGTTATATACATATAAATAAAAGAAGGTGAAAAGATAAAGATATATATCTAAATTGAAATATTATATAAATACATATAAAAATATTTAAAACGTGGAAATTACAAATGTAAGCCTAAGATATATTTAATACAAGTGTAAATTTATAATGGTAGGCCAACAACAAATGTGAGTTATTTCAACAAGTGTTCTTAATTTCTTTTTCATTTTCTTAAAATGATCATATAAAGATAATATAGGTTTTAAAAAAATCTCCATCCTTTCTTTCATTTTTTCTGATCTACATTATCAAAAGCAAAGCCTGTAAAAGGAAAATTGAAAACCAGAAAAATAAAATATAAAATCTGATTCAAGAGGAAAAGCTAGCAGCAACCGGAAGCAATCATCACAAGCAAGACATCAATTCAACCTAATCAAGTTCAAATTCAAACTACTGTTTCAAGATCAAATCATTTTCAGATTTCAAAATAGAAGTTCCAGACTTTTAAAACCTTCTTCCATTCAAAAACAAATAGGTGCGTAACTCCTCAACTTGTTATATTTTATGATTAGCATGTGGTAAATCTGTGAAGTATAATATGAAATATGCTTGTATGATATAAATGTAATTAATATATATGTATGAAGTATTATGTGTGTCATGTCTGGATATCTCTCTGTTCCAGTTCCAGGGTTTAAAATCCTATTTAAAAAAATCAAGTTCTTCTTCTTGAATCCAGATAGGCTTTAGGATCTAAACAAATTTCGTTTGTATAATCATGTTCTAACTACTAAAAAATATTTAAGGATAAAATGAAGACAAACAGGTCAGGAAAGAAGATATACTATAGAAATTCAAAACAATGTCTTAATTCAAGTATCATAATCGCTCGATCCACCTACATAAATTGAGTATGACCTGGAAAATTATGATTTTTAAAACAAAAATTCAAGAATTTTAAACCTGTGGTTGTCGAGATATAGCGGGTTGACCGGAAATTGTCTTTTCGTCTAATTTCGAGGATCTAGAAGGTGTTGATCGTTGGAATCAAGGGTGTAGAAAGTTTGGACATCAAGGGTTTTGGAAAAATGGTGATAGATTTTATAGATCATCGGATGAGTCGAATAGAGGCGATCTAGGTTTTAAGCCGAGCATTTGTTCAAGTCTGGTTTCGCGGCAATTTCAGTCTCGACATCGTGATGAACTCGATCACATATGGGGGAAATTGAGGATGGGTTTGTGATGCATCTCTGGTTGGAAGGGAAGATTTTCTGCAGAATGATTTAGGGTGGCGCGAGTTGATTTTTCCGATAATGGTGGGTTCCTGAGTGTGGTCGAGGATCGATTTTGTTTCTCTGGTGAAATTTAAAGATTTGGGTAGTCATACCATTAGAGGAGGTGGTCGTTGGCATGTTGGAGTTGTCGTCGATGATCGGAACGGCGAATTCCCACCGTGCACGTGCATACATGCACGTTGATGTCTTGTATATTTGAGTCTTCGGGAAAGAAGAAGAGTCGCGCGAGTACTAGCTCGAGTTTCTCGTGTTTATCTCGAGTGAGGGCATTCGCGTGCGAATTCATGAGAGGCTTGGGAAAATGTAGTTTGGGCTCGGTAAATGTTGAGGCCAACAAAATTTAAAGTTAAATGATGATCAATTTAAATTGATTCTTAAACTATTTCTTTAAAATAATAATGTTATTTAAAATGATGGGTTAATTTAAAAGTTATGTAATTTATTTTAACTTAAAATTAATTAAGATAGTTCATAAGTTTATTTAAACTTTATCAATAATGTGATTAAGTGGGAACTTAGAAAGTAAATGTTTTATCATTAACTTAACTTAAAGGTCTTAAGTTAAGTTATCAATTAATGATAAATTAATTCCAAGATTATTTGATAATTAATAAAGTAATTGAGATTTATTAGTGAAATTAATTACAAATTAATCATTTAATGAGATTAATATAGATTAATTAATTGATGTTGATAATAAAAAGGTAATTACTTAGTATAAGTAATTGGAGAATAGTTAATGATTGTATTAATTTAAACTAGTGAATATGAGATGATTAGTTAAGCTTAATTAATTAAAGATAATTACTTATGAAATTGATTAAGTAAATTAACTAATGTAAGTAATTAAGGGATAGTTAATTACTGAATGAGATTAATTAAGGTTAACTAATGAATATGATTAATTAAAGATTAATTAATTTACGTATGTAGTTAATTAATGTAATTAATTATAATTAATTGGTTTATGAGAGTAATTGAAGGTTAATTAATGTAGATGGTTAAGGACAATTAATCTATGGCTAATTGCTTGATGTAATTAGAGAAAATTAATTAAGGAAGATTAATTATGATGGATAGTTAAAGGTTGAGTTATTGTTTGGTTTGTAATTAACTAATGTTAAGTAGGTAATCTAAGTGATTAAAGTTGGTAATTAATTTAATTGGAGATTAGTTAAATTAATTAGGAAATATATATCTATTAAAAACTTATTTGTGGATGGTTGAATGATATCAGATGACTTGGATTGTTGATGTCTCTAATGGAATATGTTGTGATATGAATGGTTTAAACTGTGATAATGTTGGTTACCTATCTATATTGAATTGTTGTGTGGTATGATATCCTGAATATGAATTGTATTGTTTTAAAACCTAACAACTTTGATTATAAATGATATTGAATTCGAAGAGACCAGGGTCGGGTATCAGTAAATACTTAAAGCCACCTCGATTAGTAATTTACAATAATTCTTTATTGTTTGGTTAGAAGCAAACAGGCTGGAATGAAATAAGTTAAGTATCAAGGATATATAAACTGGATAATGATTCTTGGATATTGTTTTGAGATGAATGATTTACTTAAATAAGATTAGAACTCGTAGAAAAGTACGAGTTACCTTGGTAATTCACCTAAGTCATTTATCTTGGTATTTCATATTATATGGGTTTATTGACCCTGGTTTCCAGCCTGACCAGGGTGTTACTTTGATGTGATGCTCGGGTCAGACCGAGTATTACATATTTCTAAGTAAGACGTTCTGGAGCTCAAGAGGCGAGTTGGATGGCAGGAACGTATGACGTGTATTCCGCTGAGTATATTACTATTGTTATTTATTTGGGACAAGTTATTTAACTGTCCAGTGATTTTGAAAGGTTGTAACTCTGATGTATTAATGTAATTAACTAATGCAGTTTTCCTTTATAACTGCTATTTTATTTGATGTTATATTTTGATCCGCAGCGAATGTGAGAAACTGTGTTTTGGTGTTTTTTCTCCTTCTTCTTCTATCTCTTTCTTTTTCTCCCTAACTATCTGGGATTTTTGGGATTTAAATTCTGGGTCATTACATTTTGGTATCAGAGCCAGGTTAAGCGAGAATCTTGGCTCTGGCAGGTTTACTCATTAAGGATAGGGTCAATGGTACCCTAGGATGAGTTGAGCGTAGAATATATGAGGGCATATTTGTTATTTTCTTATAAAATGATTTTAAATTATATAAGACTATACTTTGATTTATAAAAGAAATTGGTTGTTGATTATTGGAATTAAATAAAATAATGAGAATTAAGTGATACAACCCAATTTGAAATTGAATGAAGACAAGTTTGAAATGGAACTAAACGGAAATTAAAATTCTGAATTGTAAAAGTGTTTTTAGAATAAGAAAATAATAAATTGGCTTCCAGATATGATAATCTTGGTTATTATCATAAAGGGTTGTTATGTTTAATAATGAAATGTATTAAGAAAGTAAACCTTTAGGTGAGTAGGACATATAAATTGGAATTGAAGATAATTTAAATTGTGAACTTTTAAATCTAATTCCAGAAAATTTGGAATTTTTTTCAAAGTAATGAAAGAAATAATAAATCGTATTATTTGAATGAAAGGGTCCTGTTTCAAATAAGAAGTTGTTTGAAAACTTTAAAAAAACTTGTTTTGAATTAAAACCAAGGGAGGTTTAAAATTTAAAGTATAGCCTGGTGAGCTAAGAAATAAATATGTATATATGTATGGATATGCATAATACCAAAAATAATTTGAAATAAAACTCTAAGGTGTTGAGCTTTGATTTTCTTGAAGTGTGATGTAAAAACCCATAGTGAAATGAGTTTTTTGAACTTAAAAGTAAGAAAGAATATTGATAGAAATTTAAAATTTGAAATGGAGAATTCAAATTTGAGTAAGGTTAATGGTATTAAATTGAATTTAACTTGGAGGAAGTTAAATAAGTTTGAATAAACAACTTGATTGGAAATTTTAAGATGAAATTGAGATTTAACTTGGGAATTTAAATGGTGGATTTGAATTGGGAGTTTGTGTGATCTCAAAATGGGCTTGAGATCTGGAAATTGGAAATGGGTGGATGTTTAAAATAATTTGGATAATATTATCCATTTGTTATTAATAATCTTTAAACAGTTAATTGGATTTGTTTAAATGAATAAAGAAATGGAGTGTGATAATATATCCATTATTGAGATAAAAGGGTAATTAAACTTTAATTTGAAATTAGGGATATATAATTACTTTGAACTTAAGATTTGAATGTTAAGAATTAAATTTGTAAATTTAAATTGTTAAGGATTGGTTTCAAAAATTGAAATTGGGTAATAAATTGAATTTCAAAGATTAAATTGTTAAAAAGGATTTGAATTATTATTTGAACCTAGAAATAAGTTTATGAAGAAGTAAAGATAATTTAAAACAGAATTTGGAAATTTGGACTCAGAATTAAATGTTTAAGGGGTTCTGAACTTTTACTTGATAAATTGAGATAAGTAAACAAAGGTAATTTGAATCAATATTGAAATGTTGGACTCAAAATTTAAATTATGTAAGGACTCGGATTGTTAAATTAAATGTAAAGGTTAACTTGATTTAAGAGAATTTAATCAACATTTGAAAATTTAACTCGTATTTATATAATTCGAGATGATTTAAAAAGTGGAGATTGGAACTGAGATTCAAACAGGAATTGAAATGATTTGGAATTGAAGTGGGTTCAATTTGAAATTAGTCCAAATTGATTTGAATAATTTGGAATTGTAATTAAAGATGAATAGGTATAAAATTCAAACAGAATTTGATTGGAATTTGGAAAGAAATTGAGATTAATTCAACTTGAATTGGGGTTGAATCAAGTTCAATGGAAATTGAAGTTATTTAAATTGGAATTGGGTCAATTTAAATGGAAGTGGAAATTTAAATTTAATTGATGAGAATGGAGATTGGGAATTGAACAGTTTGGCCCTGAACTATTTTCAAAATAAATTATTTTAATATAAACCTATTTTTCCAAGCTATTTACTATATATACAACCTTTTTTTAAACCCCAAACTATCATATACTTATTTTATAACTACTTTTTGAAGTATTTAATTATTTTACAACTGTTTTATAAACTAATTACTATTTTACAACTATTTTGCAATCATTTAAATATTCTATAATTATTTAACTATTTTCCGACTATCTTATAATTACTTAACCATTTTACAGATATTTTGCAAACTAATAATTATTTTTCAACTACTTATCTATTTTTAGTATTTTCAAACTGTTTTCTAAATATAAGCTGGTCAGAGTGCAAACTGTTCATGATTAATTACCAATTGAGATAAGGATTAAAGTGATAATCCAAATGGAATTGAAACAATGTGAATAAGTGGATAGAAATTAAAGTGAATGTGAATAGAAAAGAGAATTGATTTGGCTAATAATCAATCAAGATAAATACGAAGGATGTATATATATTATTTTATTCGCATTATGCTTTGATCCAGATCCGAGCACAGAATTTCAAGATAGTATATCGATCCGAGTTGGGATTTTTCACTCGATTTTCGACGGTGAACCTGGATATGGGTTTTTGATTGGTTCTGGAAATTCTCTATCATAGTTATGACAATGCAAGGAGAATGACGATTTATGATCAAGAAACCAGATCTGTGTCCGCACTAGGAAGTCGGATGGACGGTACTAGTTCGGAATTGAAACTGTGTGATCAAATGAGCGATCAGATTGATATAGCGTACGGCTAATATGTGTACATCGTACGGGTTTGAATGAAATTGATGTTGAAAATGTAAGGACAAGGACTGTAAATGATTTTTGAAATGAAAAATATATTGTGTGAGATATATGATGAAATAAGGTGGAAATTGGATATTTCTATGGTAGAAATTTACTTTATGGAAGTAAGTAATACGGTAAGTGACTTTATAGAGTAATCAAGCTTGAATATTGTTTTGGCATAAACAAAATTATGTATATATAACCGATAAACTTCCCTTGTTGAATCTATTGCCAAAAGAAAAGGGTTTTTGAAAGTATTTGAAGTATAAAAAGGGAATTTATACAAGTTTGAAGTGATCCAAAGATTTTTAAAAGTTATATATAAAGGATCTTATGAGAATGATTGAGAAATTTTTTTTGGAACCTTTGGATTTGGAAAGGCTTTTGATTTTTGGGAAAAATCAATTTTAGAAATTTGGAAAGCCTAGTTTGAGAATTATAGATTTTGGGATAATCGATTTGAGAAAGGAGATTTATATGAGATTCATACTAGGTGTATGATTTGGAAGATACTATATGGGTATAGTATAACGTGTTTTGAAAATGGCTCTGGACAAAAATGTGCTTCCTTGAAATGAACTTCTTAGGAGTACCATAGGTTGGTATTGCCTTAAACCTCAAAAGGGGGAGGTTCTAAAGTGGATCCTGTGAGAAAGTTCGGACAAACTAAAGTTCCTGAGGATTAATGGGTAGCGAAAGTCAAGGGCGCTGATGCCTAGAGGAATTTGGGTTGTGTTGTGACGATAGTGTAACTCGATGTCGCTGCGATCTACTGTGGACCATAGCGGAAATCGTGTGGAGGTGAGTGTCAACGGTCTACGCTTGATTTTGCCGGGAAGGCAACGTAACATCGGTAGACTGCGATTTATAGTCGATTGGAGTGGAGAAGTTTCATTTTTTTGGTAGCGGAATTCGAAGGCGCTGATGCCTGTAGTTATATGGGTTTATGCTGTGATAGCAACGTAACCCTAGATGTAGCTGTGATCTGTAGCGGGTTCCATGATGTAATCGAGGGGCACGGAGTGCCTACATCTATCAATGGATTTTGCCGGGATGGCAACTAACCATCGGGTTAGCTGCGACCACGGATGGAGGTGATGATTTCTAGAGCATTCTCACCAAAGATGTTTCCTCTATTTTCAAAAATATTTTCTATATTTTCGATAAAATTATTTTCCAAGTATTTTCATAGGGTGTTGAAATGGGTTTACCAAGTACCTATAGATTTTCAGTCCCACGCCTGATCAACATATGACCGAATTTCTGTGAGAACGAAGATAGACTTTTGGAAACACCTAGTTATAAAAAGTATTTTATAAAACTATTTTGGCAATATATATATATATATAGATTTTTAAAAGAGTTTTAAAATAAAAAGAGTTTTTAGTTTAAAATGTTTAGGGAGTAAATTCTCTGATATAAGTATTTTAATAAATTCTGGCTTCGTTCCTTTTCGAGGACGAAAAGATTCAAAGGGGGAGGAATGTGATAACCTGGATTTTTAGTATCTGATAATTGGATAAATTAACTGATTTTATTCAGTTGAACAAATAAATTCTGGTAATAAAAGATATCTGGATGGATTTAAAACCATGATAGATATTGAAATATAAATATCTGGCAGTGATATATCTTGTAGTAAATTAATATATATAAATAGTGTTGTGCAAACTTAATAATGTTGAAAATTTTAAGTGTGTTCATATACAAGTATATAAGTGTGTGTGTATATATATTGGGTAAATTGGGAGCTTTGATTTGAATTCAATGTATTAAATTTCAACAGAGAATTAATTTAGAATTCAATATTATAAACACTAAAGATAAATACTTATTAAAAGGAAAAATGGTGGCTCAAGTTTAAAATAGGGTTTAATAAAGGCTTATACTTTTTCTAAATATATATACATAGATATATATATATATATATATATATATATATATATATATATGTTGTACACATATATATTTAGATATTAAACATAAAAATATAAATAAATAAGTTTATATTGTTTAATTGAGTTATATACATATAAATAAAAGAAGGTGAAAAGATAAAGATATATATCTAAATTGAAATATTATATAAATACATATAAAAACATATTTAAAACATGGAAATTACAAATGTAAGCCTAAGAGTATATTTAATACAAGTGTAATTTTATAATGGTAGGCTAATGACAAATGTGAGTTATTTCAACAAGTGGCCTTAATTTCTTTTTCATTTTTTTAAATGATTAAATAAAGATAATATAGGTTTTAAAACATCTCCATCCCTTTCTTTCATTTTTTTGTGATCTATATTATCAAAAGCAAAGCCTGTAAAAGGAAAATTGAAAACCCGAAAAATAAAATATAAAATCTGATTCAAGAGGAAAAGCTAGCAGCAAAATCAAACTCAACCGGAAGCAATCATCATAAGAAAGAGATTAATTCAACCTAATCAAGTTCAAATTCAAAATATTGTTTCAAGTTCAAATCATTTTCAGATTTCAAAACCCCAGTTCTAGATTTCTAAAACCCTCTTCTGTTCAAAACCAGACAGGTGAGTAACTCCTTAACTTGTTATATCTTATGATTAGCATGTGGTAAATCTGTGAAGTATAATATGAAATATGCCTGTATGATATAAATGTAATCAATATATATATGCATGAAGTATTATGTGTGTGCATGTCTGGATACCTCTCTATTCTATTTCCAGGGTTTAAAAACCTGTTTAAAAAAATCAATTTCTTCTTCTTGAATCCATAATAGGCTTTAGGATCTAGACAAATTTCGTTTGTATAATCATGTTCTAACTACTAAAAAATATTTAAGGATAAAATGAAGACAAGTGGGTTAGGAAAGAAGATATACTATAGAAATTCAAAACAATGTCTTAATTCAAGTATCATAATCGCTCGATCCACCTACATAATCGAGTACGACTTGGAATATTATGATTTTTAAAACAAAATTCAAGATTTTTGAACATGAGGTTGTCGGGATATAGCAGGTTGACCGAAAATCGTCTTTTCGTCTAATTCTGGTGATTTGGAAGGTGATGATCGTTGGAATCGAGGGAGCAGAAAGTTTGGAGTTCAAGGGTTTTTGCAAAAATGGTGATAGATTTTATAGATCATCGGAAGAGTCGAGTGGCGATGATCTAGGGTTTACACCGAGCATTTGTTCGTGTCTTGTTTCATGGAAATTTTAGTCACGACATCACGACGAACTCGATCGCATATGTGGGAAATTGAGGATGGGTCTGTGATGCATCATTGGTTGGAAGGGCGGATTTTCTGGTAAACGATTTGGGGTGGCACGAGTTGATTTTTCCGATAATGGTGGGTTCCTGAGTGTGGTCGAGGATCGATTTTGTTTCTCTGGCGAAATTTAGAGATCTGGGCAGTCATACCATTAGAGGAGGTGGTCACTGCAAGTTGGAGTTGTCGTCGATGATCGGAACAACGAGTTCCCACCATGCACATGCATACGTGCACGTTAATGTCTTGTATATTTGAGTCTTCGAGAAAGAAGAAGAATGGCGCGTGTACTGGCTCGAGTTTCTCGTGTTTATCTTGAGCGAGGGCATTCGCGTGCGAATTCGTGAGAAGCTCGGGAAAATTTAGTTTGGGCTCGGTAAATGTTGAGGCCAACAAAATTTAAAGTTAAATGATAATCAAGTTTAAACTGATTCTTAAACTATTTATTTGAAATAATAATGTTATTTAAAATGATTGGTCAATTTAAAAGTTATGTAATTTATTTTGACTTAAAATTAATTAAGATAGTTCATAAGTTTATTTAAACTTTATCAATAATGTGATTAAGTGGGAATTGAGAAAATAAATGTTTTGTCATTAATTTAACTTAAATGTCTTAAGTTAAGTTATCAATTAATGATAAATTAACTCCAGGATTATTTTATAATTAAGAAAGTAATTGAGATTAGTTAGTGAAATTAATTAGAAGTTAATCATTTAGTGAGATTAATATAGATTAATTAATTGATGTTGACAATAAAATGGTAATTACTTAGTATAAGTAATTAGAGAATAGTTAATGGCTGTAATTAATTTAAACTAGTGAATATGAGATGATTAATTAAGTTTAATTAATTAAAGATAATTACTTATGAAATTGATTAAGTAGATTAAAGTAATTAAGGGATAGTTAATTACTGAATGAGATTAATTAAGGTTAATTAATAAATATGATTAATTAAAGATTAATTAATTTATGTATGTAATTAATTACTGTAATTAATTAATGTAATTAATTGATTTATGAGAGTAATTGAAGGTTAATTAATGTAGATGGTTAAGGATAATTAATCTATAGCTAATTGCATGATGTAATTAGAGGAAATTAATTAAGGAAGATTAATTATGATGGATAGCTAAAGGTTGAGTTATTGTTTTGTTTGTAATTAACTAATGTTAAGAAAGTAGAATTTTAAGGTAATTTAAGTGATTAAAGTTGGTAATTAATTTAATTGGAGATTAATTAAATTAATTAGGAATTATATATCGATTAAAATCTTGTTTACGGATGGTTGATTTATACCGGATGATTTGGATTATTGACGTCTCTAATGGAATATGATGTGATATGAATGGTTTAAACTGTGATAATGTAGGTTACCTATTGTGTTGAATTGTTGTGTGGTATGATATCGTGAATATGAATTGTATTGTTTTAAAACCTAACAACTAGGATAAGAAATGATATTGAATTCGAAGAGGCCGAGGTTGTGTATTAGTAAATACCCAAAACCACTTCCACTAGTAATTTACAATAATTCTTTATAATTTGGTTAGAAGCAAGCAGGCTGGAATGAAATAAGTTAAGTATCAAGTATATAGAAACTGGATAATGATTCTTGGATATTGTTTTGAGATAAATGATTTACTTAAATAAGATTAGAACTCGTAGAAAAGTATGAGTTACCCTGTTAATTCACCTAAGTCATTTAGCTTGGTATTTCATATTATATGGGTTTACTCACGCCGGTTTCCAGCCTGACCCGGGTGTTACTTTGATGTAATACTCGGGTCAAACCGAGTATTATAAATTTCCAGGTAAGGATGTTCTAGAGCTCAGGGGGCGAGCTGGATGGCAAGAACGTATGGAGTGCATTCCGCTGAGTATATTACTGTTGTTATTTATCTGGGACAAGTTATTTTAACTATCCAGTGATTTTGAAATGTTGTAACTCTGATGTATTAATGTAAATCAACTAATATAGTTTTCCTTTGTAACTGCTATTTTATTTGATATTATATTTTGATCCGCTGCTAATGTGAGAATCTGTGTTTTGGTGTTTCTTTCAAATGGTGAAGTGTTTTCATCAACTATGTTTTGAGAAAAGGATATATAACTAACATGGTAATATGATTTGAGTATAGTATAAAGACTTATTTCTTTTCCTTGTTTGAAGTTTTATTTAAGTGTTTAAATCATTTTGAAGTTATTTTTAAGGAAAATTATGGGAGGAGATCCTTAAGTATAAATGACTCGGATATTTGAAAACAAGATGGGACAAGTATGGGTTCGTGCCCTATACATTAGCTTGTAGCCCAAGCTAATTGTTGTCCAAAATTCCAGTGTGTAGGGCTTAGTCACAGGTAAACTAAAATTATAATTACACACCGAAAGGAATATATGTTGTACACAAATAGGTATTGGTAAGCCTGGAAAACTATTAGGCTCGAGAGAACCTGGGAGATGATTAAGTTAGGGACAGACCTCTAGAAGTAAGGTATTTAACAAATATTTTTGGACAGACCGTCCTGATGGTAAATGTTAAATAGATAGATAAGGATAGATAATCCTGAATATGAATATCTAATGGATGTTAGGTAAATTTTGATTATGTCGTTTGGTTGGCCCATGTCAGCCAAATGCTAAAAGTTATTTGTGCTGAACAGGTAGTTCATTATTACCCGATATTATGTTGGTTTGCAAAATGTTTATTTTGTAATATTTAACCATTTTGGATGAAGGAGCGTAATATATGGTTATATGGAAGGATTTGCAAAGATTTGTTTTAAAAAGTTGTTAGTGAGAGAAAATTCATTCCGCTAAGTGGCGTGGTCTCACTTAACATAATTAAATTGGGATGTATAGTATTACTCATACCAGGCTTTATGTCTGACTCAAAGTTTATTTTTCTGCTTAAACACTCGAGTACTCAAAAATCTGTTTGAGTAGATTGAGAGGTTAAGGATATTTTCAGGTTTTAGAAAGTTGATGAATAAGCTACCAAAGGATGGTAGAGGCAACAGATAGCTATTTAGGATTTGCTGCTTTTATTTATGTTTAGATGATTTTCCGTTGTGTTATGATGTAATAGGTCTTAAAAGACCATTTGACTCTGATCAATCGAGCGGTTATCTTCATATACCGCTCTTGACAAAATTTGTAATAATTATATTTAATCTGTGCCTGGGAAAACATTTTAGGCAATGTGACGTGAATCTGGAAAAAAAATTATTTGGAAATGTAATGAAGTAATCTGTCATTTTGGAAATCCGTATTTTGTTTCATATTCAAGCACTTTTGATATTATTAATACCATTAACATAGCTGTATTTAGTCATCGGAAACTAATACTATAGATGACTACAACATCTGTAGCGCTTAGTTTTGGGCCTTTAGACAGAGGATGTTACAACTTGGTATCAGAGCATGGTTTATGAAATACTTTAACTAAAAAAATTGATTTTTGAAAACATAATCCAAAGAAAATAGAATTGAGATCGAGGTCTGGGATAACGGTATAATAACGTACTTTTATTTTTATATATATAAGTATACGCTCTATCTTTAGACTCCAATTTAGTTAGGCCATTCATCTGTATCTCATGATGTTTGAATACAGACATGGAGGGAAGAAGAAGACGAGTGAATATTGGAGGAGACAGAACCACTACCAACGGAAATGCCCGACCAAACGCAAGGAGAGATCTTGGACAAGGACAAGCTAAAAATGCCGCTGCTGAAGTTCCCAAGTGGATATGGGGGCAATGTATCAATTCTTTGTGAATGCGGTACAAGCGGAGTAGCAGTAGGTGTTTTCGGTGGAAACATTACGGGAGAAGGAGTTTAAGAAGTTCCTATGGTTAATGAGTATGCTAATTTGAGTAAAGATTACATTAGGCTCGAAGGGAAGCCGTTCATTGGTACCGAGGATGTGACTGAAGTAGAAAACTGGCTACTGCATTTTGAAAGGATTTTCGCTGATTTATGGCTAAATGGAGCACAGAAAAGAAGGTTGGCCTCAATGGCTAAATGGTTATGCATTGGTTGATACCGTTTTAGTAGAAATGAGAAGTACAACAGTGGATTAATGCCAGAATTAATAAGTGCTACTTTGCCGCACTTAAGAGACCCCACTGATGTTGTTTTTGAGATGGCAGTGAGGCAAGAAGAAGCATTGACTTGCTTAAGGAAGAAAGTGAAAGAGGCTCATACTGGACAGGCTTAGTAGAGGAAATTTTTCCAAAAGAAGATTGCTCGGAAAGAAGGGGAGCAAAAGAAGAGTAAAGCTGAAGTGGCTTACTACAACTGCAACAAGAAAGGATACTATGCCAACGTGTGTCAAGCCAGCAAGGGAAAACGAAAAAAAGCTGGTGTGAAGAAGAATGTCAGATGCTTTAGTTGTGATCAAGTGGGTCATCTCAAGAACAAGTGTCTAGAGCCACCAAAGAAGGAAAGGGGCGGGTTAATGCTTTGGAGCCCACAACCGCAAAATCAGTTGCTCAGGAAAAGGGAAAAGCTATTTTAGGAGGCTCAATGCAAATCCATGGTATGTCTGTTAGTGTCCTATTCGATACAGGGGCATCCCATTACTTTATTTCTCGATATCTGGTAGATAAACATAACCTAAAACCCTCTTTCTTAGTTACTTCCTTAAGGGTTGCTAATCAATAGGAGGTTATGCAACACTTGATATAAGTAGTGACCATCTAGAATTTGATTTGTTAGGCCATACCTTTGATTATTATTTGCATGTATTTGACTGTAGGATTTAGGATTATCCTGGGGATGGATTGGTTAAGTAGGTATGATGCTAGGATATTTTGCTAAGATAGGAAAATATTACTTAGTCATCCAGATTGTAATGATCGGATAATTTATGTGTAGAGATCCCTAGTTGTGAGGTGAATGTTTTACTAGTTGTTATGGAGTTGGATGATGAGTTGCATTGGGTCTTTGTAATTAGAGAATTTTCCGATTTGTTTGAACCAATCATGGGGTTGCCACCGAAATGAGCTATCGAGTTTCGGATTGATTTAGTTCCTGGAGTTGAACAAGTGAGTAGGCCGTCGAGTAGGATGACACCTACAGAAATGAAGAATTGAAGGTGTAGTTAGTAGATCTGGAAGGAAAAAGTGTTATTAGGCTGAGTAGTTCGCCATGGCAAGCTGCTGCTGTGTTTGCTAAGAAGCCGGACGGATCGTTAAGGCTTTGTATCAATTATCGTAAGTTGAATGAGAAAACGATGAAGAACCGATATCCATTGTCGAGAATTTACGATTTACTCGATCATATGACTGGAGCTAAAGTATTTTCTCAGCTAGATTTGGCGACGGGATTTCATCAGCTTAGAATGGCAGAGGATAGAATTCCTTTGACGACATTTAGGATGAGATATGGATCGTATGAATGGTTAGTTAATCCATTCGGACTAACTAATGCGTCGACATTCTTTGCAGATCTGATGAATATGATTCTTCTAAAGCATTTGGATAGGTTTATGTTGGTTTTTTTGATGAAATTTTGATATACTCTAAGATGAGAAGGAGCATGAAGTTCATCTCAAATTCGTGCTCGAGATGTTGAGGGAGCATCAGTTGAAGGCTAAGTTTACGAAGTGTCATTTTAGGAAGAAGAAAGTGAAGTTCCTTGGTCATGTCGTCCCGCTAAGTGGCATGGTCTCACTTAACATTATTAGACTGGGATGTATAGTATTATTCATAACATGTTTTATACCTAACTCAAAGTTTGTGTTTTCCCCTTAAACTCTCCAGTACTCAAAAATCAATTTGAGTAGGTTGTGAGGTTAAGGATCTTTTAAGGTTTTAGAACGTGGACTAATAAACTCCCATAGGATGCTGTACGTAACGGATAGCTATTTAGGATTTGCTACTTTTATTTATGTTTAGGTGATTTTCTACTGTGGTATGATGTAAGAAGTCTTTAAAGACCATTTGACCATGATCAATCGAGGGGGTATCTTCATATACCGCTCTTGACGTAATTTGTAATAACTGTATTTAATATGTGCCTAGGAAAACATTTTGGGTTGTGCGACGTGAATGTCGAACAAATTTTATATGGGAATGTAGTGAAGTAATCTGTGATTTTGGAAATCTGTGTTTTGTTTCATATTCAAGTGCTTCTGATATTATTGATACCATTAATGTAGCCTTATTTTGTCCCCAGAAGCTAATACTATAGATGACTGTAGCATTTGTAGCGCTTAGTTTTGGGCTCTAGATAGGGGATGTTACATCTTTCTTAAACCGTTCTTTTGTATCTTACTAAGGCTTGTATGTAGATTGTGAGAAAGAAAGATATGGAGAAGGAAACAGAAGAGTGATTATAGGTGGCAGAAGTACCACAACAAATGGAAATGCTTAGCCCAACACGATGAGGAACAAGGGTCGATAGACAAATGCTAATCAAAATGCAAATTCCAATGGATATGGGGACTAAATATTCATTCTCTGTCAATCTGATTTAAGCTGGAGCAGCTGCAGAGGCAGTTGGAGGAAATGTTGCTAAAGCGAGAGGAGTCAATCCTGTAGTGCCATTTGGTAATAAATATACTAAACTGAGTTGAGATTACACCAATCCGAGTAGGGAGCCTTTTCTAAGGGTTGAGGATGCAATATAAGTGGAGAAATTATTGTTACATTATGAAAAGATCTTTGTAGATTTAGGTCTTACTGATGAGTAGAAAAGGAGATTGGCTTCGAGAGAGTTACAAGGATCTCCTTCATTCTGATGGAATGGATGACCACAGGGGTTCTAGAGAAGGAGTTGACTTGGGAAAAAAATCCAAAGGTGATTCGTGGAAAGAATTTTATCTGAGGTAGCCAAATTAGTGTTGCTCGGGAAGTTTATGTTGTTAGGGTAGGGAGAAATGTTAGTATTGGAATACTTTGCTAAATATGGTGAGCTGTCAAGATATGGATGTGCCACAATTGACACCATTATTAAGAAGAATGAGAGATTTATCCAAGGGTTGAGACTAGAGATTGCTAGGGCAACTACGCCACTTCTAAGAGATCCATCGAATGTTGTGGTAGAGTTGGCTATCAGGAATGAAGAAATGCTTTCAACCTTTGGGAAAGAGAAGTCGGTGGAGAAACCATTGAATTCTCAGAATAAGAAGAGGAACTTATTTAAGGAAAAGGTAGCTAAAAACGATGGAGCTGCTAGAAAGTGAAAATCTGATATAATTTGTTACAAATGTGGCAAGATGGGGCACTATGATAACGAGTATCGATCTGGCGATGGCAAGTTGATTGTAGAGAAGAAGAATGTGAAATGCTTTGACTGCAACTAAGTGGGGCATTATAAGAATAAATTTCCAAAAGCAGCCAAGGCTAATAGAGGAAAGGTGTTTGTTTTGGAGTCATCTGCATCAAGACCAACAACAACTGAGAAGGGAAAGCCTGTGATGGAAGTCATGCTTTTAATTTGTAGCATACTAGTAAGGCTACTGTTTGATACCGGTGCATCAATTCATTTATATCTCAGCGCTTGGTAGAAACCTCATGCCTTATTTTTTTTCCTTAAGGATAGCTAATCCAATGGGAGGGTATGTAATTCTATGGATGAAATGTGACCATCTAGAATTTGAGTTGCTAGGTCATACTTTTGCATGTAGTTTGTATGTATTTGATTTCGTGGGTTTATGAATTATTTTGGGTATGGATTGTTTAAGCAAATATGATGCTAGGATATTTTTCAGGGATAGAAAAATATCAGTCAGACCCCTGATAGTAGTGATCGAATTATATACTCAACAGATAACTTATTAGGAGCAATGAAAGTAGAAGACGAAGTTAACCGGGTTTTGGTTGCAAGGAAATTTGCAGGTGTTTTTGAGTCGGTCATCGGACTATCACCGGAACGAGTTATTATGTTTCGAATAGATCTTGTACTTGGAGCTGAACCCGTAAGTAGACCACCCAGCAAAGTAATACCTACCAACACAAAGGAGTTAAAAGTGCAACTAGTGGACTTAAAATGAAATAATTTTATTAGACTAAGCAGTTCGGCTTGGGGAGTAGCCCGATATTTGTGAAGAAACCATACAGGTTGTTGAGATTATGTATCGATTATCATAAGTTGAACGAGAAGACGTTAAAGAATCGATATCCTTGGCCAAAAAATTATGATTTATTTGATCGGTTGAGTGGATCCAAAGTATTTTCCTAGTTGGGTTTGACAATAGGATTCCATCAACTGAGGTAACGGAGGATAGAATTCCTTTGAAAACATTTCAAATGAGGTACGGTTCATACAAGTGGTTAGTAATTTCATTCGAATTAATTAATGCACCAACTTTCATTGTGGATTTGGTGAACCAATTTCCAAAAACACTTGGATAGGTTCATATTGGTATTCATTGAAGACATTCTGATATATGCCAGGGATGAAAGAGATCATGAGATTTATCTTAGAATAGTGCTTGAGATGTTGAGGAAACATCAACTTAAAGCAAAGTTTTCAAAGTTTCATTTTTGAAAAAAGTAAAATTTCATGGTCATGTAATTTCAAAAAAAGGGCTGTTCGATTAGCCAAGATCGAAGTTGTTAACGGTTGGAAGAGACCTTAGACAGCGATCAAGATAAGAAGTTTTGTTAGATTAGCTGCTATTACTGGAGAAAGGATTTCTTCTGTATAGCAGCACCTTTGACTAAGCTAACTAGGAAGGACTTTAAGTTTATTTGGTCTGAAAAATGTATGGAAGCATTCCTTGAGTTGAAGCACTTATTGACCAATGCGCCCATCTTAGTTGTTCCTAATGGAAATCAAGATATAGTGGTGTATGAGAATGCGTATGGAATAGGATTAGGAGCTATATTTATGTAGTGGGGTAATGTGATTGGCTCTTGGAAGCTCAGATTGCATGAAGTTAGATATTCGACTCATGATTTGGAGTTGGCAATGGTGGTTTCCGCATTGAAAGTGTGGAGGCACTACCTCTTAAGATAACAATTTGAGTTTTATACGGATTAAAAGTCTTTGAGGTACTTATTCTCTCAAAAAGAAGTAAATATAAGACAACATAGATGGCTGGAGTTTATAGCCGCTTAAGGTGTTGAGTATACACCGAGAAAAGGAAATAAAGTTGCTGAAGCAATTAGTAGAAATCATCAGAATGTGGTGTTAACTACATTGGTGGAATGGAAGGACTTGGAGGCATTGACTACTAATAGAGTGCAGTTAAGATCAACTTCTAGTTCTAGTCAGAATGCCGCCATATTTTCTTGTTTAGAAGTTCGACCAGTATTGATCTAAAGGATTGGTTCTCAATAGAGGGAAGATTCAGTATTAGCTGAACGAGTTATAAGAATGGAAAATGGAAGTGAGATCGATGATCTGAAGGATTTTAATCTTGATCAAAAGGGCAGGTTAAGGAAGTAGGGATGATTCTATGTAGATGTCAGTGACCTAAAGCGGGAAGTTCATAGGGAATGTCATCAATCGAAGTTTACGATTCATCATGGGGGAACCAAGATGTATCAGGATATGAAAAGAAGTTTCTTCTTGAAATATACGAAAAGGGATGTAGGTTTATGGATGAAGCAATTTGCATATTACCAAAAAGTGATAGCCGAACATTAGAAGCCAAGTGGATTGCTTCAGTCATTAGATATACTAGTTGGGTAATGGGATTCGATATCCATGGATTTTATTGACTGCTCGCCAAGGTCGAATATGGAAAATGAGAATATATGGGTCATAGTAGATAGACTAACCAACAGTGCACATTACATCCCTATTAGGCTAAGCAGATTGCATTTGTATTGACTGAATTGTTTATAAAGAATATTGTCAGACTACATGGGATTCCTACTAGTATAGTTAGTGATAGAGATGCATTTTTCACTAGTGAATTCCAAAAGAGTCTACAGGAAGTGTTAGGTACCAAGCATAAGCTGAGTAGCGCTTATCACCCTTAGATAGACTAACAGATGAGAGAGGTAATAAGGTACTTGCGAATTTGTTGAGAGCTTGTGTCCTAGATTTTGGTGGGTCGTGAGAGGACCATTTACACCTATTCGAGTTTTCCTATGATAATAGTTATCAGATTAGTATAGGCATGACGCCTTTAGAAGCTTTGTATAGAAAGCCACGCAAATCACTAACATGTTGGTTGGAGATCGGAGACAGATTGGTCCTTGGTCCACATATGGCGAGAGAAGCTATAAAGAAGACTGAGCTAATCCAAGATAGGATGGGGGAAGCTTAGACTAGATAGAAATGTTACGCAGATAAAATGCGTAAAGATCATGAGTTCTCGGTTGGAGATCGTGTTTTTATTAAAGTATCATCGATGAAGGGAGTGGTACAATTTGGAAAGTTGGTGAAACTTGGAGATCGTGTTTTTATTAAAGTATCATCGATGAAGGGAGTGGTACAATTTGGAAAGTTGGTGAAACTGGCACTGGGATATGTTGGACGGTTCCTATTTTAGAGATTGGAAAAATCGCGTACCAAGTGAAGTTACCTAGTAGTTTGGCAGATGTCCATAATGTGTTTCATATTTCTCATCTTAGGAAGTATGTGCATGATCCAAAGACTACTATTGCTCTGTCTACACTGGAGGATTTGGTAGTAGAACCGGATTTGACTTGTTATGATAATTACTTCGTGTTGTACCAAGAGATGAAAAGAGATTAAGGAACAAGATAGTCAAGTTAGTGAAAATCCAGTGGACTGACAATGAGAAAGACCATACTTGAAAAATAGAGGCAAGGATTAGGGATACATATCCTGAGCTGTTACGATGGTATATTGTATATTTTTTGTATATAGACATTATAGCTAGTAGGATATACAAGCATTGTTTGCATGTTTAATGTGATTGTTTTGGAGTCCTTATTGAATTTCGAGGATGAAATTCTTTAAGGAAGGAAGCCTATAACACCCAGCTTTTAGAAAAACATTATTCAGGATTTTTAATTAGATAGATTAAGTAGAATAATGTAAATTGTTAAGAAAAACGATATTTGAAAAATTATAAGGTCGATCCATTACTATTGAACTAAGTAAGATTGTTTTAAGCTTAAAAAAAGAAAGAGTGTAGGAGAGGGGTAAATTAGGAAATGGACCAACCCTTTACTTTAAACCCTCTCATCCTCATGTGATGATCCACCTTTCTGATCCCTATGAATGACACTTTATACATCCTTGTTAATTGTGTGTCATTGTCCAAGCATCCGAAGATAAGTTGCCTTGGAGTGAAATAAATAACAGAAAGAATAGAATAGAAATACCTCCCGATGGAATAGTTCCATATAATACAAATTGATATAGTACAAAAGGTTACTCCTTACATGTAGCTATCACAATTAACAAAAGTATACATCTAATAGATTGGCAGCTATACCTTCTGATTTTATATTTTTAAGATACAAAATACACCTGCATAATTATATAGTGGAAATAAATGACTAGATAACTAAGGAGCCTCTTACTCGACCATTGCCTTCAAAGAGCTCCATAGAAAAACCTATTATTCTCGAACTACTCAAATATAATTGAGTATCCAAGAATATAGGGCAAATAAACTATTCGGATCAAACAAAATGTCTGGTAAGAGTAAAACTATGAAACAAATAGGGGTATTTAATCAATAACACGTAGGATGATGCCGCTAACGTGGAACTGGTTTTCTACCGCATAAACAATAACCAAACATAACAAAATTGGAAATGAACAATACATAATACATCCAAATGTAGACGATGGGCATAATTAGCATAACAATCATTCTTGAAAGAATGGAAATAATCTGAATAAAAATCCAAACTAGACAGAATGGATGAAACAAGAAAATAGTCCAAAATCGATAGAATGGACTAAATAAGATAACAGACAAACTCAATAGAATGGACAAAAAATATAATGGAACATCACGATTAATGGTTGACTCTTCCCGTTGTAATTAAAGAAAACAGATTCTACGGTTCGAATCAAATAAGGAAAATCTCCAAAAATGACTAGGAGGGTGCCCCCCTTACCAAAAGTTTACCTATAGAAGTACACTTGAGAACTCCAATGGCTATCGAAAACCTCTATGCCGGACTCTGCCAACTGTTACCAATTATTCGAGTATTTCACATCTCAACGTGCAAAATAGAATCCAATCTAGAGTGGATGTGAGAATACCCTAGTGGGAGCAACCTCACATAGATTGGCCCTCACGCGCTCTTTGATTTTAGTCATTTCTGACAAAGGATATCAAAGCTTAATGGAGCAACACATCATCTTAGAATGACAATAATAAAGAACTTAAAGTAACCGATAGCTGAGAAACCAACTATCGAGGATATAAAATGATCATATATGGAAATTAAGTCTTGTATACTTATCACCACTCATCGTATTCCAACTTGTACTCTTTTTTTAACAAAAATATAGGACAAGTCAAGGTAGTGTTACCTCAAAGTCAGGTCTCATGGTTACTCTTAACTTTCAAAACAGCGACAAGTCTACTTCTTTGATATTTAGTGCTAAGTATACAAATAAATCATTCCCATACAAGTGAATCGCATTATGGAAATTAATTCATTTCCACAGACGAATCAAACATTTTTAAAAAAAAAACATGAATTCATGCTTGGGCTTTATTTTACAAGTATTAGCTTCAAAATACTTTGTTAAAAAGTTTACTAACTTTAAAACATCAATTTAAAAAGGATTTAATAACTTATATCATCCTTATTACATTGAATAATTAACTTTAAACTTCAACACACAATTTGATTTCCTAAACTTCAAATGTCTTTAAATAATAAATATGGTAAACCACTTTTAAACCTTATTAATTCAATTAATTAGTAAAATATAATTAACTAAATTAATACGTAGTTATCATTATGTAAAAGAAATAACAAAGTTATAACATCCTTGTCACTTTGATAAATTCACTTTGAAACTTCATAAATTAAATTGATTAATTAGCTCGAGTAACCTGTAATTAAAAATGGTAAATCACCTTAAATCGTCATTAATTCAATCAATTAGCAATATTTAAATATTTTAACTAAATTAATTAATAAACATATCATTATTTTAAATGATTAACAACTTTAAAACATCATTAAAGGAAAGATTTCTTATAAAACAAATAGACTTTCTTTAAAGGGTTTTTTAGGAACAGGGAAAAAGTTGGAAAAAAATTTAGTCTTAGGGACAACAAGTTTGTTTTTTAGTTTGAAGGACACTTTGTAGTGTAAATCACAGAATGATAGACGTAGCTATCGTTTTCTGTTTACACTATAAAGTATCCTTCAAACTAAAAAAACAAACTTACCGTCCCTGAGACTAAATTTTTTTATAACTTTTTCCTTGTGCCTATTTTCCCGTTCTTTAAAAATCATTAATTTAAAAACATCATTAATTATTAATTAAATTTAATCCATCATTATCAAAAGATTAATTAGCATTAAATATCATTAAATAAATGATGAATTAATTTAAAACATCATTTAAAGAAAGATTAATAAATGTTAAAACAAGTTATTAACTTTTAAAAGCCATTAATTAAAAAGATTAATTACTTTAAAAACATCATTAGTTAATTTATTAATTAACTTTAATCCATCATAATTAAATCATTAATTTTCTTTAAACATCATTAAATAAAGTGATTAATTAATTTTAAAGCACCATAAACTAAGTAATTAGTTATCCTTGATCCTTATTAATTAAATAATTAATTAAATTAAATAATCATTATTAAAATGGTTAATTACTTTTGAAAACATCTTTAATCAAAATATTGCTTAACTTGTAAAAACCATTCCAAGCACGAATATGAAACCAAACAGTTTCGACAAAAAGTGATTTTTCGAAAGTGTCGATATTGCTACTGTTGTTATATGGGCGGTTTGGCAAACAAGTTTATGGCATTATCATTGCAACCAAACGTTATATAGCAATGGTTTAAGCACAATACAGGGTAAACAATGATGATACAACATGTAATAAGTGTTTACTAACAATTATATTAACCTTAACTACCAACTTTTTATATACCTAACCTCATGTATATTAACTTTCAAATGTGACAACTTTTCAAAGCATGATATACACAAATAACCAAACCATCACTTCACGTATGCAACGAGCATTCTTAGGCTTTTAACATGAACATTAACATAGTATAAACTTGGGTTAAGAAGGTGTAGTTTTACTCACCGAAAGCTATCTAAACCCCCGCTAACTTAAGGTATGACCTAGCACTTCCATTCCTAAGAAAAAGATGGATTCTTGGACCCTTAGTGCACTAGGCAGAATCGGCTTTCAGAGAAGAAGGAAGTGATACTTGTTTTGGTAAGATGGAGTGACTTTGCATAATTCTCGAATTCTCAAAAATGAACCCAAAAATAGGACATTATTCAACTGGTTTTGGACTATCTACTCTCGAACTTTGAAAATGTGGTAAAGAAGAAAGTATTAGAAAAAACGTTTTCTATAATTTTGGAAAAAGAATCAGTTGATTAGTTTTGAGGAAGATATGGTCTAAAGAAGAAGGAACATTTTCGGACTTGAAATTATGGATCCAAAAACACTCTATGAGCAATTGATATTTTGGCATAGTTATGCTCGAAATTTGAAGAAGTGACCAAATAGAAGTTATAGCCACTAGAATTTTACATCGTTTGAAAAAAAATAACTTCTTTTGGATAAGGTATGAGAGAGATCTGATCGGTGGAAGAAGAGGAAAATTTAGAGAAAAGAAAGGCTATTTATAAGCAAGTGAAAATGTGAACTACCTAAACATCCATTGTCCTTTACCATCCACATTGTTTTTCCACCTCAACACCCTACACTACACATGCCATTTCAGCCTTCATCTTGTCCCTCCCTCATCACGTCAAAGAAAACATGTTTTGTACTCGAGTCACCAAAGTGCCAAATCATGTCACTTAAGTTCTTTTAGTATATACATATATATACTTAAGTATATATACCCATGTATATACCAGTCTATACTAACCAATTTACATTCTTAACCATTTAAATGTTGTTTCAAATATAAAAATGGCTAACAACATTTTAAACAACTGTTATACGATGAAACGTCGAAAATTCAAAAAAGGGTCTTCGGTCACATTTTTTATTTTTATTTGAACTAACTATTTCGGTAAATATGTTTTGAAAATGATTTTAACATCATTGATTATTTTAAAAGATATTTATTTGGTTATTAAAATCCATTATCTAGATATATAAAAATGATTTAAATATTCAAATACAAAGTTATTAATTTATGGGTTGTTACACCTCATACCACTGATATTTTCGTTTACAAAACAATCAAAAAGAAAACACACCAAGGTCGGCCATTAACAAGCTATAGGAGATTTTTTTTATAATTATTTATGAAATTGGTTAAGTGGGTATTAAGGGTAAAACCTAAGTTTTTAATCTTCCAATAGCTTTGATTTTCTGGAATGTCGAGTGAAACATTATTTTGGAGATGGATTTTTAATTTCATAGCTGTCCAAATTTAATTGAATATTTATGAATTTACAAATGAGGAAATTAGAGTATTTCAGGTTTTAATTATTTAGTTTAAAATAATTAAATATGATTTTTGACTTCGAAAATTTTACATGGTAAAGAGAAGAATATCCTCGAATTTCTTTGAATTTTTTGGATTTTTCCCAGTATATTTCTAATTATTGTGAATTTTAGGTGCTTGAAAAACATTTAAAAGGAAAAGTACTTAAGGATATTAATTAATTAGTTTGGTATATGTATTGGAATCTGAAAATGTATGCAGCGGTAATTTCTAAAAAGCATTATAAAAGACATTATTTTATCCAATAGAAATTTGACAAGAATTAAGGTTTGGTGAAAAGCAATTACTTTTATTTGTAATAAATCAGTTTTGATGATATTTACGATGGTGTCGTATCACTATTATTTTCATCATGCCTAAATTAACATCGCTCCTATGAATGGCGACGTTGACATAGAAGAAAGCATACCATGGCTACTTTGGTAGCTATGGAATGAATCCAACAGTGTCGACGCCGAAATCTTCGGCAAATTATGTTTGGCGTCAATGTCAATTCATGATTAATCTAAGACGACGTCGTCCCTCTTCGACTTTCATTTTAATTGAAGTCGCATACCATTATTTTCAGTGCCTTCGAAGTCCACTACGCAAAAGGTAGGGGAGTTACTTGTTATGCTTTCGACACTATATATATTTTAAGTGGCATGATAGAAGAAGTAAGTTATGCATAAGGTTTTAAATTAAAGCCACTAATCTTGATGCCACGATTCATCAAGTCGGCAACATTATACTATTTGGCAATGATGCCAGACTTCTTCCTTTTAACGCTGAAGAGGCCTTGTTTTCATGTAAATTAAGAATGCTTTAAATAGGCGAAGGGGCCTATGTTTGTGAGGCGATGACTCTATGTTTTTGGCAGTAAACCATTTGTTTTATAACATCCTAAAGTTTTCCTTTAAGATGTGGATAGCCTACATTATAAAGCGTTAATGACCCTATCTTTGATATAAATTTATACATATTGTCTTCGACCTTCGATAGAGGTCGACATTATTTTAAAACAACGCGTGTTATATATTTTATTTTGTTAAGGGTGACGAGCCTATTGTTTTATGGCTTCAACCTTAAAGATTAGTGAGAGCAATGATTTTTTAATTATAGACGTCGACACTACCATTAGGCAAAGTAGATTAGTTTCAGCAAACTAAATGTTTTATAAATGCAACTTTATCATTGGGGATATCAATATATTTTCTTAAATGAGTTCGATTCCAATCAATTGGAATACCAATGTATTTTTATTTGAGATGTTACATGTTTAAGCGGAGATAACCTAATTGGGAACACCAATAGACGTAGGTTAAACATGCCGATAACATGAATTAAATTATTAAATGATGGGTTCACGGTCATCCCAGGAAAACTATGGGATGTGTGATAGATAATCCACATCATGCTAGAGATAGTCTCTATGAGGTTAATGGAAGGTTCATAGTAATCCAAGGAAAACTATGGGATATGCGATTGATAGTCCACATCATTATAAATTAAATGGATTACGTGTGATGGATTGTCCACAAAATTTAAACAATGGACCATATGTGATGGGTAGTCAATATGCTAAGGGATGGGTAATCTAAGTAATAATTGTACATGAGTTGGATTGTCCACATAACTATAAACATACTTAAATATGAGATGGGTAGTCCGCAAAATTATAAGTGGGTGTCATATTAAAATAAGGTGGATAGTCAGTTTAAATTGCGATGGGTAGTCATGTGAAATTGAGATGGATAATCTAATAAATTAGAATGGGTAATCTAGTATATGTTGCATAACTGTAAATATTATTTTTGTTCTAACAATTGTGGTCGCAGCAGCATAGTATATGGTTAATTAGTTTTGGTTAAGATACTAGTGAGGGGAAACTCATTCCGCTCAGTGGCGTGGTCACACTAGACATCTATTTGGTTCTAGATAGTATGTTATTATTAACATCGAACTATTGTCTGATCCAAAGTTTTTATTTTTCACCTTAAAATCTTGAGTACTCATTTGAGTAGGTCAAGAGTAGGGGTTTTTAGGTTTCCAATTAGACAAATAAGCTTCCGGAGATGTGCTGGAGACAATCAAGCTGTTAGGAGCTTTATCTATTTCCACCGTGTAGTTTTGTTTTGTCTATTTGGATGTAATGTCATAGTTGTATAATTGCCTAGAATTAGTCTCTAATTAACCATGGAGGGTTCTTCATATATAGCTCTTGGAGTACTTTGTAATAGGTATATTTTCTCTGAACATGGAACCGCAAATGGGTTATGTAATGAGTATGAAATCATATCTTGAAATGGAATGAAAATTTATTTGTGAATCGTGTTGGAAGTATTTTTTTTCCATATTCATGTGCTTTTGATTATTGATATGATTAACATAGCGGCATTTTGTTATTGAAAATTAAAAAATATTGATGACTATAGCAACCTAGTGGTTAGTTTCGGACCCCAAAATGAGGGATGTTACTAGTGATTTATGGATTTTGGTCAATACGAGCAGCTATTGTTATTAATACGAATATCTAAACACATAAACAAGGCCAACCAACACAGTATTGTTTTAAAGTGGTATATCAAATAATTTTACCTAAGGGTATAGTTTATATATAAAATAATGATTTTCCAAAAATTAAAATAGATATTTATGAGGTACTTTGGTTTGTAGCAAATGATAATATTCTACTATTATCATTTGGGATTTAGTTAGCCATGCTCGTCAAGTTTTAAGCTTTGTCTAATGTATTTTTTTTATCAGTAATTTTCCATTTTAAAGCATGGGATGGGTAGATAGAAATTAGAAAAATATTGAAACGAACAGCTTGTGAATTAAGTTTCACAGTTTGACTACAAGAAGTTTGATGTTGATGTTGGAATAAAATTTGATTTTAATAAAAGATGTTTACAAAAAAGAAAAGCTAGAGTATTTTAGCATAATTGTTTATGAAATGATTTGTGTAACGACCCTAGATTTAATTTAATTTAAATTGATAATTAAATGAATTTTTGAATAAATTTGTAAGATAAATTGATTTAAATGGAAGCGAGTTTCCCCGATTCGACTAGAAAATATATAAAGTCATATGGATTTGACAATTTGCATATATGTGTATATATGAGAATATATATATATATGTATATGTTGGATTTGAAATAAAATCTTAAATAAATGGTTTTAAAAATAAATATAGAGATATATATGTATATACATTAGATATGAATTGTAAATGAATGGTTTAATAATAATTGATGATAATAAGTATTACAATTGATAGTTAATAATAATTTGAATTTATAAATTTAATATAAAACAATAAATATTAAAGTAAAATAAACAATTTAAGTTAAAATAAAAGAGGAATAAAAATAAGACAATGGAACAAAAGAAATGACAAAACAAAGTTTAAATATAAAGTGATAAAACAAAGCAAAAAGAAATATAAATTCAAAATATAAATACAAGTTAAGAAACAAATCTGCAAGCCACTAATATCTCCAGCCGAAATCAAATTAGCATAGTCAAAGTAAACAAAACATATAGTCGTGTACCTTGCAAAAGAAAGAATATAAAATATGAAACCAAACAGTAAATTAAAATGGAACTTCATTTCTATTCAAAAGAAAACAAAATAAATAAAGTATACATACATAAAGTAAGTAAACATACTAAATAAAAATCTAACATATAATAATAATAAAAGACACTTCATTAGATTTCAAAGTATATGACCAAACAAAATATATTAACATTTACACTTAGCAAATACATGCAAGTAGAAAACAAATAAATAAAAATAATAACAACAAGTAAACATACCTATGAAGCCACAAGACAGTGCAAACACATTGCATACAAACAAATTTAAAATGGGCAAATAAAATCAAGTATATAAAGAAAGAAACAAAATAAAGTATGTAGAGAAGTTAAATAAGCAAGGCAAGCAAAAGAAAATCTATCAACATAAAGTATAAAAACTGGGTAAATATGAAACAAGAAAAAAAAATCATTAAGCTGTAAACTTAAAAAGAAAAAGAATATGTACAAAAACAATTAAATATAGGAATCATCTCTGCCGAGACAAGTAGGTAAGGCTGAAGTAAACAAATACATTAACATGCATAACCAAGTACAATAGCATATCAAAGCAAGATCATCTCAGCCTATAACTATTGTACAAACAAACAATAATAAACCCTGTACACATCTCCTTTATATTAGCCTTCCCCTCTCATTTTAAGTCTGTTCCACAATCGAAAGCAAATCTGAAGTAATGCTATTTCAAACTAAAACAAAACTTCAACAACAATATACAAGCAATGATTCAAAGTTTCCAGGTTAAAAACAAAAAGCACTGTCTCTGTTCAACCATGACAGGTGAGTAACTTCTTGTTAAAAAGTTTAAGTTTTTTTTATATAAAACTGATTGCTTGATTTATGTTTGATATGAGTATATATATATGGAAGAGATACCTGTATGATTGAATGCATGCTGAAAACAAGGCCTGTAGAACACCTCTGTTTCAATTTCAAGCTCAGGATTTACTCAAAGAAAACCTTTTCTGCTTGATCCATTGGAAATTAGGACTTAGTATCTTAACAAGTTATGTTTGTTTGATTATAAAGTAAAATTTTAAACTTGAATTTTAAGTTAAATGAATTAGAGTCTGCTCTAAAACTTAAGAACAGTTAAGGGTTGAAAATAAGTGATGATTTCGAACATCTTAAAAATATAAATTCAGGTTTATAACTTGAATTCTCATCTGAAATTAGGATTTTTAAAACTAAATTCACATTTTTTTGTTAAGTATTGAATGAGAAATTTTGAGTTGAACAAAAATGGGTTATGTTCGTTTCTTGGGTGATCAAGTGGACCGGCATGCTCGGGGTTTCGCGAGGGGGTGAAGGAGCCTCCGGAGGTGTGGGGAAAAATAGCTGGAGTTGCTCCAGTTCGACGTGGAAGCGGCGGTAGGGTATTGAAAATTTTTAACCTAGTTTTAGCGTGGGGTTGGTTTTTCGATTCATTCGTCTTCGATCGAGCATTGAGCTGCTCGAGTTTTGGGGTAATGGGGGCTGTCGAGTTGATGAAGACATGGCTGGAGTTTCAGAAGTGCCGGTGGTCTGAAGTGCCTGGACGACATAGGTTTGGCGATCGAGTTATTCCAGATAGGGTTCGTCAAAATCCTCGTTTTTGATTTTGGGGTTCGATGTGGTCTCTGGGTGGTCGATTTGGTCGAGGTGGTCGGCGAAGACTTGCGAGTGACAACGGTGATGGTCGGAGAGGTGGCGAACGCTGGTGCATATGCACACGTATCAACGTGTATCAGTGAGGAGTTTGGGAAGAAGATAATGTACTCGGTTTGGGTTGTTTGGTTGGCTACAGGTTGATAACCTGTCTTGTTCGCGTGTGGGTTGTTTCTCAGTGGGTTTTCTCGGGTTGGGTTTAAGATGTTAAGCTAAATCAAATTTAGTTTTTAAATTATTTTACAACTAGTCTGAGTATTTGTAAATTTAACAGTTAAGTATTAGGCTTAATTAGTATTTTAATTGGTTTGACTTTAATTTACATTTAGCTTTAAGTTGGTAACAATTAATTTATAGTTATGGAGGAAGACTTTCAAAATGAAAGATAAATGATTTTTAAAGATAAATGATATTGCAAGGTAATTAAGAATGTCAACAAATTGATAATTGAAATTAGCTAAGTGGATTGAGATTTATAAATTAGTAATTTAAGATTAAGTAATAAATAAGTAAGTGTTTAATTAATTGGTAATTAAGAATTTTAAAGAAAATTAATTAAAGTCAATATATTATCTATAGCAGTGTATAATATACCTTGGAATTCTAGAAATTGAAATTCTAGATTTTGAAATAAAATTAAGTTTTATAAATTTAACATTAGATAAGTTAAATGATTAAATATTCTTTTAATATGTGAGTTTAAAAGGAATGACTTATTTATTTAATTTATAAATTAATAATTTAGGTTAATTCATAAGTAGAGATAAATCAAAGGATTATTAAAGATAAATTGATTTTAACTAATAATAATTTATCTAAGATTTATTTCTTAAGAATGGTAATTAAAAAGAATTATTAATAGTTAATAAGGGTCATTAACTAAGATTATTTCAATAATTAATTAATGTGATTAAATTTAACAATTAATTAGATCAATTTATTAATGATAACCATTTTTAAAATTGTGTAAGTGTAATTACTTTATGGTAAGTAATTAAAGAGTAAATTTCTTGAAATAATTAATTAAGAAGTTAATTAATTATATAAATGGGTTCAAAAGTTAATTTAATTAATATGATTGATTAAGAATAATTTAATTAATTAAAGTATTGATAAATTAATTTATATCAAATGATTTGGAATTAATAAATCAGAAACTGGATAATTAATTCATAAATAATTAATTAAATTGGAAATAACTTGAATAAATTAGGATTAAACGATTTATTAATCCTGTTTAGGAATGATTATCAAATGCCTGACCTTACTTATGAATAATTGTATTGTATGAGTTGCCTTGAATTGATTATCCTATCTGATCCGTGACACTTTGTTCTGTGATTGGGCCATGTATAATTTATTCATTTATTTACATCTGCATATTATCTGTGAATTGTGAATGGAAGATAAGCATAATATCGCTTATCAACTATATTTCTATGTTTTGATCTGTGATGATTGAAATGATGTTTCACTAGTGTGTTAAACCCCTGGACCACACTTATACACACACACCAATATGGATTTCACGAGGAAATCGATTAAGTCACAGATTTTTGAAATAGTTTTAAATTTGAATATTTGAATTCAAATGTTTTGGAAATGGATTGGGTTTAAAGTAAAAAGCTTTTGAAATGGAATTTCATAGATGAAATTTAATTTGAATTACTCGATAAAATATAAAGTTGAATAATTTGATTTGAACTTAAATTCAAAATGTGAAACTGAATTCTATGATTTGAAACTAGGGATAAAAAAATGTTATACCAGTTATATATGGGTTAAACTATTTTAAAAGTATTGATTTGGGATGTGAATAAAATTCAAGGGGGTTAACTCGTGTAAATATAATGGGATTTTTCTGAAACGAAAACTGTTAGTTTTCAAATAATAAAAGCTTTCACATGAGAAATGAACGTTCAATTTGTGTTAAAAAGAATTTTAAGTTTGAAAATGAAGAAAATTTCCAAATTATGAAAACGATTTAAAAGCTATAAGTTGAATCTTTGATTTAAAGATTCAACAAGTTAATCGAATTTTGAAAGCTATGAGTTAAATTTTTGATTTAAAGATTTAACGAGTTAATCCAATTGGAATGGAAATTGTTCTAAAATCTATGAATTGATCTTTGTGAAATAAATCTTTTTGTAATATAAAGATTTGAAATGGTAATTGGTTTAAACCATTTGAAAAGGAGAGTTTTTGGGTCTTAAGTTGTGACTTAATTGAAATCCCAATATCCATATGTTTTTGAAATATTGCGCTCACTATTCGGTTTAGCCGGGAGAGGACCTTTGTGTAATATATCCCATTTCGAATATGTGATACGTCGTTATGAATTGCATTTGAAGACCGGTGTTGAAGACCGGATATTTTTGAAAACGTAAGGACAACTCGTCGAATGTCTTTGCATCGAATGGCCCCGGTATAGAGACTCCATATGTGATGGGAAGTCCGAACGTGATTAGTGAATATCCGGATTGCAAGGACTTCTTCGTAAGTGCCTTCGGTGCTGTTCGAGCCCGGAATAGACTTGTATGGATTGTATGTCTGACATTACAAATTGAGATATAAAGCCAATTTCTTTCAAATATATTTCTGTTGGTGGCGGAGAATTTATTCTCTTAGCTTAACACTTCTCTGAGACGTACGAGCTCAGAGGTTATGTAGTTGAATATTATCAGCGATATATTCCCAATTTGGTAATGTGACATGCTGAGTGTTGCTGTGAAATGATCATTGTGTTGATTATTTGTGATAGGATCATTTATTTGATCGTCTATCCTGGTGATCATTTCTATGATCATTTGTTGACCCAAAGCACGGCTTTTGTATAAAGTGTGTTTTTGTGGACGAAACTTCGTCGAGCCTCACACCCCGGAATGGTCAAAACGGGAAAGATGCGGCAAGGTTATGAGGGGTAGCTCCCTTTAGGGTATGTGCATTTCCTTCTGGAAAAGGGTGGTATCATGGTATGGAGCCCAGATACTTACTCATGTTGAAAACACTTTGTTATGATTGTGTGATGATGGTGACGAGCGCTCGGTTAAAGGTCCCAAAGGTCCGGGGGATGGCATACTCGTGTCAGTTGTTACCCAGTTAGGGGTAAGCCGGCCTTGTGTTGGTAGAGATCCGGTTTGGTTCTCGGGGATGTCCATCCAGAGGCATTCTCATGTGGTAATGGGAAGTTCCTTGGCCTGACCATTCGTTGGAAATCCAAAGAAACAATACGAGATTTGTACGGTTTTAGTTGTAGAACCTGCCATCTAATATGGTAGCTATAGTAAGCATACTATAATGGTACCTATGCTGGCTAAGATTTGTATTCTACTTTCAAAATTATTTGTTCTACACTATGCACTAGTAATAATATCAAATGTTTCTTTTTAATGCGTATCGAGCATCTTTGACTAACATAAGAAGAAATCTCCCCCAAGTCTGCGTTTGCATTGTGTGTGTGGCGGGAGGTCTTATGGTAGTCTCATTTTTAAAAGCATTGCGAATTGAATTTAAAAATATTCTTCTATTTTGATTTTGAATAAAAGATAAACTGTTTTTTTTTTGTTACTCACACCAGTCCCACGACTGATCCGGAGTTTATTGTTTCTTTCCTAAACTCTGGGTGCTCATTATTTTCTACACGAGCAGTCTAGAGTTGGGTTTTTCAGATAGCTAGGTTTAGTAGATTATCTGGAGTTAGTTCAGTCTTTGGATCACCCCAATCTTGCTAAGCTTGGTGCATCGTTATTGGGGGTTCGAGCTATTGCTGGATTTATTCTTGGAGATGGAGTTGCAGTTCTCGGAGTTCTCTTTTGAAGACTATCTTAGAGTTATATTGTTCCGCTGCTAGATGTCATCTATTTTCTTTTCCGCTGCTATTTATTGTATCATATCTCTGATGTATATTGATATCTATTGGATCATCTGTTGTATCAGATATTGAATCAAAGCTGTATATCAATGTATTATTGTTTTATTCCGCTGTGTTATTTACTTAATGTTGTTATAAGCTCCGGCGGGCCGGATTCGACATTTGAACTTGCGGCATTTGAATATAGGTAACGTATTCGGTGTCGATTTTTCGAAGGTCAAGTCAGGATCGCTACAATTGGTATCAGAGCTAAGGGTTGAACTTTAGCTCAGGAGTGTAACACATTAAGTAGCTCATTAGAGATAGGGTGAAGTATACCCTAGAATGAGTAATCCCTAAGATATCTGTTCGGATGTCTCAGTAAATTCTCTTGCTATTTACCGATAGTAAGTATGAGTGCAAGAAGAGAACGAGATAGGGGACAGGGAAATACGACTATAATTGGTCAATGCTCTGTAACAACAGTGGAAACTAATTCCTCTATCAATTTTCTTTGATTCGTTTTTCAATTCTTTTGATTGCTTCGTGACAGCTCCAGAAGCAGTTTCGATATGATGGTGGCTCTACGATTCGTTATAGAAAATCCTTATCTTTATCGATTTCTTATCGGCTTTTTGATTTTAAACTTTAATGAATATGAAATTGAAAATTTAAATAAATTGGAAATTTTAAATTGAGTTTAATTGGTTAATATAACATGAAGCTAAATTTGAATTATATCAATAAAACGATTTCATTTAAAACCAAAATTTAAATCTAGAAATTCTATTGTAATTTCTCGTGAATACCAAAGTCCGAAGATGGACAAATTGGTACGTATTTTGAGATATTCCGACTTGAGTTTGGAATTCATATCTTAAGTTTGAGGAATTATAGGAGATCGAATCTGTCTATCTCTGTGTTGTTTTCGTGCCTGCGAATTTCGAGGATGAAATTCTTTTAAAGGGGGAAGTTTGTAACGACCCTAGATTTAATTTAATTTAAATTGATAATTAAATGAATTTTTGAATAAATTTGTAAGATAAATTGATTTAAATGGAAGCGAGTTTCCCCGATTCGACTAGAAAATATATAAAGTCATATGGATTTGACAATTTGCATATATGTGTATATATGAGAATATATATATATATATGTATATGTTGGATTTGAAATAAAATCTTAAATAAATGGTTTTAAAAATAAATATAGAGATAATATGTATATACATTAGATATGAATTGTAAATGAATGGTTTAATAATAATTGATGATAATAAGTATTACAATTGATAGTTAATAATAATTTGAATTTATAAATTTAATATAAAACAATAAATATTAAAGTAAAATAAACAATTTAAGTTAAAATAAAAGAGGAATAAAAATAAGACAATGGAACAAAAGAAATGACAAAACAAAGTTTAAATATAAAGTGATAAAACAAAGAAAAAAGAAATATAAATTCAAAATATAAATACAAGTTAATAAACAAATCTGCAAGCCACTAATATCTCCAGCCGAAATCAAATTAGCATAGTCAAAGTAAACAAAACATATAGTCGTGTACCTTGCAAAAGAAAGAATATAAAATATGAAACCAAACAGTAAATTAAAATGGAACTTCATTTCTATTCAAAAGAAAACAAAATAAATAAAGTATACATACATAAAGTAAGTAAACATACTAAATAAAAATCTAACATATAATAATAATAAAAGACACTTCATTAGATTTCAAAGTATATGACCAAACAAAATATATTAACATTTACACTTAGCAAATACATACAAGTAGAAAACAAATAAATAAAAATAATAACAACAAGTAAACATACCTATGAAGCCACAAGACAGTGCAAACACATTGCATACAAACAAATTTAAAATGGGCAAATAAAATCAAGTATATAAAGAAAGAAACAAAATAAAGTATGTAGAGAAGTTAAATAAGCAAGGCAAGCAAAAGAAAATCTATCAACATAAAGTATAAAAACTGGGTAAATATGAAACAAGAAAAAAAAAATCATTAAGCTGTAAACTTAAAAAGAAAAAGAATATGTACAAAAACAATTAAATATAGGAATCATCTCTGCCGAGACAAGTAGGTAAGGCTGAAGTAAACAAATACATTAACATGCATAACCAAGTACAATAGCATATCAAAGCAAGATCATCTCAGCCTATAACTATTGTACAAACAAACAATAATAAACCCTGTACACATCTCCTTTATATTAGCCTTCCCCTCTCATTTTAAGTCTGTTCCACAATCGAAAGCAAATCTGAAGTAATGCTATTTCAAACTAAAACAAAACTTCAACAACAATATACAAGCAATGATTCAAAGTTTCCAGGTTAAAAACAAAAAGCACTGTCTCTGTTCAACCATGACAGGTGAGTAACTTCTTGTTAAAAAGTTTAAGTTTTTTTTATATAAAACTGATTGCTTGATTTATGTTTGATATGAGTATATATATATGGAAGAGATACCTGTATGATTGAATGCATGCTGAAAACAAGGCCTGTAGAACACCTCTGTTTCAATTTCAAGCTCAGGATTTACTCAAAGAAAACCTTTTCTGCTTGATCCATTGGAAATTAGGACTTAGTATCTTAACAAGTTATGTTTGTTTGATTATAAAGTAAAATTTTAAACTTGAATTTTAAGTTAAATGAATTAGAGTCTGCTCTAAAACTTAAGAACAGTTAAGGGTTGAAAATAAGTGATGATTTCGAACATCTTAAAAATATAAATTCAGGTTTATAACTTGAATTCTCATCTGAAATTAGGATTTTTAAAACTAAATTCACATTTTTTTGTTAAGTATTGAATGAGAAATTTTGAGTTGAACAAAAATGGGTTATGTTCGTTTCTTGGGTGATCAAGTGGACCGGCATGCTCGGGGTTTCGCGAGGGGGAGAAGGAGCCTCCGAGGTGTGGGGAAAAATAGCTGGAGTTGCTCCAGTTCGACGTGGAAGCGGCGGTAGGGTATTGAAAATTTTTAACATAGTTTTAGCGTGGGGTTGGTTTTTCGATTCATTCGTCTTCGATCGAGCATCGAGCTGCTCGAGTTTTGGGGTAATGGTGGCTGTCGAGTTGATGAAGACATGGCTGGAGTTTCAGAAGTGCCGGTGGTCTGAAGTGCCTGGACGACATAGGTTTGGCGATCGAGTTATTCCAAATAGGGTTCGTCAAAATCCTCGTTTTTGATTTTGGGGTTCGATGTGGTCTCTGGGTGGTCGATTTGGTCGAGTTGGTCGGCGAAGACTTGCGAGTGACAACGGTGATGGTCGGAGAGGTGGCGAACGCTGGTGCATATGCACACGTATCAACGTGTATCAGTGAGGAGTTTGGGAAGAAGATAATGTACTCGGTTTGGGCTTGTTTGGTTGGCTACAGGTAGATAACCTGTCTTGTTCGCGTGTGGGTTGTTTCTCAGTGGGTTTTCTCGGGTTGGGTTTAAGCTGTTAAGCTAAATCAAATTTAGTTTTTAAATTATTTTACAACTAGTCTGAGTATTTGTAAATTTAACAGTTAAGTATTAGGCTTAATTAGTATTTTAATTGGTTTGACTTTAATTTACATTTAGCTTTAAGTTGGTAACTAATTAATTTATAGTTATGGAGGAAGACTTTCAAAATGAAAGATAAATGATTTTTAAAGATAAATGATATTGCAAGGTAATTAAGAATGTCAACAAATTGATAATTGAAATTAGCTAAGTGGATTGAGATTTATAAATTAGTAATTTAAGATTAAGTAATAAATAAGTAAGTGTTTAATTAATTGGTAATTAAGAATTTTAAAGAAAATTAATTAAAGTTAATATATTATCTATAGCAGTGTATAATATACCTTGGAATTCTAGAAATTGAAATTCTAGATTTTGAAATAAAATTAAGTTTTATAAATTTAACGTTAGATAAGTTAAATGATTAAATATTCTTTTAATATGTGAGTTTAAAAGGAATGACTTATTTATTTAATTTATAAATTAATAATTTAGGTTAATTCATAAGTAGAGATAAATCAAAGGATTATTAAAGATAAATTGATTTTAACTAATAATAATTTATCTAAGATTTATTTCTTAAGAATGGTAATTAAAAAGAATTATTAATAGTTAATAAGGGTCATTAACTAAGATTATTTCAATAATTAATTAATGTGATTAAATTTAACAATTAATTAGATCAATTTATTAATGATAACCATTTTTAAAATTGTGTAAGTGTAATTACTTTATGGTAAGTAATTAAAGAGTAAATTTCTTGAAATAATTAATTAAGAAGTTAATTAATTATATAAATGGGTTCAAAAGTTAATTTAATTAATATGATTGATTAAGAATAATTTAATTAATTAAAGTATTGATAAATTAATTTATATCAAATGATTTGGAATTAATAAATCAGAAACTGGATAATTAATTCATAAATAATTAATTAAATTGGAAATAACTTGAATAAATTAGGATTAAACGATTTATTAATCCTGTTTAGGAATGATTATCAAATGCCTGACCTTACTTATGAATAATTGTATTGTATGAGTTGCCTTGAATTGATTATCCTATCTGATCCGTGACACTTTGTTCTGTGATTGGGCCATGTATAATTTATTCATTTATTTACATCTGCATATTATCTGTGAATTGTGAATGGAAGATAAGCATAATATCGCTTATCAACTATATTTCTATGTTTTGATCTGTGATGATTGAAATGATGTTTCACTAGTGTGTTAAACCCCTGGACCACACTTATACACACACACCAATATGGATTTCACGAGGAAATCGATTAAGTCACAGATTTTTGAAATAGTTTTAAATTTGAATATTTGAATTCAAATGTTTTGGAAATGGATTGGGTTTAAAGTAAAAAGCTTTTGAAATGGAATTTCATAGATGAAATTTAATTTGAATTACTCGATAAAATATAAAGTTGAATAATTTGATTTGAACTTAAATTCAAAATGTGAAACTGAATTCTATGATTTGAAACTAGGGATAAAAAAATGTTATACCAGTTATATATGGGTTAAACTATTTTAAAAGTATTGATTTGGGATGTGAATAAAATTCAAGGGGGTTAACTCGTGTAAATATAATGGGATTTTTCTGAAACGAAAACTGTTAGTTTTCAAATAATAAAAGCTTTCACATGAGAAATGAACGTTCAATTTGTGTTAAAAAGAATTTTAAGTTTGAAAATGAAGAAAATTTCCAAGTTATGAAAACGATTTAAAAGCTATAAGTTGAATCTTTGATTTAAAGATTTAACAAGTTAATCGAATTTTGAAAGCTATGAGTTAAATCTTTGATTTAAAGATTTAACGAGTTAATCCAATTGGAATGGAAATTGTTCTAAAATCTATAAATTGATCTTTGTGAAATAAATCTTTTTGTAATATAAAGATTTGAAATGGTAATTGGTTTAAACCATTTGAAAAGGAGAGTTTTTGGGTCTTAAGTTGTGACTTAATTGAAATCCCAATATCCATAAGTTTTTGAAATATTGCGCTCACTATTCGGTTTAGCCGGGAGAGGACCTTTGTGTCATATATCCCATTTCGAATATGTGATACGTCGTTATGAATTGCATTTGAAGACCGGTGTTGAAGACCGGATATTTTTGAAAACGTAAGGACAACTCGTCGAATGTCTTTGCATCGAATGGCCCCGGTATAGAGACTCCATATGTGATGGGAAGTCCGAACGTGATTAGTGAATATCCGGATTGCAAGGACTTCTTCGTAAGTGCCTTCGGTTCTGTTCGAGCCCGGAACAGACTTGTATGGATTGTATGTCTGACATTACAAATTGAGATATAAAGCCGATTTCTTTCAAATATATTTCTGTTGGTGGCGGAGAATTTATTCTCTTAGCTTAACACCCTTCTCTGAGACGTACGAGCTCAGAGGTTATGTAGTTGAATGTTATCAGCGATATATTCCCAATTTGGTAATGTGACATGCTGAGTGTTGCTGTGAAATGATCATTGTGTTGATTATTTGTGATAGGATCATTTATTTGATCGTCTATCCTGGTGATCATTTCTATGATCATTTGTTGACCCAAAGCACGGCTTTTGTATAAAGTGTGTTTTTGTGGACGAAACTTCGTCGAGCCTCACACCCCGGAATGGTCAAAACAGGAAAGACGCGGCAAGGTTATGAGGGGTAGCTCCCTTTAGGGTATGTGCATTTCCTTCTGGAAAAGGGTGGTATCATGGTATGGAGCCCAGATACTTACTCATGTTGAAAACACTTTGTTATGATTGTGTGATGATGGTGACGAGCGCTCGGTTAAAGGTCCCAAAGGACCGGGGGATGGCATACTCGTGTCAGTTGTTACCCAGTTAGGGGTAACCCGGCCTTGTGTTGGTAGAGATCCGGTTTGGTTCTCGGGGATGTCCATCCAGAGGCATTCTCATGTGGTAATGGGAAGTTCCTTGGCCTGACCATTCGTTGGAAATCCAAAGAAACAATACGAGATTTGTACGGTTTTAGTTGTAGAACCTGCCATCTAATATGGTAGCTATAGTAAGCATACTATAATGGTACCTATGCTGGCTAAGATTTGTATTCTACTTTCAAAATGATTTGTTCTACACTATGCACTAGTAATAATATCAAATGTTTCTTTTTAATGCGTATCGAGCATCTTTGACTAACATAAGAAGAAATCTCCCCCAAGTCTGCGTTTGCATTGTGTGTGTGGCGGGAGGTCTTATGGTGGTCTCATTTTTAAAAGCATTGCGAATTGAATTTAAAAATATTCTTCTATTTTGATTTTGAATAAAAGATAAACTGTTTTTTTTTGTTACTCACACCAGTCCCACGACTGATCCGGAGTTTATTGTTTCTTTCCTAAACTCTGGGTGCTCATTATTTTCTACACGAGCAGTCTAGAGTTGGGTTTTTCAGATAGCTAGGTTTAGTAGATTATCTGGAGTTAGTTCAGTCTTTGGATCACCCCAGTCTTGCTAAGCTTGGTGCATCGTTATTGGGGATTCGAGCTATTGCTGGATTTATTCTTGGAGATGGAGTTGCAGTTCTCGGAGTTCTCTTTTGAAGACTATCTTAGAGTTATATTGTTCCGCTGCTAGATGTCATCTATTTTCTTTTCCGCTGCTATTTATTGTATCATATCTCTGATGTATATTGATATCTATTGGATCATCTGTTGTATCAGATATTGAATCAAAGCTGTATATCAATGTATTATTGTTTTATTCCGCTGTGTTATTTACTTAATGTTGTTATAAGCTCCGGCGGGCCGGATTCGACATTTGAACTTGCGGCATTCGAATATAGGTAACGTATTCGGTGTCGATTTTTCGAAGGTCAAGTCAGGATCGCTACAATTTGTATCAAGAAATGTGTTATATAAATAAAATGTTTTTAGGATTCAAATCCTGAAGTCTTGAAGAAGATTTCGAATGTTTAATGGAAAAGGTTAGTAATATTTTACTTAAAAATATGTTTTATGTATAAATATTTCAAAAGGGAAATTTTAAAGTAAGGAGCATTTCTTTGGATTGGTTCAGGGAAATGACTCTCAATCTACTTTGTGATAATTAGAATAATCTTTTAAGTGACAATCGGACATTTTCTTAGGAAAATATGCCAGTGCGCTTAGTAAATTATTCTCTTTACCATTGTACAATCGAAACTAGTTTATATTCGAACGAACCCAAAGCAAGTCGGTAATATATATTTTGTTAAAACTATTTGTTGGAATTATGTAAATTATTGTTTCAAATGGGATTTTGAAATAGAAGAAGTATTTTTATGTTAATTGGCTCGAGTGGCCCGAAAATAACAAAAAATGGAAAAGAGATGTGTTCGGATGGTAAACACTTCTCTTAAGTATTATCCTACTTGGTTAGGGAATATAAGAGACTATTTGGAAGTATCCAGTTCCATAGACTCATTTTCGGGTTACTCGAGCTATATGTGTGAATTTTCTTTTGTTAAATATATAGATTCATTTCAAAAAGAGATTTTGGAATGAAACTGGGTATTTGGATTTTGAGTTTTCTCAATAAATTCAAAATGGAAAGAGTTTGAACCAAATATGGTATATTACTCTAGAATGTAGTGGGGTACTATGTATGATGAACTTAAGCTTAGTTTGATGAAATCTTTACATGAATAATTTTTATCAGAAAAAGATTTGGTATTAATTAGTACTAATAAAATAAGTGCGTAAGTTTAATGTAGATCATTTTCCCTTTATATATAGTTTTTAAATCGAAGACTTGAGTACGTGACTTTGACGCATTTCACACCATTCTAAGTGAGATCTATCACTCAATTTTTGATACACTTGGCAAGTGTTTTTGATATGGAACCAAAGTTTTCTATAATAGTATATGGCTATGTGAGGAGAACAGAGATTTCGAGTCAACGACCTGATCGGAGTCCGTACTAGGAAATCATATGAGCGATACCAGTTCAGAAGAGTGGTTATGTGTTAGCGTAGAGATAGAATTAGATTTTGCATATGTATGATCTAAGAACATCATGTGGACTTACGAATAATTATGGGTACTTGTATGGTGCAATTTCGAAGTCGAAATTCTATTAAATGGGAAAGAATGTAACGAACTTGAATTTTATCACTTTAAAAACAGATAATTAAGATATTTAAATAATTAATAAATGGATTTTATTACTCAAAAATACCCCTTTACAATAATAACTAGTGATGGTGAAATGATTTTTATAATATGTTTACAAAAATAAGTTTTTCAAAGAAAAATAAAAAATGTGATAGGAAATTGTTTTTTGAATTTTCGACTTTTCGGTGTTTAAAAGTTGTCAAAAACATTATGCACATTGGAGTTAACACAAACACACACACACACACAAACATATATATATATATATATATATATTAAATACGTAAGTGTGGTTAGTAAAATAAAATGGAGAATAATGGATTACTTAAGTAAAAAGTAAGAGACATAAACTTTTTGAAATTAAAATTAAAATAAAATCTAAGTATGAAATGTCACTTTCATTTAACATCATAAGTATAATAGGAAGTGTTTTGCATGGTGGTCATAAAGGGTTGCCACGGGTGTTGGTTGAGGAAGGGAGGATGAAGGAAGAGTGGGACGATGTGGCATTAAATTAGTAGAGGGTAGTGGTACTTAGGTTCATTTAGGTAATTTCCTAAACTCTTTTCCCATAAAGGAAAATTCAAGTTTCTTTCTCCATCCTCATTTTCATTTTCTACTTTTTAAAAATTTACATGTTCTTCTTCAAGTTTCAACACCTTTTAATGGCGTTCAAACATTTTCAATATTTTAAAATCACTTCTTTTCTTCCTTTTAATTCCAAAGAACATTTAAAAATTATTCCTTTCTTCTTCTTACACCTTCCTCCTCCTGAAAAGAGCTCACATCCAGCTTCTACACCCTTGGGAGAGCACATAGAATCCTAGGTCGAGCCCAAATTTAAAGATCCAAGGCCAAAAATCACTTTTTCTAAAAGAAATCTGAAGATCTATGGCCTTTTCAAAGTTCTAGTCCTAGTCTGGTTCGTTTGCATAGCTTTTAGTAAGCTAAATTCACCTCTAATTTAAAGAATTTAACTTTTTATGTTGCCAGTTGTAACGACCCGTAAATTTTCAATAATTGAAATTGTTAATTTAATGAGATTTTGAAAATTTAAAATTGAAGAAAATAAAAAATTTGTGAATGATTAATAAAAGGTGTGATGCAATAATGAAAATAGTTAAGAGGAAATGTAACAGGGTTATTTAAAGTTAATAATTTATGAATTTGAATGAATTTCCAATTTAAAGAAAAGTAATTAACTGTTACTTTATGATGATTTATGAAATAACGGAAAGAGTGAATAATAAGTGAACGTAATTAGTAGTATGAAAATAAATGGTAACATTGATGTGTAAGTAATAAAGGCTTATTTATGTGATTAAAGGGTAACGGTAATGTTTATTGCATGTTACCTATTATTAATTGAAATTTGAAATAAATTTTTAATAAATGTAAATTACATAGGAACATAGATTTATTTATAAGGTAGTAATTGATGTATGAAATATTGAAGTATGTAATGCAATGAATGTCATAAATAGAATAGAATAAATTAGTATATATTGGAATAATAATCTAGGTTGATAAGTAACGAATTTATAAAGGCAATGGAAAACAAATAGGTGACAATAGGTTTATTTATTTAATGTGTAAATAAACTTTGGTAATCAATTAAAATAAATCCAAATTTAACGTTTTGCTAGTATAAATTTAAGTAATGTTAATTTTATTCATAATATGAATTGGTTGATTTAAAAGATGTAAACTTTGATTTGTGAATAATAAAAGCTATTAATGCGACTAAAGTGCTAACGGTAACGATTTTTGGACGCTACCTATTTTGTAACTGGTTGATTTTAAATTGGAAATCGGTTACAAAAATTTATAATCTAATATTACGTTAATGTAACTAAGGTAATTATTAATAAATTGAATGCAAGTCAAATCAATGGAAATAATGCATATGTATACTTAGTTACAAATTGAATATATGAAAGCAAAATGTAAGCAGTAAATTTAAATAAGGAATTTAAAGTATAATAAATGGTCATTGAATAAAATCAATGTACGTTAAGTAATTATAATGTTTATGGTTGATAATAAACGTTACTTTAGTGATTATTAATATAATAACGGAAGTGTGAATTGACCAAAATATAGTAAATGGAGATATAATAATCGATAAATAAAGGATGGAATGGGAGCACTAATGTAATGAATGTAAAACAATTATTATAAGTGAACCATTGATTTAGTCTGTTGAATTAAAACAGGTAATCAATTGCAATAAAATTCAAATTGAATGTTACGTTAACGTAAATTAAATGTTATGCAATTGAGATAAAGAAATTGGAAAAAAAAGGTTAATGTGTATGGATATATACCCAAATAAATGGTACCTAAGATGATAATATGATAAATAGTGAATTTAAAGAATGGGAATCAGGATTTATTTATTTATTTGAAATTTAAGTTAAATAATTGAGTTATTGAAATAAGTAGAATTACACATTTAATTTTTCGTTAATTGAAATGAAGATGGAATAAGAAAATATTAATGCAGCTTTGAATCCAATGAAATCCATCTATTTGACAATAATGAATAGGTATAACTTTGATTGATGTAATTAAATGGAATTTTTGAAAATTTATTTATAAATTCTGAATTCAATAAATTGAGGTTAATACTGGAATTGATGAATTAATTAACTGTAAATGGACACCTAAATTGTTTAAATTAGTATAAAGGACTAAGAAATTTAAAAATGATTAAATTGGTCAATTATAGAATTTAAAATGAAAATTTGATTTAATTAATTAATTATTAATTTATTTAATTATGGAAAAATAGCCATTTTAGCCACTGACTCGGATTTCAACGAATCCAGTTTCATTGGATCCGTAACGGTGAATTATTGTAGAATTTCAAGTTTCGTAGCGATCGAACTTGTCGTTTGATCGTACAGACTCAAAACGCCTTGAAATAGATGAAATTGAAATCAATTGAAATCAATTTGAAAAATATTGATTTTAGCATAACTTCTTCATACGATGCAATTTGAACCTGAAACCTTTTCCATTGCATTTAAATTAAAACATCTATTTTGATATATGGGTTGACCTATTTCATTCTGGAGTCGAAACAGGCTTTTTGGGCCACTTTGTCGTTAGCGCGTATATCTATCAACCCGATCCATCTATTTTATTTCAATTTTACCTATAAATAGCCTCCCTATTTCTCATTTGTTTGCACGTATATTTCAACTATCTCTCCTCCTCAATGGAAGGCAAACAAATCTTAGATCCAAGTACAATTCCAAACCAAATCAAATGCAAAAATTTCAAACTCCGCAATATATAGCAAATTATATATCAATTCGAAGCTCTTGAAGAGCGCAATCCAGATCCACTGTCTATTTTTCGATTGGAATTTCTGTGCATTCGGAATCAGTGGAAACAATTACGGTCGTTCATCGCGCGTCGATGAACGTTCTTGGATCATCAATTCCCTTCTGGGTATTATAGAGGTGACCGAGGGGAGTCGATCGGTATGGTTTTTTTCGGGAATCAACGGTTAGATCATCGGCATAAATTCGATAATGGTGGAAACCCTAGGCGACGACGCAACTATTCTTTGCCACCTGGGCCTTGCGCGCGGCCAGGAGGAGGTCAGCATGGGGAGAGGGGGCGAACGGCAGGCTCTGATTGATCGATGGCCTTAGCGGCGAGGCGGCGCGACGAACGTGTTTGTGACGGCTAGGTTTTGGTGCGTGCGTGCATGCGTTCTTTGATTTCTGGGTGCGTGCTTTTCTAGAAGACGCGTGAATAGTGGTGACGTGAAGCGGGTTAGTTATTTTTTTCTGTTTATTTTGTTTTATTTTTAATTCCAAATTCAACCGTTCAAAACTCCATAATTTTCTCATGTGATATCGGTTTTACGCGCGGTTTCTTTTGTTAGGATCGTATTGAAATTCCGTAATTTATGACGGAGGTTGGGACAAATTCGTAGACTGTCAAATTTTTGGGTTTAGATTGAATTTAAATTCAATTTAAATTCAAAATGTGAGTGTTTTAACCCACTCACAACTTCTAAAATTTCTTATGTTTGTTAAATTGATTTATGATTTGTTTAGAAATTTATTTATAACTGTTTGGCATATGTTCAATCATCATCCCAGTTAAATTTAAATTAATTTAATTAAATTGTTACTTATTTATTTATTGCATATAAACTACTAGTTAAATTTGTTATTTATTTATTCATTGCATTTAAACTTCCAGTTAAATAGTTATTTAATTTATTATTGAATATAAACTGCTATTTAATACCTGTTGTTTATTATCCGTTCTATAATGATGCTATTGTTTGAATTTGATGATGAATGCGATAAATGGTTGATGGTTGATATTGGAGGAATGGATGTTGTATTTTATATTGTTATAAACTGCAAGTTATTATGCATTTTCATCTCATTCGGGATTGCGGTTTGAAATGATATATAACCGTATTTTTTATTTTTAAATTACGGATTGAAATGATAAATATCCATATCACTTGACCATAGGATAGAAAATTTTATACAGACACCGTGGTCTATATATAAAAATATTTTTAAATGATTTCTATGGTTTTGGAAAAGAATATGCGGTTTACTAAATATTAATTTTGATGTTATATAAATATTATTATATATATATATAGTTAAATTCTTGAATTTAAGCTATGTATAAAATTGTTTAATAAAAATGAGTTTAATAATGGAGTTTGATGGTTTATATTATATAGGTAAGTACCTATTGAAAGTATTATATATATAGAGTTTAAATGACTTAAATGAAATTTAAGTTGGAAGATAAATATGAAATTGGTTTAAATTGAATTATTTAGGAATTGTACTAGAATAAATTTGATTTGGAATTTAAATATAAGTTGAGATTTTAAAGGGTATGATTCTTATAGCTTGATTTGGTTTAAAGTGTTTTAAATGAATATAAAGTTGAGATAAATGAATATATCAAGTTAAATAAAATTTAAGGAATATCGAGTTGTTTGAAGTTAAAGGTTTTACTTAAATTTTATTGGATTTATTAAGTAAACATTTCAAATCTAAATAATAGTAACTGAATTTGATATATATGGAATTATCAAAGAAATTGTTTTGAAATGTAGGAATATTTAAAGCTTTGAAATATATGAATTGAAATGGTTTATTGAGAGGTTCGAATCGGTATTTGGGATTTATTTGAAAGATTAAAGAAGCTATTTTATTATATAAAGTAATTTAATATGTAAACCATTGAAGTATATTAAGTTATGTTTCAAAGCTATAGATTTCAAGGTATATAGATTTGAAAGTGCTATGATTTCTTGAAAAATGATATATTTGAAACAAAAATGATATCATTTTGATTTGGATTTTAAAACGAAAATGATATCGTATTTTAATGGTTTTGAAATGAAATATTTATTCTGGTTTTGTAGTATAATTATTTTAAATTGACCGAGGTGTTATAATAACGTTTGGTTGTTGAAGAGACGGGGATCGGAAGTTGTCATACTCTCTGCCAACCTCGAAAACCACTTTAACAACCGTGTACGCGGTGGAGATTCCAAAATGAAGTAGGATGGTGGCGGCGTTTCTTTGAGGTAAATACGTGGACCCGACTCCCGTGAGTTGGCATAAGGTGGCTAAAACAGGAGAGATTCTCGGGCCAATGAGGTAGCACCTTTGATAGGACACACCCCTTCGATATTATACTTTGACTTTTGGATTGATTCAGTGGTCACTTTTGATTTTTTTTATTTGGGGGTGTGGCTCAAGGTGGGCGATAGCTGCGCCCTATGCGTTACCACCTGGCCGGAAGCGTAATTGGTATATCTACCCTGGCATTGCCTAGTTGTGCAGTGTCACCTACCCTATTGCGCCTTGTACGAGTTTGGTTTTCTCCCGCAGCCCGTGTGGTATCCTCTAGTGGATTCCCGATCAGGAGGGACTATGACATTGGATAGACTACTTGGACTATTACGTGTGAAGGGGAATATTGGGTCACTCCTTAACACTGTTTAAAAGTAAGTTTATTTCACTAACAGACACTATTATAATAGTGAAATATTAGTACATGGTAAATAGTTTAACGGATCCTTAGGAGATGTGAACCACGAGCATCTCTTAAGTTACTGCACTCACATTAGACAGTGGATAGGAGATGTCAAACCCTGTAAACATCTCTGACGTCGTTACACTCATATTTATTTCAGTTAATTTAACTTACATAAGATCTTTTAGTTCTGACTTGAGTGTTTTGTCTTTTCAATTCGCTCGGGTCAGTCCGAGCGTTTCAGGATTTGAAGGTTTTATTCCGGAGGATGAAGATGAAGAATTGTATTACTATTATCTACTATATTATTCCACTACACCATTTTATTCCACTGCATTGTTATTATCCTTTGTTATGTGAACTCTGATATTATTGTATGAAGAAAACTCAAATGTTTTGCAAAACAGTTTTATGAACTGTATATTGATTATTATATTTTATCGTTCTACCGCGAGAGTCTGTTTTGTTTTTTCTTCTCTGCTTCTCTTATTTACCCTATAACAATCTGCCCTTTTGTATGTTTTAAGTCTGAAGTGTGTGGTTTATCATCGATTTAAAGCGTGCGAAAAGGCGGGGCGTTACATCAGTTGTTATAGTGCTCTTGGTTGTATATATACATATATGTTTTTATTGTTGTTAGTATGTGGAATTATATGTTTTACTTGGTTGTAAGCTTGAAATTGAAGTTTGGTTGTGAATTGATGCTAAAGTTATGATCTTTATTAATGTATGATGTTATGGCATGAATATATAAGCTGTGTGTTTTCCTATTGTTGTATTTGCTATGGAAGTTAGCATTTTGATTTATAAAGTGACTTGAGATCCTTTGGAAAACAAATCATGTTTACTAGTTTTAATTTACCAAAAGGATTTTAAAAGTTTCAAACTTATTTTTTAGTTCTTCAGTCCCTCTGACTATGTTTTACAAAGTTAGTTAAATTGGAAGAGTTAAAGTCTGAAAAGTTAACCTAGAATTCAACTTTAAATTATGGTATTCACAATGATTGTCGCTATGGATGCAAATTGGAAAAACAAACGCTTTTCTAAATTAGAAGTGTTTTATCTTAAACGTTTTTGGAAACCATTTTCAAATCATTAATTAAGTACAAAGGATCGTTATTATTCAGTTAAGTGTAAGTAAAATAATTAATCAACTAATTAAGATAATTAGTATTTGATTAGTAATTAAGTACAAATATAATTATATTTAAGTATAATTAAGTTAGTTAATTCTAATTAATTACTTAAGAAAGTTTTAATTAATTATTAATTAGGTATTAATATTTACTTAATTGAATTTAATTATTTAAGTAATTATAATCTTATTATGATTTATTGATAAATTAATTGTTAATCAGGCAAGGTTGAATTAATTAATTAATCTAGATTTAATTAAGATATAATTAAAGTTTAATTAAGCTTAATTATTTAACTTAGAGTTAATTATGATTTAATTAGAAATTAAATTAAGATTTAATTATTATTAAATAAAGTTTATTTTAAACTCTATCAATTCTATTTTAAGGCAGCTTCTTGGATAAGTAAATTGATTTTAAATAAGGGATCTTTTGTCTAAGCCATTAAGTAGCTAAATAATATGGACAAGTTATACTAAATTTTGACTAATGTTTAGGAGAATAAAACACCATTTTACTATAATTTAATTGGATAGAATATTGATGACGTCCGTTTAGCAGAATAAATCTCCATTCTACTATCATTTGATTTAGACATTGAATTATATGCCGGTTAATTTTTATATATTAGCTTATGTAGACATTAGTTATGTGACCTGAAAGGTCAAATTTAATTCAATGGTAAATTGACTTGGTACCATTGTGGTCGCTAAGCCTCTTTCCAAATTTGTAAGTTTTGATTTTAAATTAACTTCACTTTTATTAATAATTTGAGTGTCTAGATAATTATAAAAGATGTTTTAAAGTTGGTTAATTAACTATTTTATCTAAATGTTATAAAGTAAGTTTATTAGTCATATTATTAAGGTTGATTTAAAGTTAATTAATTACTTCATTAATGATGTTTAAAGGTAGTTATTTTATTGAGTTAGGGTGTATATAAAGGATAAATTGTTTATAAAAGAACAATATTAGTAAAAGAGATTTATTAAAAAGAGTTTTACAAATGATATTTTGAAAAGGAGTTTATAAATCATTTTAAAGTTTATAAATAAATTTAGGGATTTATAAAAGTATTTGTAAATAAAAAATAGGCTTATAAAAGGGAATTTTAAAGAGGAATGAGATTTATTTTGACCGTTAATACTTCATAATTTTAGTGGTATGGATATATCCTTTCTATACTTAACACCGAAGGATTAGTGGTTAGGGTTTACGGTAAACAATGTTAAAGGATTTTTTTTTTGATCCATTTAATATGATTTTGAAAAAATAAATATTCCCTAAATAGTTATGGATATATGTATATCATTGTATAAGTATATGGGAAAGTTTCCTAAGTATTTAAAGTGGAAGGGGTTTGTTAATATACTTGTACTGGTGAGATAAGTATACAAATTTTTTCTAAGTAATGAAAAGAGTATAAAAGGTTGGAAAAATGTTTTTTGTAAAGCTACTTTAAATCAAAGCTTTGAAAAGTAATTTGGTTAATAAAGGATTCATTAAAGAGGCTTATTGGATTCCATGGAAAATTAAATCTGGATTGTTATTCATTTATTTGATAGTTAAATAACTGATTATCAAATCTGGGTCAAAGCATAACTCAGGGAATATTAAGGAGAAACATGGGGGTTATATGGCACGGTCATCCTTTATGATGTTTTACTGTGCATATATATCTCATTTTGTGCTCGTAGGGAAAATGATAGAGGAAATCTATCCGCTTAAATGGTTAGAAGGTGATTTATTGTCTAGTTATTTCCGAAAGAACAGGAGATGAGTTTACCAGAGCTATTGAATGTTGGTTTGAAAAGGCAGGATCAGATAAGTATGAGTTATTCAAAAACCACTTCGATCCAACTCAAGTGTCGTATTGAAGACATTTTGAAGATGGTGGAAATAAGACTGAGTTCTTTGAAGAGCAAGGGTTACCTGCTACTAATTATGAAGGTGATTCCAAAATGGATATAGTAGAAGTAGTGCCTTTGGTTTGTTCATATACTGAACAACTTGTATGAACGAATGCTAGCATTGCGTTATGCTGGAAGGCAATGTTAGCATTCTAAGTGGGAACTGCTAAGAGAGGAAAAAGATTATCATGACCTCGCAAGCCTCACAATCTGGTAATGATTAAAATGGGGGATATGCGACAGAGCTATATGGTTCGCTACCATTAGAAGCATTATTCCTCAATCTGGAGTCGATATTTGCAATTTTGGTATGCGCGCAAGAGTGGGGCCATGCTGGTTGACATAGTTTAGGTGCCTTGGTCTAGGAGATTATGTAATCTGGCCTGTCATGTTAGAAGGGAAACCGGCTCTGTGTAGCAGAGGTGCAATAAATTCTTGTTGATCTCGATACATTTTACCTAGACTTGTATTATGATGAGCGGTACCCTAGTAGCCCAGTCATTAACGGAAATCCAATCTTCAATACGAGCCCTACGGATTTAGATGTATACCTATTATCCTGAAATTTGATTAATGTAACAATTTTGGCCATGGTTAATATTTATTTTCCCTAGACATTATTATTATATCATTGGATTTCTATAGAAATGTTTTGGTTATTGTAGTTATCAACAATTATAAGGACAAATTGTTATAACTACCCAGGCAAATGACGGGTTAGCGTTGGACTCTGATGTATGTATGTATGTATGTATGTATGTATGTTAAAGCCTCTTTCTTTTTGTAATGACTTTGATTTGGAAAAAAGGATTTTATGAACATATTATTTTAGGAAACTTTGAAACTGAAGATATTTAATTTGGAAGAAATAATTTGGTGAAACCGTATATGATTTTGAAACTGGACCGATATTGAAACGAATTGAAATTGAGAACCTTATTTTACTAAATACTTGATTTGGGAGTTATCGAACTTATATAAAATTGATTTGTATAAGTATGAGGTTGATTTGAAGACTATTGATTGGAAAGGTACTCAATTTGAAAAGCGAAATTTTATATAATCGAAGTCTATATAAGTGTGATTTGATATGCTATTCATTTTGGAAAATATTCGATTTGAAAATGAAATCTTATATATAATTGACTTTATATAAGTATGATATTTGAAAGTGATTTGAAAGGGTGCTATATGATACATATTTTTGAAGTAAAGATATAGAAAGTGCCTTCTGTTTGATATCTGCTTTGTGGCCACATTGCGGATTCATTCTATCGATATTATTCTCTCTGATTTGGGTTTTTCGGATATGATACTCGAGTGTCCTTCGAATTCCATGGCGTTACCCATGGTCATTTTGGTAGCGTAATCCGCAAGGCAGGGATTGCTTAAAGGGTACGGATGTTTCCTATGGTTTCCAGGCATAACCATTGTGTATCTGCGGTCTACATGTTTTGTTGTTGTAGCATAATCCACAAGGCAAAGATTGCTTAAAGGGTACGGATGTTTCCTGGGGGATCCAGGCGTAACCATTATGTATCTGCGGTCTGCCAGTTTTGTTGTCGTGTAGATTGCTTAAAGGGACGTATGTTTCCAGGGGGATCCTGGCGTAACCATTGTGTATCCATGGTCTACGGTTTTTGGTTATCATGGCGAAATTCGCAAGGCAGTGATTGCTTAAAGGTACAGATGTTTCCGGGGGATCCAGGCGTAACCATTGTGTATCTACGATCCATGATTCGATTGATTTGTTTGGATTGTACTTTCCATATCGTTTTTGAAGGTTTTTCAAGTATTTTCACTGGGTGTTGAAATAGGTCTACTAAGCACTTGAAGAATTCTAGCTTTGCGCCCGATCAACGCCAAGCTAGAGTCCGCAAAAACGAGGATAAACTGTTAAGACATCGAGTTATAAAAGTATTTTGATGAAGTATTATATAAAAGATATTTTGATCATCTTCTCTTTCTTTCTAAATAATTTAAAATGTTTAAAATATTGTTTATTTATATACTACCTGGTTTAATAGTAAAATTTTAATGTTTTATATAAATAATTGATCTTTATATAAATATGTGAATGGATTTAATAAAATGGGTTTAACCAAGTTTATTGAAATATTAATTAATTTAAATTGAAATTATATAGTTTTAAATTAATTTATTATATCTGGTATTTCAATCTATCTTCTTTTCTAGTTTACTATTCCCCTACTTCGTTCCATTTCGGGGACGAAAAGTTTCGAGTGGGGGAGAGTGTAATGACCCATAAAATTTTAATAATTTTATTGATTTTATAACTTATTTAATTGAATTTTCGTGAAATTTTAAATAATAAAATTCTGAAATAAAAAATTAATATTCGAAATACGTATATTTTAACATAGCAGGTGGTAAATTTTCAATTAATTATATGGAAGTTTATTTTCTTGTGTAATTCTATTTCAATTTAAATCAGTTAAAGATTGATGATAATAAAATGTTATCCAAACTTGAATATTTTTATACAGTAAATTTCTGAATCCTCTTCTGAGTGAGACGTCATATTTCATTTTTATAAATTTTGACTTTAATTTCTCTGCCTATCTTATTTCTAACAAAATAACAGCATTTTCGGTACCGATTATCGACTTTTGATCGGATGACCGTACCACTAATATCTATATACCATTTTGACTGTCCCTTTTGGCTGATCTCTGCGGTATATTCGATTCAGTGTTTCGGAGTTCGATACACAGCAGAATCCGTAAACGATACAAAGGAATCGGTGCATTTTAAGCCTTTTTATTTTCTTGTATCCATTCACCTTTCACCATATAAATCATAGCTAATGCTTTTATTATCCCGGAATTTAGGGGGCTGTCACTATTCCCAATCCATTGATAACATCTCTATTCTCCTTTATGCACTTTATTTCAAACGTTTCATTTTTTGACTCACCTTTATAACTTCGTTTCTTTTTTCCTTTTTATTTTCGTTTCGCTAAAATCAAAAGCATTTCTCTCTCTCCATCTCCCCGGCAAACCTACCCATCGCCTCCCTTTCTTTTCTCAGCCTCGTCGACTCACACCTTCCATCGGCATTGCCTTCCTCTACCACTGTGCGCATGCCTAACATCCCGTGATTTCCCTTTCAAATAGCACACAGCCAGCCGCTTGTGACGATCTGGAATTTTGGACAATTTACATTGGGATATTTAATTTATTTTAATATTTAAAAGATAGATTATAACTTAAAATTTCAAATATCATCATTATTTGGAAATTTAATTATTGGATTTAATTACTTGATATTGGGTAAAGTGTTGAATCAAGAATTTTAAGCCTGTTAAAAATAATTTGAAGGCTTGCAAAATTTATATTGATAGTACTTAAGATAGTAAAAGTGTTAAAATTGAATTTGGAAGTGTTTTGTTAAGTCTTGAAATTTTATCGTTTAAATCGATGTTTAAAAATAGCCATCCTAGGCACAGTCTCGGAATTTGACGAAACTAGTTCCATTGGATCCATAATATTATATTATTATCGGATTTCAATTTTCTTAGTGTTTGGAGTGATGATTTGGCCGTACGATAAGTAAACGCGTTGAAAATTTATATCAAAAATTTAATAACTGGGTTCAAAAAGCTATTTTCTCCATACGATTGAATTAGGGCTCAAAACCTTTTCCATTGCATTCGGAATAAGGGTATAATATTATAAATGCCTAGCAGCATGCCTCGATAGGAGATCGAAATTTTTAGTTGTGGTTATCGAGGGAATTTGAATTTAAATTTGAAATTCTGGTCAACTTCAGCTGAATTTATGGCACATCAGAACTTTTTGATTTCAACTCATGTGTCATTATAGCTTGTTGATTTTGGTATGCTTACATCTAATCATGTTCCCTCACCCTTTACTTTTTAAAACCCGGCCAACACTTCAAAAAAAAGAAGAAAAAATCAACCTTCCATACTCTCCTTCCCAGGGAAGCCATGGCCGATACGTCAATATTTATCTCTCTCTCCCTTTTCAGCTTTTCAAAATCGAAAAAAAATTAATGGCCGAAGGCGTTCATTATAAAGAGAAAGTCGAAAAAAATGAACGAATGCTCGCGATTGAAAATCGCGATCTCGTGAAGGTTGAATGGATCGACAGCGATCGTCGAACGAAGCTCGAGGAGGGAGGGCAAAGGCGAATCCCATTTGCGGCAGTGAAGGCGCTCGCAAGAAAGGTCGGTTGGGGTCGCGATGGGTACGAGCGTGAGTTGTAGTCGCGAGCACGTCAATGGCAAGGGAGGCAGGTTCTGATTCGAAGCGAAGAGGTTCGTGTGTGATGAGTTTTTTGCAGTGAGGGGTTTATGTTGGTCAGCTTTGGGAGTTGATCGTGGATTGTTTTCTGTCGCGTGTTTTTGGTGTCGAGTTCTGATGAGGGTGGCAGCAGTCGATTTCTTGGTAACCTTTCTTTTATTTTATTTTATTTTATTTTATTTTGTAGTTGATTAAACTATTTTTTTTAGTTCCAAACTGTAAGACAAATATATTAGGCTAGTCATCATTTTAAAACTAGTTAATTAAAATTCATTATTTCAGTTTAAAGATATATATATATGTATGTATGTATATTTACAGTAAAGAAAAGTACGATCTAGACAGGAAGATTTTTTTTTGTGTGTGTGTGTGTATGTATGTATATCGGAATTTTAAATGTGAAAGGTTTATTTAGAAATTAGATTCTTGAATCAATATAAATTGGTTTCTAAGTATATGTAGTTTTAAGGAAAATAGAATAAATATACATATATACATAGTTTCGCTTACTAAATTATTTTAAAATAATGGATTATAGTGATTAACTGGTTTAGTAACTTATTCAATTTATTAAGTCGCTAAAAAAAATTATTATTCAAAGGAAAATTAGTTTAAATCAATGTAATAAATGAAAATTAATTGTTCGATTTATTAAAATATAATAAACCGTATAAAATGTTTATACAGGGTCTAAAATCGTGAAGGAAACAAGCCTGTTTGGATTGGATTGCAAATAAAAGCAAAGGTGAGTTAATCTCACTCATCTGGGTTTGATTTAAATTTAAATGGTTAAATTTAAATAATTGGTTGAATGATTGACTTGATTTGATGTGCTATATTATATATATAGTGGTATATATTGGAGTGACCGATTTCCTGCATTATATAGCGGATGATACTATATTTAAAACCCATATACCACGATATTCCACCTCAAAGTGGAATTGGTATTGTGCTAACATCTGTGGATGCCGGGAAACAGGTTGGAGGGATCCAACTGGATTCCTCAAAATTATTTAGATTATTTAATATTATGTGTTATTAATATTTAATATTCTGTGATGAATTTTATTGATAAATCGAATATTGAATGCTATGGTTTGCTTGAATATATATTTCGGTACACTGAGTTATCAAAATATATAGAATTGGATTTTTGAAGAGAAAATAAAAGAGGGAATTTTTAAGTTAAATAATTATAGAGAATTGAATAAATTGAAGAATGAACAGGAAAAGAATAAAAGGTGATTTTAAAATTCTAATAAATAAATTCCAAGTATGGGAAAGGGGATTTGAATAAAAAGGGAAAATAATGAATTTTAAAACTTAAATGATGTTATTCAAAGGAATGAAAGAATTTACTTTAAAATTCAAGGTTTAAAAATTTATTTAAAAGAATATAGAAGAAATGTGGAAAATCTGAAATTGGTATGTTTCAGTTAAAAGATTTAAAATCAAAACAAAAAAATAAAATTTGACGTTAATGGATTTTGAAAAAAAGAGTAAGTAAAGGAATTTATTTCAAAATGGAGTAAATTGGAAATCAATTTGAAAATTGATATAAGTATTTGAAATTGGAAATTTAAAGGAGAATTTGACTATGAAATTTATAAACTGGATTTATAAAAGTGAAGCAATATATCAGTGGATATTTGGAAGAATAAATTCACGGTGAGAATTTATTAAAGGAATGAGTAAATTTGTTTAAAAATAAATAGTGGTTTATTTTTAAAAGATGAGAAAGAGAAGCATATTTCCTTGGATAGCCAATACGTTTCAAACAAATTTTAAGTATGAGTACAAAGTTTTAAGTTGGTTAAAAAGTATGTTTAGAAAACTTATTAGTTCTAAATGTTTAAATTCTAAAGTAAGTATTTTCTTTTAATCTATTGTAGCAGTAATTATTTAAAGGTGTGTAACAACCCGGAGTTTTGTGAAAATTAATCATTGTCAAATGACGATTAAACTAATAGCTAATTGCTGTTTGAAGTTTTTAAATTTGGTTGTGACTCTTTAATAATTTGATTAAGGAATTTAGTAGCTTTGCAAATTTGAATCTCAGCCACCTATATTTTGATGCCGTGATTATTACCCAAGGCTGAGACCCAGTCCTCTAACCATTTTCATTTCGCAACCCTAAAAAGCACGAAAGAAAATAAATGGTGGCGGCTCGATCTTTTTCATCGTTCGAATCAAAAATTAGGGTTTCGAGAAATTTGTTGGTTCTAATTTCAATGGTTCGAGTCAAAGTCGATTGCCTTGCTTTTTAGTTGCTCGCCTCTTGATGACTTCGGCCGCTTGATTTCATTCGTCTTTACTTGCCGATCGATGGATTGTGCTCGTGGATAAAAGGTGAGTGATATTCATGACTCACATCTAATTTAATCTCATTTATTCGTGAATTTCGTTGGTTGATTTTTGGCTACTTCTGCTTTGAATTCTAGTGATTTAGATTGTTCGATTGTCGTTCCATGACATTTGAATATGGGTGTATTTTGGCTTGATTCGAATCCTTTGACAATTATGGCTTTGATCTGAATTTGTTCAAACTTGCTGATTTTATTAGTTTGAAACTGTTACCTATACCTGACTTTGGCCAGTTGATAATTGGTGATGATATTTTGACTTGCTTTAAACTGCTACTTTGCTTAATTTTAGCGCAACCTTGAACACGGCATCCCTCTGCTTGTATATCTACTTATATTCGATGTACCATGCTAGATCTTGGTTGCACTATCCACATGAGTTCATTTAGTTGTCTTGTATTCTGGTGCCACTGCCTTGTATATCTGTTATTTGCTATACCATTGTACTCGAGTCTGATTCTTGCATTGCCCAGTTTCACTGTTGCATCCCATATATATATATATATATATATATATATATATATATATATATATATGTTTCCATCTGAGCTCCCTGATTCTTCTGTTTTATTCGCATTATTTTGTTGCGTAATTTCTGAGCTATCATTGCTTTGAATTTTTGACGATTTTGTCTATTTTGGGCTTCGGCCATTCGATTTTGTTGAGATGCTTGAGATGATTTTGAGCTGCTTTGTAACAACCAGGTATTTTAACCATTCGCATCCATTATAAGTGCATAGGCAGACACTCATGCTGGAATTGAATTGCTCAAAATACCGTGTTGTAAATAAAATTTTGGCAAACCTCAAAATATACAGTAAATAAAAATCACAGATCTCAGACACAGAGTATATAAAAATGCAGCGGAAGAAAAAGAGATAGTAGTTCATGAAGCTACTATATAAAATATAAGATACATCAGAGTTAAATAAGATACAACAGAAGAGTAACATGATACATCAGGTACAAATCAGATACATCACTGAACCACTGGATACTGAAACAAAATAGATGGCTGGATCTTCAAGGAAAGCTCCAACGCCGAAGGTGAATCTTGAATGCTAACTCAATCAATCTGACCCGAGCGTAAAGCAAAATACAAAACCCTCGAGTCAGGACATAAATACTTATAAACTGTAAATCAACTAAAGTGAACAGTAACAAAATGCATCAGTAACTTAAAGGATGCTTGGGACCTCCCATCCTCTAAGTATCCGTTAAACTATTTACTATGTAGTAATATACGCTATATACGGTAGTGTCTAATCAGTAAAGTATAATCATATAGAAAATAGCGTTAAGGGGATGGTGAACCTTAACGCGGTCGGATCTTTAAAACCAAAATCGTAGTGGGCTCGATATAAGGATATGACACGGCACGAGAGGCAATGCCAGGGTGGATACACCGTTTGCACTCCCGGACCGGTGGTGACGGCAAGCCAGCAGCTTCCGCCCACCTCGAACAATACCCCCGAATCAAAGTAGCGCCACCGAATCGAATCACAATAGTAATAGAATGGTTTCCGACGGAGCATGCTCGATGAAAGGGTGCGACCCTTTGTGTAGCCCGGTATAGCTCCTGTTTTAGTCATATATGCCAACTCACGGGAGTTGGGTCCACGTAATATATGCCTCGAGAACGTCGCCACCATCCTACTTCATTCTGGAATCTCCACCACGTACACAGTTGTTAAAGTGGTTTTCGGTATTGGCCGGCTATAAGACAATATCCGATCCCGGTCTCTTTAACAACCAATCGTTATTATAACCCGTAGTTATGAATTTTTAAAACAATATTTATACTTCAAAATAAAATATTATTTCAACCCAAATCTTTATCAAAATAAAGATTAAATCATTCCAAAATATCATATCTTTCGGATCTTCTTTTCAAATCATTTTAATATCAAAATATCATATCTTTCAAAACCACATTTCAATCATTTAATATATCAAAATATCATATCCTTTCGAAACCACATTCATTTCAAATCATTATTCATTTTATTCAATTTAAAATATCATTTCAATCCATATTTCAAAACAGTATATATTCCAAAAATCATTTTTAATCATTAAAATGAAGTTATTATGTTTAATAATTAAATTATTAAATTTCCAAAATTTTCGACTTCCAAAGTTCATTTATTCACTTAAGTTTATCAACGCAGTGAAAATTCACTTTTCGTGGCATTTAGAAAACGCTACGGAAAAATACATTCAAAGCAGTTCAATTTAACAAAAGACAACATTTTAAAATGTTGTAATAGGGTTTACTTAAATTTCGAATAAACTTAGTTAAATTCAATAATTTATAGCACTTACAAAAATTTCTATAATAGCTTTTAATGCAATTTAGCTTTTTAGTTCATTATCATCAACTTCAGCATTTACAAATGCCGTAATATCATTTACATTGTAATTAATAGCATTTCAAAATGCAGTCAATTAACTTCAAATATTCAATATAATTTCTCAACCAATTATATTTTTATTTAAAACATTTTAACTTATAAAATCATACATTTATCACATTTATAAACATCATTTAATTTTCCTCAAATTCATGATTTTATAAAGTTAAATTTCCATTCAAAAATCAAGATTAATAATAATTCACTTATTAAATTGCAATGCTGAATTTTTAAAATCCATTACATTAAATTTCAACTTAACACTTAAGTTCAAATCCTCAAATATAACTTTGTTTTATTTTTATTTACTTAACTAAAAGTTCACTTTTACATCAATTTCATAAATTTCCAGTTTTAGTTATATTTCAAAATTTCAACTTACAATATTCATTCATTTCACATTTCAACTTTATTAAAATCATTAATATGATATAAAAATCACTTTAAATTCATTTAAATTCAAATTATCATAAATTTATCATAATTTCATATTCAATTAAATTTCCAATTATAATTAAATCAAAATTTCCAAAATAACTTACGTTCAAAATTTCTAACTTTTTCATTAATTCATTTCACTTACAATTATTCAGAAAATCAATAATAATTTACAAAAATCCATTTTTTTAATTTAAAATCAAAATATAATAATAATTAAATTTCTAAAATATTTAAAATTTTAGAAAAACATATTTTAACTACGGGCCTGTATATAATTTTCTACGCTAGGTAAAGTGATACATGTAATATATCATTTCAACCCGTAATTTACAAGGAAAATCCGGGTTTTATCATTTCAAACCCGCAATCCCAAGTTAAAATAAATTTTATAAAATAACTCGGGCTTATCATTTCATCCCATAGTGCTTCTATTCTAACAAGGAACTTGCAGTGTGATCATATACAGGAATAATATAAACAATGTCAATATCACAATATACGGTCATATATCAGATGTCAGGTGAAAATTAACAGTTTTAACATGGTAATAACATGGTAATAATATGGCATAGCATATCATATGATCATCATTAACTTGCATAAACATTTTATATTACTAAACACTTGTCATCAATTCACTTTTCATAAGTATAAATGTCAGAGTGAGAAAGACTCACTTTTTCAAGCTGAAGACCAAAACAACAAACACAAGAGCGGTTCCAAATGTATGACAAGCACGATACAGCACGACTTTTGATTTGAATGAATGGAGAGCCTTGATATTTGTCATGTAAACAATAACCAAAACAAGACAATACACACATAAATATTCAACGCGAAACAATGTTGAAACAATGAAAATACGAGGCAACAAAGGAATAGATTACTTGACCTTGCTTTAACCATTCAAATGCTTGGCCTAGGAGGTTCTTGGGTTCATCCATGATGATGATATAGCTCAGGTTTGGCACCATAACTCATGGCTAGAAGGAGTATGGAGTGGTAGGGTTATAACATGAAGCATACAATTGGTCAAGGCAACATATATGAAGTTTTTGAGTACAACAAGGCTCGGCCTTGGGTCAAGTGGGGCTTGGACATACTTGTACAGGTTTGGACAGTAGATGGAGGGGTGTGGGGAGGTCTGGACAAGGTGGTGGTAGCGGCCTATGGTGGTGGCCAAGGTGGTGGATGAAGATATGAAGTGATAAGGTGGCTATCATGAATGTTTCAAGGCTTTATGCATTGTTTTTGTGGATTTTTGGTTCATGGAGTCTTGGCCATGTCAATTTCAGATCTGGACAGAGGCTAAGATGAAGTGTAGTGGTGGTAGCAAGGTGGTGGTCGTGGCTAGAGGTGGTGGCCATGGTGAAGTATGAAGGTGGTGAAGTAATAGTAGTGGCTAGTGCATTGTTTTGGACATTATTTGCAAATTTTGTGGAATTTTGTCACCAAGGGAGGTGTGGCCATGGATGGATCTGAAATGATGGCTGGAGATGATGCCAAGAAAGAGTGGTAGGGGATGGTGGAGAGTATGGTGGTGATGGTGGGTGGTAGAGGTCAATCCAGAAAGCATAGAAAACTAGGCAAAATACATAGAAAATGAGAAGAAAAAGGTAGAAAAAAGATGTAGCCATTACCAGATTTTTTTCTCAAGACGGAGGCCATGATTTTTAGGGGTTTGAAGCTTGAAAATTCGTAAATAATATGAGGGAGTCGGCTGCAAAGGATGAGGAAAGGAATGGCTAAGATAAATTGATGTATTAATTGCAAAAAGAAACGGATAAAACGCCTTTACGTTTCAGGCTTTTAAGATCTCTTAACTTTCTAAACCTTTTGCATTTCCTTTTCTTTGTAATTTTATAAGAACAAAATAAACTCAGAAATTTTATTTAAAACCGAAACTAAGTAAGAATAAAATAAAATAAATAATTTATTTTAAGTAAAATAGAAAAAGGAAACAAGAAATTGCTTAAAAATAGCAACCCTGACATAAAAATTACAAGAAAATCTCCAATGACTTTGGAAAATTTATTACTTCACAAAAAAAATATTATAACACAAAATTTGAATTAAAAATGGTTTTAAAACATTTTCAAGGTAAAATAATAATTTAATTTTTATTAAATAGAAAGTTAAATAAAGAAAAATGCAGTAAATACCAACTAGGCTTTATAAATTGAAATAAATTCAAATAAACTTTAGAAAAATTATATTATCGTTTTAAAAATACTTAAAAGTCAAAATATACATAATATATCATATTATCACATATTAAAATAAAATATAACCAAGAAGAAGTAACTTATAGAATTTAAAATAGTCATTGTTAAATAACCCTATATACGCACAATATTGTAAAGGGTATAACTTTCACAATTTACATCCAAACTCAACGAAAGGAAAAGTGGTGTTCTTAGAATTTTATGTACTTTCATAATAAAAGAAAAAAGAAAAAAAAATTTAAACTTTTAAAATAGTTAAAAGTCACAGTTTGACTATTTTGACCAAAATCAGCATTTCAGGCAAATATTCAACTTACACAAGTTTGGAATTATAACTCATATAAAAATCAAGATTATATTTAAATAATAAATTTAATCATTTCAAATAAGTAAAATAAGTTTTTAAATCAAAATCTTACATTAAAAATAATTAAAATATACAATAAAATAATTACAAAATACAGGGTTGTTACATTCTTGTTTTGCGTAGTCATCACTGATTTGGTTTTGGCTTGACGACATTGAATTTATTCGTGACTCCTACGGCTTCGACTCTGTTGACTTTGGTTTGGTACCAATTGCTGTTTCGACTTCGAGTTGCATATATGTATACTTGTTGTATCGAGTTGATGTTTTGGTTGAACTTCGACATTAACTTGATAATGTCTCTGAGTTCTTTGTTTAAGTGCATTTGAATATGTACAGTTGTGACTGCCCTTGACCCTCTGTAGTCGTGGCATTCATTTTGTACTTGCACTTGTATTTCATGGTTGCTGTTTCCACTTTTGTGCATGCTGTTTCAATCTGGGTTTGATTTCTCTATGCAGCCATGTTGACTTGAAGTCTGATCTCCATGTAGCTTGACTTTGAGTTGTGTGGTCTGGACTTGATTCATTTTCGTGTTGCCTGCACATCAACTTGTAAATATGACTTCTTGCATTTGAACTTTATACCTGCTGTGAAGGCTCGAACATGTGCTTGTAATTTTTAGATTGTATGTGAGTACTGGATTGCCACTATATGTATACATGTGTATATACATGTTTGTACACTGTCTTCATGTAGTTTGTATTTGTTGCAGTTTCAACATTTGCTCGGAACCGCAGTTGTCCCTGGCTTATGAAATACTTCGTTGAATTTATTTGCATTGTGTAGTAGACTTGGGTCACTGATTTTTAGTCGAGACTTACTTTAGATGTCTTGACCACTTGTACATTTTTAACTTTGCACCTGTGTTGAATCCAGATTCACAACTTGGATTTGACCTTGTGCTGAAGTCGATATTTGATTTATATTGTTCCTGAGTTGAACCCGTCTTTTTATTTGGGGTTTGACCTTGTGTTCGTTGGTGGACTTTCATTGTACCCCTGTCATTTGTTGACTTCGATCACTTGACTTTTGTGGTCAAGTTGTGTACTTATTTTGTACTTCACTGTACTGCATATTGACCATCACCTTGCTTGCATATAGTCTGGTAGATGGTTCAGTTGCTATGCCTTTGTGCCCGGTTGCTATTCTTTTATATGTGATGTCTAGATACACTTGGGCAATTGTTAGTTTTCCCTGCAATTTTTGTTTGCGTAATTAATATGCAAATATACTTTGTTGTGTCGCTGCTGCGTTGCCTTATCTTTGAGCATTGATGATCTACTTATTTAAGTGAAATTGATTTCGAGTTGTATTATTGAACACTTGAGTTTCACTGTGCATAGTGTATATCACCTTTACCACTTAAGTCATTCAGTTTGAATTTATATTTCATGAATGCTTGCTGCCTTGACCTATTGCATTATAACTATTGAGGTAGTGGCTTGATATTTGAATCTTCATTGATTTTGGTTCGTTGATCTTTTGTGTACATCATCACTGTTGTGGCATGGTAGTGCACGCAAGCGTGAACAGCAGCCACACGGTATTGATTTTTATTGGTGTTTCTTTTGATTTTGATGCGTTGATCTTTTCTGTAATGCATGTTGTAGTGGCGAGGCAGTACACGCGTGCATGTACTGCAGCCCTACCCGTGTTGACCTTTTAATTGATGTTTCAATTGTTTGAATTGTTTCGTGTGTCCAATTCAATAATTTGAATTTGTTAAATTGTTTTTTAACACCGTTATGTGCTATATTTACCGTTTTTCGATTTCTTTATTTAAGAATCGGATAGGTAAATTTATTATGACTGTCATCTATTTGGTTATTTAATTATTATTGCTTCTGTGCATTAATAACTGAGTTTGAATTAGACTGACCCGTGTATTATTTTCTTTTGAATGTAATACTCGGGTCAGACTGAGTATTTACAGGTTGTTGATATCTTACTTTGGGTTGCTGCTAGAGCTATGAAGTCTTTTCATACTTTTTGGAGTAGTCGTCGTCTTAGTATAGGATGTTGTATATTCATGTATATTATTTACGATAATGTACTTGTATATGTAACTTCCAGAGCCGACAGTTGCAGTTGTATCATATGTATTGTATCACATGTATTGTAACTGACATCAGTTATTATATATATGAGACTTTCTGTTTTATCAGTGTTCCGCATTTATATTATCTGTGTTATTATTATACTTATTGTCCTAAACTATTATGAACCATTGTAGTGCGTTTTATATTGGAATTGGGTATGTCAATGGGAGTAAATAAATAAGAGATGAAAAATTAAAATATATACCACTCCTATCGAAATAACCAATACTAATGTAAGGCCTAACTACGGATGGCCGCTCCTATCCAGCCTTATTCTTCATAATAACGGATAGTATTTCTTTTAATACCCTTTGTTATTGTGAGCATAGAGGTGGGGCGTTGCAGTTGGTGTCAGAGCTTGGGGTTTATGGACATAATATAAAACATAACTTAGATGGAACATGTGTTACAACTATTTGTCGATGTTTTATTTGTGTTTCGAGTCAAAACTAAAGTTTTGAAATATGATGAAATTTTCAAATATCTTTATTTAAAAATAAAAAGTGAAACTTTGTTTTAATGATTAGTTGATTCGTGTTTTGTTTATCAGAGTGCGCAGTGGAAACAGTGAGATTGTCTTCGCTGAGTACGGCTGATAACCTTTTTGATTTGAAAATCAAATTATGAATTTGAAATAAATTTTATTTGTTGTTTACATAGCTGTGTTTATTTTATTTTCTTTGAAAATTTCGAATCTGGTTTGAGGATTCGAAGCGATTGCAGTTATGTGATTTTGTCGAGATTTTTGTTGTTTTAAATTATCTTCGTTGAAGATATATTTGAATGATTTCTTTGTTCATTTTGTGGTGTACGTGCAAATTTGAGTTGCACGTTACTGCATCAATTTTACGTTGAACCGATATTTGGTTTTAAACGTATTTTGTTGCAGTTATTTTTATAACGGGATTTTTACGCCGTTGCTAAATTTTTGAAGAACGGTGTTTTGTTGATATTTTGATGAATGAAAATTCTCTGGTAGTATATTTTGATGCGAATTATTTGATGAGATTTTGACGTATAAAAATTACTGTCGCTTTGACTTCAGTAACCGTCAAATTTTAAAGTGGATTTTTAAGTGGTTATCCCGCAATGCTAATTTAGAGATCCGTTCTACGGTATTTTGAGAAGCGCAATTTCCTTGTCGAAATTATCACTGATATTGCTGTTTTAAGCACGTGGATTGAAAATCATTTTAAAAATAAAAATTGTTTTCAAAAATTTTCAGTTTACGTTTTCAAAAGAATGAGGAAGCGATTTAAACGATTCAGCAAAATCGAGGACTATGAACCCTTTCTTTTACTGATTCGCTTAATTCCGGACTTGTCCGTTTGAGAATGTAAATTATTACTTTTATAAAATAAATGAAATTGTTTTCAGAAGTTTTGCAGTATTCGCTTTCAAAAGAATGAGGAAGCGATTTAAACGTTTCAGCAAAATCGAGGATTATGACTCCTTTCTTTTACTGATTCGCTTAATTCCAGACTTGTTCGTTTAAGAATGTGAAATGTTATTTTTGAAATACATAATTTTGCACTTTCAAGAAAACGATGAAGAGAATTAAACGATTTAGTAAAACTCATGGTTATGGGACATGTGCGTTTGCTATTTTCGTTAATTCCGGACTCGTTAATTGAAATATTTGCTGTTTTGATGATTTTGATGATTTTCGTGTGCTTTCGAGCCACTATGATGGACCTTCGGGTCATATGAGGACCTTCGGGTCAAATACCAGTACCATACCTTCGGGTCATATGTAGGACCTTCGGGTCATATGATGAGCGCCAAAATTATGATGACGGTACTTGATAGGCTTCGGCCATATGAGATGCACGTGCGGCGTAGCTAAAACTCGTCATATGATGGGATCGATCCAACCTTTTATGTTGATTTTCTAGAGTACCTTAATTGATTTCTAGATATTTTTTGAATCTAATTATCTGCAGGTAATTAGATATTTGATGTTATGAGTTCCGATTATCGTTTTTGATAATCGGATATTTGTTATTTTTGATTATCGCTTGTGATAATTAGATATTTTATGTTATGAGTTTTGATTATCGTTTTTGATAATCGGATATTTGTTGTTTCTGATTATCGCTTGTGATAATTAGATATTTGATGTTATGTGTTCTGATTATCGTTTTTGATAATCGGATATTTGTTGTTTCTAATTATCGCTTGTGATAATTAGATATTTGATGTTATGAGTTCTGATTATAGTTTTTGATAATCGGATATTTGTTGTTTCTGATTATCGCTTGTGATAATTAGATATTTGATGTTATGAGTTCTGATTATCGTTTTGATAATCGGATATTTGTTGTTTCTGATTATCGCTTGTGGTAATTAGATATTTGATGTTATGAGTTCTGATTATCGTTTTTGATAATCGAAAATTTGTTGTTTCTGATTATCGCTTGTGATAATTAGATATTTGATGTTATGACTTCTTATTATCGTTTTTGATAATCGGATATTTGTTGTTTCTGATTATCGCTTGTGATAATTAGATATTTGATGTTATGAGTTTTGATTATAGTTTTTGATAATCGGATATTTTTTGTTTCTGATTATTGCTTGTGATAATTAGATATTTGATGTTATGAGTTCTGATTATCGTTTTTGATGATATTTGTTGTTTCTGATTATCGCTTGTGATAATTAGATATTTGATGTTATGAGATTTGATTATCGTTTTTGATAATCGAATATTTGTTGATTTGAGATTTGATTATCGTTTTTGATAATCGAATATTTGATTGATTTGAGATTTGATTATCGTTTTTGATAATCGAATATTTGTTGATTTGATTATCGTTTTTGATAATCGAATATTTGTTGATTTGATTATCATTTTTGATAATCGAATATTTATTGATTTGATTATCGTTTTTGATGATCGGACATTTGTGATTTGAGATTTCTGATTATCGCTTTTGATAATTAGATAATTGCTAATTTTGCTGATTATAAGATTTTCTAGTCTCTAATTGATTCTAGATTATGTTGGTTATATGGAATGGTTGTTTTCTATCTATCTCTGATGATAGTTAGAGTTTGCTGATTATGGAGTTCGTGTTTTTCTGATTTTCTGGTTAATAACTAGATATTTGCGGTTTTGCGATTTGTGTTTTGGTGTTTTCTAAATTGTCTTTGTTGATAATTAGATTTTGCTGTTTTCTAATTATCGTATCGATAATCAGATATGGCTGTTTTGTGATTTCTGTTTTTTGATTATCTATTTGATAATTAGATTTTGTTGAGAATTTGTGAATTTCTTCTATGAAATTAAAAGATTTCTTTTGGAGTTTGTGTTCTTGACATTTTATTTTCTAGCTTTACCAGTTATGTTAGAAAAATAATTGTTATTGACGACTTTAATTATGAAAATTGCGGGGACGCAATTTTTATAAGGAGGGGAGTCTGTAACAACCCGGAGTTTTGTGAAAATTAATCATTGTCAAATGACGATTAAATTGATAGCTAATTGTTGTTTGAAGATTTTAAATTTGGTTGTGACTCTTTAATAATTTGATTAAGGAATTTAGTAGCTTTGCAAATTTGAATCTCAGCCACCTATATTTTGATGCCGTGATTGTTACCCAAGGCCGAGACCCACTCCTCTACCCACTTTCATTTCGCAACCCTAAAAAGCACGAAAGAAAATAAATGATGGCAGCTCGATCTTTTTCATCGTTCGAATCAAAAATTAGGGTTTCGAGAAATTCGTTGGTGCCGATTTCAATGGCTCGAGTCAAAGTCGATTGCCTTGCTTTTTAGTTGCTCGCCTCTTGATGACTTCAGCCGCTTGATTTCATTCGTCTTTGCTTGCCGATCAATAGATTGTGCTCGTCGATAAAAGGTGAGTGATATTCATCACTCACATCTAATTTATTCTCGTTTATTCGTGAATTTCGTTGTTTGATTTTTGGCTACTTCTGCTTTGAATTCTAGTGATTTCTGAAATTTCGATTGCCGTTCCATGACATTTGAATATGGGTGTATTTTGGCTTGATTCAAATCCTTTGACAATTATGGCTTTGATCTAAATTTGTTCAAACTTGCTGATTTTATTAGTTTGAAACTGTTACATATACCTGACTTTGGCCAGTAGATAATTGGTGATGATATTTTGACTTGCTTTAAACTGCTACTTTGCTTGATTTTAGCGCAACCTTGAACACGGATCCCTCTGCTTGTATATCTACTTATACTCGCTGTACCATGCTAGATCTTGGTTGCACTATCCACATGAGTTCATTTAGCTGTCTTGTATTCTGGTGTCACTGCCTTGTATATCTGTTATTTGCTATGCCATTGTACTCGAGTCTGATTCTTGCATTGCCCAGTTTCACTGTTGCATCCCATATATATATGTTTCCATCTGAGCTCCCTGATTCTTCTGTTTTATTCGCATTATTTCGTTGCGTAATTTCTGAGCTATCATTGCTTTGAATTTTTGATGATTTTTTCTATTTTGGGCTTCGGCCATTCGATTTTGTTGAGATGCTTGAGATGATTTTGAGCTGCTTGTTCTGCGTAGCCATCACTGATTTGGTTTTGGCTTGACGATATCGAATTTATTCGTGACCCCTATGGTTTCTACTCTGTTGACTTTGGTTTAGTACCAATTGATGTTTCGACTTCGAGTTGCATATATGTATACTTGCTGTATCGAGTTGATGTTTCGGTCGAACTTCGACATTAACTTGATAATGTCTCTGAGTTCTTTGTTTAAGTCCATTTGAATATGTACAGTTGTGACTGCCCTTGACCCTCTGTAGTCGTGGCATTCATTTTGTACTTGCACTTGTATTTCATGGTTGCTGTTTCCACTTTTGTGCATGCTATTTCAGTCTGGGTTTGATTTCTCTATGCAGCCATGTTGATTTGAAGTCTGATCTCCATGTAGCTTGACTTTGAGTTGTGTGGTTTGGACTTGATTCATTTTCATGTTGCCTGCACATCAACTTGTAAATATGACTTCTTGCATTTGAACTTCATACCTGCTGTGAAGGCTCGAACATGTGCTTGTAATTTTTAGATTGTATGTGAGTACTGGATTACCACTATATGTATACATGTGTATATACATGTTTATACACTATCTTCCTGTAGTTTGTATTTGTTGCAGTTTCGACATTTGCTCGGAACCGCAGTTGTCTTTGGCTTGTGAAATACTACGTTGAATTTATTTGCATTGTGTAGTTGACTTGAGTCACTGATTTTTATTCGAGACTTACTTTAGATGTATTGACCACTTGTACATTTTTAACTTTGCACCTGTGTTGAATCCAAATTCACAACTCGGATTTGACCTTGTGCTGAAGTCGATATTTGATTTATATTGTTCTTGAGTTGAACCCGTCTTTTTATTTGGGGTTTGACCTGGTGTTCGTTGGTGGACTTTCATTGTACCCCTGTCATTTGTTAACTTCGATCACTTGAATTTTGTGGTCATGTTGTGTACTTATTTTGTACTTCACTGTACTACACATTGATCATCACCTTGCTTGCATATAGTCTGGTAGATGGTTCAGTTGCTATGCCTTTGTGCCTAGTTGCTATTCTTTTATATGTGATGTTTAGATACACTTGGGCAATTGTTAGTTTTCACTACAACTTTTATTTGCGTAATTAATATGCAAATATACTTTGTTGTGTCGCTGCTGCGTTGCCTTATCTTTGAGCATTGATGATCTACTTATTTAAGTGAAATTGATTTCGAGTTGTATTATTGAACACTTGAGTTTCACTGTGCATAGTGTATATCACCTTTACCACTTAAGTCATTCAGTTTGAATTTATATTTCAGGAATGCTTGCTGCCTTGACCTGTTGCACTATAACTATTAAGGCAGTGGCTTGATATTTGAATCTTCATTGATTTTGGTTCGTTGATCTTTTGTGTACATCATCACTGTTGTGGCAAGGCAGTGCACGCAAGTGTGAACTGCAGCCATACGGTATTGATTTCTATTGGTATTTCTTTTGATTTTGATGTGTTGATCTTTTATGTAATGCATGTTGTAGTGGCGAGGCAGTACACGCGTGCGTGTACTGCAGCCCTACCCGTGTTGACCTTTTAATTGATGTTTCAATTGTTTGAATTGTTTCGTGTGTCCAATTCAATAATTTGAATTTGTTAAATTGTTGTTTAACACCGTTATGTGTTATATTTACCGTTATCGGATTTCTTTATTTAAGTCGAATAGGTAAATTTATTATGACTGTCGTCTATTTGGTTATATAATTATTATTGCTTCTGTGCATTAATAACTGAGTTTGAATTAGACTGACCCGTGTATTATTTTCTTTTGAATGTAATACTCGGGTCAGACCGAGTATTTACAGGTTGTTGATATCTTACTTTGGGTTGCTGCTAGAGCTATGAAGTCTTTTCATACTTTTTGGAGTAGTCGTTGTCTTAGTATAGGATGTTGTATATTCATGTATATTATTTACGATAATGTACTTGTATATGTAACTTCCAGAGCCGACAGTTGCAGTTGTATCATATGTATTGTATCACATGTATTGTAACTGACATCAGTTATTATATATATGAGACTTTCTATTTTATCTGTGTTCCGCATTTATATTATCTGTGTTATTATTATATTTATTGTCCTAAACTATTATGAACCGTCGTAGTGCGTTTTATATTGGAATTGGGTATGTCGATGGGAGTAAATAAATAAGAGATGAAAAATTAAAATATATACCACTCCTATCGAAATAACCAATACTAATGTAAGGCCTAACTATGGATGGCCGCTCCTATCCAGCCTTATTCTTCATAATAACGGACAGTATTTCTTTTAATCCCTTTGTTATTGTGAGCATAAAGGTGGAGCGTTACAAGGTGGCTCGGTGTTATGTTTTAAAAGTTAGAAATTCAGTTTTACATTGTACATAGTAGTTTTATTTTAAATATTCTTAAAGTGTGTGTATATATATATATTGAATAAGTGCTAACGTAATTTTTGATTTAAATGTCTTAAAGGATATTTTATAATAAAGTGGTTTGAATTCTTTTAAAAATCTAAAGTTTTTGCGCTTGGTGTTTTCAGTGGGAATAAATATTTGGGAATTCATTCCATAAGAAAAGTGTGGTTTGAAAACTCTTTTCAAAAGGGTTGAAAATGGAAATATATCTTGCGGAGATATTTTATGGTTAATAAATAATTTAGGAGAAATTATTCATGTTTGATGGTTGATGTGAATGTTAATTGATAGTTAAATAACCGACTATCAATTTTGGCCAATGCGCCGATCGTTTCTAATTTGAGTGCGGTTTTCTCACGCTGGTATTCTAGACTGACTCGGGTGTTATTTCACTATAACGCTCGGGTGAGATCGAGTATTATAGGATACAGGAAAGGATGCTGTGGAGCTCAGGAGACGAGCTGGATGGCGATACGTACTTCCGTATTTGTGTTGAATATTCCATTGTGTATTCAGATTGTGAGGATAGGTTATGATTACTGTCCAATTGCGTGTTATGTATACTCTGATAATGTAATGAATAAACAAATATGTTTGTTCTTGTGTAAAGATCTTTTATTATCTATTATATTTTATTCTGCTGCGATGGTTAGATTCTGATGTTGTTTTTTATTTTCTTCTTCTACCTCTTCTTCTTTACCCCAAAGGTTCGTATTTCCGTACATCTTTAGTTGATTGAGGGATTATAGTGTTAACTTTAGGGGTTACGGATTTGCAGGTCGTTCCACTTGGTATCAGAGCTAAAAGGTTAAGCGAGAACCTTGGCTCTGGTGGGGATTACTCATTAAATAGGGCCCGTAGTACTATAGAATGAGTTTGAGCGTATTAATATATATGAGCGCATATTTGTTAGTGAATATAAATTGTTTTTATATTGTGTTGATTTGAATTATTATTTGAACCTTGAAATAGGTTAAAAACGGAATTTGGATTCAAAATTAAATGGTTTAAAGATATAAGTTGAGTTGATTTAAAGGATTAAATCAACATTTAAAATTTAACTCGAATTTATATAATTCGGGATGGTTTAAATTTGAAATTTGAATTGAATTAGTTCAAATTGGATTTGATTTGAATTAATTGGAATTGAGTCAATTTAAATGGAAGTAAAAATTTAAATTGAGTTAATTGGATATGGAGGTTAGGAATTGAACAGTTTGACTCTAGACAAATTTTAAAATAAATTATTTTAGTACAAATCTATTTTCCAAATTATTTGTTATATATACAATCTTTTTTATTAAACCCAAAACTATCTTATACTTATTTTATAACTACTTTTGGATTAACTATTTTGTAACTGTTTTATAAACTAATTACTGTTTTTCAACTGTTTTATAACTAATTACTATTTTAAACTATTTTGTAATTATCAAACTATTTTATAACTATTTGACTATTTTCCAACTATTTTATCGTTATTTAACTATTTTACAGCTATTTTACAAACTAATAATTATTCTTCAACTACTTATCTATTTTGAAAAAAATTCAAGCTATTTTCTAAATTGAAGTCGGTCACAATGCAAACTGTTTATGATTAAATTACCCAATTGAGATAAGGATTAAAGTGATAATCCAAATGGGATTGAAGCAATTGTTAATAAGTGAATGAAAATTAAAGTGAATGTGAATAGAAAGGGAATTGTTTTGGCTAATAAATCAATGAGGATAGATACGTGGATGTACGTATATTATTCTATTCGCATAGTGGTTTGATCCAGATTCGAGCACAGAATTTCGAGATAGTTTATCGATCCGAGTTGGGATTTTTCACTCGATTTTCGACGGCGAACCTAGATATGGATTGTTGATTGATTCTGGATATTCTCTATCATAGCTAGGCTATGCAAGGAGAATGACAGTTTCTGATCAAGAAACCAGATCTATGTCTGCACTAGGGAGTCGGGGGGACGATACTAGTTCGGAAGTGAAATTGTGTGTTCGAGTGAGTGATCAAATTGGTATAGCGTACGGATGATAGGTGTACATCGTACGGATTTGAATGAAATTGATATTGGAAATTGGATATTTCTATGGTAAAAATTTACTCTATGGAAGTAAGTAAAATGGTAAGTGACTTTATAGAGTAATCAAATTTGAATATTTGATTTTGAATAAACAAAGTTATATATCTTTGTTATATAAGATAAATCTCCCCTTATTTAATATATTACCGGAAGAAAAGGATTTTGAAAGTGTTTGAAGTATAAAAGGAGTTTTATACAAGTTTGAGATGATCCAAAGTTTTTAAAAAAATTATATATATATATATATATAAAGGATCTTATGAGGATTTTGGAAAAAGGTTTTGAGAACCTTTGGATTTGGAAAGGCTTTTGATTTTTGGGTAAAATCAATATTGGAATTGGGAAAGCCTAGTTTGAGAATTATCGATTTTGGGATTACCGATTTTGAGAAAAGGAGATTTATATGAGATTCATACTAGGTGTATGATTTGAAATATACTGTATGTGTATAGTATAATGTGTTTTGACAATGGCTCTAGGGGAAAAGGCGCTCCCTTGAAATGAACTTCTCAGGTGTGCCATAGGATGGTACTGCCTTGAATCCTAAGGGAGTTTTCTAAAGTGATCCTGTGAGGAGTCCGGACAAAACTCGTTCCTGAGGATTATGTGTAGTGTGTAGCGAAAGTCGAGGGCGCTGAGGCCTACAGAGGCATTTGGGTTATGCTGTGACGATAGTGTAAATCGATGTCACTGCGATCTACTGCATACCATAGCGAAAGTCGTGTGTGCCGCTGAGAGCCAACAGTCTAAGTTTGATTTTACATCGGTAGACTGCGACCTATGGTAATATAGCGAAAGTCGTGTGTGCTACTGAGAGCCAACAGTCTGTGTTTGATTTTATATCGGTAGACTTTGACATATGGTAACGTAACGAAAGTCGTGTGTGCTACTGAGAGCCAACAGTCTGCGTTTGATTTTACATCAGTAGACTGCGACCTATGTGGTGGTGGAGAAGTTTCATTTTTGACAACGAAAATCAGGGGCACTGATGCCTACAGTTACATGGACTTTTGCTGCGATGGCAACGTAACCCTGGAATGTAACTGCGATCTGTTGTGGGTTCCATGGCGTAATCGAGGGGGGCGGAGTGTCTACAGTTACATGGACTTTTGCGGCGATGGCAACGAAACTCAGGATGTAACTGCGACCGTGGATGGGGATGATGATGTCCAGAGCATTCTCACCAAATATATTTCCTCTGTTTTTAAAAAAAAAATTGTTTTCTATATTTTCAATAAAATTATTTTCCAAATATTTTCACCGGATGTTGAAAATGGGTCTACAAAGTACTTATAGATTTTCAGTCCTACGTCTGATTAACGTATGACCGAATTTCTGTGAGAACAAGGATGGACTGGTTGAGATATCGAGTTATAAGAAGTATTTTTATAAAAAGCTATTTAAACAGTATTATGTGAATTTAAAAGTATTTCTAAAATTTTAAAATAAAAGAGTAAGCCGCTATTCGAGAAGAGTTTATAAACACCTGACACGATAAGGTGGATGATTGAAATAACTTTACCCAAAATATATTTTGATATAAAAGAAATATTTTCTTAAATTGTTATATAACTTGGATGTTTGGATGACAATATTTTAAACGGATAAAGATTGGAATGACTTGCATGATCAAATGGGAATTTGTATGAGTCTGAATTATATAAATGAATTATAGTTAAAAATTTGATTTAAGTCAAAATTTGAAATACATTTAATTAAACTGAAAATAAAACTCGGTTGTATTTGGATTAAGTTGAAATTGAAATAAAATAAATTGAGATGTAGATGATATTAAGTAAAAGTAAATTCTTACTTAATTTAAATCAAGTGAATTGAGTGGATTCAAGGGAATGGTATGATGCTAGATTTAACTGAAGTTAAGTTAAATAAAATTGAATTGAAATAAATTCAGTTGAGTTATAAATAATATAGAATGGAATAAAATTATTATTTAAATAAATAAGCGTAGACTAAGTAAGTATTGAATTGGAATAAATAAGCTTCGGAAGCTTATAAAAGATTTGAAAAGCATTGAAATAAAATATAATCCCTAGTTAAAAGTAAAGTGAAAATGTGATTGACTGTAAATGGATGGAGAAATATGAATATTAATAAGTGAGTAGCTTATAAAATGAAAAAAAAAAGGAATAAATAAGCAGAAATAAAAATGTTGAAATTTTGAAAAATGAAAGAAAATCCAAACTGGAATTATAAAAAAATTGAACTCAGAAAAGTTAATGAAGTGATTTTTGTAATAAAATCAATATTGATTTGAAAGTTGGAAGTAAGCTAATTAGCTAAATAAATTATTTGATAGAGTACATTAATAAAATTTAACTCGGTTAAATAAAACGGATTGTAAGTTAATAATGAAGTTCGGAAATAAATTCGAATTATAAATAGAATTCGACTTGGATTGATAATGAATTTAAATAAGTGGAGATGTTGTAAAAATAAAACGGAATTGGATTGTAATAGAAATGATTTGAGTTACAAATAAAATCCAATTCGAGTATAAATGAGTTAAGTATGTGCTTGGATATTATTTTGATAAACTGAGAAGGTGAATTAGAATAAAATGGTTGTGAATGAATTAAAATGGAAGGAATTGACTATAAATTGAGTTGGAATCAATTTAAATTGGTTATAAAAATTAAGTAACTATTTATTCACATGGATATCATAATATTGCATAGAATGAATTGTCGTTTGACATAAACGAAGGTAATTAAAATTCTATGAGTTGATAGAGATTAAATAAATTGATTTTAAGATCAATTGAAGTGAATATGAGTTTGTTTTGCTTAAAAATGAATTGAATGTAAGCAATTGATTTGTAAACCATTTAAATTGAATGAAGTTGTATACGAATTGGTTGTAAACAATTAAAATTAATGTCGAGACCCCATAAGTGGCTTATAAATATAGTTTAATCTGCATTGCTTATAGAAACTCGTATGCTTGCTAGTTAAATATGTTAAATGTTGTTAAATTGCATGATTTTGGCACTTACATGTTTAAATTGAGTAAGTACAGGTACCAGAAAGCTGTTTGGTTGGATTTGGACGCGTTAATTGCTAAATTAATAAGCTATTTGCTTAAAAAATGCTAAATAAAGGTACGCCTACATAATAAAAATAGGAAATATGACCTATTTTTGTTTTTCCGACCATGCGGGCCGATGTATATATATTTATATCTCTTGTCAAATTGCAAAAGCTCCTCCGTATAAAGGAGACTCTGCCAAAAAAATTCGAAAATTTTGGGAGTTAGGAAATTTTTGAAAAAAATTTTTTAGCGACAAAATGATTTCAAATTGAAATTGAAATAAGGATTTTAAATTGAAACTAATTGTTTAGTTGGAACTAAAGGATTAGAAAGGTGAATTTGGGATTTTTGATTTCAGAGGATAAATTGAAATTTGCTCGGCGAAGGTATGTATTTAAATTCTGTATGAAATTTAATGATTTTCTGGTCTAGCCACTTGGCTTTCTGTTTTCTTTTTGAAATCTGGGGGCCGTAGAGGCATTTTGTAGTTGTACCGAGCCGCGTAAAGGAGAAGCTGGCGAATTTTTTTCGAACATTTAGAGAGTTAGAAATTTTTTGAGAAAGTTTTGATAATTTAAATTTGAATAGGGGGAGTAAATAATGTTGTTGGAAACTATGGAAGGTTTTGGGAAGTTGTTTGAAGTAATAGTGGGTTTTAATAAAAGATATGTTATGGCAAATTGATAAAACTGTTTGGTTTTGGAAAATAGTAGTGGGGATTGGATCATTCTTCTTAACTAGCAATTTCAGGGACGAAATTCTTTTAAGGGGGAGGAATGTGACGACTTGGAATTTTGAAAATTTTAAATTGGGATATTGAATTGATTTTAATATTTAAAAGTTAGTTTGTAACTTAAAATTTCAAATATCATCATTATTTGGAAATTTAATTATTGGATTTAATTACTGGAAATTGGGTAAAATGTTGAATCTAGAATTTTAAGCCTGTTAAAACTAATTTGAAGGCTTGCAAAATTTATATTGATAGTACTGAAGAGAGTAAAAGTGTTAAAATTGAATTTGGAAGTGTTTTGTTAAGTTTTGAAATTTTATCGTTTAAATCGATGTTTGAAAATAGCCTTCCGAGGCACAATCTCGGAATTCGACGAAACCAATTCCATTGGATCCATAATATTATATTATAATCGGATTTCAATTTTCGTAGTGTTTGGAGTGATTGTTTGGCCGTACGATAAGTAAACGCGTTGAAAATTTATATCGAAAATTTAATAACTGAGTCCAAAAAGCTATCTTCTCCATATTATCGAATTAGGGCTCGAAACCTTTTCCATTGTGTTCGGAATAGGGGTATAACATTATAAACGCTTAGCAGCATGCCTCTATAGGAATTCAAAATTTTAAGTTGCGGTTATCGAGGGAATTTGAATTTAAATTTGAAATTCTGGTCAACTTCAGTGGAATTTATGGCACATCAGAACTTTTTGATTTTAACTCATATGTCACTGTAGCTTATTGATTTTGGTACGCTTTCATCTAATCGTGTTCCCTTACTTTTTAAAACCCGGCCAACACTTTAAAAAAAAGAAATAAAAATCGACCTTCCATACTCTCCTTCCCAGGGAAGCCATGGCCGATACTTCAATATTTATCTCTCTCTCCCTTTTCAGTTTTTCAAAATCAAAATAAAAAAATTTAAATCAATGGCCGAAGCCATTCATTCAAAAGGGAAAGCCAAAAAAAATGAACGAAGGCTAACGATTGAAAATCGCGATCTCGTGAAGGTTGAATGGTTCGACAGCGATCGTCGAACGAAGCTCGAGTGGGGAGAGCAAAGGTGAATCTCGTTCGCGGCAGTGAAGGCGCTCGCAAGAAAGGTCGATTGGGGTCGTGATGCATACGAGCGCGAGTCGAAGTCGTGGGCACGTCAGTGGTAAGGGAGGCCAGTTCTGGTTCGAAGCGAGGAGGTTCGTGTGTGATGAGTTTTTTGCAGTGAGGGGTTTATAATGGTCGGCTTTGGGAGTTGATCATGGATTGTTTTCTGTCGCGTGTTTTTGGTGTCGAGTTCTGATGAGGGTGGCAGCAGTCGTGTGACGCCCCACCTCTATACCCACGCTAGCAAAGAGTATTAATATATAATACCTTCTGCTAACATGGAAAATAAGGCTGGATAGGAGCGACCATCTATAGTCTTGCTTTAACTATCTATTAAATACGCCGACAATAATCACACCAAACCGATCGACATATCCAATGAATACTTAAAACAAAACCATAGGTGGCTGGAGGATCTATCAGAACAGAATATAACAACCCAAATGTAGGAAGCATCACAGAACAGTAAACCATCATATACATATATACCGATACAAAGCAGAGTATACAAAATAATACATGTCAAGTGGTATAGCCAACCACAATATACAGACAAATCCAGAAGAATAAATATCAGAGTTCAACATAATAGGACTACACAAAATCTATGACAAAAAGAAGCTAGCGAAGTAGTCCATGCGGAAGCAAAATAGGCTAAGTCCAAAGTACCTAACCTGAAACATCTCGGTCTGACCCGAGTATAAAGTACACGGGTCAGTCTAGCTAAACAAATCAGTTAGATAAACTGAACAACAATAAACCTGCAAGGTTACAAAGTATAACAAATATCTCTAAAAGAGATAACACAATCATCAACAAAAGATGAATCATATAGAACAAGCCTCATATCATCGGCGACATAGATAAACAAAGGATACAATTATCCCAAATAAAGCCAAAAGGCAAATAACAAATACCCATAAGGTATACAAGTTCCACAAGGCAATTGCTATACTTCATGTAGCTCAAAATGACCAACATCGAAGGGCGATACCAAGGGAATATACATATCAATGAAACATCATAAAATTGCTCGAGCTCAGTACTGTATAAACAAGGATCCATGAGCCCGAAGACTCCAAACCCAATATCACCCATGCGGCTCATAACGACCAACATCGGAAGCGATACTAAAGGGCAACCCAATATCACCCATGCGGCTCATAACGACCAACCTCGGAAGCGATACTAAAGTGCAAAAAACCCGAAGGCACAAACCCGAAGGCACAAACCCGAAGGCAACATACCCGAAGCCAACATACCCGAAGGCAACAAACCGTAGTGGTGAAGGTCCGGAGGCCCAGTACTGGACACCACTAACTGGCGGAATGTGTCATAACTCTCAAAAAGGAATCCGAAAAGTGGTAACGTGAGTCCCATAACCACTCATTCGCACTAAACGGTTTACTATCCGTTAGTTAATTTCACACTCAAAGCAGTACAAAGTTCACCTCATATCATCGATAAACCAAACCCGAAGGTCAAAACGATCAATCGAATAGGTCGGGGACTAATCGGGAAGACAAACGCATGGATTCATGGTCCGTGTTTTACCTAACCATTTAAACTTCCTTCCACTTCGCTCGAAGTGCGAAATTGTGTGTGTGCATTATAAATAGAATTTATAATTTGGAGAAGGGAGCTTTTAATACGATTTAGAGAGAGATTATTTATAAAACCCGTGAATGAAGTCAAAAACAAGTCATCAAAGACAAATATGCAATAACAATTAATTGGAATCAACACGAATCGATAAAAGTTGGAAATTAACTCAAAATTAGCCAAAATAGGCAAAACTGCGCATTTCAGACGTCTGAAATTCCTCCCAGACGTCTGAACCACTACCAGACGGCTAAATGGATTTCCAGACTTCTGGATTTTGCCTCTGCCTTTTTGCGTCTTCCAGGGACCAATTCCAGACGTCTGAATCTCCAAACCAGACGTCTGAATTTTGAAACCAGACGTCTGATAGTAGAGTTCAGACGTCTGAAATCCCCCTGTAGGCAAAAATCAGCCATGCCCATAAAGGCAAAAAACCAAATGAATTGCAAACGAACGAGCGATGGATGCTATGGGTTTATGCCATATGACAACCCAGCACTATTGGCTCTTTTACACACCTCCAAAAACAATGATCAAATATCAAAGTTAGGATCTTTAAAGAATTGAACCCAAACACTAAAAATTTGGATATTCACCAGTTCAATCCAAACCAAAAGCAAGTGCATATGAACAAGGTGTTAGGAATTCATACCCAACATCAATGAAATCAAGAGAAGTAGATGTGAGTTCAAAACTCACATTTTTAACTCAAGAACAAGAAGAAGAAGAAGCTCAAATGAAAAGGAACAAGGCCAACCACTCTCTACTTCAACTCTAGTAGCTTCAATCTAAGATCAAAACATATATTTACCAAATTAGAGCTTAGGAATTTCTGAGATTGAAGAGAGAAGGAGATAGAGAAGATGAAGAGGAAACTTACCAATGGCTTCACTTTGATTTTGGAGCAAGAATCAAGCTTACAAGAAGAAACTAGGGTTTACAATTTCTATTTCCTCTTCCCCTCCACCAATTTTAGTTTTGCTTAAGCTAAGAAATGAAATGAGGGTGAATGGATGAAGAGAGGGCTGAGTTAGGGGTTTAAACTAACAAATAGGCTGAACCCAAATCCAAAACCCAAATAGGAAAGTTGCAAAAATTCACAAACTCCAAACATATCGAAGCTTACACCTAAAAAGATCGCAAACGCCATTTTGGAACTAATGGAGGTGGTTTCGAGCTCCAATTCGGTCATTTGCAAAAAGTAACATTTCGGACCTAAGTCCGACTAACGACGTTATATTTAAATCAAACATTTAAATATAAAATCGTTAAATATGAGGGTTGTTACAGATCTCCCCTCCATACAAAATTGCGTCCTCGCAATTCCTAGAGACGATATTTGTAACAATTACAAACATAAAACATCCAAAAGTAAAGGAAATAAGCTTGAGATGAAAAGACATACTCACCGTTTCAAAGGGAAGAAAGAAAACCCGGATAAGATCACTCAATAAATTCTCTGGTTTCCCAAGTACAATCATTGGGATTAGCGGACCATTGAACTTTAACGAGCGGCACATCCTTGTTTTGAAGGTGTCGTACCTCCGTGTCAAGTACGCGAATAGGCTATTGAACAATAGATAAGTCCGGTGAGATCTCAACCTCATGCAAATCAGGAGAAGCAATAACAGAATCCGACTCCCGAAGACACTTCCGAAGTTGCGAGACGTGAAACACGTCATGAATACCAGATAAATGAGCTGGAAGTGAAACTCTATAAGCCACGGGGCCAATACGTTCAGTAATAGAAAATGGTCCTATATAACGAGGAGCCAATTTCCCAGTCGTACTGAAACGCATAACCCCTTTCAAAGGAGAAACACGAACAAAAACAAGATCACCGATCGAGAACTCGAGAGGTTTCCTGCGGCTATCCGCATAGGATTTCTGGCAACTTTGTGCCTCTTTCATTCTCAATCGAATAAGATCAATCTTCTCGGAAGAATGATGAAACAAATCCGGGCCAAGAATAAGCTTCTCCCCAGATTCCAACCAACATGAAGGTGATCGACATGGCCTTCCGTATAAGACTTCGAAAGGAGCCATACCGATACTAGATTGAAAACTATTGTTGTAGGAGAATTATACAAGAGGTAGGTGATCCTCCCAACTTCCACCAAAAATCAAAATTACAAATACGAAGAAGATCTTCCAAGATACGATTCACCCGTTCAGTCTGTCCATCAGACTACGGATGATAAGCTGTACTAAAATTAAGCTTTGTCCCCAAAGCTTGCTGAAGACTCTTCCAAAAATGACTCGTGAATAAAGGATCACGGTCACTCACATAGAACTAGGAACACCGTGAAGTCTCACGATTTCCTTGACATACAACTTAACCAAATGTGAAGCAGTCCTACTAGACTTAATAGGGACAAAATGAGCAGACTTAGTGAGGCGATCAACAATAACCCAAATGCTAGAATGGCCTGATCTCGAGCGAGGTAGGCCGTCAATGAAATCCATAGATATCCGATCCCATTTCCACAATGGAATCTCAAGAGGCTGAAGAAGACCAGAAGGACGCTGATGTTCGGCCTTTATACGCTGACAAGTTATGCAATTACTCACATAACTCGCCACATCGCACTTCATGCCTTCCCAATAATAAAGGCGACGCATATCGGCATACATCTTGCTACCACCGGGATGAATAGTATACTTAGAATGGTGACAGTCATCAAGAATGTCATGCCTAAGTGCAAAATCAGAAGGCACAAAAAGACGGTTCTTCTTACGAAGACACCCATGAGAATCAATGCTGAAATCTTGCAACGCCTCATCACAAGATCCAGACTCACAAAGCTGAATAAGATGCGACAAATCAGGATCACGCCGCTGAGCATCGGCAATACGATCCAATAAAATAGGTCGAGCTCCCAAACTAAATAATAGAATAGGAGAATCAGAAGATGAACCTCGATCACGAATTTCACAAAAAGATAGAGTCTCAAGAACATCCCACTCGGCAAGCATCATAGAAACAACAGCCGAATGTTTGCGACTAAGCGCATCTGCAACACGATTTCCCTTACCAGGGGTATACTGGATATCAAAGTCATAGGAGGCAAGAAACTCGAGCCAACGTTGTTGTCTCATACTGAGTTCCTTCTGAGTAAACAAATACTTCAAGGATTTATGATCGGTATAGAGAATGAAGCACTCGCCCAATAAGTAGTGACGCCAAATCTTCAAGGCGAAGACGATGGCGGCTAACTCAAGATCATGAGTGGCATAGCGAACTTCATTCGGACGCAGCTGCCTAGAAGCATACGCAACAACCCGATCCTTCTGCATAAGAACAGCACCGAGTCCACTACCACAAGCATCGGTGTAGACAACAAGATCATGATTCCCTTCGGGAACCACAAGAATAGGAGCATTAGTGAGAAGTTCCTTCAATGTCTGAAAGGAAGCTTCACACTTGTTGGACCAAACCTAACGAATGCCTTTCCGAGTAAGGCTGGTGAGAGGAAGCACAACACAGGAAAAATCCTTAATGAACCGACGGTAATAACCCGCCAATCCAAGGAAACTACGGATCTCATGCACATTCTCAGGCCTCTTCCAATTCTGGATGGCTTCGATCTATGAGGGATCGACCGAAATGCCGTCAGAAGATACAACATGGCCTAAGAACTTAACTTTATTCTCCCAAAAGTGGCACTTGGAGAATTTGGCTCCGAGCTGATGATGACGAAGAGTACTCAAGACAATGCTCAAGTAGCATGCTCGGCTTCAGACTTAGAATAAACAAGGATGTCATCAATGAAGACAAGGACGAACTTGTCGAGATATTCCCGGAATACTCGATTCATTAGATCTACAAAGAAAGCAGGAGCGTTCGTCAAACCAAACGGCATAACGAGCCACTCGAAAGAACCATATCGAGTGCGGAAAGCTGTAAGTGGTATGCTGTCCTTCGCGACTCGTAATTGATGAAAACCTGTGGCAAGGTCGAGCTGAGAAAAGACCTTAGCCCACTCAATAGATCAAACATATCATCGATCCTAGGCAATGGGTACCAATTCCTAATGGTCAACTCGTTAAGCTTGCGATAGTCAATGCAAAACCTAAGAGTTCCATCAGACTTCTCCACGAAGACGACCGCGGATCCCCACGGAGAAAAACTGGACTGAATCAACTGCTTGGACTCAAGCTCTAAAAGCTGCTTCTTGAGTTCCTCATTTTCCTTTGTAGACATCCTCGTGGGAGGACGACTAACTGGCTGCGCACCTGGAATGAGATCAATGCGGAACTCAATTGCCCGCTTAGGTGGCAAACCCGAGACAGGCTCAAAAACATCAGGAAAGTCACAAGCAATAGGAATACGAGATATATCATCATCATCTTGCGAGTCAAAAGAATAAAAAGCCATCTCGGAATTATCCACATCCCGAAGAACAAGAGATAGCTGAGTAGGCGAATCCGGATGTCGAAGATATATAATTCTCCTCGAACAAATAATCCTGGCATCATATCTCACTAGCCAGTCCATATCTAAAATCATATCAAATCCCAGACAAGAGATAACGTGCAGATTCGCACGAAAAGAAAAGCCACATAAAACAATCTCAACATCATCACAAAGCAAACTAAGGGTCGCGGATCCCCCAATAGGATTCGCAATCCTTAAAGAAGTAACTAAACAAGAAACATCCAAAGATAAACCATCAATGAGCTTCTTCGATACGAAGGAATGTGAAGCACCCGTATCAAAAAGAAATCGTATACTATGATCATGAAATAAAACAGAACCTTCCAAAATAGATGAATATGTACCTTTGGGTTGAGAAGGACCTTCAGAAGCCTTAGCAGCACTAAGCTTGCTAGACTTGGCACCAGCCGGAATAGTAGGGCAAGCTGAAACATGATGACCTTCCTTCCTGCAATAGCGGCAGAAGAGAGGCTTAGGACAAGCTCGAATAATATGATCCGGAGAGCCACAATTAAAACACTTTCGAATAAAAGGTGTTCCAGAAGGCTGAGTCTGAGAGCTAGAACCACCAGTCTTCTTCTTCTTAGAAGGAAAAGACCTCTTCTGAAACGAAAAATGCTTCTTGTTGGGGTTCTTAGAAACCTCAACATCCTCACCACTATCACACTCCTTCTCGACAGCTTCGAGATGAAGTGCCGAATCTACTAATTCTTCAAAAGAAAGCTTAAGCTGAAGCAACAAAGACTTCTTAAGATACTTCTTAAGACCAGAAACAAACTTCAAATTCTTCTTATAAGAAGTGCTAATAAATTCAAGCCCATACTTAGATAAAGCCTTGAATGATGCAACATACTCAGAAACAGAAGACTTCCCTTGCTTCAACTCAAGGAAGCGACGGATCAATAAAACTTTTTCAGATTCAGGAACGAACTTGAGCTCAAATCGCTCTCGAAACTGAGTCCAAGAAAGAGTAGACTCATCAATCTCGGCTATAAGAAGCTCATACCAATCAAGGGCACGCTCTTGTAATAAGTTAGAAGTTACAAGAACTCTATCATGGTCAGAAAGATCCATACGAGAGAAGATACGCTTGCATGTGCGAAACCAAGCTTGGACTTCAAGAACGAATTCAGAGCCTTTAAACGGCTTTCCACCAAGATGAGCAAAATCACTGCACTGACGTGCAAAGGTAGACTTGCGAGGTGGAGACACTGGAGGAGGAACTGGACGCTGAGTGCTCCTAAACAACTCCATAAACTGATCGGCAGACATATAAACGCCATCCGGATGTGTGCCACTGGATTGCCCAGCATCCGAACGTCGTCCCCTGCCTCTTCCAGCCATACGCTCAAAGTAAGATAAGAACAAGATTAACCACAAGGTAGATATTTCAATGCGGAATACTACGGAATAAAATGCATTCCTAGACGTACTCCCTAAAATCTATCTAACCTTTGATGGAATAGAAGGAATAAAGAGACATGATGATTCAAAGATTTGTAACACTTATACACTTTGATGTATCGTAATATGTGCTTCTATTCTGTGTTTATCATACTTTGTTCTGAACTCAGCTCTGATACCACACTGTGACGCCCCACCTCTATACCCACGCTAGTAAAGAGTATTAATAGATAATATCGTCTGCTAACACGGAGAATAAGGCTGGATAGGAGCGACCATCTATAGTCTTGCTTTAGCTATTTATTAAATACGTCGACAATAATCACACCAAACCGATCGACATATCCAATGAATACTTAAAACAAAACCATAGGTGGCTGGAGGATCTATCAAAACAGAATATAACAACCCAAATGTAGGAAACATCACAGAACAGTAAACCATCATATACATATATACCGATACATAGCAGAGTATACAAAATAATACATGTCAAGTGGTATAGCCAACCACAATATACAGACAAATCCAGAAGAATAAATATCAGAGTTCAACATAATAGGACTACACAAAAGCTATGACAAAAAGAAGCTAGCGAAGTAGTCCATGTGGAAGCGAAATAGGCTAAGTCAAAAGTACCTAACCTGAAACATCTCGGTCTGACCCGAGTATAAAATACACGGGTCAGTCTAGCTAAACAAATCAGTTAGATAAACTGAACAACAATAAACCTGCAAGGTTACAAAGTATAACAAATATCTCTAAAAGAGATAACACAATCATCAACAAAAGATGAATCATATAGAACAAGCCTCATATCATCGGCAACATAGATAAACAAAGGATACAATTATCCCAAATCAAGCCAAAAGGCAAATAACAAATACCCATAAGGTATACAAGTTCCACAAGGTAATTGATATACTTCATGCGGCTCAAAATGACCAACATCGAAGGGCGATACCAAGGGAATATACATATCAATGAAACATCATAAAATTGCTCGAGCTCAGTACTGTATAAACAAGGATCCATGAGCCCGAAGACTCCAAACCCAATATCACCCATGCGGCTCATAACGACCAACATCGGAAGCGATACTAAAGGGCAACCCAATATCACCCATGCGGCTCATAACGACCAACATCGGAAGCGATACTAAAGGGCAACAAACCCGAAGGCACAAACCCGAAGGTGCAAACCCAAAGGCAACATACCCGAAGGCAACATACCCGAAGGCAACATACCCGAAGACAACAAACCATAGTGGTGAAGGTCCGGAGGCCCAGTACTAGACACCACTAACTGGCGGAATGTGTCATAACTCTCAAAAAGGAATCCGAAAAGTGGTAGCGTGAGTCCCATAACCACTCGTTTGCACTAAACGGTTTACTATCCGTTAGTTAATTTCACACTCAAAGCGGTACAAAGTTCACCTCATATCATCGATAAACCAAACCCGAATGTCAAAATGATCAATCAAATAGGTCGGGGACTAATCGGGAAGACAAACGCACGGATTCATGGTCCGTGGTTTACCTAACCATTTAATCTTCCTTCCACTTCGCTCGAAGTGTGAAATTTGTGTGTGTGCATTATAAATAGAATTTATAATTTGGAGAAGGGAGCTTTTAATACGATCTAGAGAGAGATTATTTATAAAACCCGTGAATGAAGTCAAAAACAAGTCATCAAAGACAAATATGCAATAACAACTAATTGGAATCAACATGAATCGATAAAAGTTGGAAATTAACTCAAAATTAGCCAAAATAGGCAAAACTGCGCATTTCAGACGTCTGAAATTCCTCCCAGACGTCTGAACAACTACCAGACGTCTGAATGGATTCCCAGACGTCTAGATTTTGCCTCTGCCTTTTTGCGTCTTCCAGGGACCAATTCCAGACGTCTGAATTTTGAAACCAGACGTCTGATAGTAGAGTTCAGACGTCTGAAATCCCCCTGTAGGCAAAAATCAGCCATGCCCATAAAGGCAAAAAACCAAATGAATTGCAAACGAACGAGCGATGGATGCTATGGGTTTATGCCATATGACAACCCAGCACTATTGGCTCTTTTACACACCTCCAAAAACAATGATCAAATATCAAAGTTAGGATCTTTAAAGAATTGAACCCAAACACTAAAAATTTGGATATTCACCAGTTCAATCCAAACCAAAAGCAAGTGCATATGGACAAGGTGTTAGGAATTCATACCCAACATCAATGAAATCAAGAGAAGTAGATGTGAGTTCAAAATTCACCTTTTTAACTCAAGAACAAGAAGAAGAAGAAGCTCAAGGAAACTTACCAATGGCTTCACTTTGATTTTGGAGCAAGAATCAAGCTTACAAGGAGAAACTAGGGTTTACAATTTCTATTTCCTCTTCCCCTCCACCAATTTCAGTTTTGCTTAAGCTAAGAAATGAAATGATGGTGAATGGATGAAGAGAAGGCTGAGTTAGGGGTTTAAACTAACAAATGGGTTGAACCCAAACCCAAAACCCAAATAGAAAAGTTGCAAAAATTCACAAACTCCAAACATATCGAAGCTTACACTTAAAAAGATCGCAAACGCCATTTTGGAACCAATGGAGGTGGTTACGAGCTCCAATTCGGACGTTTGCAAAAAGTAACATTTCGGACCTAAGTCCGACTAACGACGCTATATTTAAATCAAACATTTAAATATAAAATCGTTAAATCTGCGGGTTGTTACAAGTCGATTTCTTGGTAACCTTTATTTTATTTTATTTTATTTTATTTTATAGTTGATTAAACTGTTTTTTTAGTTGAAAACTGTAAGACAAATATATTAGGCTAGTCATCATTTTAAAACTGGTTAATTAAAATTCATTATTTCAGTCGATATATATATATATATATATATCTGTGTGTGTGTGTATTTACAGTAAAGAAAAGTACAATCTAGACAGGAAGATTTTTGAATATATTATGTATATAGGAATTTTAAATGTGAAAGGTTATTTAGAAATTAGATTCTTGAATCAATATAAATTGGGTTCTAAGTATATGTAGTTTCAAGGAAAATAGAATGAATATACATATATACATAGTTTCACTTATTAAATTATTTTAAAATAATGGATTATAGTGATTAACTGGTTTAAGTAACTTATTCAATTTATTAAGTCGCTAAAAAAATTATTATTCAAAGGAAAATTAGTTTAAATTAAAGTAATAAATGAAAATTAATTGTTCAATTTATTCAAATATTAATAAACTGTACAAATATTTATATAAGGTCTAAAATCGTGAATGAAACAAGCCCGTTTGGATTGGATTGCAAATAAAAGCAAAGGTGAGTTAATCTCACTCATATGGGTTTGATTTAAATTTAAATGGTTAAATTTAAATAATTGGTTGAATGATTGACTTGATTTGATGTGCTATATTATATATATAGTAGTATATGTTGGAGTGATTGATTTCCCGCATTATATAGCGGATGAGACCCTATGCGCCGCATAATAGCGGACGATATTATATTTAAAACTCATATACCATGATATTCCACCTCGAAGTGGAATTGGTATTGTGCTAACATCTGTGAATGCAGGGAAACAGGTTGGAGTGATCCAACTGAATTTCTCAAAATTATTTAGATTGTTTAATATTCTGTGTTATTAATATTTGATATTCTATGATGAATTTTATTGATCATTGGAATATTGAATGCTATGGTTTGCTTGAATATATATTTTGTTACACTGAGTTATCAAAATATATAGAATTGGATTTTTGAAAAGAAAATAAAAGAGGGAATTTTAAGTTAAATAATTATAGAAAATTGAATAAATTGAAGAATGAACTGGAAAAGAATAAAAGGTGATTTTAAAATTCTAATAAATAAATTCCAAGTATGGGAAAGGGGATTTGAATAAAAAGGGAAAATATTGAATTTTAAAACTTAAGTGATGTTATTCAAAGGAATGGAAGAATTTACTTTAAAATTCAAGGTTTAAAAATTTATTTAAAAGTATAAAGAAGAAGTTTGGAAAATCTAAAATTGTATGTTTCTGTTAAAAGATTTAAAATCAAAACGAAAAATAAAATTTGAAGTTAATGGATTTTGAAAAAAATGAATAAGTAAAGGAATTTATTTCAAAGTGGAGTAAATTGGAAATCAATTTGGAAATTGATTTAAGTGTTTGAAATTGGAAATTTAAAGGAGAATGTGACTATGAAATTTATAAGCAGGGTTTATAAAAGTGAAGCAATATATCAGTGGATATTTGGAATAATAAATTCACGGTGAGAACTTTTTAAAGGAATGGGTAAATTTGTTTAAAAATAAATAGTGGTTTATTTTTAAAAGTTGAGAAAGAGAAGCGTATTTCCCTGGATAGCCAAGTACGTTTCAAACAAATTTTGAGTATAAGTAAAAAGTTTTAAATTGTTTAAAAAGTATGTTTAGAAAACTTATTAGTTCTAAATGTTTAAATTCCAAAATAAGTATTTTCTTTTAATCTATTGTAGCAGTAATTATTTAAATATGGCTTGGTGTTATGTTTTAAAAGTTAGAAATTCAGTTTTACATTGTACAAAGTAGTTTTATTTTAAATATTCTTAAAGTATATGTATATTTTGAATAAGTGTTAAAGTAATTTTTAATTTAAATGTTTTATAGGATATTTTATAATAAAGTGTTTTAAATTCTTCTAAAAATCTAAAGTTATTGTGCTTGGTGTTTTCAGTGTGAATAGATATTTGGGAATTCATTTCCATAACAAAAGTGTGGTTTGAAAACTATTTTTAAAAGGGTTGAAAATGGAAATATATCTTGCGGAGATATTTTGGGGTTATAAATAATTTAGGAGAAATTATTTATGTTTGATGGTTGATGTGAATGTTAATTGATAGTTAAATAACCAACTATCAATATTGGCCAATGCGCTGATTGTTTCTATTTTGAGTGTGGTTTTCTCACGCTGGTATTCCAGACTGACTCGGGTGTTATTTCACTATAATGCTCGGGTCAGACCGAGTATTATAGGATACAGGAAAGTATGTTGTGGAGCTCAAGAGACGAGCTGGATGGCGATACATACTTCCGTATTTGTGTTAAATATTTCGTTGTGTATTCAGATTGTGAGGACAAGTTATGATTACTGTCCAGTTGTATGTTATGTATACTCTGATGACGTAATGAATAAACAAACGTATTTGTTCTTGTGTAAAGATCATTTATTATCTATTATATTTTATTCCGTTGTGATGGTTAGATTCTGATGTTGTTTTCTATTTTCTTCTTCTACCACTTCTTCTTTACCCCAAATGGTTCGTATTTCCGTACATCTTTAGTTGATTGAGGGAGAATAGCGTCGACTCTAGGGGGTACAGATTTGCAGATCGCTTCACCACTCGTGCCTAGACTAATCCACCCAGACAACACATCGAGCTGCTCATCACCACCATACCCGACCAAGCTTCTGGCCGCGTGTTCACCCAAACCCCGACCACACATTCGATCCCACGCATCAGCAACCCAAGCCACCAATTTTCCACGACCCGCAACCATCGTCCTACGCCGTAGGCACCTTTCCTTCAGCGCCCGAGCCTCTATGCCAACGTATATTCTCAGCCACGCCTCTCCCCATCTCTCTCTCCCTATTTTTTTGCTTTGTCTTCTTATCTTTTGTTATATATGTAGGTAAGCGTAGGTCTGTTGGCTTTTATCTCATGCGGATTCATATATATTGTAATATCTCGGAATTTATGGCAATATAAATTTAATAATCTGTGTTTAAAATTAAATTAATTTGATAATTTTTGTTAATAAATTTGAATTGATTTAATAATCTTCTTTTTTAAATATTTAATTAGTGAATTTATTTTTAATAAGCTAATAAATTATTTTCTATTTATAATATGTATATCTATTTATATATATATGAAATGGATAAGTTTGGTTTTAAATTTAATTAGTGTAGCATATTTTCTAATTTTAATATTCTGAAATTGGGAAATTATGATTATTATTTTTTATTTAAGCTTTTCAAAGCTATTTAATAAAATAACTAAATGATTCTAAATATATATGATAAATGTTTTATTTGTTTAAAATATTTTGACTTAAGTTTGAATATCAAAATAAAGTTATTAAAATGTTTGTTTCATTTCCTTTTCAAAGATATTGATTAATTAATGTGATTTGTAAATTAAATATGAAGTTTAAAATACAATTAATAAATGGAACATTTATTCGTTTAAATAACAAATAAGTTACAATCTCTTGTATAAATTTATTTTAATAGATTAAAAATATTATTTTCAAATAAGAAAATATATGTATTGTTTTTATTTATAATAATACTTTGTTTTATTCTTTAAAAATTATTTATATATATAACTAAGTATTAAAGAAGTAATTAATTTAGTTTAGACTTTCATTTACTTTAATTAAAAATACTAATTATTTAAAATGACATGTGTAAATTTATTAAGGCATAAGTTAACATGTGTTGAGTGTTTAAATGAGGATATTAACAAGTGTAAAACTTAAGACAAGTGCCATTGTTTTTATTTTTATTTTCTTTGATTTAAATAAATCATAAATATAGTTATAAAAACAATTGCCATCTTCCATTTCTTTTTTCTTTCTTCATTTTCAATTCCAAAACAAAGAACTTACAGCTGGGAAAAACATTCCATTTTAAACCATCTACAAAATCAAATCCTGATCAAATTTTCAAAAATCTACAAAACCCTTTTCCATCTCTTCAAAAATCAAATGCACATCAAATTCCTGTAAAATCAACTTGCATTCATTCTCCTCAAAAAGCAAATTTGTTCATCATATATTCTCTGCATTCAACTCTTCAAAAATATGGAAAACCATCTTCAATAACCCCTGTTCAAATGCATTCAACTCTTCTAAAATCTGGAAATCATGAAAGCCTGCATTCAGTTCATTCAAAAACTGGAAAATAAAACAAACCAGCAAGCATGTCACTTTGTAAATCTGGAGTTCAAACAAAAGTCTGCATTTTTGTCGTTTGCAATTTGCAAAGTGGCAACTAAGCAAGTTTTAAAGCATTCAAACAATCGCAAAAGAAGTTCAAACAGGAATTTGAAAAAAAAATTCAGAAGCTTTCTACTGTGCTCTGCTCATCAGGATTTTAAAGGTGAGTAACTCAATTTCTAAAATTAATTAAATAGGTAAAAGTTGTTTCATGCTTTTAATAAGAAATGAATTTAAAATATGAATTTGCTGTGAACATATATACATTTGAATATATTTATGTGTTGTTAATTGTTGCATTTCTGTTCTTAAAATTCCAAACTTCTGTTTGATTCTAAAACCCTTTTTCTTTTGGGTTGTTTGCTGTTATGATTTAATTTTGGAATGAAACTTGTTATTATAAGATAAAGTAAGTTTTAAAAAAATTATATAAGTTAAATAGAATCTTATATTACCTAGAAGTGAATATAACAGAGTAAAAATTTGTATAAGATGGAAATCCAAACATTACAAATCAATGTTTCAGGTTTGTATATCAAAACATCATGCAAAATTATGATTTTTAAAAGTAAAACAACAATTTTTAATGCTTGAACCAAAGAGCGGTTCACAACTTCACTGTGTAATACATTTTGGGTTAGCACAGTTGATTTTTATGTTAGATTGAGTTGAAATTGTTCCTGGAGATGGTGGAGATTACAGGGATGTTGAGAAAATTATGGGATCGGTTTGCATTTTGTTTTTGAGGTTGTAATTTTGGTTTGAATTCTAGAACCCTAGTTTTACTGGGTTTGAGAAATTGAACATTTTAGCTAATGCAATGGATCGAGTTGCTTAGGGTCTTGGGTTTTGGAAGATGGTGGGTTGTCGGAGATGTCGCCGGAGTTTCAAAGGCGATGGTGGCCGGTGGCGCGTGGACGAGGCCGTTGACAGGTTTGGGTTGTAATGTGTACTGTTTTGTTCCAGGTTTGGGAATGTGATCTGGATCTTGAATTCGAGCAAGTGATCGATAGGATTGGTGTTTGGTTGACCTGAGGAGTTGGATGACGACTGCGGGGAGGTCGCGGAGTGGACCTAAGGTGGCCAGCGTCGTTATACAGGTGCATGGTGCAATGGTGATATATTGGTGAATGTTGTTGGCTACTGTTTTTGGTGGCATCGAGTTGGTCTAGGAGAATTTGGGATTTAACTCGAAGCATATAGGTTTGTGACTCGAAGTAATATAAGGGGTTTCTCGAGTATATGCTTTGTTTTAGGTTTTATAAAATTAACAGAAACCTGTTACAGTTTTTAAAAATTTGAAGCAAGTTTTAAAATGTAAACTAAAATTTGAACTGAGTCTAAAACCTGAATTTAAATATGGATTCAAAAGTTTAAATCTTGGTTTTGAAATAATTTGAATTTTTAAATTTTAGTTTGGGTCTTAAATAAAAACAGAAAACCTGCTCTGTTTTTAAATTAAAAGAAAAAGTATAAAATGCAAATTGAATTTAAACTGAGTTTTTTTTTAAATCTGAAATTGAATATGAATTCAAATTAGTTTGAATCTGAGATTTGAAATAATTTAAGTTTTAAATTTTAAATTTGGTTTTAAAAACTTATAAGTGTCTAAAAGAATATGCGGTTTTGAATTTGAATTGGAAGTTCAAAATTTTAAATTAGAAATTTAAAATGAGTTTAAATCTGGGTTTTTAAATCTGGAATTTAATTCAAACTTCAGTTTTTAAAATAAAAAAGTATAAATTTAAATTTTTTAATTACATTGAAGAGGTTAAATGATTTGAATTTTTAAAAGGAAGATGTAAGATGTAAATAAAGCCTTTAAGATTTAAGTTAGATCTGGAATAAAGGTTCAAGCTGTATTTCAGTTTTGAAATTTAAAAGCAGTTTTTTTTAAATTGAATTTGTTTTTAAAATAATTTGGAATGTTCAAGTATGTTTTTAAATTGATTTGAATTTTTAAACGGAAGATGTAAGATGTAAATAATGCCTTTAAGATTTAAGTTAGATCTGGCATAAAGGTTCAAGTAGTATTTCAGTTTTGAAATTTAAAAGTAATTTTTTTTAAATTGAATTTGTTTATAAAATAACTTGGAATGTTTAAGTATGTTTTTAAATTGATTTGAATTTAAGTTGAATTAGGATTTAAATTCTTTTAAACTTATTTTATAAAGTGGATGTTTCTTTCAACATATGAAAAGGTTTTAAATTATTTTTAAAACCTTGTTTAAGCTAAATTTGTATCTTAAGTTTAAAATGAAATTTAAATAGAATTTAATGTAAATTTGAAACAAATTGTTTAAATACTTTATATAAGTAAGAAATGTTTTCTTAAATTAAATTAGAGCTTAAGAATTTGAATTCAATAAATTATTAAGATAATTTAAATGGGTAATTAATTATTTAATTAATTAATATCATGGATGATTAATTTAATAATTAAGAATTTTAAATTGATTAATTAAGATTTAAGATTTATTAATTAGGGTTAATTAATATGTAATTAAGGTTTATTAATTAAATTTTAATTAATGATTAAGATTAATCAATCAAGTAATTAAGGATTAATTAAGATTGTAATTAACACTTAATTAATTAATAATTAGAGATTGATTAAATTGTAATTAAATATTAATTAATTTGTAATTAATAATGGTTTATCTAAATTAATTTTTTAATAAAGTAATTAAGAAATGTTAATGAAGGTCATTAACTTAAGATTATTTAACAATTAATTAATGTGATTAATTTTTAATAATTACTTAAATTAATTAATTAATAATAATCATTTATGAAATTGTTTAAGTTTAATTACTTAATGGAAGTGATTAATGAATTAATTACTTAATGTAATTAATAGGGTTAATGTGATTTGTTTAGATTTATTAATTAAGTTTAATTAATTTAAACACTTGATGATTTGATGAATAATTACTTTATGTAATTAATGGGTTTGTAATTACTTAGGGGTGTAATTAATTGATAATTACTGGATGTAATTAAAGATTAATGATGGAAGTAATTTGGATTTAATTACTTTGTAATTAATCACAGGATTAATTGAGACAATTAATTAAGAGTAATTAATTTTTGGAATGAGTAATTAAGGGTATTTAATTACCGTTTGTTACTAATCAAGGGTGATTAATATATGTATGGTTTAATTGCTCATTAATTACTTAATGTAATTAATTTTAAAAGAGAGATTAATTAAATTATAATTAGAAATCATTAATTAATAAAATTAATGATGTAATTTAGAATTGATTAATTAAGGATTAATTAATAAATGAAGTAATTAATTAATAAATGATTAATACAATTAACTTATTTGATTAAGCAATTAAAAGTTAATTTTTGCAAAGTGTTAAGTATAATTAACTTGTGTAATAAATTTTAAGGTTAATTACTCATTGTAATTAGGGAATTGTTAATCAATAATGATAATTTGAAATGAATATTGAGATGATGATTATTTAATTGATTTGTAATTAATAAATAGTTAAGTTAAGCAGGATTATAATGATGAAGTAATTAATTTAATTTATTTTAGATTAATTAAAGATTAAGTAATTAATTTAATTGATTTAAATTAATTATAGATGATGTGATCATTTAGATCATTGCTTATGTTTGATGAATGATATTGGTTGCCTTGTATGGTTTGTAATCTCAGCCATGAGATGAGTAATGTTATGCGATATGGATGCATTGGTTGCATTGTGATGATGATATGGATTATCTGTTTATAATGCTGATATGGATTATCTATTATTGATGATAATGTTGATTATCCAATGTTATGTTGTGAATTATCTATCTGTGTGTATATAGATAATGAATTGAATTGTTTTAAACTTTAAAACAACTTGGCCTTCAAAGACACGTTTTGGATTTCGATGAGACCAGGATCGGGTTTCCATATTTGGATATCCGAAAACCACATCGATCCAAATTAACGTTAGGTCGTGAATATCAAGTGAAGATGAAGATTCAGAGTGCAAGGGTTATCGTCGTTAACTCTGAGGGTGATTCCAAAATGAGTGTAACGAGATAATGCCTGCAGTTTCGTTCGAACGCGGAACGAACTTGTATGGATTGAATGCTTTTAGAACATCATCAGGTGGACGATGAGCATTCTAAGTGATATGTCCTAAAGGTAATCGTAGCCTCCAGCCTATCAACCGTGAATGGCTAAAACAGGGGAGGTGCAGCAAGTCTAAGTGGGTCATGCCCAAGTAGGATGAGATTTACACCTGCCTAGATGTCCCTTTATCTTCGGCTCTGTGGTGCGGTTGTCGATCACAACTGCGAGGTGGTCTTGTTCGGAACTATTCAGTATGGAATGGTTCCGGCTTTGTGTTGCAGGGGAGCGGGCGTACTCCTCGGTACAGTGATCTAGGCCACGTACTGTGACGGACGGTACCCCAGTAGCCCTGCCATTGTATGGAATCCAAAATCTAATAAGTGCCCACGATTTTGATTGTATTACCCACTTTTGTGGCTAGTAGCTGGAATTTAATAGATATAACAATTTCGGCTATTTCTTATTTACTTGAAAACCCAAGACCAATTATAATATCACTGGATTTCCTATCAAATGTTTTGGTTAGCGTAAGGTAAAAACTTTTCCATGTTTATGTGTGGGAAGTCTTACGTGATACCTTTCTTTTCAAAGGTTTTTCATACCTAAGCCACTTTAACCTGTTACTCACACCAGACCTATGTCTGACTCGGAGTTTATTTTTGTTTTTCTTAAACTCTTGGGTACTCAAATTTTTTACGAGTAGTCAAGGGATTCAGGTTAGCTTTGACGAATTATGGAGGAGAAATGGAGCAGGAGGCTTCTGCGTGCAATTATATAGTTTTCCGCTGTGTTGGCATCTCTGAGTGTTTTCTATATTGTATTTGAGTTGTAATAACTAGACAGGTATTTATAACTGCCTAGTATGTGATGTATTGTCTATGTAACTCTGATAATTGTTGTATACTATGTAATATTATGTTATTAATATAAATTATTCATTCCGCTGTTGAGATTCTGTTGTTGTTTCTTCTTTCTCTTCTTTCTTTTCTCTTTTCTATCCCTTTCTTTCTTCATGATGATGCGATTTTAGGGAAGTAGAAAGTCGGGTCGTCACATTTGGTATCAGAGCCGGGTTGAGCGAATACCTAGTCTCTAGAGTTGTATCTTTCTTGAGAGAGCGTATTTGTATTTTTAATATATATATATATATATATATATATATATATTTCTACCTATCTGTTGGGTTACCTGTTCGGGTTTTCCAATATAAGATATAAAGGTAGATGAGGTGGTGGTGTGTGTAACACAACTACCGATGGTTGGAGTTTGAATGTATGAGGTTGGAAGTGGATCTGTCGAGACTGTAGACCTAATACCGTCTCGAGTGAGTTAGCTTGGAGTAAGTATTTCATCGATCTTTGAAGGAAATCTGTTAAGGTTCAGAGTCATTTTTGAAGTGCAGGGTTGGATGAGTTGAGTTTGGATCTGTCGGTATGGCAGAAGCAAGTGAGTGATGGTGCCTTGATACCTTAAGAAGTGGTAGCTGTGTGATGAGACGCAGTGACTATGGATGTGTCCGAAGATGTTTTTTTGGAACAAGAGTAAGGAAGTGAGTCTGCTTCGTGTTGTGGCTGAGTCCAGCAGGGAGTTTCTATTTGCTTTGAGGTCTGAGTTTCTTGAAGAGCTTTGGATTGAGAATTCTTTGGCTTGGCGTTAGCAGTGCAGCTCGGAGTGTTCCGTGTTGGCAGGAAGTTTTCTGACCGAGTAGTTTTTCTGAAGTAGAATTCAGAAGCAGCAGTGTGGATCATTTTCTTCGGTGAGTTGGATAGGTCATTATAAGCTGTTCTGATTGGTAGCGAGAGAGCAGTTTCTTTGGAAATTAGGCTGGGTTGATCGCAACAGTGACTTGCGATAGTTGAGTGTTCTCTTGAGTTGTTGGAGTTTTTCCATATGTCTTCTAGGAAGTCAGAAGTTTGTCCGCATCTGAAGATCAAGTTTTCTTATCAACTAGTATTCCAGGAGTGGTACTAGTGGTTCAGTTTGTAGAAGGATGGTTCCTTGAGATAGAGTTGGTGAAGCAGCTCAGCTTTCGGAGGAATTTCTGAGTTTTCTTATGGATCCATGGAACCATATTTCTGTGCTGTGTTGTCCAGTTTGTGCTCGTGCTCTTCATCAGTATTTTCTTCTACTTCGGATCATAGTTGTGCAGCGGAAGCAGTTTGGGAGTATTTCTGTTTTCTTTTCCGCATAAGGAGAAGTTTGTTCTGTCTTCTGTTTTTTATGGAGTAGAGTTGTGTTTCTGGTTTTGGATCGATCTCCGGAGATCATGGTGTTGGGTTGTTTTGATCCAGTCTGTTTCTATGCATCAGCAAGGGATGAGCTTATCAGGAGGGATGTTGGTAGCCCAGGATCGTCCGAAGAATTTTATGTATAAGAGGCAGGGGAATTTGGATTCTGGAGTCGGAGATCTGGTTATGGATAAGTTTTTCTCCGATCCAAGGAGCTATAAGTTTTGATAAGACTGTGAAGCTAGCTCCGAGGTGTTTTGGATTTCTTCTGTGTTCTGGTAAGATATGTGTTTGGTTTTCTAGAGTTGAATTGCGAGTTTGGATAACTGGGATTCAGCATGTTTCACGTATCTCGGAGGGAGTACGTGTACGATCTATTTTTGGTTGTAGAACCAGCAGTTCAGAAGGATTTGGTTGTTGAGTCAGACTCGTCTATAGTCTGATATCTTGTTTAGAATTATAGTATAGATGAGATAGGAGCTTTGTAGCTTAGTAATATTGATTGTTTGGATTCTATAAAGCGAGTATCCCGATATTTTTACCGGGAAAACTCATGGAAGTTCTATTCAGAATTTTTTTCTGGATAGTTAGATTTGTTTTGATTGTGTGAATTGATTGCTATGGTTGTTGGCATATGATTAACACATGCTGTGTTTTAAAATTAAATCTGTAATGAGATTATTAAATTACCTTTGTTTTGAATTTCGGGGACGAAATTATTTTACGGGGGGAGGATTGTAATATCCCGGAATTTAAGGCAATATAAATTTAATAATCTGTGTTTAAAATTAAATTAATTTGATAATTTTTGTTAATAAATTTGAATTGATTTAATAATCTTCTTTTATTAATTATTTAATTAGTGAATTTATTTTTAATAAGCAAATAAATTATTTTCTATTTATAATATGTGTATCTATTTATATATATATATATATATATATATATTAAATGGATAAGTTTGGTTTTAAATTTAATTAGTGTAGCATATTTTCTAATTTTAATAGTCTGAAATTGGGAAATTATGATTTATTTTTTATCAAAGCTTTTCAAAGCTATTTAATAAAACAAATAATTTATTTTAAATATATATGATAAATGTTTTATTTGTTTAAAATATTTTGACTTAAGTTTGAACATTAAAATAAAGTTATTAAAATGTTTGTTTTATTTCCTTTTTAAAGATATTAATTAATAAATGTGATTTGTAAATTAAATATGAAGTTTAAAATACAATTAATAAATGGAACATTTATTCATTTAAATAACAAATAAGTTACAATCTCTTGTATAAATTTATTTTAGTTGATTAAAAATATTATTTACAAATAAGAAAATATATGTATTGTTTTTATTTATAATAATACTTGGTTTTATTCTTTAAAAATTATTTATATATATAACTAAGTATTAAAGAACTAATTAATTTAGTTTAAACTTTCATTTACTTTAATTAAAAGTACTAATTATTTAAAATGACATGTGTAAGTTTATTAAGGCATAAGTTAACATGTGTTGAGTGTTTAAATGAGGATACTAGCAAGTGTAAAACTTAAGACAAGTGTCATTGTTTTTATTTTTATTTTCTTTGATTTTAAATAAATCATAAATATAGTTATAAAAATACTTGCCACCTTCCATTTCTTTTTTCTTACTTCATTTTCAATTCCAAAACAAAGAACTTTCAGGTGAGAAAAACATTCCATTTTAAACCATCTACAAAATCAATTCCTGATCAAATTTTCAAAAATCTGCAAAAACCCTTTTCCATCTCTTCAAAAATCAAATGCATATCAAATTCCTGTAAAATCAACTTGCATTCTTTCCCCTCAAAAAGCAAATCTGTTCATCAAATATTTTATGCATTCAACTCTTCAAAAATCTGGAAAACCGTCTTCAATAATCCCTGTTCAAATGCATTCAACTCTTCTACAATCTGGAAATAATGAAAGCCTGCATTCAATTCATTCAAAAACTGGAAAATAAAACAAACCAGTAAGCATGTCACTTTGTAAATCTGGAGTTCAAACAAAAGTCTGCGTTTTTGTCATCTGCAATCAGGAAAGCGGCAACCAAGCAAGTTTTAAAGCATTCAAACAATTGCAAAAGAAGTTCAAACAGGATTTAAAAAACAAATTCAGAAGCTTTCTACTGTGCTCTGCTCATCAGGATTTTAAAGGTGAGTAACTCAATTTTTAAAATTAATTAAATAGGTAAAAGTTGTTTCATGCTTTTAATAAGAAATGAATTTAAAATATGAATTTGCTGTGAACATATATACATGTGAATATATTTATGTGTTGTTAACTGTTGCATTTCTGTTCTTCAAATTCCAAACTTCTGTTTGATTCTAAAATCCTTTTTCTTTTGGGTTGTTTGCTGTTATGATTTAATTTTTGAATGAAACTTGTTATTATAAGATAAAGTAAGTTTTAAAAAAATTATATACGTTAAATACAATCTTATATTACCTGGAAGTGAATATAATAGAGTAAAAATTTGTATAAGATGGAAATCCAAACATTACAAATCAATGTTTCAGGTTTGTATATCAAAACATCATGCAAAATTATGATTTTTAAAAGTAAAACAACAATTTTTAATGCTTGAACCAAAGAGCGGTTCAAACTTCACTATGCAATACATTTTGGGTTAGCACGGTTGATTTTTATGTTAGATTGAGTTGAAATTGTTCCTGGAGATGGTGGAGATTACAGGGATGTTGAGAAAATTATGGGATCGGTTTGCATTTCGTTTTTGAGGTTGTAATTTTGGTTTGAATTCTAGAACCCTAGTTTTACTGGGTTTGAGAAAATTGAACATTTCGGCTAATGTAATGGATCGAGTTGCTTAGGAACTTGGGTTCTGGAAGATGGTGGGTTGTCGGAGATGTCGCCGGAGTTTCAAAGGCGATGGTGGTCGGTGGCGCGTGGACGAGGCCGTTGACAGGTTTGGGTTGTAGTGTGTACTGTTTTGTTCCAGGTTTGGGAATGTGATCTCGATCTTGAATTCGAGCAAGTGATCGATAGGATTGGTGTTTGGTTGACCTGAGGAGTTGGATGATGACTGCGGGGAGGTCGCGGAGTGGCCTAAGGTGGCCAGCGTCGTTGTACAGGTGCACGGTGCAATAGTGATATATTGGTGAATGTTGTTGGCTACAGTTTTTGGTGGCATCGAGTTGGTCTAGGGGAATTTGGGATTTAACTCGAAGCATATAGGTTTGTGACTCGAAGTAATATAAGGGGTTTCTCGAGTATGTGCTTTGTTTCAGGTTTTATAAAATTAACAGAAACCTGTTACAGTTTTTAAAAATTTAAAGTAAGTTTTAAAATGTAAACTAAAATTTGAACTGAGTTTAAAACCTGAATTTAAATATGAATTCAACAGTTTAAATCTTGGTTTTGAAATAATTTGAATTTTTAAATTTTAGTTTGGGTTTTAAATAAAAACAGAAAACCTGCTCTGTTTTTAAATTAAAAGAAAAAGTATAAAACGCAAATTGAATTTAAACTGAGTTTTTTTTGAAATCTGAAATTGAATATGAATTCAAATTAGTTTGAATCTGAGATTTGAAATAATTTAAGTTTTAAAATTTAAATTTGGTTTTAAAAACTTATAAGTGTAAAAAAGCATATGTGGTTTAGAATTTGAATTGGAAGTTCAAAATTTTAAATTAGAAATTTAAAATGAGTTTAAATCTGGGTTTTTAAATCTGGAATTTAATTTAAACTCTAATTTTTAAAATAAAAAAGTTTAAATTTAAATTTTTTAATTACATTGAAGAGGTTAAATGATTTGAATTTTTAAAAGGAAGATGTAAGATGTAAATAAAGCCTTTAAGATTTAAGTTAGATCTGGAATAAAGGTTCAAGCTGTATTTCAGTTTTGAAATTTAAAAGTAGTTTTTTTTGAATTGAATTTGTTTCTAAAATAACTTGGACTGTTTAAGTATGTTTTTAAATTGATTTGAATTTTTAAACGGAAGTGTAAGATGTAAATAAAATTTAAGTTAGATCTGGCATAAAGGTTTAAGCTGTATTTCAGTTTTGAAATTTAAAAGTAATTTTTTTAAATTGAATTTATTTTTAAATTTAAATTGAATTAGGATTTAAATTCTTTTAAACTTATTTTATAAAGTGGATGTTTCTTTTAACATATGAAAAGGTTTTAAATTATTTTTAAAACCTTGTTTAAGCTAAATTTGTATCTTAAGTTTAAAATGAAATTTAAATAGAATTTAATGTAAATTTGAAACAAATTGTTTAAATACTTTATATAAGTAAGAAATGTTTTCTTAAATTAAATTAGAGCTTAAGAATTAGAATTCATTAAATTATTACGATAATTTAAATGGGTAATTAATTGTTTTATTAATTAATACATGGATGATTAATGTATTAATTAAGAATTTTTAAATTGATTAATTAAGGTTTAAGATCTATTAATTAGGTTTAATTAATATGTAATTAAGGATTATTAACTAAATTTTAATTAATGATTAAGATTAATTAGTCAAGTAATTTAGGATTAATTAAGATTGTAATTAACTCTTAATTAATTAATAATTAGAGATTAATTAAACTGTAATTAAATATTAATTAATTTGTAATTAATAATTGTTTATCTGAATTAATTTCTTAATAAAGTAATTAAGAAATGTTAATGAAGGTCATTAACTTAAGATTATTTAACAATTAATTAAGGTGATTAATTTTTAATAATTAATTAAATTAATTAATTAGTAATAATCATTTGTTAAATTGTATATGTTTAATTACTTAATGGAAGTAATTAATGAATTAACTACTTAATGTAACTAATTGGGTTAATGTGATTTGTTTAGATTTTTTAATTAAGTTTAATTAATTTAAACACTTGATGATTTTATGAATAATTACTTTATGTAATTAATGGGTTTGTAATTACTTAGGGGAGTAATTAATTGATAATTACTGGATGTAATTAAAGGTTAATGATGGAAGTAATTTGGATTTAATTACTTTGTAATTAATCAAGGGATTAATTGAGATAATTAGTTAAGAGTAATTAATTTTTTGAATGAGTAATTAAGGGTATTTAATTACTGTTTGTTATTAATTAAGGGTGATTAATATATGTATGGTTTAATTGCAGATTAATTACTTAATGTAATTAATTTTAATAGAGAGATTGATTAAATTGTAATTAGAAATCATTAATTAATAAAATTAATGATGTAATTTAGAATTGATTAATTAAGGATTAATTAATAAATGAAGTAATTAATTAATAAATGATTAATGCAATTAACATATTTGATTAAGCAATTAAAAGTTAATTTTTGCAAAGTGTTAAGTATAATTAACTTGTGTAATAAATTTTAAGGCTACTTACTCATTGTAATTAGGGAATTGTTAGTCAATAATGATTATTTGAAATGAATATTGAGATGATGATTATTTAATTGATTTGTAATCAATAAATGGTTAAGTTAAGCTGGATTATAATGATGAAGTAATTAATTTAATTTGTTTTAAATTAAGTAGAGATTAAGTAATTAATTTAATTCATTTTAAATGAATTATAAATGGTGTGATCATTAGATCATTGCTTATGTTTGATGAATGATATTGGTTGCCTTTTATGGTTTGTAATCTCAGCCATGAGATAAGTAATGTTATGTGATATGGATGCATTGGTTGCATTGTGATGATGATATGGATTGTCTGTTTATAATGCTGATATGGATTATCTGTTGTTGATGATAATGTTGATTATCCATTGTTATGTTGTGAATTATCTATCTGTGTGCATATTGATAATGAATTGAATTGCTTTAAACTTTAAAACAACTTGGCCTTAAAAGACACGTTTTGGATTTCGATGAGACCGGGATCGGGTTTCCATATTTGGATATCCGAAAACCACATCGATCCAAATTAACATTAGGTCGTGAATCTCAAGTGAAGATGAAGATTCAGAGTGCAAGGGTTATCATCGTTAACTCTCAGGGTGATTCCAAAATGAGTGTAAGGAGATAATGCTTTCGGTTTTGTTCGAACCAGGAACGAACTTGTATGGATTGAATGCTTTCAGAACATCGTTAGGTGGACGATGAGCATTCTAAGTGATATGTCCTAAAGGTAATCGTAGCCTCAAGCCTCATCAACCGAGAATGGCTAAAACGGGAGAGGTGCAGCAAGGCTAAGTGGGTCATGCCCAAGTAGCACGAGTTTACCCCTATCTAGATGTGCCTTTATCTTCGGCTTTGTGGTGCGGTTGTTGATCACAACTGCGGGGTGGTCTTGTTCGGAACTGTTCAGTAAGGAATGGTTCCGGCTTTGTATTGTAGGGGAGCGGGCGTACTCCTCGGTACGATGATCTTGGCCACGTACTGTGACGAGATGAACCCCAGTAGCCCTGCCATTGTATGGAATCCAAAATCCAATAAGTGCCAACGGTTTTGATTGTATTACCCACTTTTGTGGCTAGTAGCTGGAATTTAATAGATGTAACAATTTCGGCTAGTTCTTATTTACTTAAAAACCCTAGACCTATTATAATATCACTCGATTTCCTATCAAATGTTTTGGTTAGCGTAAGGTAAAAACTTTTCCATGTTTATGTGTGGGAATTCTTACGTAATACCTTTCTTTTTAAAGGTTTTTCAAAGTTAAGCAACTTTAACCTGTTACTCACAACAGACCCATGTCTGACCCAGAGTTTATTTGTGTTTTTCTTAAACTCTTGGGTACTTAAATTTTTTACGAGTAGTCAAGGGATTCAGGTTAGCTTTGACGAATTGTGGAGGAGCAATGGAGCAGGAGGCTTCTGCGTGTAATTATATAGTTTTCCGCTGTGTTGGTATCTCTGAGTATTTTCTGTATTGTATTTGAGTTGTAATAACTAGACAGGTGTTTATAATTGTCTAGTATGTGATGTATTGTCTGTGTAACTCTGATAATTGTTGTATACTATGTAATATTTATGTTATTAATATAATTTATTCGTTCCGCTGTTGCGATTCTGTTGTTATTTCTTCTTTCTCTTCTTTCTTTTCTCTTTTCTATCCCTTTCTTTCTTCATGATGATGCGATTTTCTGGGAGTAGAAAGTCGGGTCGTCACATTTGGTATCAGAGCCGGGTTGAGCGAATACCAAGTCTCTGGAGTGGTATCTTTCTTGTGAGAGCGTATTTGTATTTTTAATATATTTTTAATATATATATTTATATTTCTACCTATCTGTTGGGTTACCTGTTCGGGTTTTTTAATATAAGATATAAAGGTAGATGAGGTGGTGGTGTGTGTAACACAACTACCGATGGTTGGAGTTTGAATGTATGAGGTTGGAAGTGGATCTGTCGAGACTATAGTCCTAATACCGTCTCGAGTGAGTTAGCTTGGAGTAAGGATTTCATCGATCTCTAAAGGAAATCTGTTAAGGTTCAGAGTCATTTTTGAAGTGCAGGGTTGGATGAGTTGAGTTTGGATCTGTCGGTATGGCAGAAGCAAGTGAGTGATGGTGTCTTGATACCTAAGAAGTAGTAGCTATGTGATGAGACGCAGTGACTATGGATGTGTCCGAAGATGTTTTTTTGGAACAAGAGTAAGGAAGTGAGTCTGCTTGGTGTTGTGGCTTAGTCCAGCAGGGAGTTTCTGTTTGCTTTGAGGTCCAAGTTTATCAAAGAGCTTTGGATGGAGAATTCTTTGGCTTGGCGTTAGCAATGTAGTTCGGAGTGTTCCGTGTTGGCAGGAAGTTTTCTGACTGAGTAGTTTTTATGAAGTAGAATTCAGAAGCAACGGTATGGATCCTTTTCTTCGGTGAGTTGGATAGGTCAACATAAGCTGTTCTGATTGGTAGCGAGAGAGCGGTTTCTTTGGGAATTAGGCTGGGTTGATCGCAATAGTGACTTGCGATAGTTGAGTGTTCTCTTGAGTTGTTGGAGTTTTTCCTGATGTCTTCTAGAAAGTCGGAAGTTTGTCCGCATCTGAAGATCGAGTTTTCTTATCGACTAGTATTCCAAGAGTGGTACCGGTGGTTCAGTTAGTAGAAGGATGGTTCCTTGAGATAGAGTTGGTGAAGCAGCTCAGGTTTCGGAGGAATTTCTGAGTTTTCTTATGGATCTGTGGAACCATATTTCTGTGCAGTGTTGTCCAGTTTGTGCTCATGCTCTTCATCAGCATTTTCTTCTACTTCGGATCAGAGTTGTGTAGCGGAAGCAGTTTGGGAGTATTTCTGTTTTCTTTTCCAGATGAGGAGAAGTTTGTTATGTCTTCTGTTGTTTATGCAGTAGAGTTGTGTTTCTGGTTTTGGATTGATCTGAGGAGATCATGGTGTTAGGTTGTTTTGATCCAGTCTGTTTCTATGCATCAGCAAGGGATGAGCTTATCAAGAGGGTTGTTGGTAGCCTAGGATCGTCCGAAGAGTTTTATGGATAAGAGGCGGGGGAATTTGGATTCTGGAGTCGGAGATCTGGTTATGGATAAGTTTTTCTCCGATCCAAGGAGCTATAAGTTTTGATAAGACTGTGAAGCTAGCTCCGAGGTGTTTTGGATTTCTTCTGTGTACTGGTAAGATAAGTGTTTGGTTTTCTAAAGTTGAATTGCCAGTTTGGATAACTGGGATTCAGCATGTTTCACGTATCTCGGAGGGAGTACATGTATGATCTATTTCTCGTTGTAGAACTAGCAGTTCAGAAGGATTTGGTTGTTGAGTCAGACTTGTCTATAATCTGATATCTTGTTTAGAATTGTAGTATAGATGAGATAGGAGCTCTATAGCTTAGTAATATTGATTGTTTGGATTCTATAAAGCGAGTATCTTAATATTTTTATCGGGAAAACTCATGGTAGTTCTATTCAGAATTTTTTTCTGGATAGTTAGATTTGTTTTGATTGTGTGAATTGATTGCTATGGTTGTTGGCATATGATTAACATATGCTGTGTTTTAAAATTAAATCTGTAATGAGATTATTAAATTACCTTTGTTTTAAATTTCGGGGACGAAATTCTTTTACGGGGGAGGATTGTAATATCCTGAAATTTATGGCAATATAAATTTAATAATATGTGTTTAAAATTAAATTAATTTGATAATTTTTGTTAATAAATTTGAATTGATTTAATAATCTTCTTTTATTAAATATTTAATTAGTGAATTTATTTTTAATAAGCTAATAAATTATTTTCTATTTATAATATGTATATCTATTTATATATATATATATATATTAAATGGATAAGTTTGGTTTTAAATTTAATTAGTGTAGCATATTTTCTAATTTTAATATTCTGAAATTGGGAAATTATGATTTATTTTTTATTTAAGATTTTCAGAGCTATTTAATAAAATAACTAAATGATTTTAAATATATATGATAAATGTTTTATTTGTTTAAAATATTTTGACTTAAGTTTGAATATTAAAATAAAGTTATTAAAATGTTTGTTTTATTTCCTTTTTAAAGATATTGATTAATAAACGTGATTTGTAAATTAAATATGAAGTTTAAAATACAGTTAATAAATGGAACATTTATTCATTTAAATAACAAATAAGTTACAATCTCTTGTATAAATTTATTTTAATTGATTAAAAATGTTATTTTCAAATAAGAAAATATATGTATTGTTTTTATTTATAATAATACTTGGTTTTATTCTTTAAAAATTATTTATATTTATAACTAAGCATTAAAGAACTAATTAATTTAGTTTAAACTTTCATTTACTTTAATTAAAAATACTAATTATTTAAAATGACATGTGTAAGTTTATTAAGGCATAAGTTAACATGTGTTGAGTGTTTAAATGAGGATATTAACAAGTGTAAAACTCAAGACAAGTGTCATTGTTTTTATTTTTATTTTCATTGATTTTAAATTAATCATACATATGGTTATAAAAACACTTGCCATCTTCCATTTCTTTTTTCTTTCTTCATTTTCAATTCCAAAACAAAGAACTTTCAGCTGAGAAAAACATTCCATTTTAAACCATCTACAAAATCAAATCCTGATCAAATTTTCAAAAATCTGCAAAACCCTTTTCCATCTCTTCAAAAATCAAATGCATATCAAATTCATGTAAAATCAACTTGCATTCATTCTCCTTAAAAAGCAAATCTGTTCATCAGATATTTTCTGCATTCAACTCTTTAAAAATCTGGAAAACCATCTTCAGTAACCCCTGTTCAAATACATTCAACTCTTCTAAAATCTGGAAATCATGAAAGCCTGCATTCAATACATTTAAAAACTGGAAAATAAAACAAACCAGCAAGCATGTCATTTTGTAAATCTGGAGTTCAAACAAAAGTCTGCATTTTTTTCATCTGCAATCTGGAAAGTGGCAACCAAGCAAGTTTTAAAGCATTCAAACAATTGCAAAAGAAGTTCAAACAGGATTTTCAAAAAAAATTCAAAAGCTTTCTACTGTGCTCTGCTCATCAGGATTGTAAAGGTGAGTAACTCAATTTTTAAAATTAATTAAATAGGTAAAAGTTGTTTCATGCTTTTAATAAGAAATGAATTTAAAATATGAATTTGTTGTGAACATATATACATGTGAATATATTTATGTGTGCATGTTGTTAACTGTTGATTTCTGTTCTTCAAATTCCCAACTTCTGTTTGATTCTAATCCTTTTTCTTTTGGGTTGTTTGCTGTTATGATTTAATTTTTGAATGAAACTTGTTATTATAAGATAAAGTAAGCTTTAAAAAATTTATATAAGTTAGATAGAATCTTATATTACCTGGAAGTGAATATAACAGAGTAAAAATTTGTATAAGATGGAAATCCATACATTACAAATCAATGTTTCAGGTTTGTATATCAAAACATCATGCAAAATTATGATTTTTAAAAGTAAAACAACAGTTTTTAATGCTTGAACCAAAGAGCGGTTCCAACTTCACTGCGTAAAACATTTTGGGTTAGCATAGTTGATTTTTGTGTTAGATTGAGTTGAAATTGTTCCTGGAGATGGTGGAGATTACAGGGATGTTGAGAAAATTATGGGATCGGTTTGCATTTCATTTTTGAGGTTGTAATTTTGGTTTGAATTCCAGAACCCTAGTTTTGTTGGGTTTGAGAAAATTGAACATTTCGGCTAATGGAATGGATCGAGTTGCTTAGGGACTTGGGTGTTGGAAGATGGTGGGTTGTCGGAGATGTCGCCGGAGTTTCAAAGGCGATGGTGGCCGGTGGCGCGTGGACGAGGCCGTTGACAGGTTTGGGTTGTAGTGTGTACTGTTTTGTTCCAGGTTTGGGAATGTGATCTCGATCTTGAATTCGAGCAAGTGATCGATGGGATTGGTGTTTGGTTGACCTGAGGAGTTGGATGATGACTGCGGGGAGGTCGCGGAGTGGGCCTAAGGTGGTCGGCGTCGTTGTACAGGTGCACGGTGCAATGGTGATATATTGGTGAATGTTGTTGACTACTGTTTTTGGTGGCATCGAGTTGGTCTAGGGGAATTTGGGATTTAACTCGAAGCATATAGGTTTATGACTCGAAGTAATATAAGGGGTTTCTCGAGTATATGCTTTGTTTCAGGTTTTATAAAATTAACAGAAACCTGTTACAATTTTTAAAAATTTGAAGTAAGTTTTAAAATGTAAACTAAAATTTGAACTGAGTTTAAAACCTGAATTTAAATATGAATTCAACAGTTTAAATCTTGGTTTTGAAATAATTTGAATTTCTAAATTTTAGTTTGGGTTTTAAATAAAAATAGAAAACCTGTTCTGTTCTTAAATTAAAAGAAAAAGTATAAAATGCAAATTGAATTTAAACTGAGTTTTTTTTGAAATCTGAAATGGAATATGAATTCAAATTAGGCTGAATCTAAGATTTGAAATAATTTAAGTTTTAAAATGTAAATTTGATTTTAAAAACTTATAAGTGTAAAAAAGCATATGTGGTTTTGAATTTGAATTGGAAGTTCAAAATTTTTAATTAGAAATTTAAAATGAGTTTAAATCTGGGTTTTTAAATCTGGAATTTAATTTAAACTTCGGTTTTTAAAATTAAAAAGTTTAAATTTAAATTGTTTAATTACATTGAAGAGGTTAAATGATTTAAATTTTTAAAAGGAAGATGTAAGATGTAAATAAAGCCTTTAAGATTTAAGTTGGATCTGGAATAAAGGTTCAAGCTGTATTTCAGTTTTGAAATTTAAAAGTAATTTTTTTTAAATTATATTTGTTTTTAAAATAACTTGGAATGTTTAAGTATGTTTTTAAATTGATTTGAATTTTTAAAAGGAAGATGTAAGATGTAAATAAAGCTTTTAAGATTTAAGTTAGATCTGGAATAAAGGTTCAAGCTGTATTTCAGTTTTGAAATTTAAAAGTAATTTTTTTAAATTGAATTTGTTTTTAAATAACTTGGAATGTTTAAGTGTGTTTTTAAATTGATTTGAATTTAAAATGAATTAGGATTTAAATTCTTTTAAACTTATTTTATAAAGTGGATGTTTCTTTTAACATATGAAAAGGTTTTGAATTATTTTTAAAACCTTGTTTAAGCTAAATTTGTATCTTAAGTTTAAAATGAAATTTAAATAGAATTTAAAGTAAATTTGAAACAAATTGTTTAAATACTTTATATAAGTAAGAAATGTTTTCTTAAATTAAATTAGAGCTTAAGAATTTGAATTCATTAAATTATTAAGATAATTTAAATGGGTAATTAATTATTTAATTAATTAATATCATGGATGATTAATTTAATAATTAAGAATTTTTAAATTGATTAGTTAAGATTTAAGATTTATTAGGTAGGGTTAATTAATATGTAATTAAGGATTATTAATTAAATTTTAATTAATGATTAAGATTAATTAATCAAGTAATTAAGGATTAATTAAGATTGTAATTAACATTTAATTAATTAATAATTAGAGATTAATTAAATTGTAATTAAATATTAATTAATTTGTAATTAATAATGGTTTATCTGAGTTAATTTCTTAATAAAGTAATTAAGAAATGTTAATGAAGGTCATTAACTTAAGATTATTTAACAATTAATTAATGTGATTAATTTTTAATAATTAATTAAATTAATTAATTAATAATAATCATTTGTGAAATACTTTAAGTTTACTTACTTAATGGAAGTAATTAATGAATTAATTACTTAATGTAATTAATTGGGTTAATGTGATTTGTTTAGATTTATTAAGTAAGTTTAATTAATTTAAACACTTGATGATTTTACGAATAATTACTTTATGTAAGTAATGGGTTTGTAATTACTTAGGGGAGTAATTAATTGATAATTACTGGATGTAATTAAAGGTTAACGATGGAAGTAATTTGGATTTAATTACTTTGTTATTAATCAAGGGATTAATTGAGATAATTAATTAAGAGTAATTATTTTTGGAATGAGTAATTAAGGGTATTTAATTACTGTTTGTTATTAATCAAGGGTGATTAATATATATATGGTTTAATTGCAGATTAATTACTTAATGTAATTAATTTTAATAGAGAGATTAATTAAATTGTAATTAGAAATCATTAATTATTAAAATTAATGATGTAATTTAGAATTGATTAATTAAGGATTAATTAATAAATGAAGTAATTAATTAATAAATGATTAATGCAATCCACTTATTTGATTAAGCAATTAAAAGTTAATTTTTGCAAAGTGTTAAGTATAATTAACTTGTGTAATAAATTTTAAGGCTAATTACTCATTGTAATTAGGGAATTGTTAATCAATAACGATTATTTGTAATGAATATTGAGATGATGATTATTTAATTGATTTGTAATCAATAAATGGTAAAATTAAGCATGATTACAATGATGAAGTAATTAATTTAATTTATTTTAAATTAATTAGAGATTAAGTAATTAATTTAATTAATTTTAAATTAATTATAGATGGTGTGATCATTAGATCATTGCTTATGTTTGATGAATGATACTGGTTGCCTTGTATGGTTTGTAATCTCAGCCATGAGATGAGTAATGTTATGTGATATGGATGCATTGGTTGCATTGTGATGATGATATGGATTATCTGTTTATAATGCTAATATGGATTATCTGTTGTTGATGATAATGTTGATTATCCATTATTATGTTGTGAATTATCTATCTGTGTGTATATAGATAATGAATTGAATTGTTTTAAACTTTAAAACAACTTGGCCTTAAAAGACACGTTTTGGATTTCGATGAGACCGGGATCGGGTTTCCATATTTGGATATCCGAAAACCACATCGATCCAAATTAACGTTAGGTCGTGAATCTCAAGTGAAGATGAAGATTCAGAGTGCAAGGGTTATCGTCGTTAACTCTGAGGGTGATTCCAAAATGAGTGTAACGAGATAATGCTTTCGGTTTCGTTCGAACCCGGAACGAACTTGTATGGATTGAATGCTTTCAGAACATCGTCAGGTGGACAATGAGCATTCTAAGTGATATGTCCTAAAGGTAATCGTAGCCTCAAGCCTCATTAACTGGGAATGGCTAAAACAGGGGAGGTGCAGCAAGGCTAAGTGGTTCATGCCCAAGTAGGACGAGATTTACCCCTGTCTAGATATCCCTTTATCCTCCGCTTTGTGGTGCGGTTGCTGATCACATCTGCGGGGTGGTCTTGTTCGGAACTTTTCAGTAAGGAATGGTTCCGGCTTTGTGTTGCAGGGGAGCGGGCGTACTCCTCGATATGGTGATCTTGGCCACGTACTGTGACGGGCGGTACCCCAGTAGCCCTGCCATTGTATGGAATCCAAAATCTAAAAAGTGCCAATGGTTTTGATTGTATTACCCACTTTTGTGGCTAGTAGCTGGAATTTAATAAATGTAACAATTTTGTCTATTTCTTATTTACTTGAAAACCCTAGACATGTTATAATATCACTGGATTTCCTATCAAATGTTTTAGTTAGCGTAAGGTAAAAACTTTTCCATATTTATTTGTGGAAAGTCTTATGTGATACCTTTCTTTTCAAAGATTTTTCGAAGTTAAGCAACTTTAACATGTTACTCACACCAAACCCATGTCTGACCCGGAGTTTATTTGTGTTTTTCTTAAACTCTAGGGTACTCAAATTTTTTACGAGTAGTCAAGGGATTCAGGTTCGCTTTGACGAATTGTGGAGGAGCAATGGAGCAGGAGGCTTATGCGTGTAATTATATAGTTTTCCGCTGTGTTGGTATCTCTGAGTGTTTTCTGTATTGTATTTGAGTTGTAATAACTAACAGGTGTTTATAACTGTCTAGTATGTGATGTATTGTCTGTGTAACTCTGATAATTGTTGTATGCTATGTAATATTTATGTTATTAATATAATTTATTTGTTCCCCTGTTGAGATTTTATTGTTGTTTCTTTTGTCTCATCTTTCTTTTCTCTTTTCTATCCATTTCTTTCTTCATGATGATGCAATTTTCTGGGAGTAGAAAGTCGGGTCGTCACATATATAATGTTACTTAAGTTATATATATATAGTCTACCTGTCAGTGCATGTTTCGATACATATATATGTTGTTTTAAAAATATGATATAATAATGTAAGTCTATACCGATTTTTTTTTCATTAAATATTGTTTTAAAATATAGTAGGTATACAAGTCTATAGTTTTACATATTAGTTTCAGAGAAGTATATAAGTGCTTGGGTTGTTGCTTATATTTGTGTTATATATATATATATATGCTATATATTCTCAGATATTTCAATTTGTTATTTTTATATAACATTATGATTTCAGTAAAACTGTGTATATATATGGATTTGTAACTTACCTATATATTATAATTGATGCTAGTTTTAAGTGAAGATGTGTTATAATATACTATACTATAAATGGTTATAGTTATATAGATATGTTTACTTTAAGTTTAAAACAGAATTTTTTTTGTTCCCTTTGTCATTGCGGTTTAGATATTTGGGTAAGCTTTGTATTCATTTAGAATTTTTCATGTTTGGTTAGCCGCATGCAAGTTGTACATTATTTGAAATTTCATATATTTAGTCTGCATATATAGATTGCTGTGTATATCGATACTGTCTACAATAGTCCATATATATATATTATATATAGGAGATTCATTCTATTGTTCATATAGCAACACATATGCAGGTATATATTTATATATATTTATATAAAGCTTGTTTATAAGTATGTACTCTGTTATTGATATAAATTATATTCTGTTATAGTTTGTATATTTTTTAAGTATATAATATGTTTTGATTTTATAATAGCCGCAACTTATGTTAGTATATCTATATATTTATATAGCAAGTTTTCTTAGGATTTTGTAACAGTTAGTATATATATCAGTTTGTTTATGCTATAGGTATCTAGATATAACATTTTGATGGTGAATCTATATATAATAGTTTTTATATTAAGGTATTCATGTTTAAACATTTGTTTATCTGTTTGAGAATATATACACTAGTTATATAAGTTTAGTATAAAAGTGTTAGTATATATATTATATGTATAAAGTTGTTTTAAATATTATAAGCTATTTACTTATTTAAGTTATAAGTTGTATATAATTTTATATATAGTATATATAGTTGTATATATATTCACTTATGCCAATTATTTTCATCGACCCAGCTCTGATTATTTCATCTATTCGTATTATCAGATTTATTCATCAATTCATGTCAATCAGCTTTGATCGTTGAATTCGTACCCAATTTGCTTTGTTTGAATTCACAATTAAATTTCAGGGTCTGTATCAATGTGCGTATTTGTGTCACATTCTGTATTCTCTAGCCTCGAAAGGTGAGCAATCACTCACGATTAACATTCTTATATTTATTAAATTTGATTTCAATTGAAACGACAATTGAAATTTGCTGTTGTTAGTTATTTTAAATTGTGGTATATATGCTATTATTATGTAACTGTTCACCTATAGGATATGACACTATATCCTGTTGTTTATATTATATTTTTATTTATGACATATTCCTGTTATTATTATTATCGTATCTATCATCACTCTGCAAGTTCCCTGTTAGTATAGAATTCACTATGGGTTGAAATGATACATACCCGAACAGACTTTAGAATAGGAGAAAATCATAATGGGTTGAAATGATAGACCCAAGCGATTTTCATTTGCATTGATTTAGGATTACGGGTTGAAATGATATATACCCGTATATATTAAATTGCGGATCGAAATGATAAATATCTGTATTACTTAACCATAGGATAGAGAATTATAGAGGCACCGTTGGTTTGCATATAAATATTTTGAAAATGATTTCTATGGTTTTGGAAGGGAATATATATGGTTTATTTAATACTGGAATATTTGTATAAATATGTTTAAATATAAAGTAGACTCAATATTAAAATTAAATTTAAAACTTAGTTAATATAATGTGTTAAGTATTATATTGTTAAATAGATTTTCAATGATTTGTATAAATTAAGGAAGCTAAAGTTAAATTGATCGAAATCGCATTTAATTAAGAAATTTACTTAATTAAATCGATTTGAAGCTTTTGAATTTGAAATTTTAAAATATGATCTTATAACTTGATTTTAATTTAAGTAACTTAATGGATATTTAACGTCTAAAGAAATCGAAGGTAATATATAGAAAATGTAATTTACGGTCATATAAATAATATTGAATTTATTAAGTGAATATTTCAAAACTAAATAATAGTGAAGTCAAATTGGGAGATATATGCAATTATCAAACTTAGTCTTTGAAATGTAGAAAATTTAAAGCTTCGAAATATATTGACTTTGAATTACATTGAAATTTAAATGGTTTATTTGCGGTTCAAATCTGTATTCGAAATTGATAAAATTTGAATTTGTTTAGTCAAAAACTGAATCGAATGGGCATTGATAAATTGAGATTGAATTAAATTTGAATGGGAAAGTCGAGTTGATTTTGAAGCGATTTGTGAAGTTCGAGGAAATTACAAATACTTTACTTTATAAATTATTTAATATATATATATACTATTTTGAGAAATAGATATATATGAAATGAAAATGATATTTACGTTTTGAAGTATAAATTAATTTGAAATGACCACGGTGTTATAGTGTATATTTCTAGGTTGTAGATAGTTCCACGGATCCTTAGAGGATGGTTATCCCAAACATCCTTTAAGTTACTTGTATTTCAGTTGATATTTCACTTGAGTTGGATTTATTGAAATAAGAATGTTAATCCTGACTCGAGTATTTTTTTTGGCTTTATGCTCGGGTCAGACTGAGTGATACAGTATTTGAGACTCGCCTTTGGAGTTTGGAGCTTCGTTTGGGGATCCAACTATTAATTCAGCTTTTAGCTTTTTTAATTGATTTTTTCAGAGAGGTCATCTGTTTGTACTAGAGACTTCACTGTATTTGAGATATGCTGTTGTATTTTATTTATAACTCTGATGTTTATATGGTAGATTCATGAACTATCTATTCTACTGAATTATTGTTACATTACTCTATGTTTGTGATTCTGTGATTGATTTATTTACTGTGTATGCTAATTTTGGCCAAATATAAATTTACAATCTGATATTTTGAGCAATTCAAGTCCGACATGTGCGGATGTGAATGGTTGAAATACCGGGTCGTTACATTTCCCTTGTGTAGTATAACTGTTTTTGTTATTGTGTGTAAAGACAAGTGTTGTGACCGTTAGAGGTTATGACTTTGATTATCCACTGGGGATTAATCACATATCGCTCTAGAAATCAATTTTTGTATTTATTATACTTTACTTGATGATGGAATCGTGAAGTTATGTAATGAAATGTATTGAATTTGAAATGATGTATGAAAAATATTTTGAGAAAATTTTCGTATTCTTATCCTCTTGACGTTAATGATAAGTAATTAATCTTGTTTTGTCATTGGAAACTAATGCTAAAGATGACATCACCATCATTAGCGTCTATATTTAAGGGACATTACATTTTATAATGCTTGTAAACTGGGCTCATATGTTTGAAATAAGGGTGATACATTTGAAATGCTAATGACTGGGCAGTTGAGTTTTGATTTTGCATTTTAGGTTTTTGGTACTAGCATTTATTATCTTGAATGCATTTAAGGTGCCTCTGTAGTGCTCATGAAATCCGAGTGACTATATAACAAGATGATGAGTTTAGGGATAATACGTCCTATCTACGAAAATGCAATGGTTGAGGTCGGATGAGACATAACTATGGTATCGGTTTGAGACATGATTGGATTCGTATGGTAGTATTCTAGTATAGATGTGATGACTAAATTATGATAATATACGATTCCATATGATATTGTGTATAAACGTCTATTTGCCTTAGTTACAAACTTGGAATTTGATAAATTATGGCATGAGGGGATTGTAGCTTAACTGAGCATCTTAAGAGGACATCAATTCGAGAGGATACAATACATTATATTTGGTGGTAAAGGCGATGAAATTAGACTACATTATAGCAAGGGTTTTAAGCCTCAATCCCACTTTTCATACTTTTCATGATAAAGTAATGGCGTTAATACCCTGAATATTAGTTTTGATGATAACAATCATATAAACATTACTACTATCGTTTCTCAAAGCCGCGTGGTATTTTTAGATATATTATGGAGATATTTTACAGAGATAAACAAGAAATATGTGGAAGCAAATAAATTATATATGTACAAAATAATACGAGCAAATGGCCGAGCAAAGCTGACTTAAGACAAATGGAACATGTGCTTTAACGATGGAGATATTTAAACTGTTTAGTAAGTATGTCATTAATATCAGAAGCACATGAATATGAAACTTTTCAAACATAATTTAGTAAACTTTCATATTTCATTTCATAATTAAAATTTCATATTCGTTACACAATCCCTTTCGATCACAACATTAATAGAAATTATAGTTATTACAAAATGCTTTAAGAGCAACATATGAAGATGCTCCCTGGATTGATCAGAGTCTAATACTTGAAAGTTATACAATTTTCCATTACACCCATTTAAGCAGATGAAACAATACAGTGGAAAATAAAAGCTCGTAATGATAGCGCCTCCTGCATGTCTTCGGAAGCTTATTCGTCTAACCTAAAGAACCAGAAACCTTTACTCTCTACCTACTCAATGTGAATAATAACTACCATCTTGAACCAATAGATATCTAGTGAGACAACGCCACTAAACAGAATTGGATTTTCCCTCACTGGTATCTTAATAAAATATAACAATCAAAATTCATGCATCTGTAACTATAATGGTTAAAACATAATAGAATAATCATCTGTAGGCATACACTATGGGCAGGCCTGACTATCTGTCTTTTAATATTACCCACTCCCTTACCCATCCCAAAATCGTGCAATAGACCACCCATCCTAATTTAACCGACTATTAGTCTAATTTTTAAGTGATTATCCATCTCATTTCATCTGACTATCCATCTTATATTTATGTGGACCATCCACCTTATACATAAACGTTAACGGATATCTATCTTAAGTCATATGGACTACCCATCATCCTTGATTTATCTATTTAAATTTAGATTGACTATCCATCACACATGCTTCATTTACCTATAATTACGTGGACTACCCATCACATATGCTTTATTACCTAAGTGATGTCGACTATTCATCACGCATCTCATAGTTTTCCTCTGACGACTATGAAGCAATCTTTAACCATATAGAGACTATCCACCTTAAGCACAATGTGGACTATCCATCACACATCTTATAGTTCTCCTAGGATGACTATGAACCCATCAATTATCAGCTTAATTTCATAATGTAACATTATTCACCACAATGCCTAACTTAACTCTATTGGTGTCCCGAATTAGGGTGTTAACCCTTAAGCTTATGGCATAACAAAAATAACGTGTGTTGGTATCCTTAACGAAGTTATCATACTCAAAAAACATATAACATGTCGAAGCATTTATAAACTATATAAAATAGTAACTCACGACAATGTCGCTATACCCAGTATCAAATCCTAATCCAAGATTCAATAACAAAAACTTTGATCTTTATCAAGTATAAAATTTTAGATTGAAATACACGGTTGTCGACTTTTTCGAAATATAGGCTATCCTACCTTTTAAATTATAACTTATGGTTTGTATATAATAAGCCTTCTTGGCATATAAAGCAGTGCCTTTGAAATAAAAAGATACGGCATTAATGTTGCATGGCATTGTTGTTAAAAGCATGGAAATAAAGAATGCTGACATTGATAAACCACAACATCAATACTTTGAGTCGAAGTCGATTACTTACGACATCATTATAAGTATATTGAAAATATTCTACTTTGGCCATTATGTAATAAAACATAGAATGATGGCATGGAAAACTCACAACATCGATATTTTATTCGAAATCACATTTTTGCGGTATCATTGTCATCAAATAAATTGATATTAGAATTATTAACTTGTGGCATAAAAACTCACAACGTCATTTAAAACGTGGATAAAGACTTGCAGCATCAGCATCATATGTTATAAACTTCGAAATATAGAAACAAGGAATATCGAAATAGTTCTAATGTGTTACGAGATCACCATGTCGACATTGATTTTATGTCGCAGACCATATATTATATGACTTCAACCCGAACACATTCATTCCATATCAACATAGTTAAGATTGTATGCATCCATTGACGTTGATGCCCTTGGGATTCGATTAGTATTGGCTACATGACATTATCATTATAAGTATTTTCTTTTCACCAACTCTTATTTCTTGTTTAATTCTATTGGATAATAATATACTTTATCGGTATCTTTTTAAAAAAACCGCCACAAGTCAGTTTTACCTTCCCAAAACAGTTACAAATTAAATTAATTAATATCCTTAATTAATATTAATTTATGTGCTTTTCTAGCAAAATAAATTCATAGAAAGTCGTAACCACTTAACAAAAATTCCTAAAATTGGCCAAAATCAAAATTAACATATTCTATAAATGTTTTGGGACCAAAATTGTTACTTAATTATTTTGAATATTTAAATCCCAAAATAAAGACCATTTCCTCCTTAGAAAATGTATAAAATATTCAAGTTAACTTGAAAAATTATGAAATTATAAACCCATCTCCAAAATAATGTTTACATAACATACCAAAAATCAAATGAATTGGAGATTAAAAACTTAGGTTATACCTTTAAAATCTATCCTAATCATTTCATAAAATTTTCCATAAATCATTATTCTACCCAAACAATGATTAACCATCCAAAACGTAGTAGTATCATCATAATAAATTCAAAAATTAACCATAACTGAACTCAAACACATTTAATAGAGATGATTCATTATTATTCACCTTAGTTTGGATTTGGATTATGAGATTGAGATTGTGATTTCATAGAGTTCAGTTTCCCTAAGCTTTCCCCTTTGAATACCTTGGTTTCCCCTCCTTTCTACCTTAGTTAATGGTTGCCTCCCTTGCGTTTTTGATCGTTGCTGATTATAAAACGAGAAATGAATGAGACGGTGAGGATTTAAGGGATAAAAGAGAGATGCATTCCTATTTTTCCCTTCTCATTTATTCTTTTCTATGTTAATTTTGAAACAATCTTATTAGTTAAGTAGTTAAGGCCCGATCTTGTTAATTATCAAACCTCGTCCCTGTGTTCCATTACATTATTCTATTTAATTTATTCAATTAAATTCCTAAATAATGTTAAACTAAAATTAGGGGTGCTACAAGCTCTCCTCCTTGAAGAATTTCATCTCGAAATTCAGTATGGACTACATTATAAGCACATAAAACATACAGATAACTGTGATAGACATGCTAGTATATTTTACTAGCTACAAAGATATATGACAATTATAGTACGTACCATCATAACAACTCAGGATAAGTGTCCCTAATCCTGTCCTCATTTCCCAAGTACGATCTTTCTCGTTGTCACTCCACTGGACTTCGACTAAACTGACTGTCTTGTTCCATAGCATTTTCTCATCATCACGAACCGGTTGTCTCACAAAAGTCAGATCCAGTTCAACTACTAAACTTCCAATGCAGTTGGAGTAATAGTACTCTTTGTATTGTGCATATACTTTCTAAGATGAGAAACATAAGAAAACATTATGGACCCTGCCAAACTTCTCGGTAACTCTACTCGATACGCGAGTTTCCTGATCCTCTTTGTAATAGGGAATTGGCCAAATATAAATATATAGGTGTTAGTTTCCCTAATTTCCAAATCCTACCATACCCTTTATCAGTGATACATTAATGTAAACTTAATCTCCAACTGAGAACTCTAAATCCATACGTCTCTTATCTGTGAAACTTTTCTGCCTAGACTAAGCCTCCTTCATCCATGTTCGAATCAATTCACTCTTTTCCGTGGCTTCTCTCTCCATTTCTGGACTAAGAACCAATCTGTCTCTGGTCTCCAACCAACATGCTGATGATTTGCATAACCTTCCACACAAAGCTTCGAAAGGCACCATTCTTATACTAGTCTGATAACTAACATTATAGAGAACTCAACTAAGTGTAAGTGGTCTTCCGATGGCCTACCAAAGTCAAGTGCACAAGCTCTTAGAAAAACATCAAGTGTCGTATTGACTCTCTCTGTCTGCCTACCCGTATATGGGTGATAAGTGGTAATCATCTTAAGCTCGGTACCTAATGCCTCTTGTAGACTTTTCTAGAATTCACCAGTGAACAAAGTTCCTCTTCCATAAACTATGCTACTAGGAATCCCATGTAGTCTAACAATGTTCTTCTTAAACAACTTAGCCAATACATGTTCCATTATGGTCAGTTTAACGGGAATGAAATGTGCACTCTTGGTCAGTCTATTCACTGTAACCTAAATATTCTCATTTCCCATATTTGACTTTGGCAGCCCATCAATAAAATCGATGGATATAGAATCTCATTTCCAAATTGGTATATATAAAGGCTGAAGCAATCCACTTGGCTTTTGATGTTCGGCCTTCACTTGTGGGCAATTCAAAGACTACTTTACCCATAAGCCTACATCCCCTTTCATACCTTTTGAGAAGAAACTTCTCTTCATATCCTAATACGTCTTTGTTCCTTCAGGATGAATAATAAATTTCAATCGATGATATTCCCTAAGAACTTCCCTTCTTAGGTCACCGGTGTTATCCAGCCTTTTGATCGGGAAAGATTTAGACAGAATTGACGAGTCAAACTTGGAGTTATCAAGGCAAAAATCTAAAGAGATAGTCTAGGAGTCCAGAAACAAAGCACAGACAAATTGCAAAGCTAATGCCAGATTAATCCAACATAACAACCAAACCATCCAAGTTAGGGTTTTGTACTGATCCCACCCTATGGGCCATCATCGGTTCCTATTCCCACCTCAGGTGGACCCCATCGTCTTCTTATGACCTCTGCTTGATGCCCTAAGCCTATTTCCAATGTTTTTTGTTAGTTCGATTCAATTCTCCATCGATCTTCACGAACAATTGAAGCTGCAACTCTATTCTTCCACAACTTCATTATTTGGACTTGGAAACAAGTTAATATTGGTGCGAACAATTATGGAATCATGGAGCTAACAACAAGACGAGTCAAGATGAAAACTTGAAGACAACCAATATGTCCATCTTAGGGATCGGTACCAACTCCTACCCATGGATCGGTACTAATCCTTACTTCCTGATTATTGGCACCTACTTTTACGAAAGAATTGGTCTAAATCTTGAGTAGCTGCCGGAAGATGTTTTGTATGAGATTTTAGGCTCCCTATCGCTATATATAGGAAGGTATGGCTCATATTTCACGATCTCTTGGATCTATTTCCTCCTTACTTTATATTCTTATAATTCTAAGTGTCGGAGTTGCACCAACCCCTAAAATATTTTGCCTTCAAGCCAATCTTAAAGTGGACGTAGGCTTTGCTTTGCCGACCTACTATAGATGATTGTATCTTGTTTATTTCTCATTTTCATTTACATTACTTCACATTTTATTCTCTGCATAAACTTCTAGGTGTTTGTGCCATTTTTGGTTCAAATATTTTAGTGTTTTCATTAAGACTTCAGAATCTCATGCTATTTGGATCCATCATCTACTATTGGATTCCAATATCCAAGAGATAGATCTAATTTCTCTACCTTTTAATTCTACAACTCATATTTGCAGAGATCTACTAGAAGTTGTCTGCTATAGCCCCACCAAAAAGAGACCATTCTACCAATTCTATAGCTACCACCGAAGCTGAGAATTAGAATCCTCGGCATGGACATGGAATTGTCCAACCAGCTCAACCGCAGATCAAGACTCCAACTAGCATCATAACCAGAATGGAAATGGATAGGATGATGGAGAAAATGGAAGATAGATTTAAGGCTAGTCAAAATGAGATGAATCAAATGATGTAGCAAAGCTTGAGGCTGGTGAATGAGCTAAATCAAATAAACCATATAAGGAGTAGAATAGATTCCAGTTCATCTAAAAGTTCCTCATCATTCTTGCAGAGATAGAGGGGAAGGAAGCAGAAGAGGACTCAAAATGCTGCTGAAACATCATACAAGGGAGGAAGATGAGCTACAGACTCAAGTTTAGGTATCGGTATCGACCCAAGATTAGGGGTCAGTACTGACTCCTCCAATGGTGGGCCAACAGCCCATCTTTTGGAAGGTGGCATGGATTTTGCTTCAAAACGAGCTGCTGGTGACCTGGTCGTGCTGCCGCTGATGATATTGGCCACGCAAATCAAATAGAGGGAACTGCTAGACGAATGGATCTCTCAGAGGCTAGAGAACCTAGGTATGGAGAGCTAAATCGAGAGTGTTTTCCAGGTCGAACACTTGGGGCGAGGCCCGATTACTGCCGTTCAGTCGAACCTGTTAACCCAGACTACCTGTAGGATATGGTCAGGAGACTTGTTAGCAAAAATTATTTTAGAAGAAATGATGAATGAGGTACCTATCCTTGTCGGAATCCGTTTACAAAGAACATTATACATGAGAGATACCCCCAGATTAACGTTGTACGGAGGAATGATGGATCCTAGACAACACTTGATGAGATATGAATGGCATATGGACTTAGCTAGAGCTTTCGATGCCATGAAATTCTGTTGTTTTTTTATTTTCTTAGAGGAGTAGCTAAAACATGGTTTGTTTGACTTCCCCCGAGGTCCATATCATCTTTTGCTAAGTTATTGAAGCTGATTGTAGAACAATTTTGTTTTATACCGCACATCCAAAGCCTGTGATGTCTCTGTCAAACCACTTCCAAGCTGAGGGAGAGTCGCTGAAGGATTTCTTAAATCGATTTCACACAACTGTGATAGAAGTTATAGATTCCAAGGATGACATGGTGTTGATGGCATTGATTAAGGGGATTCGTCCTAATATGTAGTTTGTGGAATGGTTGGAAAAGAAACCCCCATCAATAAATAGTGCTTTTTATAGAAAAGCTAATTAATACTTACACTTTGGAGGAAGTGTGCAAACCTCCATGTAGGACTATTACGGGGAATTCGGGCAAAGTGATATAAAGCAACGTCGTTGTAAAGCAGTCAAAAGAAAGCTCTAGAAATGTAGATGTGAATATTGGTAAATAAAACAATAATCAGAAGCGGAATGATGAGGGGGCTAAGAAAAAGAAGCCAGATAAAAGGAATCGTTTTAGGACTCCTATGTACGATAGCTATACCGAAATAGGAATCATATTCGAAATAGGAATCATATTAGGAGTCCGAATGACAGATGGAACTTTCAGTCTTGTAACAACGGATGGGATTTAGCTCCCGAGGGTGTGGAATAGCGAGCATTTACGATGCTATTTCACTTAGAAATAAATTCATAAATAATTGGCTAGAGCCATGTAATAAGACAGATTCTATCATTTCTTGTCTTTTATTGAATACAATGCCTTTTGAGTCCAAGACTCCATCTTTCCATTACTAAAGAGTTGTGACTTGATTGACTCAAGTGGATCTACATATGAATAATGCAGGTATGCAGGTACTTGGAGATAGGTACCAACCAAACTTTTATGGACCATGACCGGACCTTTGAAATTTTACTAATTATTCGGAGATAGATACTAACCAACTCTTGTCCTTGGATTAGGGACATGAGTATAGACTCAACGGACTTGATTCAACCGTCCATCAGCTAACCTTCTCGCTCTCGATGTAGGAGTAGAGTATAAACTAAAATGAAAGTGACTCGACCATCCATCAGCCAACTCTTGTCCTCGGATTAAGGGTAGAAGTATAAATTCAAAATGAACATGATACGACTGTTCAATCGCTCAACTTGTGTCCTCAGATTAAGGATAGGAGTATAAAACCATCCAACTCTTAATACTTTACCTGGAACAGGTGAAACAAAAGATCCATGCCTGGTGTAATCCAGGATCTTGTCTATGAACTTTGAATCAACGTTCGAGTTAGGGGCGATTGAAAGTGCACATCATAGACGAGGATGTGAGAACTAGGATAAATTAATTCAGATTAGTGCTTGGAGTTCAGCTCAATCAGATATTATGATCCTGGAAAAGGATACCCGAACTGCTTTCCTAAGAGATTAGCTCTAACTAATGCCTAGAGTTTGGCTTTTCAACAATTACTTTACATTCGCAAGAAAGATGAAAGACCAAAGAATTATAAAACGGACTAAGGATTTGGTCCAACAATAATAACTAAAAGAAATAGATCGTAAGTACACTGAATGGAAAGCGTATCGCTTAAGTTTTTAGACATATCCATACAAAGAGTTAACCAAACAGAAACCTTTGTTATTCATATGAAATTTGGAGAGCTAGGTACAAGTGTTATTGACACTAGAAACAAAAATTAAAAGACGGGGTAGAACCCACACAAATCTAGCCAAAAACCTAAAAGAGTCCATGTACAAAAACAAACCAACACTCATTTTTTGGCTTCATTCTCCTTTGCTTCTTCTTAGCACTTGGAGATGCGTCACTAAAACCATTATCTTTTCTCTTTCCTCCTTCTTCCCTTGCTTCCTTTTCCTTTGAGTAGAGTGCTAAGCGATGATCCAACCGGTACACTTTGAGCACTCCCAAGCAAAGAAACGGTGGCCAGAATGCTTTGTGAGGATCATATGAGTGTGCTTTGAGCTCTCCTAGGCAGAGGAATATCGACCAGAGCAAAGATAGTCTTCCCAAGCAAGGCGATGGATAGAGGAGGAGGAATGATTTACATCTTCTCCCGCTTGTTCTCTGTAGCAAAGAGGATGTCTTTCCCAAGTTCTTACTTAAGCTCATGCATGTTGGGACCCGATAGGGGCTTGGAAACCCCAGTAGTAACAATATCTTAATCAATCTAAGTTTCCTAAGTCCCACAGCACCTTCATCCAATGAAGCATCGATAATCTGCTCGTCGAGGCGAGGAGTATCTTCAGCTGGGATGGTTGGAATCATTGTCGAAGCGGTAAAAGTAACTGATTATGTTATAAGAACATGTATCCCCGTTGAGAGCCTTTGTCGAGAAATGGGGAGACATGTGGCTGACCCAAGTTTTGATAAATAAAGGAAGACAGACTAACTGTGTTAGTCTGTGACACGTTAACTTTTTGGAACATAGGAGAATTTGATGAGATACCTTCTTCGGTTTGGGGTTCTTTGTAAACCGGAGTGCCACTGGAGTTTTCCTCGGGAATTAGAGAGAGAATGGTGGGCCTATGATCATACCTAAGATAAGAGGATGAATCCAGAGCAGGTTGGGACCCAAGCATTTGGCTGGCAATAGCATTATGTGGCATCGATTTGGAGCCTTCACCCAAGTCTTTATTCACCGTTGAGGCAAGCTTCGGACGAAGGATAAGCTGACCATCCTTAAACATTTTGGGCTCCTACCAAGACTTCATTTTCCAACCACTCCAAATCCACCTTGCCACCTTCGAGGAAAGCTTTCTCTTCTTTAACAATCCGCTCCCAGGCAAGGGCAAGGACTCTGGCATAATCATCTTTGAACCACTCTAAGTTTCAAAATTTGAGCATGTTGGCATTGTATTGATTCAGTAGCGGTTCAAAATTTTCTATTACATGCTCTTCTGCCTACTATTATATGGCCTCGACTTCTCTTTTGACGAGTGCATCAACATCTTTAGCATGCTCGAGCGCTTTGTCTTTTTCACCTTGACATCGAGTAACTCATCATAATAAGTCTAAGCTTGCTAGAGTGCATTATCTTTTTCTTTCGTTTCACGCTCCATCTTGGTTTTCAGCTCAGGTGCGTTTCTGTTTACGATATCCCTCTCCATTACCATAGCATGATTTCGATGTATCCATTTCATCTTGATGCTTAGTCCACTTCTCTTCGAGTGCCTTGAAGGCCTCCTTGGATTTCTTTTTGGCTTTGGCATGGATGTTCTCAGTTTCTCGACCTCAGCATCGAGATTAATAATGATTCTCTTATTATCAGCTTTGATGAGTTATTTTTTGTCAATCTCTAGTTGCCTATCCCTAAAAACTTTGGAAATTATCTCAGTTACCTTCATCCATTTATTATACTGGTTGTGAACATCGACCATGCAATCGATGGTCATCCTTTGGACGTCGGTAAGGATTCTTATCAAGTTAGGCACAAATATAAGATCATCAAAGCAAATGTTTGGAAACTCTTCCTTTAGTTTGACCATTCAATTATTGGCCGCAAGCTGTTCCTCTACAGAGATAGATGGGATTATAGCAGTTTTTTCACTAGACCAATGTTGGGAAGTTTCAGAGCCACTCTTGTGATGCTTGTGGCCGGAGGATTGACTAGAGTGAGATGACAACAGGGGTTGCACATTGATGGAAGTTGGAAGTTGAACGCCATAAGCATCACTAGGGAGGATGTCATCACAATGATCAGGTTGCCTGTCTGGACCTCTAGAAGGAGGTGATCTAGACCTAGGACGACGCTTGGAAGTAGAGTTATGTGATAAGCGATTTCTATTGTAACTACTTCTATCTCAATCATCTCTATCCTGGCTAAAGCGATAGCCTAACTTACAATCGCAACCACTTCCCTGATGTATAAACTCAACCAAGGCCATTGTGCTTGGGATGCTTTCTCCTCCAAAGGTCGATGTATGCATTTCCTTTTCTCCATGAGCTGGAGCTTTACTCATAGGAGAAACCTCTCCCATTCTGGTAGGTATGAAGTCCTTATTGATGCGAGTAGGGGAGTCAATGTCCTCAATGGTAATATTACCGACGGTTAAAGAACCAAAATCAGTAAGAATTGACACTAAGCCAGCGAATGTGCCTATTGAAGGAAAAGATAGGGTTTTCTCCGTATCTTTGACTAGTGGGGGATGGGTAGATATCTGTGCCTTGAATATTTTCATGATTAACCTCTTCTTCGGAACAGGCGTTGATCGTCCCTAGATTGTTTAGGGTAAGACTCATGGCCCGCATCGATGTTACCTTGGCCAGCCTCACCACCTTCATCAATAATTTCACTTTCCTCAGCGTCTTTTGGTACTTGTTCAATATCTTCTTTAAATCCAGTCTCGGGACTTGGGACTCGGGGAAAATCTAAATCAACATCACCTCCTCCTAGAGGGTTGTTATCATCGTCGTCATCACAATCATTAGAAGCTATTTGGACGACACCAGTACTACAGCCCTCTTCTAACAAGCCATAGGCAAGAAGATTTCCATCTGATAAGAGAATTCTGATATCTCTATCTCATGTTGGAACTGCCATAAGAGTATTTACAGCATTTGAAAGCGCCGAGCTATTGGGTTTCACTAGAACATATGGATAGCAAAGCAAGGATATGAGTTAAGTTTGCATATGATAAAGAAAATTCATATAATGCACATGGAGAGGAACTTATGTTCGAACAACCATTTGCATGTGAACCCGGGCGAACAGCGGATGCGGAACCACTCAGTTTTGAAATAGCTCAACTTGTTCCATGTGCCAAAGACCACTCCGCATCCTTCGATCGGTTCCAGATAGATTAAGGATGGACTTTATTTTTGGCTCTTGAAACCGTACATATATTGAATCTCCACTTCTCTGGACGCTCGATGTAAGTGTTCAATGAAGACTATATATGTGCTAAGGAGAAAGGCATGGCTATTCGGGTGCAACTGTGTTGGAGCATGCCTCATTAATGTCAGAACTCAATGAACAAATTGATTGAACGGTGAGACACAGCCCGCCAAGCACATGTATCTATTGCAAGCAATATAACTCTTTGGAGAATTGTGAGCTCTTTGATCGTGGGACGAGACCAAGATGCCATCGAATGGAATTTTGTGCTTGTTGCGTATTCTTCGAAGAGATCCTTTTTTGATTTTGGAGGCAATAGAATCGACCAGATCGATTAACATTACAGCATCCTCCAGGGTGTCGTGTGCGGGTTCTATTTCTAGCCCATCCTCAAATGGATTTTTCGGAATTTGTTGCTCTGCTTGTGGAAAATCCATCTCCAAAATAATATTTTACACAACATGGTAGAAAATCAAATCAATTGGAGATTAAAATTTTAGGTTTTACCTTTAAAACCCATCATAATAATTCCATAAAAATTTTTGTAAACCACTACTGTACCCAAACAATGATTAAACATCCAAAAAATAGCAATATCATCATAATAAATTCAAATTTCAACCGTAGTTGAATTCAAACATAACTAATAGAGATAGCTCATTATTATTCACCTTGGATTGGATAACGAGATAGAGATTTGATGCAGTTTAGTTTCCCTAAACTTTGCCTCTTTGAATCCCTTGGCTTCCCCTTCTTTCTTCCTTAGTTAATGGTCGGCCTTCCTTGCGTTTTTTTATTATTTGTGATTGTAAAATGAGAAATGAATGAGAGATGAGGGTTTAAGGGATAAAAGAGAGATCTATTCATATTTCGCCTTTCTCATTTGTTCTTTCCTACGTTAAGTCTAAAACAATCTTATTAGTTAATTAGTTAAGGTCCGACCTTGTTAATTACCAAATCTCATCTCCATGTACCACTACATTATTCTATTTAATCTATCCAACTTAATCTTTTGAATAATGGTAAACTAAAATTAAGGGTGTTACATTTTTTTATAAAGCATTTTTCAAAAATCAACTAGCATATATTTGATATATCATTGGACCATATGTCTACATGGTGGCCGTTGATAAGTTTTTCAAATCAACATGGATATGCCGACATACCCATGAAACATAAATTGACATATTGACCACTGCTGAGTATTTCAATTTTAAACGAACGAACATTTCCTTTCATCCTTTCGTCAAAAGTCAAATCTCTTCATCTTGTATATAAAGGTTCTGGAAAATGAATTTTAACAGCTAATTTCTTCATTTCCTCTTACTCTTTCATTTCTATACTTTTGTAAGAAAGATTCATCAATATACTTTACTCTCTTTGCAAGTCTATACTCTTTCACTTTTATATTTCAAGGATTTGCAAACCACATAAGATTAAAGAATTTGTACTTTAATTCTCAATCGTTCTCTCTCTGCTCTCATCTTATTCGCTAATTATTTCAAAGTTATTTTGCTATTATAAGCCATATGATTATTGTATTGAATCTGCAAGAATTTGTATTGAAGATAGAACTACTTGTGGTACTCCACTGTTGATTATAAGAAGAAAGATATTCTTGCCACCCGAGGAAAGTGAAGAGGGAAGATGTAACTTACCACTTGGGGAAAGTCAAGATTGTAAATGTGTACATACCACCTGGGGAAATTAAGTTGTTATAGTGGAAATTTTATACGAAGTATGTGACTAGATGTAGGATTGGATATCCAAACCAGTGTAAAAATTCTCAATTTAATTTACTTTAACCCTCTGACTATCTGCTTTGTTTTTGTTTTGCTTACTACTCTGAGTAGATAAACTTTAAATTTACGAGTAAACTATTAGATAGTTGATATTCACCATTCATCCCTCCTTTAGTGTATTAATAATTTTGCATTAGCGTGTTTGGAAAGCTCACATTTCGCACATTTAGGGACTCTCAAACGGTATCAGCAGACACGAGTATATCGATTCGATAGGATGGTAGGTGGTGGACGATGCATTGGAGCATTGTAGTATTGGTCTTTACATTAGTGACCATGCTTAGCGAGCTTTCGCCTTACCAGGAGATACGAGGTCCACTGGCCTAGTGTGTGATAGTTGAGTCTGATACAATGATGACTTGTATTTGATGTACTTATCATACACCATAGCACTATAGCACAAATTTGCTAACCTGTTGGCTTTGGGTGAAGATGGAGGACGATGTGTGGGTTCGTTACTTCAAGTACTTATTTGATATTATTCATGATATAGTAACATATTGCAATCATGAAGATTAGCGATGATTCCTCTTCACTTGACCTTATATCCAATCCTATCTTAATTATCTCTTTTGCTATCTATTATTTGAGTATGCTGACTGGAGATGGGGCTAGTTGGAGGCAATGTATTTAGTCATAGCTATTTTATTAGTATGCTTATATCTATCCGGTTTTTGAGATATTGATACTTAAACCATATATTTGTTTCGGGTTTCATATATTAGTTGCACGTGTTATGATATCGAATCTTATATCTCTTTCTATGATATGCATTTAGTCTCTTACATGTTTATTTTGACATTATATTATATTTTTTTCGTTATGAAATTTAGTATGCTAATAATTGGGATATGTATGCCCTATTTTGTTGTTGTATTATATTCTACCTTAAACAGACGTAATCTGTGACTTATGGAATTCGGTTTAATGTGCGCATTATGTTGTTATGGAGGATGGGTCTTTACAAAGTGTTACACCACATTTTACCAAGGGTGCTTTGTAAAATTTTGTTGCAATCTATTAAACATTAAAGTATTCAATAATGGTACTTGTTAGAAACTAAGATAATTGGTAGAAATGTGGAGGGAATTATACGACAAGTTATTTCAACTTATGGGTATATAATTTCTGATAAAATAACCATTAGTAGAACATATTAAATGTCAAATGTTTATCTTATTATTGTTGTTGTTATTTAAAATAACAATGCAAGTGCATGAGCTCAAATATCGAGAATCGATGGAGATACTCTTTAAATATGTACAAGTATTTAATAAAAAAAGGAAGATCAACCTTAGAACAAGCACCTTGGATAACATGCGACAACACAACGATACTATGAAATTATGTAACCACAGCCATCCAATGAAGCCACCATTAACATCGAACAAAATTCTAGTTCGAATGATATGCATCGATAAATAACACATCATATCGATATCATCCAACGTAAAGTCGGAATACGACAAATGTCACAATCACAACCTTCCAACTTACCAAGTCAGCATTCCACGATAAAGGCTCTGCGCCAATGGGTGAGTGGCAAAACTACTATAAATAGTCGTGGTTCCAAGAGTTATATACAAATAATAATTCAAAGACTAAAATAACATAATATTTTTCTGGACTAAGAAAATTTGTAGAACTCATTAATTGCTTAAGATATAATTTATGTATGTTCAGAAATTACTCTAAATTGAAAAGGTACTGAGACAGTGGACAGAGATTTTCTCAAACCATCAATATTTTTGTGTCTCTACTTTGTTCCGTTTATTTTCATTCTAGCTGTCTCTGTTTAGTATCTACGGGTACGGAGTTTTTTTTTACTATCTACTGATTTCTTCTAGACGATGGGATTCACGTAGTAAAAACATATATGATCTCATCATCACCGTTCAGTTGTGTAGTGATTAGTTATTCTATTTGTTTTGTTTGTTTCTTTTGATTATGTTGAACCAAATTTGTTGTATTAGATTTTCTCCAATAGCAATGTGATATAATCATACTTAAAAAGAAAACACATTTTATAAGTATATACCTTGCAGCATAAATACTGAAATATGAGCTTTTGATTACAAGCATGCATTTTGCAAATTATTTAAATAATGTTTGAAGGCGACTAAAATTATAAAATTAAAAGTTGGTAAACATCCTTTTTTCAAAAAAAAAACTTGCTGAAAACATCCTTTCGATTCCATATTTATTTTTGAATCTGTTGTAATTACCATCAAATACATATTAATTTTGCTCTACCACAACTACAACCACCATTACTGATGAATTTCTTGTTAAAATCTGCAACAGAAGATACCCTACCATGGATGAACAAATCTGCTCGGAAATAGAACTCTCCCATTGTCATGCAATTAACGTCAACCTTTTTGTCAATATCGTTCAGTCTGACGTTCAGTTGAAAACTATGAAACAAACCCGCAGTTGTTCAAAACTAGAATTGGCACATAGCGAAGTGGCCGCCTTCACTTAATATGGTTCAGACCATGCTGTAGACTCAGGTATTACCCAATGGAGGGGCAAGGTTTGCATAAGTACCCAAAATATTCACCATTTCTGTCTGGTTGCATTTTTGGATGATCAATTTTTGATCGTATTTGATTGGAATCGGCAAGTGCATCCGATTAACTCCATGTCGACAACCATACTGAAAACATTCTTTACCACGCAGAGGATATTAAATCTCAAATTATCGAATTTACTTGAAGTATGTTGGAGAGTGCAAATATTTACAAAGAACAGCGCAATCATTTTTTGTAAAAATATTTGTATTGATCAATTATAATGCTCGATGTTTGCAGCAATCATCTTTTGTAAAAATATTTGTATTATTGCGTTGTAACATTTGCATGTTTTACCACGAAAGTGTTTTCTGAATGAATTTCTGAACATTCTTTGAGGAAACACACAAAAAATTATCATATATTGTTGGGCAATACAAATACTTACACTACAACATTTTTGTTAAAAAAAAAACTAAGAGAAAGAAAACAAGCATTTAGAATATAATGCAAGGCAAAAATTTATTTTTTGAAGTCGAACATAATTTCCTCTGCTAACAATTAATAGCCCGTCCAAGGTGTTAATAAATATAATGCAAGGCAAAAATTTATTTTATGAAGTGAACGTTAATTCCTCTGCTAATAATTAATAGCCCTTCCAAGGTGCTAATAATTAATAGTCCTTCCGAGGATCCAACTTTTCTATTTCCTCACCGCTTACTGTAACCACGTACAAAAATTCAAACAAAGGACCACCAGTCTGCAGATACAGTCAAAGACAAAACCAGAGAACAAAATGACAAAACATTTAAGGCAGAAAAAACTACTATTTTTTTTTTTTTTCTGTTGACTCTTGCTCCATACAATGTATGAACTACAGTTACTACTTACATTACACTAACAACGTTTGTGAGGTAATAAGAACCTTCCTCCCTCCAAAACCCCAAAATTCCATTCAACTTAACACAACAAAACACCATCTAGTAATTCAACAAAAGCCTAGCAAATATAAAAACAAAAACTATACCTCTAAATCCTGCACATAATCAGTTCAGTTCAGTTCAGATGAAGCAGCAGCTATAGGAAACTTGACTTCCTATCAGCCACATCCCAAGTTGGTCCCACAGAACCCCCCGGCCCAACATCAAGCTGGCCACCCATTCCATCCATCAGTGCCCCGCTCGGTCCAATACCTAAGCCTAAAAGATCCAATGTAGTTGGTTTAGCCCCAAACATCAAACCTGGCAAACTAGCAGGATTCTCGAAAGGCAGCAATCCAAGCCCTAGCCTACCATGATCTAAGTTCAAACTCTGACTGTTAGCAGCTCCATGATTAGTCCAAGCGTCGAACTGCGATGATGATGATGATGATGATGATGATGAGGTGGCAAGTCCTAGTCCTATGAGGAATGAAGATGATGATGTGGCGGCTGCGCCCATTTGAGCAGCTTTTTGAAGCAATGCAGTTGCAGATAGATGTGGCTGAGGTGGCGGTGGTGCGGTGAACTGCTGAGGCGGTGGTGGTGCAGTGAACTGCTGTGGTGGCAACATGTGATTGGTCGATAAGCAGAGTGATGTGGGTTCAAGTCGATTCAGAGACCCAATAAGATCGGTATAGTTCATGCTTTGAGATGAAGGCGAAGCTGAAGGGGCTGAAGCAGAGGAGAACAAACTTGCAAATAATGTTGCTGTACTGCTGCTGGTAGCAGCAGTGGTACTGTTGCTGATTGTATTAGTTGTTAATGGAGGTGGCATGTATTCTAACAATGCAGTTGAGTTCTCTTTTTCTTCTGTGTTAAAAGTAATAATATAGATTTAGAAAGGGGGTTATAAAGGTTGATATTTTTGAAGTAGCGGCAATGATTATTTATTCATTCATTCATGCTTTTGATATAATTCATATATTCATAGCTTTTTATCCAATTCATCATCCCAATCAAATAAAGAATGACTTGTCTGCAACAAATGATTTGCAAAAGTTATCAAAGAAAAGGAAGCCCACAAACTTTTCTCTCGTCACCGCTCAGATCTTTAATTTTCAATTTTTTCATGTAAAAACCACATTGGTTTCTTCAATCAAACCCTCTGCAGCTACAATCAATCATCTTTGCCTTACTTCAAACCCAGTGGCTCAATATGTAAGTTAGCAAGTTTTATAAGTTGCGCAGTAAAGTTTTGCCATATGTACAGTTTATATCAGATCAAATTACTACGAACACATAGTACCCACCGGCTGCTATGTATGATTTGATTTAGATGTAAGCTTAAGTCAGAACTGATGTACATTGACCTTGTGAACCACGTTAAACATAGGACATGTTAAGAGCTTATATTGAACTTTATATACCAACTTTGAACTACACTTTATGTTTACAAAACCATGTTCAGTGGACTTCGAATTGCAAATTTATCCGCAGACACACCCATAATCTTCTATTGAAACAAAAATAAGATCCGACATTATAAAAAATGGACTGAATTCAAACCATTTTTCCCAAAATAAGTACATACCTTCATCCTCATCACGTTGTGATGCTGGCGTCAGTGCAACTGTCTGAACCTGCATCTCCTCCGCAACAACCACTTCCTTCCCATCATCTCCATTTGCTTCACTACTTTGATTAATGCTCTTCTTTGCACTTTCTTCAGCCAATGCATCGCAAAAAGCTCGATGTGTCACGAAACTATCTCTTCTACAGAACAGCAACAATAAAAATTAGTAAAGATGCACGATTCTACTGAAACGTTTAAGTTGTTGCTTGTAAGTCAATTAAACCTCACCTAGAGAAAATTGTGCCACAATCACACTTATACTCCCTGCTCCCACAAGTTTTGGCATGAGCTTTCCAATCAGACTGAACCGCATACTTCTTTGAGCATTTGTCACACTTCCATTTCTTTTCCCCGTGTTTTCTACAGAAATGCTTTTTGATTCCAGTAAGATCTCCCAAAGCTCTAGAAGGATCGTGATGCACGCAGCTTACTTCAGGGCATACGTACACTCGTTTCCTAACTTCAGTTCCAGTCCTTTGCCGCAATTTCCAAGGCAAATTGTGGCCTCTTCTGTGAAGCTGCAGGTTCTGATCTCTTTGAAACCCTTTGTTGCAGATCTCGCATACAAATCGGTTCGTCGCCATCAGCGTTGTTGGCGATAAAGCAATCACTTCAGCACCAGGATCTGAAATAAGATTGTGTTCGGTGTTAATAATCAAAGCTTAGAATCTGAAGAAATTGATTAAATGAATACCTGGCATTCCAGGGAGGTTTCTCTTCTTTTTGATGATCGGTGGAGGAAGAGGATGGGTTTTGGATGAGGCGCTGCCGTCTCCTGAAGCGGTTGGAATCTCTAATTCAACTGACATCACTGCTTGTGAAATCAAACTTCAAATAAATAAAAGCGTTTGTAAATATTATTATAATTAGGAAGCAGAAGAAACAAAATGATATATTCAGAGAGGAAAATAGAACGGAGGAGAAGAGAAATGGTAAGTAAATAATAATTGAGAAAGGCGGAAAGGGGGTTAACCAAGGTTAACTGTGGAGGATATGGTGGATCAGGCCGTACACGTGGTGGCAAAGGCATCTGTCTTTTAGCATAGAGTCAAGTTTCTTTGATTTGTCATCTACTGTGTTAGTTCTACGCGGATTTCTTTTTATTTTTATTTTACCATATTGCTATTCGTTGCCTATGAAAGTTCACTGTTTGCACCACTTGATTTCAGGTCATTACAAACCTCACCTCTGGATGGAGATTGAAATCCCTATCATAGAACTAATGAGGAAGAGATGCTTTACAAATATCGGAGGGTGAAAATCGTTAAGTTGAATAAAATCCATAAAAACAAACCCTTCGAATTAAGTCTGTTTGATTTGATTCAGTTGATTGTTTATTTAATCGAATTAAAAATAATTCGCTGTACGTAAAAATAAAACATGAATATACGATTAAAATATTTTAATTTGGTATTATTATGCTTTAATTGGCCTCACTAATCACATACTAATATTGGCCAACAGTTTTTAAAAATTAAAACCGCAATATCTTTCTAACATAACTCGTGTTTTTCTACTGTGACCCCTCAACGAAAAGGAAAACCATCATCCCAGAGCAATGGAACTAGTTTGAGACTCTAATTCAACTCCTATCAAAAGTTATAGATAAAACAAGATTTTAAGGGTCAAAATGATCCCATAGAAATTTAGAAAAAAATCACAAGTGTGTGAAATATCCCCAAAAGTCATATACCAAAATTATAGAATCATACGACTTTATATGAATAAAATAAAAATATTTTACGATCATCTGATACTTAAAATGAGAGTTGTTACACTATGCTGTGCGCATGTGGTTTGCATAATTTTTTATGTGGAACGTAACTTGTGGATTGTAATTTTTTTTTGGATTTGTTTCTTCTGGAAATCTATTAACAAATCTTAAATAATAAACATGCTCGAATAATTTCAAAGGGTATAAAGTATAACATATATATTTTAATACGATTGTGTTATGCAACAAACACTAACACCAAGTATAAGTCATTTCTAAATTGAAAGCATAACATTAGTAATAATACCAATTTTCTAAAATGAATTGATAGCAATTAATTCTTTTTTTGTATATTATATAATAATACTATTCGGTATGACTCTAATTAAATTGAAATTGAATTCGAGAGTTGAAATTGAATTCGAGAAAAACATAATTCGGTATATTACATAATAATACTTTTCTTCCATCATCTTTCAATGACATTATTAACTTTAGTTTGCAGATAATTGGCGGTCGTTCCTTGAATTTAAAAATGGTTAATATGATTACCATAATTGAAAATGTAAAATGACATTATTAACTTTAGTTTGCAGATAAGTATTGAAATGCATAAAAAAATTCGTTACCAAACAATGTAAAATAGGGTGACATGTGGAAACGAACTTATGTTTATTGTTGTATGCATCATGAGTAAATTATGGTAAATAGATTTATTATTTAAATTTTGGTTTAAATTAAATAGAAAATTAACTATAATTAACTCTAGTTAATTATTACTTATATTTTTATTGTTTGATTCTAATATGAATTAGAAAACTAATTATATATTAATATTAAATGAATTAATTACCATTAATGCACATATTCATTTTATAAAAATTAAATGACTTTCCAAGATGGAACATATGATATTATTCAATTATAATATCATCAACAATCAAATTAAGAAACAAACATGTTGTTTACTTTTTAAATTACATAAATTACACTTTTTCTCTGTTAAATTTATACAAAATATTTTTTATAACCTAAGAACTCTGGTTAAATTAAAAGCATAAAACAAGTCAAACTTTATATTATTTTCAAAAATGAAACCATGAAAGTGAATGTTTCGCCACTTTGCCTTTAAATATGGCAGTTAGTTCATCATTTAAATTTTTAAATCATGCATAAACCATGTATGTTAGTAAAGACGGTCTTTTTTTTCTTTTTAATACCACTACAATTCAAATATATCTATCTAAAAATTTACCCTTTTTAATACCACAACTACATTCCATCATTTAATAATTACTTAAAAACAGTAAAATATAATTTTACCAACTGAAATTTACAGGTACTTTTTCCCCGACCATAAGGACTTTGCTGGTTCCGCTGTAACATTGTCACCACTCACCGTCCGCGAGTGCGGCGCAGTGGAAAGGAGGCTTGGGTTCTGGTAAAAAGATCTAGGTTCGATTCTTACCATACGCTTCCCTATCCTATATAAATTTACCCGGGGGTATGGGGGCTTGGATCAGCGGACGGCTTTACTATACCCTCCTCAGGAGTTAAAAAAAAACATTTTGTCTAAATGATTTGCTAACAATTATTTTGTCTAAATATTTATTAATAACAATCGTATTGAAAACAACATTTTGTGAAAATAATCAAAATTTAAAGTGCAATACTGAATTTTTGAAAATTTTTGAAAATTTAATAAGTATACTACTTTTTTTTTACAAAACTACATACACTGATACAAAGATCATTTGAAGTATCTTCTCGTAATTCTACTCTTTGGCAATTGAGAGAATCGCTTGGTAATGAATTCGATATTACTTCTAAAATCAAGGAGGAAGATGAACTTATTTTATTCAACTATTTATTTAAGAAATATTGGTAAATTTTTAAACAATAAATATATACAATCGTGGTCCAAAATGCACCATTAATGGTATTATGAAGTATAATTAAAAAAATTATTGGTATTTCTTAGATATGGTATTAATAGAAGAAAATGAAAGTGTGTTTTAGTAGCGCCTTAAATTAACTAACAATTTTATACACTCTATGATCCTCGTACACTTTTACTATATTGGGTTTTCAAAGAAACTTAACTCCTAAACCATGTATCTTCCTTCTTTAATGATCACAACTACTTGAACATAATTCTACTTTATTAGAAAGTATGTAAATTTTGTTAACAGAAACTATACAAGATGATTTAACGAAATCATTCCTTTGAAAATATATAATTAAGTAAAACTAAAAATCATTTTTGGTCCATTGCAAAATCAAGTGCCATATTGATATAAAGTGCAGCCTAATCTAAGCATTTTAAAAAGAATCAGTACATAGCTGGTCCTCCCATGAGATAAATTAAAAAGAATCAATTGCTATTCATTATCTTAGCAGTCCGAATTGACATTAAACGAATTAAGAAGCAATTAATTCCTTTTATTAGTCGAATGACAATATAGTTTGATATATTTCTTTGAAATTTAGATCAGTTTACTTGTAAATAATATAAATATGCACATCTTTAATCCATAATTATCTATAAATATCTTTAAAATGCAGACATTCAAACTAATATAACATCAAATGTACTTTATAGGAAATAAATTACCTTACAGTTTTCTGAGGTTCCCCGAAAATTGATGACAGCCATGCATTCAATGGAAGTTATGTGTTGCTTAAGAATATTTCATGGTATATTCAATAACAACATATAAAAAAATACTAAACCTTACATTAACTAAGATGAATAATATTATACTTAAAAAAAAGTTTATGCCAAGTAAGATAATGTAAAATATTTAAATAAGAAGTATAAATTTATAAAGAAAATATTTGCAATCAAATTAGAATACAGTTAAAGTTGTCTATATTAATACCCTAGGTATTGATTTTGATGACAACAACCATATAAATAATACTACTAACATATATCCAAGTTGTGCAGTTATTTCAGTTATATTATGGAGACATTTACAGAGATATATAAGAATCCAGTGAAAGCAAATGAATTATATATGAAGGTTAATCAGAGCAATGAAAGAACAAAACTAATTGAAGAAAAATGATAAAAGGACAAAAGTATTTGAAGTGATGGTTAGTTGCTTGAACCTTAGAATCACTTGTTAAAGACCCCATGGCAATTATATTTGAAGATCATCAACCATTAACCTCAATCGAATCGCAAAAAATCACAAGTAAGAGGTACTTTTGATATCTGAAATTTGCAACACTTTTTGAAATTTGCAAAGCTTATTGTTGTTGCTGATTCTCTTTGGAATATGCATATATGTCGATATATGGGGGTAATATTTGTCGACATATGTCCCGTCGGTAGGCTTTTTAGAATTTAAATCAATGGATTTTCCTCACCACCTCTTCACGAAAAGATATGTCTCTTCAATATCTATTTAAAGCCTTTGGAAAACGAATCTTCCCATCAATTTTTACTTCTTTCTCTTACTCTTTCTCTTTCACATTTTTGTAAAAGAAACTCATTGCATACTCTTTCAATCTCCTTGCAAATCGATACTATTTCACTCTAATTCTTCATCGATTTGCAATCCACACAACATCAGAGAGTTGTAATTGAATTCATATCATTCTCTCTGATTTCATCATATTCCTCAAAGATTTCAAAGATATATTGTCATTGGAGGTCTATAGGATCATTGTACCGAATTTGTAAAAATCTGTATTGAAGATACGACTACTTGCCATAGTTTGTTATTGTTTGTGAAAAGAAGAGGGTGATCTTGTAGCCTGTAAATTAAGAGGCTGTATCTTGCAGCCTGTGAAACTAAGATTGTAAATGTGTTCCTTCCACCCATGGAAACAAGCGATTATAGTGGAATTCTGTATGGTGGAGTGTAGGACTGGATGTAGGATTGGCTAATCCGAACTGGCATAAAATCCGGGTGTTATTTACTTTACCACTTTTTACTTTACTCTTTACGTATTCTATGATTACTGGTTTTCTATTTGCAATTTGATTAGATATATTTATAAAGTCATAAGTCAGTTCTAAATAATAGAAATATACACTTCACCCTCTCTAATGTTCAAATAGCCTTAAGATCTATTCCGCTTTGTGTTATAGACACCTCATTTCCAACATTTGGTATCAGAGCGTTGGTTTTCAAAAATTCATAACTTGATTTTTGAAAAGTATAAATGGCTAATAACACTAGTAATACTTTTGTAGAAGGACGATCTACTACTAGACCCCTCTATTTCATGGTAGTAATTATGCATATGGGTCTATTGGATGAAAATTTATTTACAGTCTAATGGTTCAGATATTTGGGATATTATATAGAGTGAGTGCACTGAACCCCACGCTGAGTACTCATCTTGGACACCAGACCAAATGACACAAGCACTTGTTAACTCAAAGGCAATGAATATTTTATTTTGTGCCTTCGATAAAAATGAATTTAATCGAGCTTCCATTGTCAGTCTACATATGAAATTTGGAGAACATTGCAAGTCAGACATGGGGGCACTGATACTGTAAAATAAACTTAGGTATGTATGCTAACTAACTAGTTTCAACTTTTTCAAATGAAACCAAATGAGTTTATTTCTAATACGTATTCTAGATTTCATGATATAGTGCATGCATTAATATCATTAGAAAAGAAAATCACCGAAGATGACCAAGTTAGAAGATCATGAATTCGCTTGCTAGTGAATGGGATCAGAAGACTGGCAGTCGAAAAAGCTAATGATATTTTTACTATGAAAATAGAAGATTTAAATGGTAACCTAATGTCCTTTGAAGTAAAGTTGTAGGTTAGAAAAGAGAATCAAGAAAATGAGAAGAAATCACTAGCACTCAATGCTACAAAATGATAATGATCAACCAGATGATGCTTATGATGATGATGATGATATCGAGTTTATGACTAGGAATTTCAAGAAATTCTTGAAATATTGGAAACGAAAAACTTCATAAAACTAACAATAATAATTCCAGAAATGGAAATGTCGTTAAGTGTTTCGAATGTGATAAACCTGGTCATCTGAAAAGAGACTGTCCCAACCTGAAGAAATCAAAGTACTCTTCGAACACTTTCAATGAGAAGAGGAAACATGCTTTCAACATAATATGGGATGATTTAGATACATCATCAATTGATAGCGATTTAGAAACAGAAAATATCAACATGTGCTTCATGGAAAAGGATGATCAGGTATGGAATTTTAATAAAGAAAATACTATTGTCTTAAACGATATGTATAAGGGATATAAATTGCTTAGAAAAGAGTGCAAGAACTGTTTAATAGAGATAGATAGATTAAAAATGTTTAATGAAATGTTAACAGAAGAAAAACAATGTCTAGAAGATGAAGTTGAAAGATGTAATGGGTATAATAATAAAAAGGATCTAACACTTGAAATTTTTGAAAAATCAAAAAGTGAAAATGAATCCTTAAAATCAAAAAAACCCTTTCAATGAAGTTAGAGATCATTGATGTAAATGATAAAATAACATCTCTGGGCAATGTTATTCTCAATTGTAATAAGGGTTTTGATAAAATGAAAACTAATGTTGATAAATTTAACAAAGGGAAGGATAATCTAGAAAATTTATTATCTGGATCTAATCCTACTATGAATAAATATGGACTTGGATACACCCTTAGCCTAAACCAAAGAAAATTAATACTCAAAGTACTAAATTTGTTAAGGCTACCAAGTTTAAACCAAAAACTAGGAAATTAAAGTTAAAACCCCTAAATAAGTTCATTAATTTATAAGTTCTTAGAAAGTTAGATAATACTGAAAAAGAAAAATACATTGATAATGTTATTAATAAAGTTCATTTATCTAATGACTATATTTTGAAAGGGCATTCAAACTCTTTATGAGTTTGGCTTTCCAAAAACTAACCCCAGAGACCTAATAAATAGGGTACCAGTGTGCATATTTTTTATTTTTTCAGGCACTGAACAATGGATACCGGATATTGGATGCTCAAACCATATGACAGATAAATATCAAAAGGATATATTATTGCATCGGCAACATCGGTAACTCTAAAACTCATCTAATTTTAATTATTTTACTTGATAAGTTTATTTCATGCTTTCTATTGATTTTGATAGAAATCAATTTTGCTTGCTCATTGTATTTAACGTCCAATAATATATATGGTTACAAGAGTCAAGATAGACTATAAATTAGCCAACTGATTTGCTAAAATAAAGGTAGCTAAATAAATACTAACCAAATAAAGAGGCTACAAATTATCCAACTGATTTGCTAAAACAAAGGTAACTAATAAATACTTTCCAAATGAAGATATAGTCAAATCAGAGAATAAATGCAGGAAATATTCTAACGCCTAGAATATATGTAAAATATATTCTATCACACCCCCTCAGTCGAAGTGGGAGGTTCTCGTATGCTTAGATTGTCCCTGAAATCATTAAATAATACGCGCGGAAGCCCTTTTGTAAAAATATCAGCAATTTGGTAACGGGATGGTACATGAAGCACACGCACTTCGCAACGAGCTACTTTCTCATGGACGAAATGAATATCCATCTCAATATGTTTAGTGCGTTGATGCTGAACAGGATTGTCGGATAAGTATATAGCACTCACATTGTCACAATAAATGTGACGACCCGGAATTTTCTAGCAATATCAATTTAATAATCTGCATTTAATATTAAATTGATTTGATAATAAAATCTGAATTGATACTTTTCTTTTAATAAATATCTAATGGATAAATTTAATCTGTTTAAAATTAATTGTTTGTTTTCTATTTATAAATGGATATATTTGTATACATTGCAAATAGATGAGATTTGTTTTAAAGCTTAACTAATAAATTATGTTTTAAATTCCAATATATATTTCAGTGGATTAGAAATTGTGTTTTATTAAATATAAACTTTTCAATGGCTAAATAAATAAATACAAGGTTTTAAATACATAAGTAAATGTTTAAATAATATTGGAAACTTGTTTGAACTTAAGTTTAAAATTAACATTTATTAACAAAATGATTTGTTTTCTTTTATTTTTAGTATAGTTTGATTTAAAAATATATATGAGTTATATATAATTGTGTAAAACAATACATTAATATACATTAATAAATATGTAGTTTATAATAAAAAGATAATTTAATTTATTTACCATTACAAATTGATAAATAAGTTACTTTTAAATAATGTTAATAAATATAAATACATGACTACAAGATAATTGGGAAAAATATAAAGTAATTACATTAACTACATTATAATAACTTAACAACTATAAATTCATTTAGTTTGCAAATAACAAAACAAACATAACAACATTCATATGCATTTTAAAATATAATAAGACAACAATAAAACTTGAAACAAAGGAACTTTTAAAACTTGTAAACTTTCATAAATGAACTGTAGAATATACATATGTATATGTTTAAGCATCAAGATAAAATATCTTTGTTTTGATTGTACAAACATCATAATACTATAACCTGTAAGTAATGAACAAACAAAATCTAGGAACAAAAATGTGTGCAGGCCATATTGAACAAAGAAATACATTCCAATATCAAACAAGTAACATACTTAAGTAACATAACAAATATATCAGATTTGTACAAAGGCCACAAATATGAATGTGCAGGCTGAAAATAAAAAAGGAAAGATATATGTAAGATGTGTACAAAACAATATGAATATACTAGATTTGAGTACAAACAAAAACACATCTCAGCCTCCAAATGAACCTGCATAATAACATAAACAATAAATAAAAATAAGTATGTAGGCTGGCAAAAGAAAAAAAAACTGTAGCATGTATTTAAGTGAAGCAACAAGACAGTAATAAATATATACAAGATTTCTACAAATAATATAAGAATAGAGATGAAGTATGAATACATCTGAGTACAAATTCACTGCAAATATCTTTGTATAAATGTTTGTGTCAGCAAACATAAATAGAATGATAACATGAAGGAAGACATATTAGTACAAACAAAGCTGCAGTATCTTTATACAAACATTGTGTCAGTAAATATGGATTGTGTTAACATAAGTAAAGACATCAACATTTATTAGCCACCTTTATATCTGAAACAAACAAATCTTCTAGCCGAAATACTCAAAGCATCTCAGGTTTTGGTACAAAAAAAAAAAATATATATAATAATATAGCAAGATATTATGCCAAGCTTGTATCAGAAGACATTATGTATTCAAAGTTATAAATGTTTGTTTACATCATTCCTTATCCTTAGCTCATTTGAACTGCAAAAGAAGGAAAAATAAATAAACAAAATCCAGAAAGCAAAAAGTAGAGTTACAGGCATTCAACACTTTAACTACAGGTTGTTTCATTATCATGCTAGCCTCTGTTCTTTCACATATGTGGTGAGTAACTCCACCTTTAAAGGAAATTTAATGCATAAAATAGTTTGAAGTAATTGTTGTGATCAATATTTTATTGAAAGTATGGTTGCGTGTTTATATTTTTGAATCCCTGAAGTATGATGGGTGCAGGTATTTAAACTTTATTACTTTCTTTGTTTCCAGTTTGTTCATTTAAACTCAAAGTCTTTAACTAAATCTTTGTTTAGCCTTAGGATTTAAATGAAACCTGTAAGTTCATTTCAAACATTAGTTAGGATTGTATTCAAATCAAAGTAACAATTATATGACTCTGGAAACCGAAAAAAAAAAAAGAACCGAGCATCTCAATAATATCAAAAATTTGAATATCTTGTTTTATAAATTCAGGTATACAAAGTGCATCAGTGAACCATAGCATGATTTTTAAGGGTTAAATCATGATTTTTAGTGGTGTGTTTTGAGAGCAGCTTGGGTTTCACAGTTTGGAGCCTTTAGAGTCGCCGTAGGCGATCAATTGGATCTGGAGGGTCGGGCTTAGGTCTGGGTGGTGGAGGAGGCTGCTGTGGACCTAAGAAAAATAGGTGAAGGGGGCCATGATGTCGGAGGTAGCGGCGGTGATGGGTTTTTCTCTGGTAAACTGGGTTTTTCTGGAGCATTTTGTTTTGACCACCGCGACTTCGACGTAGCGTCGAGCGAAGCGTGGTCTTGGGAAAAGGAGGTACGGTGGGTGTCGATGTCATGGCAGGAAGCGCGAGCCTTCAAGAGGTCGGAGCTGTGCGAACGCGGCGGTGACAGGTTGAGGAGGGAAGCGCGGTTGTGTGTTTTTTCAGGTTTTGTTTTCGCGCGTGCGCCTGGGAAACTCGAAGCAATGCTGTTGTTTTATCGGGGAATCTCGCTTGTTTTCTCGAAGTAAACCAGAGAGGGGTCGGGTTTTGGTATTTCAGGTTTTACAACCTGTAGCTGTTTTGTTACAGTTTTGAAATATGGGTTCAAAATCTAATCAAAGTTAAGCCTTGTTTTATATCAAGTTTAAAAAGTGAATTTAAGTTAGTTTTGAAATGATAAAGTTTTCAAAATTTAGATTTATTTTAATAACTTAAAAGTACTAAATGTTTAAGTGTATTCAAAAGGGGGTTGAATTCAAAAAAAAAAAAAAATTGAAATCTAAATTGTTAAGAAAACACTTAGACGAGTTAACTCCATAGAAATCAGAACTTAGAATTGGAATTCTAAATTTGGAATAAAATAAGTTTTATAATTTAAACTGATAAGTTTTAAATGTTGAATATGCTTTTAAAAATGTGAGTTTAAGTAGGGTTTCGAAAATTTAGTTTTAAAACTTTATTAAGGAAAAAAAATTGGAATATGTTTAAGGAGTAATATGAAATCAATGTTTTATACATATTGGAAGTGAAATTAATCAATAATAAGATTAGTTTAATTTAAGAATTGAAGATTTAGAATTTATAATTAACTTTTAAGTTAATTAACCTTTAAGTTAATTAAGTAAGAATAATTAATGATTGAAATTAATTAAACTAGTAATTATAGTGTAAATGTAGTAATTAAAGTTAATTAATGAATTAATTAACTAATTGTGATTTAGAACTATAGATTAGTTACTTTTGAATTAATAATGGTTAATTAATTCATAATTAATAATTAGTATAAGTTGATTATGTTAAAAGGAGATAATTAAATAATTATTAATGAAGTTCATTAACCACATTATGTTATAATTAATTAATATGATTGATTTTGTAATAAATTAATTAGATTAATTAATTCAATAGTTTAAATAAAATTATTTATTGAGAAGTAATTAAGAAATTAATTACTTATTGATTAAGTAAATTGATTTGATTTGAGTTAATTAATTTAGATTAATTAACTGATATTTTGGAAATTAAATTACTTAGAGAAGTAATTGAAGGATAATTACGGGATGTAATTAATTGAGTGATGTTATTAATAAAAGTAATTGGAATATAATTACTTGAAATTAATCAGGGGATTAATTAAGAGTGTTATTGAGAAGTAATTAATTTAGGATGATTAATTACTGAATATATTAATCAAGAGGATTAATATTTGTAATTTGAAGATGTGTATTCTTAATAAAGTTAACAAATGAAGATGTAAATAGAAATCATTAATTAATATAATTAATGATGAAATGTAATTAAGAAATTGGTTTATTTGGAAATAATAAATCAACAAGAAAATTAAATGGAAATAAATCAATATAAATGTAATTATGAAATAGATTTATTCAAGATTAATTTCTGTAAATAAATTAAAGGAAATTTCTGGAATGCAGTAAAGGGTATTTAAATCAAAGATGATTAATATATAAGTACTTGCTGATTGGGTATGTGTAACTCCTTAGTGTAACTAATGGAGTATAATTACTGAGAAAAGTAATTAGATAATAATTACTTGATGAAATTCATACAAGATGATTGTAAGTGAAGTAATTTGAGTAATTTCCTTTGTAATTAATCAAAGGATTAATTTATGGAATTAATTAATCATGGAATGATTAATTGGTTAATAAGTAATTAAGGATAGTTAATTACTAGTTTGTTATTAATCAAGGGATGATTAATAATTGTGTTAAGTAAAGATTAATCACTTAATTACTTTAAATAAGTAATTTAATATAAATTGAAGATCATTAATTAATATAATTAATGATGTAATTAAGAATTGTAAATTAAGGAATCATAAATTAGGAGGTAATTAAATGTTAATCTATTATGAATGATTTAAGATAATTCATTTAAGAATTAATTTAAAAACTAAATTACTTTTTGTAATTAGAGAATGATTAATTAATCTAATTAATGATTGTGAGAGCAGGATTTATGGAATGAGTAATTAATTTAATTTACTTTAAATTAATTAAAGATAAAAGTAGTTAATTTAATTCATTTTAAATTAATTATAGCTTGTGATTCATAAATCATGCTTATGGATGATATTGATATATCATTGTTTGATTGTGATCTCAGATATGAACGATAATATCTATGTGATATGGATGTATGTTTTAAGTATGATAATATTTATTATCTGTTTGGATGATGATATTGATTATCTGTTTATGATGATGTTGTGATTATCTATTGTGAGATGTGAATTATCAATTTGTGCATATTGATGATATTGAATTCACTGTTAAGACTAAATAGACAACTTAGCCTTAAAAGACACGTTTTGGATTTCGATGAGACCGGGATCGGGTTTTCCGCATTAGGAATATCCGAAAACCACATCGATTCCAAATTAACGTTAGGTCGTGAATCTGAAGTGAAGATGAAGATTCAGAATGCAAGGGTTATCGTCGTTAACTCTGAGGGTGATTCCAAAACGAGTGTAACGAGATAATGCCTTCGGATTCGTTCGAACCCGGAACGAACTTGTATGGATTGAATGCTTTCAACACATCGTCAGGCGGGCGATGAGCATTCTAAGAAATATGTTCTATAAAGGTAATCGTAACCTCAAGCCTCATCAACCGGGAATGGCTAAAACAGGGGAGGTGCAGCAAGGTTAGGTGGGTCATGCCCAAGCAGGACAAGGATATTCCCCTGTCTAGATGTCCCTTTTTATTCGGCTTAGTGGGCGGTTGGTCTGCAGCCAACTGCGGGGTTTATCTTGTTCGGGACTGTTCAGTAAGGAATGGTTCCGGCCTTGTGTTGCAGGGGATGAAGGGAGTAATCCTCGGTACGGTGATCTAGGCCCCGTACTGTGACGGGCGGTACCCCAGTAGCCCTGCCATTGTATGGAATCCAATCTCCAATAAGTGCCGTACGTATTAGTTGTGCCCAACTATGTTGGAATGTGAGATGTAAGCATTTCAGCTATTTCTGTATTTTATTTGAAAACCCTAGACACTATTATAATATCACTGAATTTCCTATCAAATATTTTGGTTAGCGTAAGGTAAAAACCTTTCCATGTTTATGTGTGGGAAGTCTTACGTGATACCTTTTGTTTTCAAAGGATTTTTCAAAATTAAGCAACTTTAACCTGTTACTCATACCAGACCCATGTCTGACCCGAAGTTTATTTTGTTTTTCATAAACTCTCGGGTACCCAAATTTTTACGGGTAGCCAAGGGATTCAGGTTTAGTTTGACGAATTCTGGAGGAGCAATGGAGCAGGAGGCTTCAGCGTTGTAGATATATATATAGTTCCGCTGTGTGGTATCTCTGTGATGTAATGTGTATTGAGTTGTATAACTAGACAGGTGTTTATAACTGTCTAGTATGTGATGTATTATCTGTGTACTCTGATTGATGTATATATATTATGTAAATACTTATGTGATTAATATATTTTATTCGTTCCGCTGTGAGATTCTGATGTTGTTGTTCTTTCTTCTCTATCTTTTCTATTTTCTCACCTCTTTCTTTCTTATTAACGATACTACTTCCTGGGAGTAGGAAGTGGGGTCGTCACAGTGGTATCAGAGCGCTAGGTTGAGTGAATACTTAGGCTCTTAAGTGATTCCTTTCTTGAGAGAGCGTATTTGTAATTTTGATATATTTATTTATTTTCTATTATTTGTTGGATTACCTGTTCGGGTTTTCCAGTATAAGTATAAGGATAGATTGAGTAGTGGTGTTTGTAACACGACTACCTGTGGTTGGAAGTATATTTGACGAGACTGTAGACCTAATACCGTCTCGAGTAAATTTGTGGTGTAAGGATTTCACCAAATCTTTGAAGGAACCTGTTAAGATTTGGAGTCTATGTTGTAGTACAAGTTTGGATGGGTAGAATTTGGATTTTATCGGTTGAGCAGAAGCTAGAAATATTATCTTGGTAACTCAAGAAGTAGTAGTTGTATGTTGAGATGCAGTAGCGATGGATTGTTTCCAAAGAAGTTCTCAAAGATCTTTGGATAAGGAAGTATGTCTGCATCAGTTCTGAGGTTGAGTTTAGTTGAATGTTGTGATTGGCTTTGAGGCCTGAGTTTTCCGAGGAATTTTGGATTAAGGAATTTTGGCATCAGCAGCAGTGTTGCAGCTCAAATTGTTCTGCCGGCACGCGGGGAAGTCATTTGTCAGCAGTTCTTTAGAAGTGAAGTCCAGAACCAGTTTTGTGAATCCATTTCTTCAATGGATTGGCTAGATAAGTTTAAGATGTTCAAATTGGTAGGAGAGAACAGTTTTCTTTGGATATTAGCCTGAGTGGATCGCAAAAGTGACTTGCGATAGTTAAGTGTTCTCTGGAATGGCAGAAATTTTTCTGAATATCTTTGAAGAAGTCAGTGGTTTGCCTTAGCATCTGAGGAGTTGAGTTTGGTATCGACTAGATTTCAGAAGTAGTACCGATGGTTCAGCTTAGTAATAGAATGGTTTCTAGAGAGAGGAATTGGTAAAGCGACTCAAGTTTTGGAGGAATTTCTGAGTTTTATTATGGATCTGCTGAATCATATTTTTGTCATGTGTTGTCCAGTTTGTGCTTATGTGCACCATCAGTGTTTTCATCCATCTAGATCAGAGTTGTGCAGCGGAAGCAGTTAGAAGTGCATTTGTTTTTCTTTTCTGCAAAAGAGAAGTTGTTTTCTACTGAAGATAGTAAAGGTTGAGTTCTTGGTTTTGGTTGATTTTGAAAAGCTCATTCTACTGGATTGTTTTTGGATTCAGATTGTTTTAGGAGTTAGCAGCGAAGGTTGAGATGATCAGTGGGTTGAAGGCAGCTTTGGATTGTCAGAAGTATTTGATGGACAAGAGACGAAGTAATTTGGATTTGGGAGTCGGAGATTTCATTTTGGATGAATTTTCTCTGATTCGAAGGAGTTCTGTAGATTAGTAGTATAGACTGTTTGGATTCTATAGATCGAGTATTCCGGAATTATACTGGGAAACTCTAGGGAACTCTAACCAGAATTTTGTCTGGATAGTTAGCTTTGTTGATTGAGTTGATTGGTTGTGATGATTGTTAGCATGTGGTTGATATATGCTTATGATTTAAAATTAATTAAAATCTTAAAAATATTATTAAATTACCTTTGCTTTTAAATTTCGGGGACGAAATTCTTTTAAGGGGGGAGGAATGTGACGACCCGGAATTTTCTAGCAATATCAATTTAATAATCTGCATTTAATATTAAATTGATTTGATAATAAAATCTGAATTGATACTTTTCTTTTAATAAATATCTAATGGATAAATTTAATCTGTTTAAAATTAATTGTTTGTTTTCTATTTATAAATGGATATATTTGTATACATTGCAAATAGATGAGATTTGTTTTAAAGCTTAACTAATAAATTATGTTTTAAATTCCAATATATATTTCAGTGGATTAGAAATTGTGTTTTATTAAATATAAACTTTTCAATGGCTAAATAAATAAATACAAGGTTTTAAATACATAAGTAAATGTTTAAATAATATTGGAAACTTATTTGAACTTAAGTTTAAAATTAACATTTATTAACAAAATGATTTGTTTTCTTTTATTTTTAGTATAGTTTGATTTAAAAATATATATGAGTTATATATAATTGTGTAAAACAATACATTAATATACATTAATAAATATGTAGTTTATAATAAAAAGATAATTTAATTTATTTACCATTACAAATTGATAAATAAGTTACTTTTAAATAATGTTAATAAATATAAATACATGACTACAAGATAATTGGGAAAAATATAAAGTAATTACATTAACTACATTATAATAACTTAACAACTATAAATTCATTTAGTTTGCAAATAACAAAACAAACATAACAACATTCATATGCATTTTAAAATATAATAAGACAACAATAAAACTTGAAACAAAGGAACTTTTAAAACTGGTAAACTTTCATAAATGAACTGTAGAATATACATATGTATATGTTTAAGCATCAAGATAAAATATCTTTGTTTTGATTGTACAAACATCATAATACTATAACCTGTAAGTAATGAACAAACAAAATCTAGGAACAAAAATGTGTGCAGGCCATATTGAACAAAGAAATACATTCCAATATCAAACAAGTAACATACTTAAGTAACATAACAAATATATCAGATTTGTACAAAGGCCACAAATATGAATGTGCAGGCTGAAAATAAAAAAGGAAAGATATATGTAAGATGTGTACAAAACAATATGAATATACTAGATTTGAGTACAAACAAAAACACATCTCAGCCTCCAAATGAACCTGCATAATAACATAAACAATAAATAAAAATAAGTATGTAGGCTGGCAAAAGAAAAAAAAACTGTAGCATGTATTTAAGTGAAGCAACAAGACAGTAATAAATATATACAAGATTTCTACAAATAATATAAGAATAGAGATGAAGTATGAATACATCTGAGTACAAATTCACTGCAAATATCTTTGTATAAATGTTTGTGTCAGCAAACATAAATAGAATGATAACATGAAGGAAGACATATTAGTACAAACAAAGCTGCAGTATCTTTATACAAACATTGTGTCAGTAAATATGGATTGTGTTAACATAAGTAAAGACATCAACATTTATTAGCCACCTTTATATCTGAAACAAACAAATCTTCTAGCCGAAATACTCAAAGCATCTCAGGTTTTGGTACAAAAAAAAAAAAAATATAATAATATAGCAAGATATTATGCCAAGCTTGTATCAGAAGACATTATGTATTCAAAGTTATAAATGTTTGTTTACATCATTACTTATCCTTAGCTCATTTGAACTGCAAAAGAAGGAAAAATAAATAAACAAAATCCAGAAAGCAAAAAGTAGAGTTACAGGCATTCAACACTTTAACTACAGGTTGTTTCATTATCATGCTAGCCTCTGTTCTTTCACATATGTGGTGAGTAACTCCACCTTTAAAGGAAATTTAATGCATAAAATAGTTTGAAGTAATTGTTGTGATCAATATTTTATTGAAAGTATGGTTGCGTGTTTATATTTTTGAATCCCTGAAGTATGATGGGTGCAGGTATTTAAACTTTATTACTTTCTCTGTTTCCAGTTTGTTCATTTAAACTCAAAGTCTTTAACTAAATCTTTGTTTAGCCTTAGGATTTAAATGAAACCTGTAAGTTCATTTCAAACATTAGTTAGGATTGGATTCAAATCAAAGTAACAATTATATGACTCTGGAAACCGAAAAAAAAAAGAACTGAGCATCTCAATAATATCAAAAATTTGAATATCTTGTTTTATAAATTCAGGTATACAAAGTGCATCAGTGAACCATAGCATGATTTTTAAGGGTTAAATCATGATTTTTAGTGGTGTGTTTTGAGAGCAGCTTGGGTTTCACAGTTTGGAGCCTTTAGAGTCGCCGTAGGCGATCAATTGGATCTGGAGGGTCGGGCTTAGGTCTGGGTGGTGGAGGAGGCTACTGTGGACCTAAGAAAAATAGGTGAAGGGGGCCATGATGTCGGAGGTAGCGGCGGTGATGGGTTTTTCTCTGGTAAACTGGGTTTTTCTGGAGCATTTTGTTTTGACCACCGCGACTTCGACGTAGCGTCGAGCGAAGCGTGGTCTTGGGAAAAGGAGGTACAGTGGGTGTCGATGTCATGGCAGGAAGCGCGAGCCTTCAAGAGGTCGGAGCTGTGCGAACGCGGCGGTGACAGGTTGAGGAGGGAAGCGCGGTTGTGTGTTTTTCAGGTTTTGTTTTCGCGCGTGCGCCTGGGAAACTCGAAGCAATGCTGTTGTTTTATCGGGGAATCTCGCTTGTTTTCTCGAAGTAAACCAGAGAGGGGTCGGGTTTTGGTATTTCAGGTTTTACAACCTGTAGCTGTTTTGTTACAGTTTTGAAATATGGGTTCAAAATCTAATCAAAGTTAAGCCTTGTTTTATATCAAGTTTAAAAAGTGAATTTAAGTTAGTTTTGAAATGATAAAGTTTTCAAAATTTAGATTTATTTTAATAACTTAAAAGTACTAAATGTTTAAGTGTATTCAAAAGGGGGTTGAATTCAAAAAAAAAAAAAAATTGAAATCTAAATTGTTAAGAAAACACTTAGACGAGTTAACTCCATAGAAATCAGAACTTAGAATTGGAATTCTAAATTTGGAATAAAATAAGTTTTATAATTTAAACTGATAAGTTTTAAATGTTGAATATGCTTTTAAAAATGTGAGTTTAAGTAGGGTTTCGAAAATTTAGTTTTAAAACTTTATTAAGGAAAAAAAAATTGGAATATGTTTAAGGAGTAATATGAAATCAATGTTTTATACATATTGGAAGTGAAATTAATCAATAATAAGATTAGTTTAATTTAAGAATTGAAGATTTAGAATTTAGAATTAACTTTTAAGTTAATTAACCTTTAAGTTAATTAAGTAAGAATAATTAATGATTGAAATTAATTAAACTAGTAATTATAGTGTAAATGTAGTAATTAAAGTTAATTAATGAATTAATTAACTAATTGTGATTTAGAACTATAGATTAGTTACTTTTGAATTAATAATGGTTAATTAATTCATAATTAATAATTAGTATAAGTTGATTATGTTAAAAGGAGATAATTAAATAATTATTAATGAAGTTCATTAACCACATTATGTTATAATTAATTAATATGATTGATTTTGTAATAAATTAATTAGATTAATTAATTCAATAGTTTAAATAAAATTATTTATTGAGAAGTAATTAAGAAATTAATTACTTATTGATTAAGTAAATTGATTTGATTTGAGTTAATTAATTTAGATTAATTAACTGATATTTTGGAAATTAAATTACTTAGAGAAGTAATTGAAGGATAATTACGGGATGTAATTAATTGAGTGATGTTATTAATAAAAGTAATTGGAATATAATTACTTGAAATTAATCAGGGGATTAATTAAGAGTGTTATTGAGAAGTAATTAATTTAGGATGATTAATTACTGAATATATTAATCAAGAGGATTAATATTTGTAATTTGAAGATGTGTATTCTTAATAAAGTTAACAAATGAAGATGTAAATAGAAATCATTAATTAATATAATTAATGATGAAATGTAATTAAGAAATTGGTTTATTTGGAAATAATAAATCAACAAGAAAATTAAATGGAAATAAATCAATATAAATGTAATTATGAAATAGATTTATTCAAGATTAATTTCTGTAAATAAATTAAAGGAAATTTCTGGAATGCAGTAAAGGGTATTTAAATCAAAGATGATTAATATATAAGTACTTGCTGATTGGGTATGTGTAACTCCTTAGTGTAACTAATGGAGTATAATTACTGAGAAAAGTAATTAGATAATAATTACTTGATGAAATTCATACAAGATGATTGTAAGTGAAGTAATTTGAGTAATTTCCTTTGTAATTAATCAAAGGATTAATTTATGGAATTAATTAATCATGGAATGATTAATTGGTTAATAAGTAATTAAGGATAGTTAATTACTAGTTTGTTATTAATCAAGGGATGATTAATAATTGTGTTAAGTAAAGATTAATCACTTAATTACTTTAAATAAGTAATTTAATATAAATTGAAGATCATTAATTAATATAATTAATGATGTAATTAAGAATTGTAAATTAAGGAATCATAAATTAGGAGGTAATTAAATGTTAATCTATTATGAATGATTTAAGATAATTCATTTAAGAATTAATTTAAAAACTAAATTACTTTTTGTAATTAGAGAATGATTAATTAATCTAATTAATGATTGTGAGAGCAGGAATTATGGAATGAGTAATTAATTTAATTTACTTTAAATTAATTAAAGATAAAAGTAGTTAATTTAATTCATTTTAAATTAATTATAGCTTGTGATTCATAAATCATGCTTATGGATGATATTGATATATCATTGTTTGATTGTGATCTCAGATATGAACGATAATATCTATGTGATATGGATGTATGTTTTAAGTATGATAATATTTATTATCTGTTTGGATGATGATATTGATTATCTGTTTATGATGATGTTGTGATTATCTATTGTGAGATGTGAATTATCAATTTGTGCATATTGATGATATTGAATTCACTGTTAAGAATAAATAGACAACTTAGCCTTAAAAGACACGTTTTGGATTTCGATGAGACCGGGATCGGGTTTTCCGCATTAGGAATATCCGAAAACCACATCGATTCCAAATTAACGTTAGGTCGTGAATCTGAAGTGAAGATGAAGATTCAGAATGCAAGGGTTATCGTCGTTAACTCTGAGGGTGATTCCAAAACGAGTGTAACGAGATAATGCCTTCGGATTCGTTCGAACCCGGAACGAACTTGTATGGATTGAATGCTTTCAACACATCGTCAGGCGGGCGATGAGCATTCTAAGAAATATGTTCTATAAAGGTAATCGTAACCTCAAGCCTCATCAACCGGGAATGGCTAAAACAGGGGAGGTGCAGCAAGGTTAGGTGGGTCATGCCCAAGCAGGACAAGGATATTCCCCTGTCTAGATGTCCCTTTTTATTCGGCTTAGTGGGCGGTTGGTCTGCAGCCAACTGCGGGGTTTATCTTGTTCGGGACTGTTCAGTAAGGAATGGTTCCGGCCTTGTGTTGCAGGGGATGAAGGGAGTAATCCTCGGTACGGTGATCTAGGCCCCGTACTGTGACGGGCGGTACCCCAGTAGCCCTGCCATTGTATGGAATCCAATCTCCAATAAGTGCCGTACGTATTAGTTGTGCCCAACTATGTTGGAATGTGAGATGTAAGCATTTCAGCTATTTCTGTATTTTATTTGAAAACCCTAGACACTATTATAATATCACTGAATTTCCTATCAAATATTTTGGTTAGCGTAAGGTAAAAACCTTTCCATGTTTATGTGTGGGAAGTCTTACGTGATACCTTTTGTTTTCAAAGGATTTTTCAAAATTAAGCAACTTTAACCTGTTACTCATACCAGACCCATGTCTGACCCGAAGTTTATTTTGTTTTTCATAAACTCTCGGGTACCCAAATTTTTACGGGTAGCCAAGGGATTCAGGTTTAGTTTGACGAATTCTGGAGGAGCAATGGAGCAGGAGGCTTCAGCGTTGTAGATATATATATAGTTCCGCTGTGTGGTATCTCTGTGATGTAATGTGTATTGAGTTGTATAACTAGACAGGTGTTTATAACTGTCTAGTATGTGATGTATTATCTGTGTACTCTGATTGATGTATATATTATGTAAATACTTATGTGATTAATATATTTTATTCGTTCCGCTGTGAGATTCTGATGTTGTTGTTCTTTCTTCTCTATCTTTTCTATTTTCTCACCTCTTTCTTTCTTATTAACGATACTACTTCCTGGGAGTAGGAAGTGGGGTCGTCACAATAAACTAGAGTAGCCTTTTGAATAGGATAATGCAACTTTAGAAGCAAACTTCTGATCTAGCACGAATCAGAAGCAACATTAGCAACACCCCTGTACTCTGCCTCAGCACTACTACGGGAAAGAGTAAGTCGTCGTTTCGAAGACTAAGAAATCAAATTATCTCCAAGGAATACATAATAACTAGATGTAGAACGACGGGTGTCAAGACAACCACCCCCATCTGCATCTATATATGAGATAATACGATTAATATTGGATTTGTACAAGTGGAGACCAAAAGAAAGGGTACCCTAGAGATAGCGTTTGATATGCTTAAGAGCTTTCATATGCTCATTAGTCGGGGCATGCATATGAAGGCAGATTTGCTGCACGGCATAGGAAATGTCTGGCCGAGTGAATGTAAGATACTGAAGAGCACCTGCAAGATTACGATACTTAGTCCGATCATCAAAAGGAGTGTCTGCGGTGGAACTTAGTTTGGACTTAGTGTCAACAGAAGCAGAACATGAACTACAGTTGGACATTTCAGCACGTTCAATAATTTTTGCAGCATACCGTGTCTAAAATAAGAAAAGACCATGGGCATGACGAGTGACAACAATACCCAAAAAGAAACTCAGAGGACCTAGATCCTTCATAGCAAATTCAGAAGCTAAGAGAGTCATAATATACTTACGAAGGCGATCAGAAGAAGCTGTAAGTATAATGTCATCCACATATAACAGAATATAAGCAATATCAGAACCATTCTTGTAGATGAATAAAGAGTGATCTCACGCACTATGAGAGAACTCAATGGTAGCAACAAAATCAGCAAATCTTTGGTACCAAGCTCGAGGAGCCTGTTTTAATCCGTACAAAGATTTCTTCAAAAGGCAAACATGATTTGGATAATTTTTGTTACGAAAACCCAGGGGTTGATGCATATAAACTGCTTCATTGAGATGACCATGCAAGAAAGAGTTCTTAACATCCATTTGATGAATGGGCCAAGATTTAGAAAGAGCAATGCTGAGAACCGCTTTAATGGTGACTAGTTTAACCATGAGGCTAAACGTTTCATCACAATCAAAGCCCTACTGCTGTATATTTCCATCACCTACAAGACGAGCTTTATAACGCTCAAAAGAATCGTCAGATTTATATTTATGATGAAAAATCCACATAGACTGAATAACTTTAACATTAAGCGGCCTAGGTACTAATTCCCAAGTCTTATTGTCAATTAAAGCATTAAATTCATCCAACATTGCACTTTTTCAATTATGATCACTAAGCGCACTAACAGGATTTTTCGGAACGGGAGAAGTATCTGTAGTGGTGGTAGTGTGGTAATTAGAAGAGTATTTGGGGTTGGGTTTAAAAATGCCATTGGTTGCACGAGTGGTCATGTGGGTTGAAATGGGGTTGAGAGGCCTAGGGGTGGTGTGAGGAATGGTCAAAGTGGGGGAGCTCATAAACGGGGTTGGGCTGCGGGGAAGAGAAGATGGGTCAGAGGAGGAAATAGAGGACCGAGTGTGGGAAGTAGTGGAAGGTGTGGAATCTGGGCCTGTGTGAGATTGTGGCCCAGATTGAGGAAGAGAGCACGAGTCGTTGGGCTGCGTTGTTGGGTCAAGCTGCATATTTTATGGTGTGGTATTTTGAGATAAATGATGTATTAATTGAGGATTAATATTGTCACTCAAAAAATAATAATTCAAAGGTTTTGTTTTGTGGATTTTGGAGAATGGAAATTCTATTTCAACAAAACGAACATGACGACAAATTATGATTTTACCACTAGACATGTCATAACATTTGGAGCCATGATGATTAGGAGCCGGACCTAAATAAGAACAAGGAGTCGACCTTTCTTGTAATTTATGAATAGTAGAAGAGGGAAATAATGGGAAACATAAGCAACCAAAAACATGCAAACCTGAATAATCCGGATCACTTTGATAGAGGATTTGAGCAGGTGATAGGTAATTCAATACCTTGGAAGGAAGGATATTGAGAAGATATGTAGCCATGGAGAAAGCATGATGCCAAAAGGAGAGTGGCATAGATGCATGAGCAAGAATAGTCCGGATGATATTATTTATGGATTTTATGTGTCTTTCGGCCTTCCTGTTTTGAGGAGATGTATGAGGGCATGAGAGACGGAAAAGCATGCCATGTTGCTCAAAAAAAACCTTAAAAGTACCATTAATGTATTCCGTACCATTGCCACACTGAAAAGTCTTAATATTACGTTCAAATCGTGTCTAGACGAAAGCATGAAATGCTAAGAAAAGTTGTTTGACCTTAGATTTTTTGCAATAGGAAAGGTCCACAAAAATTTGCTATAGTCATCAAGAAAAAGAACATAATAACAATGGCCGAAAGTACTAACAATAGGAGAAGTCCAAAGATCACTATGAATAATATTAAACGAAAGAAAAGTATATGACACTGAATCATAAAAAGGTAGCTTAGAATGTTTCCTAGGAGGACAAGAAGAACAAAAGTTTTACAAGCCTTATTACAATCAACAAACTTTTTACTACAAAGAGACTTAAGAATAGCATCGCTAGGATGCCCTAAACGATTGTGCCAAATATTCAAAGGCAAAGCAGTAAAAGCAGATTGATTGTTGAAAGAAATGGCTTGAGAGTTGGAGAAAAGTGGATATAAGCCCTCAGTGCTATCACATCTCATTAGTTGTTCCCCGTCTGTAAGTCATTAATAGAGAAACCAAAAGGGTCAAAAGAGATGGAAACCATATTATCTATGGTAAATTTACGAACAGAGACCATATTTTTAATGATCCCGGGAGCATATAACACATTGTTTAGGGTAAATGGTGGATAAGGTGGAGGCAATGTAGCGTGACCGTGACCAATAATTGGAATTAAATAACCACAACCAACAACAATGTTATGATGCTTATTGCTTGAAATGAAATAAGAAGAGAGAATACCTACATCCGCCGTCATGTGAGATGTAGCACTAGTATCCATGTAGTAGTTCCCATCTAGTTGAGAGAACGAAAGAGCATGCATAGTAGCCTCAATGTCAGCGGGCATGTAGCTAGGAGCAGGAGGAGAAACGACATTGAAAGCTTGAGGTCTGAACCCAAATAAGCCTGACCCAGAAGAGGAGGGACGTTGGGCTGCTGGATTGGGCCTTGGCTGCCAAGAGTATGCAGGAATTGGGCAAGGAGGAATAGCCCACCCTCCCCAACCAGGCTGCTGCCGGGCCTGCTGACGTGGCTACCACTGTTATTGCTTATATGGCGGCTGACTAGGACTGGACCCATTAGTACTTTGGTGGACCTTTTTCTTCCCATTGTTTTTCAAATTGTTCCTCCCTTTATTATTGTTGCTGCGCTTGTTGCTTGCAGATGATTCAGTGGCAACCATGGCAGCACTACCGGATCGACTCTCAGAACCACCAGTTTCACATGCTTGACGAGCCTTGATAGTATGCTCAGCCATTTTCAACCTTGAACGACAACTCTCAAAGGATGGAAAAGGCTCTTGGTTTTGTATATAGTCCACCGTACCAATATATGCTTCTGGTAAGGACCCGGTGAGACATAAAACCAGACGACCATTTGTCACCGGAGCATCAACATCAGCCAACCTATCCGCTAGAGATTGTAGATAATTACAATAATTGTCAATCGAGTTGAAAGCCTCAAAAGCAGCATTTGTAAAGTTCTCCTCAAGATGGGTAGCCCAAGATGCTTTGTTGTCCTGAAAAAGAGCTTCAAGACGGTTCCATGCCCCCTTTGCCGTGTCATTACGTCTAAGAATAGCGGGGAGAAGATCGAAAGTAATGGTGCTGTAAATCCACTACAAGACAATGGCATCCAAACATCTCCAAAGAGCCGGATCAGCAGACTTAGCCTGGACATAGGTAGCCATAGCCTTCTCATCCGTTGGTGGAACCAAGTGATCGTAAAGATCATGAACCCTAGCAAGATTGGTAAACAGAGTAGCCCAAAAACGATACATGGCTTTCTCATTGTCTAATGTTATGAGAATAAGAGATTTAACATTAGTGATGTTGAGTGCGGGATGAAACTTGGACGAGTCTGCCATGGAAAAGAATTAAAGATGGAAGAAGAAGAACGGAGAAGAAGATAGGTGAGGCTAGGGTAAGGAGAATAACTCTGATACCATGATAGAAATCAGTTTCGCTTGCTCATTACATTCAACATCTAATAATATATATGGTCATAAGAGTCAAGATAGGCTACAAATTAGCCAACTGATTTGCTAAAATAAAGGTAATTAAATAAATACTAACCAAATAAAGAGGCTACAAATTAGCCAACTGATTTGCTAAAACAACGATAACTAAATAAATACTTCCCAAATAAAGATATCGTCAAATCAGAGAATAAATGCAGGAAATATTCTAACGCCTAGAATATATGTAAAATATATTCTATCAGATTTTGATTCCCCTGTGAGTTTTATTTATATACATTTATATACATCTCTATATGAAAACTACATACATATCGTCTAGCTATGCTTAAGCAATTCTATTTTCGCCTTTTTTGCTAATGACAAAGGGATAGAAAATGTAAAAATATACTAGGCAAAATGATAGGTGGAGTGCACAAAGTTCGAAGGTGTCAAATATAAAAATATTATATTTTATCTCTCAAATATTTATATGGTTGTCATCATCAAAAGTGGTAGATTGTTAATACTCTAGGTGTTGATTTAGATGACAACAACCATATAAATAATACTACTAATATGTCTTCATGTTGTGTAGTTATTTCAAATATATTATGGAGATATTTACAAAGACAAACAAGAATTCAGTGGAAACAAATGAATTATATATGAAGGTTAATCAGAGCAATGGAAGAATGAAACTGACTGAAGAAGAATGCTCAAAGGACAAAATTATTTGGAGTGATGGTTAGTTGCTTGAACCTCACACTCACTTGTTAAAGACCACATGACAATTATACTTGAAGAACATCAACCATTAACCTCAACCGAATCATAAAATTCACAGATAAGAGGTACTTTTGATATCTGAAATTTGCAACACTTTCTAAAATTTGGAACGCTTATTGGTGTTGCTGATTCTCTTTAGAAAATGCATGTATGTCAACATATAGGAGTAATGTATGTCGGCATATGTCCCATTGGTTAGTTTTTAAAAATTTAAATCAATGGATTTTCCCGCCATATCTTCGCCAAATGACATGTCTATTCAAAACCTATTTAAAGCCTTTGGATAATGAATTTTCCAGTCACTTTTCACTTCTTTCTCTTACTCTTTCTCTTCCACATTTTTGTAAAAGAAAAACCTTGCATACTTTTCCAATCTCCTTGCATAACGATACTATTTCACTCTAATTCTTTACGGATTTGCAAACCACACAACATTAGAGAGTTGTATTTGAATTCATATCATTCACTTTCTGATTTCATCCCATTCCTCAAAAATTTCAAAAATATATTGCCATTAGAGGTTCATAGGATCATTGTACTGAATTTGCAAGATCTGTATCGAAGATATGGCTACTTGCCATAGTTTGTAGTTGTTTGTTGTTTTTGAAAAGAAGAGGGTGATCTTGTAGCCCGTAAATCAAGAGGGTGTATTTTGTAGCCCGTGAAACCAAGATTGTAAAGGTGTTCCTGCCACCCGTGGAAAGCAAGCGATTATAGTGGAATTCTGCATGGTGGAGTGCAGGACTGGATGTAGGATTGGTTAATCCAAACCAGTACAAAATCCGAGCGTTATTTACTTTACTACATTTTACTTTACTATTTACTTATTATATGATTATTGGTTTTCTATTTGCAATTCGATTAGATATAGTATTAAAGTCACAAGTTATTTCTAAATAATAAAAATATACACTTCACCTCCTTTAGTGTTCAAATAGCCTTAAGATCTATTCCGCATTGTGTTATAGACATCCCATTTCCAATAATCTACTATAGCCAAAGTAAATGAGCTACTTGTACATTTATAATTTTCCTAAAAACTATAAAAAAATTATTTGAATATTCTTTTATTGCATATATTTTACACCTTGATTTTCTTATATACTTATGTTTAATAATGAAAAAAGGATCAACTTTGCCACTGCTAGACGGTACAAAAATTTGAAGATTATTTCGTACTTATGTATTAATAAACAATTTATGCCCTCCAAAAAAAGATAAACAAAATTCATAAGGTACGAATTGAACAAAAATCAAATAGAAGTAACACTAGATATAAGTTGAGATTGAAAAAAATAGTTCATTTAACATGTAACTGATTTTACCAAACACTCGAAGATTTTATGTTACCAATGTGTTAGTAAATCGGCAACTCTTGTAAAAAAAGAAGGAAAATAAATTCTTAATCATGCTAACATTGATATTATAACGTGATTAGCTTTGAAGGAGTAATTAGTGTAAACATTTCATTTGGCTTATAGCCATAGTATATTATAATAAATAATTCAATATATTGTGACATATATATCTGTATGCTATGACATTGTTTTTTTAATCAGCTAGGAAAATAAAAGGTTTTCGTAAAACTATCCAAGTTAGAAAATAGTTTTAAAATTTACAAATGTTTGATGGCAGTTCATGTAGCAGATTCAAGAAGACGTATACTAAATCACATAAGTTATAATATTCTTCTAGCTTATTTATAAGAGATGCATAACAACTTACATTCGAAATGCAAAACTCAAATTTAAATTAAAATGAAAAAGTCAAAAAATTTACATTACTCTAAGTGGTAAAACTTAAATCAGAATTAGAACTAAACGTATGAATGGATTTTAAGCAATTTTAGTGAGAATTGAAAATTTACGAATGATTAACTGCTAATTGAGTTACAAGCTCTGTTGTAAAAATCCTTCTAGACTTCCGCTTAGGCGCTACGCTAGCCTTATTGCCTAATTTTTTGTCTAGTCCACCTAGATAAGACTTACCACAATATCTGAGCATAATAACAGCACCATATATGCACTAATTTAGGCTTATTGTCCCTTATAAGCATCAAAATATTTGTTTCAAACAATTTTGTATCCATGGTTGCTTCCAAACCCATCCAAATCCATGATATTCCATTGTGGATCAGTTAATACTAAACAAAACACTACAATTCTATCCAAAATACATTATTTTATTAAAAAATCCTAGCTCCAACTAATCCTCGACTAATCCCCGCCTAGACGATTAATCTCTAGTCCATGCAAACCGCCTAGCGATTTTTACAACCTTGGTTACAAGTAAGAGATGTATATAGCAATAATTGTTAGATTAATGTTGGTATTCTTTATGGAAGAATGAGATTTTATAATAGGTAAAAAATAAAGTCAGTCAATGAATTAAGGATAATAAAGTATTCAGGCTGAGTAAAACATAGAAATACATTAATATTTGATATAAATTAAATATTTTATTGGATTAATTCAATCTAAAACCTATATTTAGTTCGCTATCAATCAAAATGTCAGTCCTGAATGGAAAATGAATATAAAAAATGAGCTAAAAATCATTATATACTTATTAAATTAAGAAATAAATACTCAATGCATATATATTATTGAGAATGTAAAAGTAAAATTAGAACTGGAACTAAGTAAATTGAAGGTGATTAGAAAAAAACAATGCTAAATTAAATAATTAATTTTTAGTTTTGTAATAAAAACCTTAAAGTGGAGAAATAGCGATAAGTTACCACAAAAATGAAAAATCATCTTAAATTTAGTCTTTCTATTCTCTGACTCGTCGATTCCATTATTCTAATCTCAAACACTTCAACAATTTTAGAAATGAAAGGTCAGTTCTAATAAAAGAACTAAACACAAAGAAATGAGCCATGTTATGTAGTTATCAATTTTGGAATGGAAGGCTCAATATATTTACATTATTTACACCATAAAACACAAATTTGTAGCAAAATTAAATATATAAAAGTAGGTTAAGTCGTTTTAGTAAGAAATAAAAAATAAAAAAACAATTAATTAGAATTAAACTTCATTTTTTAATTATGTAAGAGTCTTTTGAATTTTTATGTTATAGATAAGAGACGCAAACAATACTGATTGCTAATTTAACATTGGTATTCTTCATGGAAGATTAAAAGTAGATTAATACTCTAGAAATTGAACATTTTATGTAATAGAATGGTTTATTGCGCTTGTGGAGAAATTTGAATTTAATTTAAGCTGTTTACCTTTTATTTAAAGGATTAAATAAATAGAGATATGTGAATGAAAGGACAAAGTTTCTACATATACAAAAGGATAAATAATAATAATACATAAAATATAAGTGTATGAAGTAGGCGACATAACATTATGAGAGAAAAAGAGAAAATGAGGGAATTGGAAGCCAAGAGTCACAACTCACTTTCCATTATATCTATTAAATATATCTATTGAACCATAGTAAAGTGGAAGAATTTTAAAAGTTCTCGTTAATTTTAGCTTATTTCCCCTCTCTCCTTAATTTTCTCATGATGTTTACTTTAAAATATCTTTATATAGTTTTTGACTTTTAAAACTAGTCATATTGTTTTATTCTTAATTTTTATTGGAAAGATTCTACTAGCTTTATTGAAAAAAAGAGAGGTCCAAGAATACACAAATGTACAAAAACAGGCCAAGCCGGAAGCCCAAATAAAAAATATATACAATATTTTTTGCTCCCTGAACTCGAAATAAAGAAGGCAAGACTTCTGGATCATTCATTTTAACCGCCTTTGAAAAATTTCTAACTCTAGTTTCCTTCTTTAAGGGAGGAGACAAAAGATATTCCACTTTCTGAATGAAAATAGCGTCAATAACTTGAAAAATAATTCCTCGTTCTTAAGAAAATCCTCTTCAACTTCTTCGACAATAGTAGATCTTGGGAAAGCTAAAACCAAAATCTCTATCTTCCAAAATACAATAGGTCTGGGAGGAATTTGCTCATAAAGATGAAGATCTGAAGAGTAAAAGAGCAGATTGATCAATAAGACTCTCATGCAGCTTCAAAAAGCTCGATTTCGAGATTATCAGATAAGCATCCATTCTATAAATGCTGAAAATTCACATGAAGATATGCTTGTACTTACATACTTTCTATTTAAACAGGTGAAACAACAAGCTTTGCAAATTATGAGATGGCAAAAAAAAATTTAAATATGAACATAGAAGTTCATGTAAAAAGTAAAATATGTAAATAAAATAGGCACCTCAAAGTAGAGCTCATCACAAAGGAGCATGAGAATATAATTGACCATTTCGATGCCGTTGGAATCATCCCCTACATCAGGTGACATTGTAAACATCTATAACAATTTTGAACTTATGTCATTATTTGAGCTGGTGTTTCCTTTGTATTTAGATCTACCCTGATTTTGATTATTTCTACGATTTGATTTCGAATATGTTGGATAGAATTGGATTGATTTCAAATGATTCTAAGATTATGTTCTTTCCATGTAGCCCACACAGTGGTAGAAAATATGATTTTGGCAATATCACTATTTAAATTATTTCAATTAAACTTTCTATTCATGTTTTCTATCTCCGTGGCAAGTGATAAAACTTCTGTTTGTGATGCTGGCTAATATAATTTTGTCTTGCACCAATTCTAAAGTAAGGCACTGTAATTGCATTGAAAGTAAATATGATTAATGTCTTCCAAATCTCCATTAAGAGAACACACATAGGATCCACCATAATTTATCTTTGAATTAGTTTGGATATGGTGGGAAGAACCTTGTTAATAGCTTTATAAACACAAACTACCATTTTGGTTATGTGAATGAGATGCTAGATAAATCCAAACCATTGGCCTTTATCATAGGATTGTCGAATGTTATTCCATATAGCTTTGAAATTGTGTTTACCATCTTTGGTGCAACTCCAAACCTAGTAGTAATCCATTTTATCATTTGTAGAGCTTGATGCAATCAATGTTATTTTTGAATTGGATAAGAAAAATAAAATTTTCACTTTTCCAACATCCTTCCTCAACGATATCACTAACCAACATTATCTCACCTCGAACCCTTTCTAGCATATCATAATCATGTATAGTGATAAGTATACTGCCTTACATCCATGGGTCGAGCCATAGCAAGCTAGTTTTTGTGTCTATGATTCATTATTGTAAACATTTTAAGGCTGATGCTATGCTTTTTAGCAATTTTTCCAAACACTTGAGTCATAATATTTAGCATGAATTTCCTAGTAAGATTGATTTTTGAGATATCTTTCTCTGATCCAGATAGCCTAGATTCCATCAGAATTGATAATTTTCCAAATAGTTTTGAAGATGGAAGTCAAATTTAAATATTTTAAATTTCTAAGCCCTAAACACGCTTCTTCTTTAGTTTTACAAACAATTTCCCAAAGGAGTTTACTGATTTTACCCTTCCAAAGATAATTTGGGTAAATGTGCTTTATTTTGTTAATATTACCACACAAAGGTATAAAGCATTACATAAAATACTAAATTATTAGGTATAAAGTTGATTTTACTAATTCCAATCTACCTGCCAAGCTAAGAAGATTAGTTTCACAACGCTGGTTTCGAGTTTTAATTTATCATTAAGGCTATCATAGTTTCTATTTTTAATTGTTGCTTGCTAGTGGGATCCCAAGATAGTGAATAGGAAGTTCACCCTGACCGATGTTAAGAATATCTGAAATATTTGGACCATTTCTGTCAGGAACGAGATTTTCGACTCACGAAAATCGACATTAATACATTCACTGTATCAACTGCCGAGCAATCGAAGGCCGGAAAACCGTACCGCTAGGGTTAAAGAAGAGGTAGAAGATAGAAGAAGGAAAAAAAGCAATAGAAACAATATCAGAATCTCATAATCGTAGCGGAACAACATATAATATATCAATGAATGATCTTTAAAACAAAGGATCATATCATTTATTACATTACATTACATTATCAGAGTTTACAACAACAAGCAGTGGAAAAGAAATACTATATACTAGTTGATACGCCATGCCATCCAGCTTGCTCCTGATCTCCGCAACATCTCCTGAATTCCAAAATGACCTGATAACCTAACTCTAGACTGCCCGTGTAGAAAATGGGGGCACCCAGAGTTTAGGAAGAGAACAATAAATTCTAGGTCAGTCATGGGACTGGTGTGAGAACTTAAAACAGTTTATCTTAAAAAACAAACAAAGAAATATTTTTAAAGTCAATTCGCAATGCTTTTAGAAAATGTAACTACCATAAGGCCTCCCGCCACACACACAATGCTATCGCAGAACTTGGAGGAGATTTCTCCTTATGATAGTCAAAGATGCTTACTACGGAGAAAATTTCTTTTTATTATTATTATAAGTGCAAAGTGTAGGAAAACATTTCAAAAGTACTATATAAATCTTAACCAGCATAGGTACCATTATATTATGTCTGCTATAGCTACCTCCTGAGGAGGCAGGTTATAAAATTAAGGGTTCGTATTGTTTCTTTGGATTTCCAACAGATGGTCAGGCCAAGAAACTTCCCATTGCCACATGGGTACGCCTCTGGAAAGACGCCCCGAGAACCTAATCGGATCTCTGCCAACACAAGGCCGGGTTACCCCTAGCTGGGTAACAACCGACACGAATATGCCATCCCCCGGTCGTAACCGACCTAAATCTCGGGATTCACCAACAACCACAAAATAATAAGTTTGCAGCAACAACATAGGTTAAGTATCAGGGCTCCATACCATAATACCACCTCTATCCAGAAGGAAATGACATACACTAAGGGGGCACTATCCCCTAATAACCTTGCCGCATCTTTCCTGTTTTGACCATTACCTGGGTGTGAGGTTCGACAAAGTCTCGTCCACAAATCTACGCTTTATACAAAAGCTGCGCTTTGATCAACAAATGATCAGCAGCACTTCATATGCCACATTACCAAATTGGGAATGTATCACTAGTAACCATCAGCTACATAACCTCTGAGCTCGTACGTCTTAGAGAAGGGTGTTAAGCTAAGAGAATAAATTCTCCGCCACCAACAGAAACGTATTTGATAGAAACTAGCTTTACATCTCAACTTGTAACGTCAGACACACATCCATACAAGTCCGTTCCGGGATCGAACGGAACCGAAGGCACTTCCAAAGAAGCCCTTGAAATCCGGATATTCACTAATCACGACCGGAATTCCCATCACAAAGGGTGATAAAATCTCTATATCGGAGATCAGCCGATGCAGAAACATTCGACGGTAATCCTTCCGTTTTCGAAAATATCCGATCTTCAACACCGGTCTTCAAATGCTATCCATTACGACATATCACTATTTGGAATGGGATTTATGACCCAATGGTCCTCTCCCGGCTAAATCGAATAACGAGCGCTTATTTTAAAATAAGTGTAGCATTCAAATTCAAGCAAATCACAACAAATACCCATTTAAAGATAAATATTGATAGTCGGTTATTTAACTATCAATAGATATGCACAACATCACCAGATTCCAAATAATTTCCTAAATTATTTATTTTCTAAAAATATCTTTACAAGGTATATAATTTTCCACTCTTCAACCATTTGAAAACAAATTTCAAATCACTTTTCACCTTTTCAACTTTTGAAAACAAATTTTCAAATCATTTTCCTTACGCGGAAACACTTCCAATTATTTATTCATTTTCATTTCAAAATGGTTCATTCAAATAAATTAAATAAATCCTTACTGATTTACTTTAAATTTACGTTCCAAATCCATAAATTTATTTCCACGCTTCAAAAATAAATCAATGTTTATTTTCAAACAAATTCCCCTTTCCTTTATAAATTCCATGGTGAATTTAAATTTCCAAATATCCACTGATATATGATTTTCAAAAACCGATTTCAAATATTCACTTTCAATTTATCTTTAAAAGATAAAATCTCAAAACATTTCACTTCATATTGGAAAACATTTCCATACTTATTTAACAATAAGTAATTCACAAATTTATTTATTTTCAACATTTGGAAAATATTCGATATACTTAAATCACAATTAAGTATATATTTTATTCTTTAAGGAAAACATTCTCTTAAACACATTTACTTGAGTCAAAACGAATGTTGCGTAAAACATCGTTATGACAACTCAAAATCACTGGTATAGGGATTCGAAATTAAGATAGATATATAAATCCCAATACTATATAAAACATTTCCTTTCGAAAATCATTTACTATAACAACAGTGTTATAGTCCATTTTTTCCTTATTTCTCGAAAACATCTATTTCAACAATGAATGTTGAAATCTATGGTTTCGATACTTAATACATTTTAAAACAACTTCAAATCGTTTTAATACCATTTAAAAGATCACTTCCTAAAATATTTCTTAAATATATTATTCACTGTCCAAAATCGTGAATATATCTCCTTTAGTAAGCTTTCATATTTACTTATAAACTTCAATTGATTTCGGATTTATAAAACAACGTTTATAAATTCACATCTATATAATTTTTTAAAACTTCAACTTATAAAATCCCTTAATTTACAAATTCTATTTAAATCTCACTTAAATGCCAAAATTCGATTTATAAGTTAGTTACTTATAAATATTTTATTTTTACAAAATCTATTCATTTCATAACTTCCCAATTTATAAATCTATAAATTTCATTCACTTATGAATTTATAAATATCAATTTTATAAATCTTTTATATAAACCATTTATAATAATTCAAAAATCACAATTTAAACCATTTTACAAATTAATCAACTACTTATTTAAAAAATCACATTTCAGTTATATTTCACAAAAGTCATAATTTTTATAACATAAAAATTATAACGTTTATTTATTTAAAATGAATCAATTCCAAAATTTAATAAAATGTATACTTTCAAAAATCACTTGAAAATCCTTTTAAATTCAAAATCGTTATAAAACTCCAAAAATAGGCTCAATGCTGCAACAGTACCAATAAATCAACCACGGCATCTAAACATCATATATCATACGATAACAGAATATATCACAATATCTGTAAATAAATCAATACGGTTGAGGAATCCAGTTGGATCCCTCCGACCTGTTACCCTGCATCCATAGATGTTAGCACAATACCAATCCCGTTTCAAGACGGAATATCGCGGTACATGGGTTTATATAATATCCGCTATTATGCGGCGCAATAGGGTCTCATCCGCTATATAATGCGGGAAAATCAACTCCAAGTACATATATAATATCAATTCCACTTCAAGGTGAAATATCGCAGTATATGTGTTTAATAAATAACATACGCTTAATATGCGGCGTATAGGGTCTATTTCAATACAATAGATAATAATTTATCATTCAATCACACAATCAAGAAATTTTAAATTTAACTATTTAAAATTTAGATCGAAATAATTTCGATTGAGTGAGAAGTTCTCACCTTGTTTCCAATAACAGTTGCAGTGTTTTTTTCGAATATAATTAAGCGCGTGTTTAATTTTACTCAAAATTTTCACTAGCTCCAAACGATTCCAATCGAGCTCCATCGCGCAGTGTTCGTCCATACGAACCCAATGCAATTCGTTTCGTCCAAAACGGACCTCGTTTAAAAGAGTTATAGCATTTTAAAGATTGAACTAATTATAATATATATTAATTTACAATTACTTTTTAAATTTCAAACCCTTATTCAATCTGGCCATTGATTTCCTTGCCCTTGCATCTGGGCGGTCCCCTTCTTTCTTCCTCTCCCAGGCTACGAACGAACACATAAACCCATAGCCGTTCGAATTCGTGAATTATCGCACCCCCACCGTTTGACCGAAACCCCATCATTCCACCACCAAATCGAAGCTCATCTCGAATGGCACCACCACCCTTGACCCCGCTCAACTCGGTCGCACGAATCTCGAGAAAAACATGAATGAACGTGCGGCATTCAAACTCCTTTTGTCGTTGATCCGTGCAACGAAACTTGATCGTAGCCGTTCACCTTATAGATCTCGACTAGCTCTACGATTTGTTAGTTGAAGATTTCTCGTAATTGTTGATGGATTTGAAGATATTAGAGGAAGAAAGAAACAAATTTCTGGCCTTTGAATTGAAAATGGCGGCCAACCCTAACTAGGGTTTCTTTTTGTGAAAAAGTGAAACAATGAAGGGCTTTTATAGAAATTCTCGCGACACTATTCATCCGGAATTTTTCCGAACTCCAAACGAAGCGTGCCGCCTGACGTTCATAATGTTTTACCCCCATTCCGAACGCAATGGAATATGTATCGGGAGCCAATTCGATCAAATTTGGAAGATAGGTTTTCGAATCGACTATTTAAATTTAAAAATTCACTCAAACTGATTTCAGTGCGTTTTAGCTTGCCCCGGACAAACCATAAATCCGATTGACACGAAATTTGAAATCTTACAATAGTTTAACATTACGGATCCGATGAAACTAGTTTCGTCGAAATCCGAGACTGTTTGAAAAATGGCTATTTTTACTCGTCAACTAAATATTAAAATATTAAATTTTGACAAATTAACTTTTAATTCAATTTTAAAAGTTCTATAACATCATTCAAATTCCAATATGATTTAATACAACTTTACAAATCAATTTTAATCACATTAAACCCAATTTCCAATTATTTCTGTAATTTCAAATATTAAATTATCGATTTAATTACCAATTAAATCTAGATATTCGAAATAAAATTTATTCGACTTATAAATTTTACTTGTTAATATTTTAAAATCAATTAAATATACGAATTTCAAATGACAGAAATTCTGGGTCGTTACAATTTCAACACCACCCATATTTTATGTTTGATTTTTCATTACTCAAAATTAATCATGTAGTGTTTACCATGACCTTGAAAATGTTTTTAATGCTCTCTGCATTCGTGAAATCAGCTTTTGAGAATATTAATTTGTCGTCTACATAGTTCAAGTGAGTAAGAGAACTGATTGTAATAGGACTTATTTTTCCATCTTTTAAATTATTGTCCATCAAGATAGAGAAAAATCCATGGCGATGAGAAATAAGAATGGAGAGAGAGGATCACCTTGCCTTAGACCTAAAGAACTATGGAAAAACCATAAGGACAACCTTTACCCATTATTAAAAAACTTTAAGACTTAATCATTACTTCAATCATCTTTAACCATTTATCTAGAAAATTCATTACATTCGTAATGTAAATGACAAAGTCTCTACTCACTACGTCAAACGCCTTTCTTAACTCGACTTTTATGCTTATGCCTTTGTTTGGTTTCCTTTTAAACCCTCTGATTGATTCATAGGCTAGAAATCACAATTAACCTGCTTTGAATAAAAGCACATTGGTTTTTTGAAATAAGGTCGTTACGAAGATTTTCAGTCTATTGCACATAGTCTTCACGATGATTTTGTATAACACGTTGCAGCATTAAATGGGCCTAAAGTTTTGAATATTTTTGGCTTCTTTACTTTTTGGAATTAAGTGAATAAAAGTATGATTGCATTCCTTAACGATCTTGCCATTCAAAACGAATTGTTTAGTGCATTTAGTAGAACAAACTTGACTTTTCCCAATGGAATTTGTAGAATTTCAAGTTGTAACCATCTGGTCCCGGAGTCGAGTCATCTTTGATAATGAAAACCGCTTCACGAATTTCTCGCAAGTCGAATAGGTCATTAAGGCAGTTCTGCCATATTTTGTAATGACGTTTTGCAAATAATATGAGGAAAGAACGAAATTCTAGGCTGATTGAAGAGGGAATTTAATTATTTATTGCATTTCCCATGAATTCCTTCGAGTTAAAGCATAGCTTGCCATTTGGCTAAAACTACACCATCCTAATTATTAGAACAATATCTGTTGGACATTTTAGCATAAAAGAAAGCAGTAGCTTCATCTCCTGAGTTGAGCCAGTTATATTTGGATTTTTGTCTAGTGTTCAAATATTATTGCAGTAAAGCCATTTCAAGTTTTAGTTTTGTTTTGTGAATTCTAAGCTCAAACTTTCGTCAAGGTTTATTTCTAATTTTCTTTGTAATTCACTACATTTCTCTTTGAAAAATTTCACTTGACTTTTGATTCTATATTTTCCTCCACACCATTCATTCAGGATACTTTTGATAGCCTTCTGTCCATAAATCAGGGAAAAAGAGGGTTTCCAACAGCATCAATATTCCATTCTTCTTCGAAAATCTTATTGCAATCTTCGCAGAGGGTCCAATGATTCATGAACTAAAAAGGTTTAGCTTTGCTTTAGGGTTCATTGATGACAGAAACTAGGATAAGAGAATGATCACTTATACTCAAAGGAAGGAATTTAGTCGAAGTGTAACTAAATAGTTTCATCCATTTCACATTAACAAAAATTCAGCCTATTTTGAAAAAAATATTTTTGGTCGGTCTTGACTACCTAAAGTATATAGATCCTTGCAACTGTATTTCTGAAACACCAGTGTGATACACGAGTCTATCAAATTCGAGCATTTTATACAATTGAAATCTCCTAGTAATATTCAACGTCTAAATATATACATTGAATCTTTAATAAGGAGATTCCAAAGTTTTCCCTTAGATAATCAAAGCATAGGGCATAAATGAATGAAGCATTTCATCTAGCACCTCCTGGGTTTATAAGATCAAGAGTGATATGCTGATGACTCATATTAACTAAATTAAAATCCTAAATATCTCTTTTAATCATTACTAGAATTCTGCATTTGTAGTAACATGACGCATTGTCAATGATTTCCCATTATGAATCTTATCTTCCTACTTATCAATTTCGAAGGATCTTAACTTATTCTTAGCAATTCCAAAAGAACCTACTTTATGTACATGAATGATCCTTCTAATCTCCAACGTTCTGTTGGGTTTATGGAAACCCCTAACATTCAGTAGTTATCATAATTTAAGCTATTTATTATAGTTGCTTCTCATTTCTCTTCCAAAAGAGACATGCCCTTTACTTTCCTCATTTTTCTCCTTACTAGATTCTATCCATTCAGGATTCTTTTTCGCTAATTTCTCTATCTTCAGAGCTTCTTGTTTGTTATTTCTATTTAAAGGTATGCCATTTGGTTGGCAGATTCCTAAGAAGTGATTTGATCATGTGTATTCTTATTCCTCCTCTGTTTGATTGCCTCATCGCTCTCCTTATTTCGGATAACCAAAGAAATATACAACTTGGATTAATACATGTATCACTATTATCAAAGATAGGAACATATGAACCATGGTCTGAGAAATGGTATAACTCCCTTAGGGTTATATAAGGTTAGGTCCAATGATGATATGGAAGAAGCCACTAAGCTGGTTGGAGCTATAGGTGACACCAGGCTAGCCTTGATAGGACCATCAACCACTTCTAATTGTGGATCAGAGAGTGAGGTAGGTTAGTTTGGTTTGCCTTTGTTCTGAGTTGCCCTCTTCTCTGGAATAAATAAGGACTCTCCTTTTTTTAACTAATGAGTTCACCTTTAGCTTCGTTATTATCCTTACATTCTGTCATTGCTTCTCCTTACTCTGAACTGTTGAGTTCAACTTTAGCTTCATTATGATCCTTACCTTCTTCCATTGCTGCATGCTCTTGGGTACGAATATTTCCTTGGTGAGCATGATTAGACTTTATCTCCTTCGCAAGAACCTCCTTGACTTGGTACAATTGGTTAAAAGCTTCCTCCACTTACCTCAGAGATTTTACTATAGATTTTGATTTTGAAAAGATACCTTTGTTCTCTTTAAGGGATTCTTGATTAAGGTTACTGTCTTCCTTATTAGTTTTGCAATTAGACTTTGGGTAATTGTCTCCATCTTTATCCTCAGCACTGCCATGACTTTGTTCTTTCCCAACCTCCTTTGATTTTGGTTTCCAAACTTTACTTATAGGGAACTATCTAGTTAGATGACCAAAACAATGACAATTATCACATTGGAGGATTTTCATAAATGACCTCCTGATTGAACATTTCTACGTTTTCTCCTATAGCTTCTAAAAAGCTTGGAAACCTATGTTCAGCTTTGATATCTACCAAGTCTCTGGCAAAGGATATTCTCATTTTCATTTTAGTAGCATCGTCCATTTTAATTAGGATTTCCTAAAGGGCTGACCCTTGTATTGACAGCTGTCGAACCCCGTACTCGAAAACTGAAACCAAGTATAGGAATCCATACAGGCATAGAAGTCAGTAAATCTCTATCGGTTTTCATATTGGGATAAATTTTTTTCATTATAATTAGATTTTATCGAAAACCCAAGGACCACCTGCTAGGATTTTATCATAGTCCTTTTTTATTTTCAAATCTAGCTACAAAAAATATGTTATCTCGAGATTGAATGGAAAAATTACCATTATTTTGTCACACCCTCTTTGATTAAGCTTAAATCGCTTTTATGAAAGGCCTAGGACCAACTATGTAAAACATTACATCATTTATCCATTCTTCAGTAGCTTCATTAAGAACTTCTAATGACAGGCTACCTTTTCTCCTATCATCAATATAAATATGTTCAATGTGTTCTAGATCTAGAATTTGAGATCCAGATCTACTACTCCTTTAACTACATTAGAGTAAGAATTTTTTAACATTAGAACAACTAAGAATTTGAGACCTGAACTTTTTTAACATTAGAATAAGAAGCCTCCTTAATTTTAAATCAGATTTAGGGTTTCGAAATTGTTGTTGATTACGAGGAACAAATGGAGAAGGTTTCACCTGCTTTCCTTCGTTTGTAAAAATTTACTTACGCTTGGAAACCTCTTGACATCCATTCTCTTAATCCACTTCACCTATCATCTCCTCTGGCTTTAAAGAAGACATGAATTAAGATTAATTGTAAAAGAAGATTTAGAGAAGAGTGAAATAAAAGAGATTTGAGGGATGAAGAAAATGAAATTAGATATGGGGTTTAGAGAGTCCTCTATTGGTTTAAAATGATAGCAAATAGTATAATGTTGTTTTATTAATTATTCCAACCATTTTATATTTAAATACTTACATTTCTAATTTCTATAGCCAATAAGTTCTACTCAATTGTTTCTAGTCATTTTTCAGTATGTTCATTATAACTAACTAAATTTCTTAAATTTAAACTATTTAAATAAATCATTATGTCTATACGTTCAAACTATTTAAACAAAATCAACTGTCTAATATTTGTAATAAGCACATTTTTAACGATAAGATCGCTAAATAATTAATTAGAATATTGAATTGAAGATCCAAACATGAATATTCGTATGGTCGAATTAGGACTCGAGACCACTTCCGTTGGGTTCAGATCGACGTTGCGAACCAAAATGAGTCGTTATATTTAGAATCATGGTATTATTTTGATTTTACATATTATTATACATATTTTATAAAAGTATATGCATAGTCGAATCCAATGGGATCTCAATCGATGAATTTTGTTTTGGGATGAAAACTTCATTATAAGACGCATGGTTGAAGAAATTTATGGAATCATCTGATCTGATGGCCAAAACAACCTCAAAATGTGTGAAATTATCATTTCAGAGCGTTGTCTCGGATGGCAATGAAATTTATAGCATCAGGACTGGAAAATTAACGCGATGAGTTTCGTGGTGATTCGATTTGCTATGTGATCGTATGAGTTCAAAACATGTGGGGATTTATTTGAGAGCATAAATAGAATATGTATATAATATACACACAAAGGGACAAAAACCTCCCTGACTATTCTCCCTCCCACTTCTTTTTCCCTCTTTTCTTCTCTAATAGCAAACGAAATAATGCCTCTCCTTTCCATGAATTTAATCAAAAATTTTGGACCTAGATAAATGACGAGACTGGATCCGTTGGACTCATGAAGAGGAGAGCATCACATCGGTGGCGACAAGGAGATGTGCGACGATGATAGGCGAAGTTGGCTTTTTCCACCATCGACTAGGTTTGCAGCTATAAGGGATTAAGTACGAGATGGGTAAAGCCGGATTGCCATTACGATGCTCTTTTTACGGAGCACCTTCCTGCAAAATTTTAGCACCTTCAATCCTGGAATGGAAATCACAACATTGGATTGTCATGACATGGGGAGAAACACCCGATTTAGGGAAAGGTGCTAGGGTTGATGACTCTGATGTTGATAAGTCGGGCATTCAATAAGAAGTGCAATGGCGAAGTTGGCATTCATTTTGTTGACCAGACCTTTGTATCACTGTATGCGTGCATGGTAGGAGAGTGGGTTGGGCATGCACGATTTAGGAACGAGAAGAAGATTAGGAGATAATGAGGCAATTAATTAGTTGATTATTGTTAATTAAAGATTAATTTCCTCATTTCATAATTAACTCATATTTCTTGTATACGAGACCTAATCAAGATGCGGTCGGGGTTGTTGCAATCTTAACTATATTGTCTATGATAAGGTATGGGCTTAGACTGGATTCAGACACTTGTGAATTTATGGTTTAGGTGAGCGGAATCATAACTCTGAATTTATATTTCAGTATAAATCCCTATAATTATATATATTGAAAAATATTACCTAGAAGAGGTATAATATATGTATATGTAATTATTTCCCTATTTGATTGGATTGGTTTGAGGAGATATTTGACATAATTGATTAAAATCGCACACATATAAATATTGTTTTCTATTCGTACTGAACAGAGGTAGATGGTGTTGATATTAGGTTATAACTTGATAATAGATTAATTGAACTCAAAGTTGTAGTGGTGCCGGCGATAAAAATATCATTATAATTTTATTGCAGATATTTGAGATAATCGATTAAAATCCCATATATATAAATATCGTGTTCTATTCATATTGAATATGGTTAGAGATATTAATTTAAAGTTATATTAATGATAGAAATAATAAATATATTTTATTACTAATTGAAAGTTAGAACTATGACCCTTAGAATAAGCTGCAAGGCATAATGAAGCATAGTTAGCACTTATAAATATTATTTGAAGTAAAGAGATGATTCTTATATGTGAACGGTTTATTTATAAATATTATAATGTAAAGGAATAATTTTATAAATAAAAGAGATATTTTTAAAATAGTATGAGATTTTATTAATTAATACAAAGAGATATTTTACAAAATAGTACGAAATTTTATAAAATAGTATGAAAGAGACATTTAAAAGAATATAAAATTTTCTTAGATAATACGAAAGGATACTTTATAAAATACTTGTGCGGTTTTTTAACATATTTATGAAAGAAATTCTTAAATTTTAAATGAAGAAATCAAGTATTATAAGAGCTTAAATGGACTTCTAAGACAATAGTGTATTTTATAAATAGTATGGGATTTTATAAAATAATCTAAAAAGATATTAGACTTTTATTAAAGAGATTTTAGTTGATAAAAGTAACATATAGCTAGGTGATCTAAAATACTTTTTAATTTTTTTTTTGATTAATGGCATTGATCTTATATTAGTGGCCATGCCAATATTGATCTTATATTAGTGATCATACATCGTAATGGCCTTATATTAGTGGCGATGCACATTATTTGTCTTTCAATAGTGACCATGCATATAAATAGCGGATGAAGTTATATTGGTCTTTGTTTGTGATGGGCATATTTTAGTACGCGACGTTATATTTGATGTGTGCACACGTCTATATGGCATTGGCATTCTTTGTGGTCCCGATTGCGTATTACACAAGTTATGACTGATGTTCTCTTTTTAATAGAGGCAATATGCGAGTTATTTTAGAAATCCTCGATATCCTAGGGGAGGATGATTATAATCATCTATTATGGGATCGTAGAAGACCAAAGCTTATTTCAAAGGGTACGGTGTGATCTGCATAGTCACTAGTATATAGATTATGTCATATATCGCTTAAGCTCTTTTAACTGGGTATGGTGAGACTACATAAAACCCATCTTTTAGGATGTGGCTCGAGGTCTAAAGTGTTATCTGGTACTGATTCTATTTATTATTGGTACTAGGTTCCAAGTACAAAGAGTAGGTCGTACATCAACTATGCTCTTTTGAAGGGATACAATGAGATCTACACGAGAACCATCTTTATAGATGTGGCTCAGGGTCAAAGGTATTATGTGGTGCCAACTCTTTTTTTTGAACCCTCGAAGGGAATCATTGGATTGCGATAAATGTCTATAGTAGACTTCACCTCTTAGGAATGACAGATACTGATTTTTATTCTTTTGTTGACTCCGATTGTTATATTGTGCATACTATTAGTTAGCTTATGTTATTGTGGCAGCATATATTATCATTGTGTACTTCACGATAGGCTTATATTATGGTTACTATATTTTGGATGTCGGGTTATGTTTATCATAGTATGTTATTACGTTTCAGTTACGTTATATTAGTTGTGTTGACTCGTTGATTTCAGAAGAAGAGCAGGTTATGATTTGATTCCCTATATTTGATATGGGTTTACTTTACTTGTTTATGGGCAACCCAGATTATCGCTGACCCACATTTATGGAGAGGGCTAGATGCACCTCAGTAGCTCCCTTTTTAACGTATGTGTGTAGTTTTGATATACAGTATATTGAGATATTTCCCCACGTACTAGGATTTATGTTTGACCCGAGTTTTGTCTCTATCTACTTATGTCCAAAAAAATTCTCGGGTACTCGATTGAGCAGTTTAAGAGTCAGGTGTTTTGGGAATACACTATCAGAGTAGAGCAGCTAAAGCTTCGGAGGTTCGGTGCTGATATCTTGGATATATTTGATATTATTATAGTTCATGACTAACATATTATCATGTATATGGGACCTATTGTATTAGATACTACTCAAGACTCCTCCAATTTCCCGTATTGATATTTACTTATATGTTACTTTATCCAGTACAGTCGCTTATATATATATATTGTTCATCCAATTATGTTCATGTATATTTAGTATATTATATATTATCATTCCGTTATGTGATTATCATTATGTAGTGCATAATATTTTTTTGTTTTACCCTGATAGATAATGGCTCTATTTATTGGTAGGCGCTAACTCAATGTATCCCGGTATTTTTACAATTTACGTATTATTATACGTATTTTATAAAAATATGTGTGTAGTCGAGTCCACTAGGATCTTAACTAACGGCTTATATTTCTAGGATGAGAACTTCATTATAAGACGCACGATAAAAGAAAATTTTGAAATCGGGTGATCCGATGGCCAAAATGACCTCGAAATGCATGGAATTGTCATCTTGGAGCGCTGTCTTGGATAATGACGAAATTTATACCATCGGGATTGAAAAAATAAAGCGATATGCACCAACGAGTTTCGTGGCGATCTGATGTGCTATGTGATCATATGGGTTCGAAATGTGTGTCGATTTATTTAAGAAATTAAATAGAATATACATATATTAATACATACACACACTTAAACCTCTTTGATTAATCTCCCTCCCACTTTTCTCTTTCCCTCTTTGCTTCTCTTACAGTAAACGAAATAAATGCCTCCCCTTTCCTTGGATTAATCGAGAGTTTCGATCCACGATAGACGATGGGAATGGATCCGTTAGACTCGTGGAGAGGAGAGCTTCACATCAGTAGTGATGAGGAAGTGTCCGATGAATGTAGGCGAAGTCAACTCTCCCCCATCGACTAGGGTCGGAGCTACGGGGAGATTATGTATAAGAAAGGTGAAGTAGAGATCGTTGTCGCGATGCTCTTGACGAGGAGCACCTTCCCATTAAATTTCAGCACTTTAGGTTATAGAATGGAAATCACGACAGTGGCTTGTCATGATGTGGGGAGCAGATCATGATTTGGGGGAGGAATCAAGATTGATGACTTTGTTTTCGATAGGTCAGGCACTTGGCGAGGAGTACAATGTCGTAGTCAGTGTTCAATTTCATAAAGCAGAGCTCCCTATTATTGTGTGCGTGCATAGTAGGAGAATGGGTCAAGCATGCACAATTTGGGAATAACCAGATGGGATTAAGAGATAATGAGGTAATTAATTAGTTGATCATAATTAATTACTAATTCAACTATCTCATTTCGTAACTAATTCATATCCTATGCATATGAGGTCCGATTGAGATGCAGTCCTCGCCGTTGCACTTGTAATTAGATTACCCACGCATGGTATGGGCTTGGACTGGATTTAGACACTTGTGAATTTATGGTTTAAGTAAGCGGAATTATAACTTTGAATTTATATTTTAGTATAAATCACCATAATTATACATATTGAAAAATATTACTTAGAAGGTGTATGATAACTTATATATGTAATATTTTCCCATTTGATTGGATTGGTTTAAGTAGATAGTCGGGATAATTGGTTAAAATCTTGCATATATAAATACTTTGTTCTATTCATACTGAATAGAGATAGATGCATTTAATTTTAGTTTATAACTTGGTAAATTATTAATTAAACTCCAAGTGGTAGCTGTGTTAGTGATAAAAATATCATTATATATTTTATTGTAGATATTCAGGATAATTGATTAAAATCCCATAGGTATAAATATCATGTTCTATTTAAGCTATAAGGCTTAATGGAGATTAATTAGTATTATAAATATTATTTAAAGTAAAGGGTTGTTTTTTATATGTGAAAGGTTAATTTGTAAATATTATTTATGTAAAGGAATAATTTTATAAATAAAAGATATATTTTATAAAATATTATGACATTTTATAAAATAGTATAAAAGAGATATTTTATAGAATAGTATGAGATTTTATAAAATAGTATGAAAGGGGTAATTTATAAAAGAGTATAAGATTTTCTTAAATTATATGAAGAGGATATTTTATAAAATACTTCTAAGGTTTTATAAAATATTCACGAAAGAAATACTTAATTTTTAGATGAAGAAATCAAGTACTATAGGGGCTTAAATGGATTTCTAATCCAATAGTGTATTTTATAAAATAGTATAAAAAATATTAAACTTTTATTAAAGAAATTTTAGTAGATATAAGTAAGATATGATTTATGTATATATGTTTTGATTAACGCTATTAGTCTTATATTAGTGACCATGCCAGTGTTGATCTTACATTATCGATCATACATCATATTGACCTCATATTAGCGGCCTAGCTTATTATTAGTCTTTCAGTAGTGACCATACGTATAAATAGATGACAACGTTACATTGATCATCCTTTCTAATAGATGTATTTTAGTATGCAATATTATACTTGATGTGTGCATATGTCTATATGGCATTGACGTTCCTTTGTAGCACCGATAACACTTACACAAGACATGACTGATGTTCTCTTTTTGATAGAGGCACGTGTGAGTTATTTGATAAATCCTTGATGTCCTAGAGGGAGATGAAGATAATCATCCACTACGGGATCACATAAACACCAAAGCTTGTTTCAAAGGGTGCAATGTGATCCATAGAGGCCTTAAGTATATGAAGTATATCATATATTATCTTAGCTCTTTTAAGGGGGTACAGTGAAATCTACACGAGAACCATCTTTCAAGATGCGCCTCAGGGTCTAAGCTATTATTTGGCAAGGAATATATTTATTATTTGGAATAGGTTTCAAGCATATATAGTAGGTCGTATATCGCCTAAGCTCTTTTAAGGAGGTACGATTAGATCTACACGAGGCCCATCTTTCAAGATGTGGCTCGGGGTCTATGTTACCGTTCAGTACTAACTCTATTTATCTTGAACCCTCGAAGGGAATCATTAGATCGCAATAGATGTCCGTTGTGGATTTCACCCCTAAGTAATGGCGAGTATTGATTTGTATTCATTGGTTTACTCTCACTGTTATGTTGTGTATATTATTAGTTGGTTTATGTTATTATGGCAGCATTTATTATCATTGTGTGCTTCACGAAAGACTAATATTATGATTACCCTGCTTTTGGATATTGGGTTACTTTTATCCTTGTATGTTATTACGTTTCAGTCACATAATATTAGTTGTGATGACTCGTTAGTTTTAGAAGAAGAGCAGATTATGGTGTGATTCCCTACCTTTAGTATGGGTTTATTTTACTTGTTTATGGTAGCCCGGAATATCCCTAAGCCATATTTGTGGAGAGGATTGACTGTATCTTAGTAGCTCCCCTTTTGACATATATATATATATATATATATATATATATATATATATATATATAATTTTGATATATAGTATTTTGAGATAGTTTTCCTCACATTAGGCTTTGTCTAGCCTGCATTTTATCTTTATATACTATGTCATGATAACTCTTGGGTGCTCAGTTGAATAGTTTAAGAGTTGGATACTTTGGTAATACACTATCAGAGTGGTGCAGCTAGTGCTTTGGAGGCTCGGTGCCGATACCTTGGATATACTTGATATTGTTGTAGTTCATGATAGATGCATGTATATGAGACCTTTTGTATTTGATACTATTAGGGACTCCTCTAATTTTCTATACCGTATTTATTTATCAATTACTTCATCCAGTGCAGTTTCTTATATATATAGTTCACCCAATTATGTTCATGCATATTCAGTATATAATATACTATCATTCCGTTGGGAGATTATCATTATGCCTTGGTATAGTGTTTATTTTTTAATTTTACCCCAACATTTTGTCTTTTGTGATATTTTAGGTGTACCGGTTGTGTTAAAAAAATGGTAGATAGAGATACATTAAGAGAGCATATTTGTATGTTTTTGTTATATCGTACTGCATATACCACTTTTCTTCTGGACCTCAAAATTATTTATATTTCTAGTCGCTAAGGTATCTTCGTTAGGCTATCATTTTGAGCGGACATGATACATAAACGACTGCAAATGGGTAGTTTGAGATGTTTGATTAGTTTGGAGACTATTTAACTATCGCACAGGATGTTCTATTGCCTATGAACATTTACTACATAAGAGGTTGGTGTCAGAGGTGGTGCGGCCCTAAGGGCACTAGTATTTCTTATTCTGCCAACTGTAGACTCTCCAAAATAGTGTCGGGATTTCCTTGGCCTAGGTGGGACGCCATATACAAGTTCTGATGTTGTTGCCAAGACAAAGCGTTGGATATGTGCATATGGGAGGGCTTTCTTTAATATAGGTCTAGAGAATGTTCCTAGAAGGAAAGTTGCTTCTTGGCATTCGAAGAGTGGTGATGCTGGCTGGGTAGGACGTAGTGTTTGTGTGGATGATGATCATTCCCATAACTAGGGATGAATTTTGGAGTTGCTTTGGTTCTTAGTTTGTTTCTAAGATCGAGAAGGGCATGTAGCTTGAGCATTCTGTCCATCTTATGCAATGCAGCTTGTCAATGAAGGAGTATGTTGACCAATTCGATCTTTTGGTTTGATTTGAGGATTGAGATGGGCAGTTCTCCATTATTAGGGGAAAAGGAATTTGACTCAGGTCTTAAAGCATAAGTTGGAGATTCACTGCTTAGTCATGTCCCCGTTAGGGGACCACTTTTGAACGTCACGTTGGGATGGTTCTCTTCCATAAGGGCAACCACGAGGTACCGTTGAAGGTAGTGAAAGTAGAAATCAGTCCGAACCTCCAACTGAAGCCCAAAGACCAAGATATAAAGAAGATCAAGCTTATCCAAGATGGAAGCTAATATAGTATGTTACCCCTATGGCATGTAAAGACATTTCGCTATAGAATGTCGTGTAGCTTAACCAAAGTGTAAGTGCTTTAATTGCGGTCAGCATGGTCATTTGATGTAGGATTGTCCTACACTTTTGAGAGGTGAGTGAGTGATGATGACTTATGCCTTATAGGCATTCCCGGGTCCTAGCAGGCTTACTACTCAGAAAAAGAGAGAAATTCATATAGCAAGTTGTGCTTTAACTGCAAGTTACTTGCCTATGTTTTGCCGATAATTGGGCTGTATATTCATCTATTGCTAGTCACCTAGTAGGTAGACTAAACTTGACACCTTTCATAGTGGGTATATTCTTTAGCTAAACCATGTATGAGTAATCTTATTTGAAAATCTTAGGCAAAGAAACCGAGAGTACCGGCATTCGAACTTGATGCACGAGCTTTCAAGGAGAGTGGGGTTGGTTGATGAATGTGACTTGGATTGGATCCAATTAAGGTTCGATGGATGCCTAGCAATAAGCAAAGACTAAGCGAATGAATTATATGTGTTTGCCTAGATTCTCTCATGTTGGAATTGTTTTTCTTGTGTTGGTAAACCTTAGGTGATGCAAGTAATCCCATGTTCTGAAAAGGTACTTTCTAAGGGTCAGTCTATTCATGCACTAATTCTTAATCCCTAGTTTGAGCATAGAGTTTCTAAGTGATTTGCACTAATTAGGATAGGAATTTTCACTTGATTCTTACAAGAGAGTACTTGAATTGGATTCTTGAGGTGATTGAGAGATTTCTGAAGCATGGCCTTAGTCATATGAAGAGATTTCAATAGTCCAATTGAGGAACCAGGTCGGCGTTTGCAAGAGAAGAGTTCTAGTGGTCAACCCTAATTTAACATAGAAATCTTGTGAACAAACAAAGAGTTAGAATAGGTATCGCGTCATCTTGGGTAATCTTTGGTCGTTTTAAATTATTAATATAATACAGTCAAGGTTGCGTGGGACAGTTAAAGGAAGGATTTCTTAACTAGTTTTATGGCGGTTTGGATAACTTTTTAAGTGCGGAGATGATACTTACCTAGGCAAGCGTCGTGGTGCACTTAGTATATTATCCTTATTATCATTATGTGGTTGAGGTGAGTTTGAACCCAAGAAAAGCCAAGCATTAATATACGTAATATAATGTGATTTAATTTGTAGGGTTTTGTCCTTTGGAGAATGAATTCTGTTTGGAAGGAAAGGAAAATCGAGACTTTGGTTTCTGGGTTTTTTTGAGAGTTTTGAGAATTGATGATCTGGCAAATCATAACAATTTTCCTTTTCGTAGCGGGAGGTGTAGTAGTCTTTCGTGCATTGTATTCATGGAAGGAGTTACACCGCTTAAGCCTTTTTTCCATCTTAGATAATGAGTAGCCTCATTGGATTGTATGATTTTCCATGCACGTTTCAGCTATTGTTGGCCATCATGTGTGTCAATATAGACTCAGTAATTTATTTCATTGCTATGCGTTTTTGTTATCGTTCATTGTTGCTTGTTATTGTTTGATTTTTGTTTGTCATGGCTTGTTGGTATTTTATTGTTGTTATTGGATGCTATTGATTGTTGTTAGTTGATTTTGGATTTTGTCGATTCATTGCCATTGCTTATTTGTACGACTAGTAGTTTGTATGCTAGTTATCATCGCTTGTTGATTGGTTAATGTTGCTAATTGTTGATTTCTTATTGTCACCTTTCATTGCCTATTGTTGCTTGTTGTTGTTTGATTGTTGATGTTGTTGATCATTATTACTGGTTGCTGCTTGCTTTGTATGTTTGGTAGCATGATTGTAGATTATTTTTATTGGTTGCAAATTGTTGTGTGTTTGATTGCTTGTATCTTAATTTAAACTCTCTATTGAAGTATGTTCAAAGAGAGAGATGGCGATAGCTATCTTGAATAGATCATGCCATCCAAGGTTATTGTAGAGGTCGAGATAGGATCTATGCGAGTCCATTGCCTTTGGATGTGACTTAGACTCGGAGTTGATGGTATATTTAGATACCAACTTATTTGGGCTTACTCTCTAGTTGATAGTCATGTATGGTTGTGATAGTATTAGTTACTACACTGAAATTATGCATGTTTAAATTTCATGATTTGTTGCATGAGAAATGCTGGTCACATGTTTGATATAGAATATTTATTTGGAAAGATTGCTATATACGATTTAGCATGCTTAAATTCGTGATATAACGTTGTAATTGTTTAATACTCTTTATTAAATACATGTTTAGGTACATGGAAGTAGTTGTTGGCTATTTAGACACTTACTCGCTTTTATTTGCATCTAAATGGTATGGTCTTGCTATGAAAGTTGTATGCAAGATTTGTAGTGTAAACTTGGATATATATATATGCATGTATATCTTCGTAAATGAGATGCCTCAGATATGAAAAGCCTATGATATGAGATGTGTATATGTGTGTGCATCTATGTTGTTTTAAGATTTTTCAGAGCTAGCGACGCAAATGTGGTGCTGTTGATTTTTTTCGAAACAAGAGGGGTTTGAAAGCCTAAGGATTAGGCGATATTTTTCTTACGTTAGGAATTTCGAGGATGAAGTCCTTTTAAGGAGGGGAGAATGTAACAACCTACATTTTTAATGATAGGGTATTTAAATAATTAATTTAATATTGAATCATTATTAAAATAAAGGTGCAAAATATGAATTTTCGCATATGGTCTATTTAGGACTTGAGACCACTTTTGTTGAATTTGAACCGAAGTTGCGAGTCAAAACGTAGATAAATATTGCTATATTTGGAATCACATTATTTTTGCTATTTATGTATTATTATGTATTTTATAAAAATACATGTGTATCGGGTTTGTGGAATCTCGACTGATGGCTTGTGATTTTGGTATAAGAACTTTATTATACGATGCACAGTTGAAGAATTTTTTTTTGAATTAGGTGATCCGAGGGTCAAAACGACTTCCAAATGCGTGAACTTATCATCCCGGAGTGCTATCCCAGTTAGCAACGAAATTTATGCCATCATCCGGGGGTCAAAACGAATTTGGTGGCGATTTAATATGGTGTGTGATCATACGAGTTCAAAACGTGTGGCAATTTATTTGAGAGATTAATAGGTTATGTATATATATTAGCACACACACACACACACTTAAACCTCTCTGATTATTCTCCCTCCCACTTTTATTTTTAACTCATTGCTTCTCTTACAGTGAATCAAGTAAACGCTTCCCCTTTCCTTGAATTTAATCGAGAATTTCGGGCCATGACAGATGACAAGATTGGATCCATTGGACTCGTGGAGAAGAGAGCTTCACATTGGTGGTAACGAGGAGGTGTGTGGCGATGATAGGTGATGTCTACTTTTTCCGCCGTCGAAAAGGGTTAGATCTATAGGGAGATTAAGTACGAGATAGGTGATTCAAGGATCGCTGTTGTGGTGCTCTTCTCCAAGAGCATCTTCCTGCACAATTTCAACAGCTCTGATCATGGAATGGAAATCGTGACAATGGCCTGTCATGACGTGGGAAGCAGGTTGCGATTTGGGGGTAGTGCCGGGGCTGATGACTTTGGTGTCGATTATTCGAACTTTCGACGAGGAGTGCAATGACGCAGTCGGTATCGATTTCGTGGAGCAGAGCTCTATTTCATTATGTGTTTACATGGTAGGAAAGTAGGTTAGGCATGCATGATTTGGAAAGAAGGAGAAGAGTGTTAGGAGATAATGAGGTAATTAATTAGTTGATTATAATTTATTAATAAATCTATTGTCTTGATTCGTAGTTAATTCATATCTCTTACATACAAGGTCCAATCGAGACACAGTTTTCAGCATTGCAGTCGTAATGAGATTATCTACGACATGGTATGGGCTTGGATTGGATTTTGTGAGGGTAAACTTCATGTGAGCAGAATTATGACTTTGAATTTATATTGTAGTATTAATCCCCATAATTATATATATTGAAAATACTACCTAGAAGAGGTATAGTAATATATATAGGTAACTATTTCCTAATGTGATTAGATTGGTTTGACTAGATATTAAGGATAATTGACTAAAATACCGCATACATAAATGTTATGTCCTAATCAACCGAATAGAGATATATGAAGTGGATATTAGTTTATAATTTGGTTAAAAATTAACTAAAATCCAAATTGTAGTTCTGTTAGTGATAGAAATATCATTATATATTTTATTGTAGATATTTAGGATAACTGATTAAAATCCCATATATATAAATATCATATTCTACTCGTACTAACTAGAGTTAAATGGAGTTGATATTAATCTAAAGTTATATTGGTGATCGAAATATTAATATAAATTTTATTGCTAATTTAAAGTTAGAAGTATGACCTTTAGAATAAGCTGTAAGGCTTAATGAAGCTTAATTAGTACATAAAAATAGTAAGGAGATGATTTTTTTAGGTGAAAGGTTTATTTATAAATATTATTTATGTAAAGGAATAGTTTTATAAATAAAGAAGATATTTCATAAAATAGCATGAGATTTTATAAAATGGTATAAAAGAGATTTTATAAAATTGTATGAAAGAAGCATTTTTTAAAAGAGTATAAGATTTTCTCAAATAATATGAAGAGGATATTTTATAAAATAACCATAAGGTTTTATAAAATACGTATGAAATAAAAAATTTAAATTAAGATGAAGAAATTAAGTATTAGAAAGGCTTAAATAGATTTCTAAGTCAATAGTGTATTTTGTAAAATAATATAAGATTTTACAAAATAGTATAAACATGTATTAGACTTTTATTAAAGGGATTTTAGTTAATAAAAGTAAGATATAGTTAAGTAATCTAAAATACTTACGTAAATATATATATTTTGATTAATTGTATTGGTCTTATATTAGTGAACATGCCAGTATTTACTTTATATTAGTGTTCATACATCGTATTGGCCTTATATTAGTGAGCACGCATATCCAGTAGTGACCGTATGTATAAATAAACAATGATGTTATATTGGCCTTCGTTTATGATAGGCGTATTTTAATATAATTGTTAACATTATTTTATATAAATTTCCAATATTGTTACTACTATTTAACTTTCTTCTACTTAAACCACTCTTATTTAAATTGCTTCTGTTTTTATAACTTTCCTCTCTAATTACTGTCTTCTTTATTGAACCATTGTAGTGCTTTCACCTACTGCTTTATTTTCAGATTCTAAATTTCTTTCCCCGTTCCTTTTACTCTATTTTAAACTTGTACCACTTGCTATTGTCTACCTGTAAAAAGAATTTCACAACTTCAAAATTTCCATCTCAGAAAAAACGACGAGCTATATATATACCCGATATATTTTTTCGAAGGAAATAATTTTCTACTAAAACCTCTTTACTAAAATTTCATGTTTAATTAATTTTTAATTTCTACTAAACTTTTTGTTAAATAAAATATGAATATTTATATTTTTTCAAAAGTTAATATTTACCTTCTTTTCAAAAATATGGTTTTTCTACCTTCAATTAATTCCTTTGAAAATAATTTTAAATATATTACTTACATATTTTTCTCAACCTTTTATATAAAATTAATTTGCAATTTTATTAAAAACAATTTCTATTGAGTCAGACTCAAAGCGGATTTTTATTTGTCCCTTCTTCTTGACTCTTCTTCTTTCTGCTTACTTACCGGCTTATCTTTTTTTGCAAAATATTAAAAATTTGACTATTATCTTGGAGTGAATGCTACACACCATCCGTCGGGAAAATATTTAATTCTTGTGTCCAAATATCTACAACATATAGGTTCTTACTTCACCTTAATTGGACCTGCTGTGCATTATCAATCGGCAATCATACAGGGATCTACAACTATTGGGATATCAGGGCCCATCTAGTGATTCACGTACTATCCAACTTTGGGGACCTTCCATATGCTACACTCATGCTCTTCTTAAGTCAATGCCTTTCCCATACCACTATTTTCCATGAGGTAATCGAGGTCTACATCTTTAAATTCATCCATTGTTCTGACTCATAATCGACTTATCCATTTTTAGTATATGGTTACAACTACTTTATGGTTGGTATTTATAGGATTATAATATATCCATATTTATACCCAAAATACAAATATGTTCACTCAACATTTTCTAATTTTTCAAGATCGAGTAATCTAAGCTCTGATACCAAATGTAATAACACGCACCCTAGTGGGCCTGAATTTTCGCTAAATCGAAAATCCAAGTCCGCTAAAGTATGAATCATGGTTTTGTATCTCGCAAATAAATATATAAATGCATACCAGAGAACCATCGATATAACTCACATCGAATAGTAAAGTATAATAACTCATATATTACTGACCAACGTTGACACTTCCAATACCTAATGTCCTTCTCAGTGTCGAACATGCATAAGGAAACATGTCCTTTCGCTATTCCCACCTTGAACTGTTACCTGTCCCTTTAAAGCCATCATGTGGGTTGTAATAAGGAGGGGGTTTGAACAACATTCTGGTGACTGGTAAATTATACACTTTACATATAACACTAATTTTTGCCAATTGTCTTCCATCACATTTTATGTCTTTTTAGTTAACTTAGTCATCTCTACTCCATGTATGTATATGATACGCCTCATCTGCCTAAAGTAGAGCCAAAACTACATAAGTATATATATAAATATATAAGTACCACAGTCCCCTTTTGGACCAAGATACTATCCGCGCTAGTATCCATAATCCAGCACCCTGTCAAGATCTATCATCAATGCAGTATCACATCCTTGTCGTTGTGCATACCAAGGAACTCCCACAGTGCCTAATAATGGCGTCGTAATAGTTGAGTCATAATCTATCTTGCTTTAGGGATTTACTACTTGTCAACTTCCCATTATGAACTCAGCTGCACGGACTATTGAGGACTCAACTCCTCGAACTATTATGACTTAGCTGCACGGACTATTACGGACTTGGCTCCACAGATTACCCCGATTAACTTGTCTTGCCTCCTAACAAACAAACAAACTAGAAAACAACTATGGTGGTCCATGACCTAAACGTGATGTACACTAGTAGAAGGCGTAGCCCTTAGGTGTAATCCTCATCTTTCCACTGATTGCTCAGGACCGATGGTGTTTTCTATCTATGTATAGCTTCCACTCCATAATATGGTGCCACACACAAATATAGCACCAATCCTTGCTCACCATCCCATTTAGATTGCCTAATTCAGTCAAGGAAATACCCCTACTAAAAAGATTAAAGCAGACCTTACTGGGGTATCCCTTTATCTACACCCAAGCATATATAATTCTGTGGGTCCTACAGTTAGATATGTTCCACATCAGTATAATATATACACAACTACTGGTAGCCCTTTGCAGTGGGCAAACTTCTGTTATAAAACACTACTGACCTCGCGTTCCATCACATTCTAATGACTATGTCCTTCTAACCCATCCAAGTTATTTACTAACTTTAATAATTCACACCCATCATAAATGCATACTTAAGGCTCTGTGTGTGCGTGGGCGTGTATGTTCGTTCAAACTATTTTGATTATCATGCCTCCAATTTTCAACTGTTAATAACATTTATTTACTTCTTCATGGGTTTACTTCTTATTAAACTTAAGGTCATTTACCGCTTTCTTTTAAAAGATCTAAATATATTTTCCCACTTATTTCCATGTCTTTTTATTGAACTTTTCTTTCTATTCCCTTTTAACATTTACTACCCTCCTTTATTTAATGAACTTCCCATCTCTTTGCTTTAAATTAGTACTTGCCTACCTTTTCATCATTACTATTTTATTACTATTTTGCTTACATTGCATATATATTAATTCTTATCTTAGACTATCATCATTATCACATCTGCAATTCTTTAATCAATCCTTAGAGATTTTTGCATTTTAATGCATCGAAACCACATATCCCTAAAGGCAAGGTTAATCATGTATTTTCTATGTCTTATTCAAAATGAGAATTTGTGTTGCGTTTGAAATTACAAAGAATTATCTTTTTCATGGTTATTGAAATAGACAATACAAAATATGGGAAATATCCCTATTTTATACATCTCTTTATTTTAGGTGTATTACTTGTTATTTCAAATGATACACTTTTATTAGTAAATTTAAACTTGAAAATCGATAGAAATTCACATTACAACACCCTATATTCCAATGAATTAAAATAATATTAAATCCCCACAATTTATTGTAGTAACTTATTTTACCTTTTTACTTGCTAAAGTCATTTAAATATACAAATCTAGAACTATCACATAATTTATAAGTTTCAGGGACTACTACTATGCAATCCTAAATTCATGGACTATTACTACCTAAAATTGTCTAGATTTACATACGTGTAATATATGATTTAAGTTATAAATCATAGATTATGTAGATAGGATTTGTAAATTCATATAAATTTTAGCTTACAACTCAAATTTACATTTTAGGTATATAGGAATAGATTTACAATGATATTATTCTAGTATTAAATAAAAATATATAATTTTCCATTCACTTTTTTAGCTTTTCAAATTGCCGTATCTAATCCATGTTATTCAGTTTGACTCCCTTTTTCTCCCTATTTGAATACATATACCACAAGCATACATATATCTATCAGAAATCTGTATTAGAGAAGAGATTTGGATTTAATTTAGATTTTAGATTTTAGATATGGATTTATAATTTACCTTAGCATTGACGATTTGATTCGACCTTATTCGTCTTCTCAATTATCCTTTGCTATTTTCTACTTATATATACATATATAACTATAACTATATTTTTTGGAATTAAAAATTTTAGTAGAGAAGAGAAAAAGGCCGAGCTCCATTTTCGCTCCAGAAAATATGAGAAGAAAGTGATGGGTTAGGTCTATATTTATCAGGGTTTGAATTAATGACAGCCGTTAGATCCTTTTATTTTAAATCCGGACCACTTGGCCGTGTCAAAATATCACAATTGATGTCTTTACTGGTCGATCGGTACCAGTTGATCGCCACCCCCTACATGTCGACGGTTTGCGGTCGACCGGCCTAAGTTATAAGGTCGACCTATCGTAGTTAATTATGGCAATTAATTAGCGATGTTTGATTCGTTGATTTAATTCCTTTCAAAACTGATTGATAAAATTTCTTTCCACTGTTCACTTAAGCTTAAGTAACATTAACTATCAATTAACTATAACCGATGGCAACTAACGTTAGTTAATTATTTTTATTACTTTAATTCCATATATAATTATTTTTGTTTCGAAAAGTTCAAACGTTACTAACTTTTTTGTTTGAACTCTGATCGAAAAACTTTATAACTAAAAGTTGATCAAAAAATCGCCACGAGCCTAACGACGCATGTTTCATAGTGAAATTCTGATATTTATAAAAGTCTATTTTTCAACATTACCATTTATTAATTAATTAATTTTTAATTAATTATTGTAAACACAACAGGGTGTTACACTTATAGATGTTGCCAGTAGGAGTGGAAGATACTCAATATCACGTGTTAAGGCATTGACCAGTAATGTTTGCCTATATAGTATATTTTATCTAGTGATATATGTCACCGGAAGGTAGTTTTTGACCCTTATCAGGTTGTCGGCCTTAGTATTGCTGGGAATGTCTCCAAAAGAAAATCCATATGCAAATGAACCTTAGCGGTTTTAGATATAATTCTAATATTGTTGTGTTGTGAGATGGAAGCAGCATAGCTATTTTCTGATTTATATTCTACACGTTAGATACTATATATTATATTTCTTTATTTACTCTCAGATGGTTTGGTTTCTTTGAGGGAAAAACCATTACAGTGATTCGTACGATCTCGTAAGTTACCGTTATATGAGCGGATGTATCTTGGTTTCCCATACCAGACTTATGTCTAACATAAGGTTTTTATTTTTTCTAAATTCTTCATGTACTCTTTCGAGTAGGCCGAGTGAAGCAGGTTTGACTTTGGATGCTTTAGAAGACGAGCCGGAGGCTTCAATCTATCTGTTAATTTCTATTCCATTGCGCAATTATTATGTATATTAGCATTTTAAGGACAGATAGTTATAACTATCTAAGCTGATGATAGTATATTTAGGTTTAGTAACTCTGAAATTACTCTATATTTTAGAGTAACCTTTTGTACTGTCATTTTGAATATTGTATTTTATCGTTCCACATATGAGATTATGTGGTGTTCTTTCTTTCTTGTTTTGTTTCGTTTTCATTTTATTGTAACTTAAGAATCCGTCTATATTGCACTTGCATGCTCGGCACGTAAATACCATGGATGTATTAATGCCTACATCCGAATGTTCAAAACTTGGGTCGTTACATTAGCTCATTTAATGGATTTAATTACCGTCTTCAAGTATGACATCGGTAAAGGAAATTAAATTGGCATGATAAATTAATTTTGAAACATTCAAATATCACTAATACTTATCCGATTTGAATATAAATGACCATTGATAAAGGACATTAATTGAAGGTAAAGGAAGCAGTAAAGTCATTTAAGAACATTAACGAGGATAGAAGTTATAGATAAGTAAACGTATAAAATAAAAATAAGTATTTATTAAGTAAATACATGAACATCGATAAATGAACTTAGGAGGCATAATAATTCAATAGTTGAAATTATATTGGCTCAATAATAAGTTTGCGATGGGTATGAATTATTGGGTCTAGCCCGATACGTAAATTAATTATAAATGACTGGATTTAGTAAGGGTTGGAATGCAAGGTCAATATAGTTACATAATAGAAGTTTGCCCTCTTCGAGATGCTACCAATTATTGTGTATACCTATTACCGATGTGGGACATCTCCAACTACAGGGTCTGTGGGGATATACATTTGCATCTAGGTTGAGGAAAATATACCGAGGGTTCGCCTCAGATATGAAGTATTAAATGACAAATACCTTAGGGGTCAAGAGTTTACTTTCGAGTTGAGGTATTAAATGACCATTGGGTTGGGAAAGTAGGGTTTGATTTAATTCCAAAACCAGAGGTACTAAGAAACTGGGAGTAGGCATGTAACGACCTACCTTTTCGATTCTCAAAAGTCCATACTAATACATTTACAGTATTCCTATGCCAAGCATTCAGGTGTCGAAAAGATAGATTGTTGGGGTGAAAGAAAAAAAAGAAATAATAGAATCTTACGTCATATTGAGTAATATATAACATACATATGAGCTTTACAAAAGAAATCTTATTATAAATACATCAATCAGAATAAACTAACCAATCATCGCCTGGATAGTTATAACAGCCTATCCTCACAAATGCTGATAAATACAAAACAAGAAATGCAGTGAAAATAAAGGATATAGGATTATGTCTTAGAGGCATCTAGCTCATCTTCTAAAAGCTCCAAAAGCATCCATAACTGAATCTAGATATATGCTTGGGCTGACCCGAGCATTATAAGAAAATAATGCCCAGATCGGTCTGGAAATCCAGTGTGAGAAAATCAAATCGTGTAGATTTCGAATGTTATAAAACCTTTTAGAAATAAAGGTATCTCATAAGACCACCTCGCATATAAACATAGATGTGCTTTTACCATACGACAACCAAACCATTTTATTAGAAAATTTTGTTGTATTGTAATAATATCTAGTGTGTTAAATAAATATATAACATTGCTGAAATGCTTGCATATCATGTTCCAGCATATTTGGTATACAACTAAGTCTGTAAGCGTGTATTGGAAAATGAATTCCGTATAATAACAGGGTAAAGGACTACCTTTCATACAGTACACCTCAAAAGAAAATGCACTGGGGGTGCTTACCTATTTCACCTCAACGAATCAAGACCAGCGTACCCCTTACTAGATAGTACAGAATATGGTCATCACCCCGGTTGTCACCTAGAAAAACCATTTTTTGTGGGCCCATACCCTAATGTAGCAAACCAGATAGCGCTGCAGCAAAACTCCTATTTTTGTCATTATCAGGACTGAACAAACCGGTGGCACTACTTCTACTACATCCATTTTGGAATCACCCTCAGGTTTCGAAGCAAATAACGCATGCACTTCAAAGAACTTCATCTTCGATTCCATCATCATTAAGATGTCTTTAATTCGAATGCTTATGTCGGTTCAAAGGGTTTGCGGATAACATATCTGATCCCGGTTTCTCTGAATCAAAAATCGATAGTTTAAAACTGGCCAGGATTTGATAATCGGTTATTTAACTATCAAATGAACAAAAAATCCAATCAGAGATTTATTTCTGTACGGGAACCAAGCATGATTAAGCACGTAAGCAACCACCAGGCCTCTTTAATTAATCCTTTCATTAATTAAAATCTCTTTTCAAATATACATATTAAAAGTACCTTCTCAAAAGATATATTCACAACCTTCTCCGCTCTTTTCAATACTTGAAAAATATTCATATACTTATATTGTCGGTATAAGTATATTCACAAAACATTTCACTTCCAATAATTAGAAGGCTTTTCGATATACTTGTCTTAATCGTATATGTATATTCACAAAACACTATAATTTCAATACTTGGAAAATTTATTTATTTACTTATCTCAATGGTATAAATATATTCACAAAATCTACACATTCAATACTTGCAAAATATGTATATACTTATCTGAATAGTATTGGTATATTCACAAAATCATACGAAAGGTTTCGTTGCCAAAGGCATACTTATTTGGTTAAAACAAATGTCATTTAAAACATATATAACAATAACCCCAAAATACTGTTAGCAAGTAAATGGATCATATAGGAATTAGATCAAATATACTTACTCCTACTTTCAAATTTCAAACTCATACCATCCTTTGATTAATTATGCAGTCGGACAATTTAGTGTAATATCCTTAACTCGATATACACTCTTTATTCTCTTGATAGGAACAAGTTTTCTTTACCTCATAATTTGGTGTTAAGTATGAAAAGAATACTTCCTATACCACCATAATTTAAATTGATCATTTATGGAAATCGAATCCCATTCCTTTTATAAAATTCCATTTTATAAATCTCTTTTTATATTTATAAAACCACCTGTACAATTCTCCTTCTATTTTCATAAAAATCCTTTTATAAATCTCTTTTTGTATTTATAAAACTCCTTTTATAATTCTCCATTTTATATTTATTAAACTCCTTTTATATTTGTAAAACTCCTTTTATAAATCTCCTTTTATAAGTATGAAACTCTTTTTATAAATCTCCTTTTTATATTTATAAAACTCCTTTTATAAATCTTCTTTTATATTTATAAAACTCCCTTTATATTTACAAAACGTCTCACCGATATTTTTTACAAAATATTTCTATCTTGTATAAAAAATAGTTTATTATAAAAGATAAATTCTACTTTTATTTGTTGATAATAAACATTCCTTATTATATTAACTTTTCGGTAAAACAAATACTTCCCAAAATACTTTTAAAACATTTCCAAAAAAGTTGGGTAAAAATAGTGAAGTACAAAAACTATTACTAAATAAAATACCATAGAAAATTCAAAAAATCCCATTTAAAACCATCCTTCGAATCGAAATCAATTTCAAATAAAAAACAAAAAATAATTGTATTTTCGAAATATTATAATGAGGCCAATAGCTATCTTTGCACTTAACTATTGATACTATTAACTTTGTGAATAAAAATGTCCAAATTTTAACACATATTAATGTCATATCTAATACTTTTAATATTCAACAATTTATACGACAAGTATGTAACTAAAATATAAAATCAACAATGGTGAGGAATTCGAATTCCTCTACAAAATTCCTTGAGTTTCTTGTATTCAATTTCATATATTATATGCTTTCCAAAATTGGAATTCAACCAAACCAAATAAAGAAATCTTTCAAGCATGCAAACAATAATTTATATATACCATAACATATAATTTTCATTCAAAGGTGAGTCGACTCGTCAAAATTCCAGTTGACACTTACAAGTTTCGGTTCGATCTAAAATCGAACCGCGTTCGATTTTAGCTCAAAATTCCACTCGCTTCAAACTTAATGAAATCAACACCAGTGCATAGAAAATGCTCTTACGAGCGTAATGCAAAAGATTGCATCTCGATTGGACCTCGTATGAAGAAGTTATTGATTTTATATGTTTTTAGATTTAAAATTTTCATTAATTACTTAACTTCATTAAATCAATTATCCACTATAATCTTTCTTCCCAAACAAAGACCATGCATTGTGCACAACTTGATATGCACAAACCTAAAGTTCGATGCCCTACTCTCCTTCTTTTCCCACACAACACAATTCAACGAACAGTCGATTCCTACATGCTCCACATCACGCGAGCTTCACCCTGGTCACCACCATTCAAAGCTCAGTCCTACCTATCAAATTGTAAACTAGTCCTCATCTCCATAAACTCAAAATGTCGCACGCTCTACCCTACATTGCACACTACCAAGCTCGCTCCACCGAAGCCCCTTCACGCGACAAGCGCGATGCAACCTACGACATAGACTAATTCGGACACAAACATTGAAAATCGTAAACCCTAACATTAGCCTCCAGAGGTCGACTACCCCAAACATGGTCACACCCATCAATGCTTAATGGATTTGAAGCTCTCGACTACATGAGCTCAAGAGATTCAGTTTTAATTTTTTCATGAACCATATCACTTGATTTAGACTTTTGAAGAGGAAGCTAGGTTAGAACGTTTACATGAGAGGGAAAAATGAAAGTAGGAAAAAGAAATGAGAGACAGTTGTATGTAGATTATTTAATTTTAAATTTTTTGGCACTTCACTACACTGAATTTCCTTCGCATACGCACCGCGAATGACAGAAATAAGAATACAATCGCGCACAACCATGTGACACGATCCCAAAACAAGTAATAAAATACACTGGCTATCTTATTTTACGACTTCAAAAATACCAGTTGCCATGAAATACGTCAAACAAAATTTAAATATTTTCCAATTTAAAAATCACGAAAAAATCCTATAAATTCATGTAAAAATAATCATTAAAAACCAAGTCGTATTATTAACAATTACTTTCCTTATTATTTCTTACTTTCGAATCAAATTTGAATATTTAAATAAATCAAATATTCCCATTCAGAACATTAAACATTATGGATCGTTACAATCTTCTCACTTAAAAGAATTTTATCCTTGAAATTCCTGAAGGAAGAAAATATCACCTAACCCTTAAGCTTTTAAAATTCTTTAGATTACGAAATATTTCGGCAGCACCTCCTTTACACGGCTAGGTCCAAAAAAATCACAATATCAATATATGACCATATCTACATCTGGGGTTAACACAATAACAACATATACTTAAGATATAACTTATAGAGTAAACAACCAAGAATTTCAAACACTTTGTATTTAAATATCTAAATTATTTCAATATTTGAATCTATGATTCAATGTGATTATAATGATTTAGTTACCTTTTTAATCCCTTTTTAATCATAAGTAATGAAGGTAAATTTGTTTGGGAAAAATGTTTATAAAAAAGAAGTTTGAGAAAATATCGATAATGTGACGAAAATCATTTTATCGATAAACAACTTTTTAACCATCGGAAGTTGCTCAAATTTGTTTTGCATACACTCATTTGCTTAGGAAATAAAGAAAATGAAATAAAAACTTGTTTTCGTTTAAGGAAATAAACTTTATGGAAGATGTCATGGGCGATGTCATTAAAGATATTTAAAAAAATCTCCTTTTATGGTACTACTTATTTTTTGAGTAAAAAGAGAGAGGTGTAAAGTTAACATGTTGTAATAACCCGGGTTTTGGACATCTCATAAATGGGTAATTAATTGTTTTAATCAATTGAACAGATAAAATCTGATAATAATAGATATCTGGATGTGTGAATGAATTTGGAAATATAATAAAAATTGAATTTATTCATAGCTGGGGAAAATAATTATTTAATAATCTCCTTATAAATTATTTAGAATTGACAAAATTATTATTTTCAAATAATAATAGTAATGTGATGTTTTTAAATATAGGTATAAATAGATTTTAAAATAGAATTATTATTTACAAATTTAAATTGTGTATTGAATTTAAATTGAATTTTAAATTGAATTTGAATTTGAATTAGAATATAAAAATTCAAAGGATAGATATATATCTTAAATATATTTTTATATTATATTATTTAGAATATAATTGTTCAATATTATTTTCTTTTAAACGGTTTTAATTTATATAAATTAAGATATGTATTTATTAATTAGGAAATTAATTATAAAAGCTTTTTAACCATTTAAAAACTGATTTACTCATGCCTAATTACAAGTGTTGTTATATAAGCTTTTCAATAACATGTGTTAAATGCTTAAGTAGAGTAAAAGACAAGTGTCACTTTATTTTTATTTTTATTTTCTTTTTTTTAATAAATCCTAACTAATCTATATAAACTTATATCTTTTCCTCATCATCTTTCTTTTTCCTATCTTCTTATTCAAAAGCTTAAAGTAACAAAAACTTGTAAAAGAAAAGCAAAAAAGAAACAGAAAGTTAGTTCAAAACAGCAAATCCATTTCAAATTTAAAAGCAAAATCATTTCTGGAAATCAACTTTAATCATCGGCAAACAAGATCATCTTAGTTTCAAAGCCTGAAGCAAATAAAAGCATCTCAGATCAAATTCCACTTTCAGTTTCAATGATTGAGAAAGCTTTTAAGGTTTCAAATTCGAAACCTGCTCTGTTGAAGTAAGAGGTGAGTAAACTACTACTCTTTTTAATGTTTGAATCTGTTTGAAGTTGATGATTGTGACAAAATATTGAAATAACTTTGTAAGATATGAATGCATGCCGAAAATATGCTAGTATATAGATAAATATGCAGTTGTATTGAACATGTATGACTGTTCTTATGGATACAAACTTCTGTTTAGTTACAGATTTTCAAAACCCTCCTCTGTTCAAACATTAAGTGAGTAAACTTCCTTCATAAGGTTTTAATCTATTTTAATTTGTTTGTATGGGATGAATGTTTGAGATTATGTGTGAGATTTGCTTGTATGGATGTAGATATTACCTAAATATATATATATATATATATATATATATATGAAAATTTGTATGGATGTAAGAAAATTTACTTTATGAAAGTAAGTAATGTGGTAAGTGACTTTATAGAGGAACCAAATTTGAATATTTGATTTGGAATAAACAAAGTTATATATCTTTGTTATATAAAATAAATCTCCCCCTGTTGAATCTTTTGCCAGAAGAAAAGGATCTTTGAAAGTATTTGAAGTATAAAAAGGGAATTTATACAAGTTTGAAGTGATCCAAAGATTTTTAAAGTTATATATATATATATATATCTATATATATACGTAAAGGATCTTATGAGAACAGTTTTGAGAAAAGGATTTTAGAACATATGGATTTGGAACGGCTTTTGATTTTTGGGGAAAATCAATTTTGGAGATTTGGAAAGCCTAGTTGAGAATTATTGATTTTGGGATAATCGATTTTGTGAAAAGGAGATTTATTTGAGATTCAACTAGGTATATGATTTGGAAGATACTATATGTGTATAGTATAAAGTGTTTTGAAAATGGCTCTGGAGAAAAAGGCGCTCCCTTGAAATGAACTTCATAGGAGTACCACATGGTGGTACTGCCTTGAACCCTAAGGAGGGGGTTCTAAAGTTGATGCTGTAAGGAGTCCGGACGAACTAGTTATGAGGATTATGTGTAGTGTGTAGCGAAAGTCGAGGGCGCTGATGCCTACAGAGGCATTTGGGTTATGCTGTGACGACAATGTAACTTGATGTCACTGTGATCTACTGCAGACCATAGCGAAAGTCGTGTATGCTGCTGAGAGCCAACAGTCTAAGTTTGATTTTATATCGGTAGACTGCGACCTATGGTGACATAGCGAAAGTCGTGTGCGCTGCTGAGAGCCAACAGTCTATGTTTGATTTTACATCGGTAGACTACGACCTACGTAGGAGTGGTGAAGTTTCATTTGGCAGCGAAAATCAAGGGCGCTGATGCCTACAGTTACATGGACTTTTTCTGTGATGGCAACGTAACCCTAGAATGTAACTGCTATCTATGGCAGGTTCCATGGCGTAATCGAGGGGCGCGGAGTGCCTACAGTTACATGGACTTTTGCGGTGATGGCAAAGTAACCCAAGATGTAACTGCGACCATGGATGGGGGTGATGATTTCCAGAGCATTCTCACCAAAGATATTTCCTTTATTTTCAAAAATATTTTCTATATTTTCAATAAAATTATTTTCCAAGTATTTTCACTGGGTGTTGAAAATGGGTCTGCAAAGTACTTATAGATTTTCAGTCCTACGCTTGATCAACGTATGACCGAATTTCTATGGGAACAAGGATGGACTTGTTGAAACATCGAGTTATAAAAGTATTTTTATAAAAAAACTATTTTGGTAATATTATATAGCTTTTAAAGTGTTTTAAAAATGATCAAAAGAGATTTAACTAATATTAAGTATTTTAATAAATTTGGGCTTCGTTCCTTTTCGAGGACGAAAAGATTCTAAGGGGGAGGAATGTGATAACCCGGGTTTTGGACATCTGATAAATGGGCAATTAACTATTTTAATCAATTGACATATAAAATTCTGATAATAATAGATATCTGGATGTGTAAATGAATTTGGAAATATAATAAAAATTGAATTTATTCATATCTGGGAAAATAATTATTTAATAATCTCCTTTGTAAATTATTTAGAATTGACAAAATTGTTATTTTCAAACAATAATAGTAATGTGATGTTTTTAAATATAGGTATAAATAGATTTTAAAATAGAATTATTATTTACAAATTTAAATTGTGAATTGAATTTAAATTGAATTTTAAATTGAATTTGAATTTGGATTAGAATATTGAAATTCAAAGTATAGATATATATCTTAAATATATTTTTATATGATTTTATTTAGAATATAGTTGTTTTATATTATTTTCTTTTAAAGCGTTTTAATTTGTATAAATTAAGATATGTACTTATTAATTAGGAAATTAATTGTAAAAGCTTTTTAACCATTTAAAAACTAATTTACTTATGCCTAATTACAAGTGCTGTTATATAAGCTTTTTAATAACATGTGTTAAATGGTTATGTAGAGTAAAAGACAAGAGCCACTTTATTTTTATTTTTATTTTCTTTTATTTTTAATAAATCCTAACTAATCTATATAAACTTATATCTTTTCCTCATCATCTTTCTTTTTCCTATCTTCTTATTCAAAAGCTTAAAGTAACAAAAACCTGTAAAAGAAAAGCCAAAAAGAAACAGAAAGTTAATTCAAAACAGCAAATCCATTTCTATTTTTAAAGCAAAATCATTTCTAGAAATCAACTTTAATCATCAGCAAACAAGATCATCTTAGTTTCAAAGCCTGAAGAAAATAAAAGCATCTCAGATCAAATTCCACTTTCAGTTTCAATGATTGAGCAAGATTTTAAGGTTTCAAATTCAAAACCTGCTCTGTTCAAGCAAGAGGTGAGTAAACTGCTACTCTTTTTAATGTTTGAATCTGTTTGAAGTTTATGATTGTGATAAAATATTGAAATAACTTTGTAAGATTTGAGTGCACACTGAAAATATGCTAGTATATAGATAAATATGCAGTTGTTTTGAACATTTATGACTGTTCTTATGGATACAAACTTCTGTTTAGTTACATATTTTCAAAACCCTCCTCTGTTCAAACATTAAGTGAGTAAACTTCCTTCAAAAGGTTTTAATCTATTTTAATTTGTTTGTATGGGATGAATATTTGAGATTATGTGTGAGATTAGCTTGTATGGCTGTAGATATTACCTTATTATATATATATAAGAAAATGGAATGCATGTCTATGATCGGGTTCACACATGCCCTGTTAAAAATTTACAGGATTGATTAAATTAAAAAATTTATGTCTCTTTCCCTGATCTCTTTGAACTCATGTTGTTTAAAAGAAATTTGTTTGTGTTGACACCATACAAGTTTTAAAAATGAAAACAAGTAAAAGTATTAAGCAATTTAACTGGAAATTGGAAATTTACAGGGGAAGCTTATTCAAATCAAAAATACAATTTAAATTTTCAAGTTTTGATTCTTAAATTGGATTCGTATATGAATAACTTGATTTTTGATATCAATACGGTGATTTTTAGATTTGTAAATTTAGAGAATTTGAGGGATGAACGAATTTCGTTCAAAATTATTTTTTGGCGATCTAGTCGCCGTGCGATGGGGCGGCCAGAATCGAAAAGGGCTGGTGGACCTAGGGTAGGTGCCGACCGTGACAGAATCGTGGCTTTGGGCTTGGATGGTGAGAGCGAGTGGATTATAGGGTTTTGGGGAATTTTTGGGATGCGGGTGGACGCGATGGAACTGGGTGACGTTGGGGCAACCAGAAGTCGAGGGGCTTGGCACGGTGATTGTGGCATGAGTGGGCTTTAGTTTGAGGTAGGTGGTGTGGGAGGAAGTGGTCGATCGACGACTGAGGCGGGTCGATTTGAGTGGGTTGGTCGATTTTCTAGATTCTGGAGGGTTGATGATTGATCGATTTTCGATCGGAGAACTGTGGGGCATCGATGAAGTGGTTTTTTTTGGAGCGTGAGAGAGATTGAATCTGGGTTTGAGTGTCGCATCAGTGAGATGGCCGGAGGTGAGGTTGTGCATGTGCACAGTGTGCACGAAGGGTGTCAGAACTAGATTTGAATTGGATGTGGAGGTTTGGGTTCGATTTGGATTGCATTCTGCTCGAGATTATTCGTTGTTTGTTGAGAGACAGCAAGTTGAACGGCGTGTTGATCAGAGTTTTAATTATTTGAATTTGCATTGAGTTCCTGGTGAAGGAACTAGAATTGGAGTCGTATGTTTGTAGAAGGAAGGCGGGTCTGTATTTCATTGTTTTGGGCTTCGGCCCGCTAAATAATTTAAGTGTTTAATTTGTGGAATATGAATGTAGTTTATAACCAAGTTTAAAGAAAAAGTAAAATCTTCAAAGGTTAAACTTTCCAATGTTTTTATCAAACAAGTTAGTCAAGAAATTATTTAAAACTAAATTTCCATGAATCTTTAAATTAGCTTATCTAATTGTATAAATTTCCAAGGAAGTGTAAATCAAGTTTTAAAATATTAGCAAGATTTAAATGAGTTCCCGAAGTTTTAAGATGTTTTCAAATTGTTGTTTAATGTAATTTTATGATAGGTTAATTCATATATTATTTTTTAAGAGTGGATTAAATGATGACATTTAATAATGTATAAAATTATTAAATGAATTAAGAATGGTTAACTGATTTATGTAATTAGGGGATAATTTATTAATTAAGTTTTTATTTAAATTAATCAATAAAGTTTAATTAATTTGTGTAATCAATTTTAAATATTAATTTATTAATATAATTAATAAATTTGGATAATTAATTTAAAAGGTGATTAAATTATTTAAGGTTGATTACTTAATGAAACTAATTAGTGATAATTATGAAAGTAATTACTTAATGTCATTAATTAAGGAGGATAATTGACCAATGATGTAATTACTGGATGAGAGTAATTAAGGATAAATTACTTAAGGGAAGTAATTAAGGATTAATTTCTTAGTGTAACTAATTAAGGACATTAATTAAAGGTTAGTTAATTAATGTGTGTGATTAATTATAGCAATTAATTAAAGATAAATGTAACTAAGGTAAAACGGTGAAGGTTAATTAAATTTGGGTAATTAATTAAAGACTAATGATCTAATGTAATTAGAAGGATAATTAAGGGATGATTAATTAATGGCTTATAATTAGTTAATGTTACGTAAGCAAGATTAAAATGATTAAGGTAATTAATTTAATTTATTTAAATTAATTAGAATTGGTGTGACTAATTAATCTTGCTTATGAGTTATTGAACGATATTGAATGCCATGGATTATTTGATATTCCCGATTGAAATGTTTTGTGATATGATTGGGTTGAAAAGTGATAATATGGTTATCTATGGAGATGAATTGTATTTCACTTGTATAATTTGGGTTAAGATGACATTGGGATTGAAGAGACAGGGGTCGGGTATTAGCAAAAACCCGAAACCACTTCGATTCCTTATAGATTGGGTGTGTCAAATTAATAGGCTAGAATGTGATTGATTTAAATGACTGGACCTTCTAAGTAAGGTACTTAGGGATTGATTAAGTTTTGACTATAACAAGTTGTGAACTTGTATTGATGAATGAGTTACCCTGTGCTTAAATAAATTCTATGCATTGGAATTTCATTTAAATTGATTTACTCACACTGGTTTCCTGCCTGACTCGGGTGTTACTTTGATGTAATATTCGGGTTAGATCGAGTATTACAGATTTTCAGGTAAGGACGTTCTGGAGCTTAGGAGGCGAGCTGGATGGCAGGAACGTATGAGGTGTATTTCGCTATGGTATACTATTATTTACCTGGGACAAGTTAATCTTAACTGTCTAGTGATTTTGTAAATGTTGTAACTCTAATGTATTAAAATGCAAATGACTGATACAGTATTCTTTGTGTAAAAAATATTATTTGATATTATATTTTATCCGCTGCGAATGTGAGATTCTGAGTTTGGTTTCCTATTTCTTCTTCTTCTCTCTTTTCTTCTTTTCCTAACTATCTAGAATTTTCGGGGTCGAAATTTCTGGGTCGTTACACATGTGTGAAGGAGACTCCTTTATAACCTTTCATGGAAGGTAAGCGGTGGTTTTGACCTCTTGTAAAATCTAATATAAGGAGAGGCATACCCTTTGGAAATAATCATAAAATTTGTAAGCTTGGGATGAAGTATGAGAGTTAAAAATGGTAGAAGTGCTTAAGCACTAATCTACTTATTACTCTATGAATTTTTTAAAAGTTAACCTAATCATCTCCAATCTCCTTTGAACTTTGATTTTGGGCCTAAGACATAATGAAAGGCATGATTAGCAGGTAAGAAGTGGGAGAAGGTGAGAGGAAGAGGAGGATCTAGGAGTGGGCCGTGAGCATGGAAGGAGGAGAAGAGGTATGGTTTTGGTTTAGAAGTCCTAAAGGTTGGATCTTTAGGATTGTGATGATGCAAGGAGGTGGTTGTTTGGTTCTTAAAGCTTTGTGCTTTCGTTTTTCATGGATCTAAGTGAGTTATCTCACTATCTCTTAAACATATATTGTGTATATATATGATGTGCTTGAAATATAAAGTTAAAGTGACATTAACTTAGTGAAGTTATAAACTTTGGCGACCTCAAACTTTTGAAAGAAAAAGATAACTTTATATTGTGTAACATTAGTTCTATTACCTCTTAAACATGTGGCGTGGCCTTGAAGTGAAGTTTAAATGGATTTTTATTTTGTGTGTTGAATTGAAGCAAATTTGAAAGTGTTTGAAACGAGAATAGTAGTTATAAGTGCACTTCTGAATCCCTAGTTTTTGGGAATTTGTATAAATAAATAGGAAGATATTCTTAGGGATTCTTTCCATGGCATTTAAGTACCCTAATGTTAATACTTTCTATAAAAAAAATTTCAAGTCTAATTAATTTGTTAAAGTGGTTAAAATTTGTCACAAAGATCATGCTTTTCAATGTTGTTTTAACAAGGACTTTTAATAGCATTTATACATGCGGCAGTAAGTCGCATATGGTTTTAAGTGTTCAAAAATGATATATAAGTTTTGAAAAAGGTAATTGACTACGTTTAATACTAAAAGCTGACGAAGTAGACTTCTCTATTTCTGATAGTTAAAGATTGATATCAAGTAGGGATGGAGCAATAGAGCTCTAACCTACAAGCTTACCATTTTATTAGGAATAGTTAAGTTGGGAATGTCGGAAACATGTTAATCTTGTTGTTTACTTACCTGTTTGAAATGTAATTAACCGTGCTTCATGCTAAAAGCCGATGAAGTAGGCTTATATATTTTTGAGAATTAAGATTGGAGTCGAGTGGGGGTAGAGCGATAGAGCTCTAACCTACCAATCTCCCACTTGGCCGAGGAATAGTTAAGTCGGGAATGTCAAAAACATGTTAATCATATTGTTTTCTAACTTGATTGTGGAAATTATTATATTATACTTTACACTAAAAGCCGTTATGTATGCTTGTCTATTTGTGAGATTCAAGAATGAAGTATCTAAGCAAGGCTTTGATGCAACTAGTGCTCTACTTGCCAGGCTTCACTCTTGAACAAGGAATAGTTAAGTTGAAATGTCGAAAACGAGTTAAATATAAGAACATTGATTTGTATAAACAATTGTTTTAACTAGATATATAATCAATTAGTCCACTGTCGAGCATAATCTATTATTAACTTAGATATTTAAAAAGAATGTTTTAAAGATAATATAAGAACGAAATGGTTTTGGGTTTGTTCTGACAATGTTTTAATAACATTCATCTTTAACCCTTTTTGATTATACTTATTAATGTAAATAGATCTATAAAAGAATGATTTAAAGATATGCATAAGTGAAATGGTTTTGGATTTGTAGTGACAATGTTTTACCATTTGTCTTCAACCTTTTTGAAAAGATTTGTGAAAGTACCCAGATCCGTGAAATGGATATTTTTCAGGAAATTGTAAGTAAGGAATCTTTTGAAAAAAGATAGGAAAAACAAAGGTTTAAAGTAAGAAATCTTGTTTATACATATACTTATAACTTTTGAGATAATATATGAACATTCTTTGAAGTATTGAAAAGAGTACAAATGAATAGTAGGAATTCATAAATGAAGTTTTATTAGATAAAAGAAGTTTTACTAATAAAAGAGGTTTTAATTAATAAAATATTCACTAAATAGAAAAGGGATTAGAAGTCACTTATGTGACCTAATCGAGCTTTGTATGTTTACTCGTCCATGAAAAAAATTAGTTAAATAGTTAGCACTGAAAGTCGATGGAGTAGGTTATCTATCTATGGGACTTAAGATCGATGTTCGTGTAGGGATATACACAATAGAGCTCTAACCTACCAACTTCAGAGAGTTGGTGTGAGATGAAAATATCAAAAACGTGATTAGTATACGAGGCTTTGCTTTTATATGTGATCGCTCTCATGATCATTGATTAACCAAATTTGTCGATTCAGATGGGACCGAGATCGATAAGTGTTTTACTTATTGTAAACTACTTCAAGGCTAAGATATGTATTTATCTTTTGAAAGTTGATTTGTTTGAGATGCTGGAATCTATATGGAGATTCGAGATTTGTTTAAGATGATCAAACACATATTGTTGTTGTTAGCTATTCAAGATGTGGGAATCCATGTATGATTTCGATATTTATTGAGATATGGGAATCCATGTGGAGATTCAAGATTTGTTCATGATGTAAGGATCCAATTTGGCATTCGTGTTATGTTTGAATGATGAAGACATATGTGAAAGATGCCAAACGTAACCTCGACATCGAAAATGACTAAGGACGGAGTAGGATGAACAACCTGGGGTTTAGTTGACCTATGATTGGGTATTGTCAACTCCAAATCTAGAGTAGCTTATCGAATTGTTGGTCGGAGGAGTTGATAATATTTGGTTCAATGTAGTTCATGCTTATGTTTGGGTGTGGGCCGCTTGTATTTTCCTTATGGTATATTTTATCTAGAAATATATGATGCTTGAAAGGTGGTTTCTAATCCTTATGCATAGAGATCCACTTCAGTTTGCTGGAGGCATCTCTATGGAAAATCAATTATGTGGACGTTCCTGATTGGTTTTGATGGTACCCTCTAATATGCTATTGAATATAACCAATGTAACCACTCCAGCTGTGTTATAACATTTATATTCTAGACCCTAGCCATTATCTATTATAGCACCTTATGTACTTATTAGATAGTGGTTCTTTTATGGGGATAATCGTTATGGCATTCCATGTGATCTCAAAAGTACTGTTATATGTTGATCGCATATTTATTGAATTTCTTATACCAAATTTATGTCTGATGCTTGGTTTTTTCTCTAAATTTCTCACGTGCTCTTTTAGGTAGTTTGAGAAAGGCAGGTTTTCATTGATGTTCATTAAAGCTCAAGAAGATGAGCTGGATGTTTCACATATCGTAGTATTCTTATTTTTACCACATTACTATATTGTACATATCAACATTTGTAAGGACAGGCAGTTATAACCGTCCAAGCAGATGATAGTACTTTGGTTTTGGTAACTCCGAAATTTCTCTAATGAAGTAACAATTTGTACTGTTCCTTTGATATTTGATATTATCGTTCGGTTTTGAGATTTTGCTATTATATTCACTTCTTTCTTGTTCTAATATCCTTTTCTTTTTATTTTACCCTAACTTTTCTTCTTTCCGGCATTTAGGTGCTCGACATATGAATATGTTGGATATATTAGTATCGATATTCGGTGGCCAAAAGAGCGGGACATTATAGCTAGTATCAAAGCTGAAGGTTTAGCGAGAACCTTGGCTTTGGTGGGTATGACTCATTAATAGGTAGGGTAATGGAATGCCCTAACATGAGTCGAGCGTATTACTTATATGAGTGCATATTTGTAATTGTTATAAACATATACCTTAATGTCAATTATAACTGGGAAAATTAAAGATCTAAGATAGCTTATCTAAGTGAATTGCCAAAGTATAGTAAGTGAATTGTCAAAGTATAGTTTATGTAATGTAAGGGTTAATGATGTTTATCTATTATCCCTCGTTAATTAGTTTAGTTATGCTAAGCCAGTTTATGGTTATTTACTATCGTTTGCTTATTGTTGATTTGTTCACGACCAGTTTATGAGCAGTTTTACTTTTCCACTACATGGGTTGGGTAAACAGTAATTGTAGATGCATTTAAATGAATACCATGTGAACTGTTTTTCACAATTTGACGATAAAATGTTCGGTGATAATGTTGGATTAATAGTTAACATTTGTAAAAGTTTAAATTAGTAAAAGATGCTTGTTTCGAATTTGAGGAAGATGAGATATTCTGTAAAATAGACATTTATGAAAAGATTTTATATAAGAAAGTGATATTATATAAGTTTGGCTTATAAAACGTGATTCATAAGCATGGAGGATTCAAATTTTTATTTTGATTAATTAAATCCCAGTGTCATTGAAAAGTTCTTTTCAAAATTTTGGAGAAATTATTAGTAATATTATTTGAAAGTAAGTATTTGGAAGATTGGTGTATAAAAATTGAGATCATGGTACTTAGTAATATTTACAAAGTATTTGATATCATTTTGAAATGATTTTGTTTAAGTTCGAAAGGCTTGAATTGGATGTATTGGACTCAGTCCTACCGCTTGAAAATAATTCTTTTCGAAAGTATGATTTGTTATACAAAAGACATAAGTATCTATTATTGTTTCAAAATGATTTGAAATAAAACCCGGTGTTCAGTTCTAAAGTTTTTCTTTAGAAATAAATTTGATATGAACTTTTGAATGCAGGAAATTTTTATATGTAGGGTGCTCGAGTGGTAGTGGCATAGCCCATAATAAATGTTGGAACTTTTCATGTATTCCCTTTTTAGGTAAATTGTGTTTAATGAATTATTAAAATTTGTTAAAATATTTTATGGACACTTGTTGCCTATGCATTAGGATTGTATGGTTTATGCATCATATTATAATATGTTGTTTGACAGTTTTCATTTGTTAAAATGAAATAGGATTTTCGACGATTTTGGACAATCGGAAACTTTCGAATCATATAGATTTTAAAACTAAGTGTTTTGTGTAAATATAAAGTTGAGTTTATACAACACTTAAATTAAGTTGGTAATAGATTAAAACAAGTTTAATTTGTTGAACACACTTGTTATGTAAATTGAATTTGATGTTTTGTATATACTCTTAGGATGTCGTAGAGTATTATACGAATATGAACTTAAGTTGTATAATGTATATAAACTTGAAGTTATGTTTTATGAATGTTTCATAACCGATTTTAGTATATAGATATATTATGTGGATAAAATAATGCGATAAAGAATATTGGTGTAGTTAAGAAACCAATAGAATAAGTACGTAAGTTGTACGTAGATCATTTTATTCGCATGACCGTTCTTGATCTAGTATTCATATACATGATATCGAGATGATGTACATTTTTCACTAGATTCTTGACGGAAAACACTTGATACTGATTCTTAATATGATTCGAAGTTTTCTATCATACTATACCAGTATGTTAGGAGAACAGAGGTTTCTAATCAAGGAATCTGATTGAGTCCGCACTAAAGAGATCAAGTGATCTATACTAGTTAGGAAGTGAAATTTGTGTGATTGAGCAAGTGATCGGAATTGATATTGCATATGGATGGTCCATGTGCATAGTACATGTTTTAATATATTTGCATGGTATGTTTTGTGGGTTTATGAAGAGTTTAGAAGATGATTCTTCAATTTGTTATGAGGTACAGTGGATCGTCGACTAAGTAATAATCTGTTAAGCATAAGGTATGCTTAGTTGATTATTTATCATCCTTATGAACTTGAGCAAACCGTGAGACTTGTTTGCCAAGTGATTTTAAATACGGTTAAGTATGATATATGGGCGTTTCTTTAGTTGCTTATGTTGGAACTTCAACGACGAAATATTCTAAATGGGGGAGAATATAATGACCCGTAATTTTAAACACTTCGAATTTAATTATCGTAATTATTTCTGAATTTGAATCATTGATTCAATGTTATTTTAATAATTTAATAAAAAAATTAACCTCCTTTTTAATCATAAGTAATGAAGGTAAAAAGTTTTTTGGAAAATGTTTAAAAAATAAATATTTTGAAAAAATATCGATAATGTGATCGAAAATCGTTTTATTGATAAACAAATTTTAACCATTAGAAGTTGTTCAGATTTTTTTTACGTACACTTATTTGCTTAGGAAATAAAGAAAATGAATCAAAAACTTTTTGCTATTTACAAAAATAAACTTTGTGGATGATGTCATGGGTGATGTCATCAAAGCTATTTAGGTAATGACCTTTTATGTAAATACTTATATTTTAAGTAAAAAGAGAGTGTTGTAAAGTTAATATGTGTAAAGGCACCTTTGTAACCTTTCATGGAAGGTAAGATATTGTTTAAACCACTTGTAAAATCCGATAGAAGGAGAGGCATAACCATAAGAAATACTTTGTAGCATTTGCCTTTCTTACACCGATAGACGAGCCATTAAAGATAGAAGAAAAAAAGATAAGAAGAAAACTAAACAATTAGAGAATGTCACTTCGAATCAAAACAACTTATAATAAATAACATAGGGTATTACATAGTCATCCCATAATAATAGCACATCAGAGTCTCTACATTACAACTTCAACTAGATAGTTATAACTCCCCGTCCATACAAAATACATAAATCATACATAAACACAATGTAGATAAGATAATAACTAGCTACGGTGAAGCCACATGCTCCAACTCCTTCATAATGCTTCCGTAAGAAACCTGGATCACTTGGCTACTCATACATATTTGAGTACCCAAGAGTTTTATGAAAAGAAAAGAAAACTCCGGGTCAGACATGAGTCTGGTGTGAGTAAACTCAAACAACTTAATTCTTATTTTTATTGAACAATTTGAAAATTAAAAGTACCTAGTAAGACCACGCCGCACATAAACACGGATGAGTTTTTACCTTACGATAACCAAAACAATTTGTATAGAAATTCAATAATATTATAATAATGTATAGGGTTTTCAAGTAAAATAGAACATAGTTAAAATGCTTGCATCTCACATTTCAACACACTTGGGCACAACTAATTCTCTATGGCACTTATTGAAGAATGAATTCCATACATAACCAGATAAGAAACTACCTTCCGAAGATGCACCTCTAGATAAAATAACCTAGGGTATAACAAGAATACTTGTACCTCTGCTACATAGAACATACCTACCAGTTGACCAGTAGTGCCAAATACATCACCACCATGGTTGGGATCAGCAAATGTATCGAAGCATACAAAAAATGGATCAAATATCGATTCTAAATACGATGGTGACATACCCTTATGGGAGCGACCCATATAGCCCTATTGCATACCCTATTTTGGTAATTTCTGGTTGATGAAGCCAGAGGCTACATTTACCTTTTCTAGAGCATTGCCACTTAAAATGTTGCATCTCCTTCCAGATGTTGACACAATGTCATCATTCATCCATACAAGTGGTTCATGAGATGAACGAACCGAAGGCACTATTTCTACTACACCCATTTTGGAAACACCCTCAGGGTTAGTAGCAATAGCCCTTGCACTTCAAAGTCATTATCCTGGACCTTACCATTCCTATTTCCTATTCGATTGTTTATGTTGGTTCGAAGTGGTTTTCGAAAAGTAACTAATATCCGATTCTGGTCTCTCCAAACCAAACTTCGATAATTTTAAAGGGTCAAGTTATTTATAGTGGACTATCTCAAACGACCCGCCTTTCATTCCATAGAAAGACGCATCATTAAGAAGAAAGAAAGGTATAGAATAGAGAAAAGATAGAAAAAAAAGAAACAAACAACAACAGAATCTCATAGTGGAACGAATAAATTATATTATATCACATAAGATATTACATAGTAACATATACATTAGAGTTATGCAGCTAATACAACACAAACTAAACAGTTATAAACACCTGTCTAGTTATTACAATTGAAGTACAACATTGAAAACAGATACAACTCAAACACAGCGGAACCACTATATATCTACACGCTGAAGCCTCCTGCTCCATATCTCCTCCAGAACTTGTCCAAGAAATCCTGAATCCCTTGACTACTCATACATAATATGAGTACCCAAGAGTTTAATAAAACAAAAAATAAACACTTGGGTCAGACATGGGTCTGGTGTGAGTAAACGGGTTTAAAGTTGCTTAACTTTGAAAATCCTTTGAAAACAAAAGGTATCACGTAAGCCTTCCCACACATAAACATGGAAAAGTTTTTAGCTTACGCTAACCAAAACATTTGATAGGAAATCCAGTGATATTATAATGGGGTCTAGGGTTTTCAAGTAAATAGAAAATAGCCGAAATTGTTACATTTATTAAATTCCAGCTACTAGCCACAAAAGTGGGTAATACAATCAAAACCGTAAAGGGCACGTAGGAAGAATGGGTTTCCACCAATGGCAGGGCCATTGGGGTACCGCCCGTCATAGTACGGGGCCTAGATCACCGTACCGAGGATTACTCCTAATCCCCTGCAACACAAAGTCGGAACCATCCCTTACTGGACAGTCTCGAACAAGACAACCCCGCAGATGGCCGTCGCTAACTTCCCACACAGCCGAATAAAAAGGGACCTCTAGACAGGGGTAAATCTCGTCCTACTTGGGCATGACCCCCTTAGCCTTGCTGCACCTCCCCTGTTTTAGCCATTCCCAGTTGATGAGGCTTGAGGCTACGATTACCTTTATAGGACACATCAATCTTAGAATGCTCATCGTCAACCTGACGATGTTTTGAAAGCATTCAATCCATACAAGTTCGTTCCGGGTTCGAACGAAACCGAAGGCACTATCTCGCTACACTCATTTTGGAATCACCCTCAGAGTTAACGACAATAGCCCTTGCACTCTGAATCTTCATCTCGAACCTGAAAGTACTACCCCCGTTAAACTCGTATTGGAATCACCCTCAGAGTATTAACGACGAATAGTCCTTACACCTCGAGTCTTCACTCTTCACTTGAGATTCACGACCTAACGTTTAATTTGGATCGATGTGGTTTTCAGAAATCCAAATTTGGAAACCCGATCCCGGTCTCATCGAAATCCAAACGCCAGCTTAATGTCCAAGTGATTTTAGTTAAACAATTAATTCAATTTAAAACATTGAATTCACACAGCATCTTTCACAGATAAATATCACACATAATTATAGCTATAATCAATAACATATCATAGCACATCACAGATTATTCAAACTATAATCAACATCCAGTTCAGCCATTCCACTCAATCAATCATCCACAAACAGGAATCATTAATCCAAATTATAATTAATTTAATCATCTTAAATCAAATTAATTACTTGAGAATTAATCATATAATCCTGCTTAAACAATCATTAATTAATTAATTACTAACCATTTAATTAATTAATCACATTTAATCACTTTATAAACAAATTAATTAATCTTTGATTAGATTAATTATCCTTTAATTATCTTCTTAATTAATCACCCTTGATTAATTATTACTTAATTACATTAAGTAATTAACCTTAAATTAATTACACAAATTAATTATGCTTTAATCATTTAGTAATTAAATTTAATTACTTTCATTAATTAATTATAATAAATTACATTAATCCTTAATTAATCACATTAATTAATTATATCTTAATCACTTCCTTGATTAATTATCTCATAATTAATCGCATTTATTAATCAATTAAACCTTTAATTATTATCATTAATTACATTAATTAATGATCTTGTAATTACTTTCCATTAATTAATTATTCTTCTAATTACAATTAATAATTAATCTTTAACTCAACTACATTCATTAATCAAACCTGACTAATCACAATCAGTAATTAACTTCCCTAATTACTTCTTCAATTGAACCAACTCCATTGATTAATTACATTAATTAATCCGTTAATTACACTGAGTAATCATTACTTAATTACTTCCACTCAGTAATTGTTCCTTAATTACTATTCATCAAGTAATTTCTCTTCCAATTAATTACATTCAGTAATTATTCATTAATTACTTCATTAAGTAATTACATCTCATTAATTACATTAAGTAATAATACTTAATTCCATCATTAAGTAATCCTTTTTAATTAATTAGACTTAATTAATTAATTAAAATTAATCACATTAACTTAATTAATTACACCATGTAATTAATTACTTTATTAAGTAATTACCTTTAATAATCTTCTTTACATTAAGTAATTAACCTCCTAATTACTTATTACTTAATTATTTCTTAATTAATTAACCTTGATTAATCTAATATTAATTAAGAAATCAATTATACTTAATTAATTTCACAAATTAATTTATCTTAATTCAACTAATCAAATTTCTTATCTCAGTAAATTAAGTAATTTTACTTTAATTACTTTCGAAAGTATAAAACTTGATTTAAATTAAGATAAAACATTTATTACATTAACTCTTGATTTCCATTTAAAATTAATAAATTTAAAACTTGAATATGATTTATTAAAATCATTATTCTCTGATTCAAGTTAAATACTTTTTACTCAAATCATAATTACATTTAAAAGCTTGAATTTGATTTATTTAAAATCATCATTCTAAACTTACTTTAATTCATATTTAAATTTCAACAAATTACCTTTTTAATTAGAAAACATTTAAGGACAAATTCATCAAATTATTCTAATGTAATATTTATATAAACAAAATTATTTTTTAAACCAAATTAAAAATTAAAAATTAAAAATCCATACTTTAAAAACTTAAATTTGTTAAACATTATTTTCTAACACAACATTTTTATATGTTTAAAAATTGGTTAAAAACCTTGATTAACTTTAGCTTTGCCTTGAAATTTTGAAAACTGTTAAATTACTTTACTTAAGACCAGACATTGACCAAAACAACTGAGCAACACTAGCGTTCTCAACCCTTTCGAGTCGTACACGGTACAACATCGAACCACACCCTGGCCATGCATTAATTTTCCCGAGCCTATCTCAACTCTTTCCCAAGACACTCGCATTTACACCAAGCTTCGAATCAAAACCCCAACTCCTTCGTGAAGCAACCCGAGCAAGCACTACTACACAAAACCAACGATTCAACAGGAATTCATACGTGCACCGATCAGCCATCGTGCACATGCACATCAAATCCGATCATTGATGGTCATCACCACGACCATCCACAAGACGACCTCGACCCTACCGACTCCTTCGACCGACCTGAACGATGCAACATCCACTGAGGCGAAATCGAGTACTTCGATCCCATTGTTATCCATAACTCGGTCAGCAAAAACATCAACCAACGACGAACGCCTCCACCTGGAGACCTGCCGCCTCTACTATGATTGCGCCTTGAACCCTAGAGACCATCCCCCCTAAGCGATTAAGACCGGTCACCCTACGGTGATGAACGAATCTCAATTACCACGTCTTCCCAATCCAGATTTTGAACCCTAGTCTGACAAATTCCGATAAACACATCCAAAAGAAAAATCCAACAATATTTTTCCAGTGACCACTCACTTCTCCTCCACCTTCAGGCCAAATCTCGAGCCATCAAACTTCGTCGATCAACGCTAGAAGACCAAAACCCCAAAAACATTCATCACCGAACAACTCCTCGAATTCTAAACTAAAAATCACAAGATTTTCACTAAAATTCATAATTCATTTAGATGAATCAGACTATATAATTCAAAAGTGAAATTGTTGTTATTAATTTTTGACCAAAACTTGATTTTACCATAATCCCAATATTTACAGTTTATTTATTAAACAATTCTACCTTAAACTATTTTTAGAAACAAGAATATAATGTTATTAACAATTTCTCTTCAGTGATCAATGTCAAATTTTGATTATATAGGAAGTTATAAATTATCTTGTGATAATGATGGGTCTGTTATCAACAACAGAGCACAAAAATGTAATACTCAGAAACAAGTATGCAGGCAATATCATACTCATATACACACATTTATCTTCAAACTCAATCAATCATTAGAGGCTATATTACCATACATGCAATAAGATTCATCCAGATTTAAAAAAAAAACTGTTTGTTATAGTACTCACCAATTATTGAAGCAGAGGGCATTGTTCCTGTAACAGCTAAATTTGATTGATGAAGTTCAACCTACTGTTGCTTTGAATCTACATGCTGTGGATCCAAAGAGGTTGTGCAGTAGTTGATTTAAAATTTTATAGTTGACCTCCATTTTCTTTTGCTTAGAGTTTGAGTTGATCTTCTCTTTATTATGACAGATTTGAAAATTTGTTGATGATCTTTACTTAGATTACAGATTTGAAAACTTCAGCAGATTTGTTGTAGTTGATTTACAGTTGCAATAGAATTTGTTGTTTGCATATTTTTGAACTTGAGTTGTATTTGGTTTTGAGCTTTTCTTTAAATCTGATTTTCAGTTTAGTTTTGAAGAGAAGAAAGATTGAACTAAGAAAAAAATGATTTTCCAAATTTCTGTATATGCATTTATAAATAATTATTTTCAGAAATAAATTAATATTGCCACTTGTTAGACTAGGTTGTACAATTATTTACAAGTGTCTTTCTCATGGTATAATAACCTTACACATGTTATATTTCAATATTAAAATAATTACTTAATTTTATAAATGTTAAAAATTCTGTTAAATCAATTTTTTATTTATTTTAACATGTTTTTATGTTTATTTTCAATTAGCCTTGCATGTTTATATATGAGTTACCTTTATACAATTACATATGTTAATGTTTATTTGTATCGTTTTTTAAAATAATATTTTTAAAGTTAAATTTTCAAGAAAAAAATTAAAAAGAAAAGAATATTGAATTATACCTCATTTCAAAATTTCAACTAAAACATTGTACTTTAATGTATATGAACTAAGTCATAAACATTTTCTAAAAGAAAACAAAATAAACTTTTATTATAATATACAATTTAAACTATTATATAAAATTTTAAACAAAATAAATATTTACTTTAATTACTTTTGAAAGTATAAGATAGATTTTTAAATAAGCTTTTGAAAAGTTTCTATATTAATTTCAATCAAATTTTCCAACTCACAATTTATACACACACAGATATATATATTATAAATTTGAAAACATTCTTATTAAATTTAAATTTAAATTAAAATCAAACTCCCTATTTACAATGTATACACATTTGTACATTATAAATAGAATATCTTTTTAATTAGCTTAGAAAGATAGATTTTATCAAATAAAAATATATTTTTACCCGTGAAAAGAATAAAATTTCCAAATTAAATTATTATTATTATAAATTTTGAAAAGATAACATTTGTCAAACTAAATAATTATTAGTTTTCAAAAGATAATTTCGGTTTGAATTAGATTATTAAATTAATATTTCACATTTTAAAATAATTATAAATGGAAATTATTAAATAAATATTGTCCAAATTTCCAGGACATCACACTATCCCACTATCAGGGTGTGAAGATTTACATATGAACATACGTTTCATATGCTTAGATTATCATGACCTATTTATCGAAATTAACCCTCTTATATTCATCATGTTTCCAAAGTGCGTTATTTTTGATGACTACATGTCGACTTACTTTTCATAAAACGAATCATCGTTTTATTACAACTACTTTAATTCATTTGGCTACTTAATAGCATGGATAAAAGATCCTTGGTTTCAAAACACTTAAATAAGAAAATTGTTAAAAATAAATAGCGGATAGAGTTTTTAAAGAAACCTTAAAAACAAATAAACTTTAACTAAATCATAAGTTTAAAATCAATTAAACCTTAATTAATCTCAATTAAATCAAAATTAAATGATTAATAATCCAAATTTTATTTATAATTAAACCCTAATTATACTTTAATTAATTAAAATTTATTTAAGAAATTAAACCCTCATTAAGTGGATAATTAACATTTAATTAAATAATCATTAATTAAATAATCAAATCTAATTAAATAATTAATTAAAATAAATAATTTTTTAAATAAGTATTAATTTTATTTTTATCTTAATTAATCATTATTTAAAAATTACTTAATTAAAAATAATTTACTTAGTTAATAATTTCTTAAACTCTAACTATTTAACCTAATTATTTAATTAATTAATAGTTACCTAAATTAATTTTAATTAAATAAATAAATTATTAAAAACTTAAAATTTTGACTTACTTAATTAATTCAAAATTATTTTTCAAAAACAATCCAAAAGATAACATTTAAAATTTGAAATCGTGAAATTTTCTAAACTGCATCCATGACGACTATTGCTATGAACGCAGTTCACTAAAATTGATTTCTAAGTGATATCTTCACTTTAACTCTAGCTACTACATCTTTGAAAACACAAATGGGAAAGTTTTGGAAACTTAAAATATTTTCAAAAATCCAAAGCTAGGAAATAGCTTTCATTTTCAAATTGGATCTCAAGTCCTTTACGACTTTTCTAGGTGTAAACTTCACAACATTTACATCATATGCACATGGTTTTGTTTTCACAAACATAGTACCATAATATTATGCCCAATATCACATATCCATATCTATATACATATACAAACATGTCAACATATCAACTAATCACCAAATCTAAGTTTAAAACATTAACATATCATCATATGTCATCAATGCGACATGATAGTTCAACATAACAATCACCATAGTTTCCTAATATATAGTCCATAAAAAACAAGTTAATTTTTTTCCAGAAACCAAAGTTTTACTCACCGAAACTTTTCTAAATCAAAGCGAAACTTTTTTTGCCGAAACTTGCAAACAATTTAGAAACTTTGCAAAAATGGAACTTTTGGTTGCTCGAACACCTAGATAAGCTCGGCCAAGGGGACTTTAGGCTCGGCCTAGGCTAATTGGGCATGACCATAGGGTGTTTAGGCTCGACCATTATGTTTTTGGGGTGGATGAGCTTGAGTTTTTGGGAGAGGAGGTGTTGAATGGTTTGTAGAAATGATTTTGTGAATTAAGGATGGGTTTTTAGCTAAAACAAGTTGTTACTTTTTTCGCTTTGGAAATTATAAGGAGAAATCTGTGGCTAGTTTTCTTAAGCTCTTAGGATTTAGAAATAAAGAAGGGTTTTGTAAAATGAAAAACATGAAGATAAAGAGGTATATATAGGCTTAGGATTTTATTATCAAAATATACAAGTGTTTATATTAAAAAATATGTATGCATGCACACCATACTCCCTCCTTTCCCTCCAAAACTGTTCACACTACCTTCCCCCATGCTTTCCTCTGTTCAGACCATGCCATGTGTACATATGTTGAAAAAGAAGCACTTTATACATATATTTTCCCTTTTAAGTATCTTCTTTTATTTATATATACACACACACTTAAGAAGAAACATGTACATGAATAAATGTGTACATGTGCACATGTTTTAAAAGGTTTGTAATGTGTGTATGTGTGTTTAACATAGTGTTGTGACCTTTAAAACAATGTTTAACCACTGAAAAATCGATTTTTCGAAAAATAACTTCCGGTCACATTTCCTATTTTTGTATGAACTACATATTTTGATAAACAAATTTTGAAAACGATTTTGTTATCATTAATTAATATTTAAAATGGTTTTATTTGTTAATAAAAATCCATTTACTAATTATTTAAAATATAATTAAATATTCATTCAAATAGCGATTAAATTGTGGGCCGTTACATAGTCATAAAATTTCTAAGATTGAGATGAAGTACGACAGTTAAAAATGGTGGAAATGCTTAAGCACTAATCCACTTATAATGCTCCGACTTTTTTCCAAAGTTTACCCAACTATCTTCCACCTCTTTTAAACTTTGGCTTTGAGCCTAAGACGTCATGGGAGGCATGATTAAAAAGTAAGGAGTGTGAGAAAATAAGAGGAAGAGTAAGATCTAGGAAGGGTCCGTGAGTATGGAATGAGGAGGAAAGGTGTGGCTTTCGTTTGGAAGTGCTAAAGTTTGGATCTTTAGGCTTATGGTGATGGAAGGAGGTGGTTCGTTGGTTTTTATAGCTTTGTTCTTTGATTTTTCATGGATCCAAGCGAGTTTTTTCACCATCTATGAAGGATATATCGTATGTCTATATATATATATTGTGCTTAAAATTTATTAAAGTGACATTAACTAAGTGAAGTTATAAACTTTGGACCCCTCTTTCTTTTGTAAACAAATGATAACTTTATATTGTATAACATCACTTTTGTTACCCTCTTAAACATGTGACGTAGCCTAGACTTGATGTTTAAATGGTTGTTTAACTTGTGTGTTGAATTGAAGCAAGTTTGAAAGCGTTTGAAACGAGAATGGTCGTTATAATTGCATTTCTGAATCCTTAATTTTTGGGAATTTGTATAAATGAATGGGAAGATATCCTGTAACGACCCAGAATTTTTGTCATTTGAAATTCAGATATTTAATTGATTTTAAATATCAACAAGTAAAATTTCTGAGTCGAATAAATTATTTTTCGAATATTTAGATTTAATTGGATAATTAAATCGATAATTTAATATTTGGAATTATGTAAATAATTGAAAATCAGGTTTAATGTGATTAAAAATGATTTATAAAGTTATATTAAATCATTTTGGAGTTAGGACAATGTTTGTGAACTTTTAAAATTGAATTAAAAGTTAATTTGTGAAAATTGAATATTTTAATATTTAATCGACTAGTGAAAATAGTCATTTTTCAAACAGTCTCGGACGAAACCAGTTTCATCGGATCCGTAATGTTATATTATTGTAAGATTTCAAATTTCGTGTCAATCGGATTTACTGTTTGTCCGGGGCAAGCTAAAACGCACAGAAATTTGGTTAACCGATTTAATTCAAAATTTATCGTTTATTACCATAACTCGCACAGATGATCGAATTAGCCTCCGAAACATGTTCCATTGTGTCCGCAACGCAGGGTAAACCTTAGAAACGTCAGCCGGCACGCTTCATTTGGAGTTCGGAAAATTCCGGATGAATAGTGTTTGGAGGAATTTTCTATATAAGGACATTATTATCTTCAATTGCAAAACAAAAAACTAGGGTTTCATTCTTATGCCCTAGCCGCCGGCTATAAAATCAATGGCCGAAATACACTCTTCTTCCTCACTCATTTTCTTCCAATCCATCGACAATTAGAGAAAACGTTCAACTGTAATATAGAAGAGGGTGTTGAGATCTAGCTGATCAACGGCTACGATCGAATTTGGAGCGGCCGATCAACGGCAAAATGCGTTCAAAGGGGAGGTAGTCTTTCACGTTTTTCGAGGTAGAAAGGGAGCCGAGCTTCGAGCCCTTCAAGCCGAGTGTAGAGAATAGGGAGGCGCTTCAAATGGTGGAGCTTGATCGTGGTAGAGGTCGTCGTAGTTGGCGCGTCCATTAGGGTTTTAGGGCGGCATGTTGGGTTATTGTCGCGTGTTTAAACTGGAAGAAGGAAGAAGCATCATCATGCGGCCCTGATGCAATCTAACAAAATCTGACGGTCCAGATTTGCCTAAGGTTAAAATTATAAAAGAAATTGTAATTAAATTATATTATAAATTGTACGATGTTTAAAAATTGATATCTTATTCATAGGAGGTCGAAAAATCGCGAAACAAATTGCGTTGCAATCATTTTGTCAAGCACTACGCAATGGAGCTGGTTCAGAGTCGTTTGGAGCTAGTGAAAATTTCGGGTAAAATTAAACGCACGTTTAATTTTATTCGAAATAAAACGCTACAACTGTTATCGGAAACTCAAGGTGAGAACTTCTCACTCAATCGAATTGTTTCGATTTAAATTTTAAATAGTTAGATTTAAAATTGCTTGATTGTATGATTGGATGATAATTATTATCTGTTGTATTGAATAGACCCTATACGCCGTATATTAAGCGGATGTTATTTATTAAAAACATATACCGCGATAATTCCAACTTGTATGGAATTGGTATTATATATGTACTTGGAGTTGATTTTCCCGCATTATATAGCGGATGAGACCCTATTGCGCCGCATAATAGCGGATAGTATTTTATAAACCCCATATACCACGATATTCCGTCTCGAAGCGGAATTGGTATTGTGCTAACATCTTTGGATGCAGGGAAATAGGTTGGAGGGATCCAACTGGATTCCTCAAACATTTGAATTGGTTTCAATGTTGTGTGTTGATCTATTTATAATCTGTGTGATTATCTTTGTGATTGAAATCGTTAAAGGCTAAATTTTAGCCGAATATATTTTTGGTATCGTTAGCTGCCGAAAATAAATAAAACTTGATTTATGAAAATTAAGTTGAGAATTCATAATAAAATTAATTTTGGAATTGATTCATTTTCAATAAATAAACGTTGTAATTTTTATGTTATAAAAATTTTGATTTTTGTGAAATATAACCGAAAAGTGATTTTTGGGATCAGCAGTTGATTAATTTATAAAATAGTTTAAATATTAGGATTTTTGAATTATTATAAACGATTTATATAAAAGATTTATAAAATTAATAGTTATAAATTAAAATATTGGAATTATAAAATGAGTTTTTATAAGTGTTAAAATGAAGTATAAATGGATTTCATAAGTGGATGAAATTGATAGATTTATAAATTGGGAAGTTATAAAATGAATAGATTTTGTAAAACAAAACATTTATAAGTAATTAACTTATAAATTGAATTTTGGCGTGTAAATGGAATATGAATAGAATTTGTTAATAAAGTGATTTTATAAGTTGAGGTTGTTATAAAGTATAAATGGAATTTACAAACGTCGTTTTATAAATCCGAAATTGACTTATTTTAATAAGTTTAATTATTATAGCTTATTAAAGGAAATATATCCATGATTTTGGGACAGTGGATAATATATTAAATAAATAGTTTGGGAAAGTGATATTTTAAATAGAATTTAAACGATTAAAAAAATGTTTTAAAATATATTAAGTATCGAAACCATAGATTTCAACATTCATTGTTGAAATAGACGTTTTCGAGAAATAGAAGGAAATGGTGTACTATAACACTGTTGTTATAGTAAATGATTTCCGAAAGGAATTGTTTTGTGTAGTATTGGGATTCATATATATCTATCTTAATTTCGAATCCCTATACTAATGATTTTGAGTTGTCGTAACGATGTTTTACGCAACATTCGTTTTGACTCAAATAAAAGTGTTTAAGAGAAGTTTTCCTTAAAGAATAAAATATACACTTAATTGTGATTTAAGTATATTGAATATTTCCGAAATGTTGAAAATGAATAGATTGGTGAATTACTTATTATTGAATAAGTATGGAAATATTTTCCAATATGAAGTGAATGTTTTGAGATTATATCCTTTAAAGATAAATTGAAAGTGAAAAATTGAAATCGATTTGAAAAATCGTATAAAAGGTGAATATTTGGAAATGTAAATTCACAATGGAAATTTATAAGGAAAATTTGTTTTAAAAATAAACATTGATTTATTTTTAAAAGCGTGGAAATAAATTTACGGATTTGGAACGTAAATTAAATAAATCGGTAAGGATTTATTTAATTGGTTTAAATGAACCATTTTGAAATGAAAGTTGTAAACGTGAAAATTGATTTGAAATCCATTTTCAAATGGTTGAAGTGTGGAAATTATATCTTGTAAAGATATTTTGAAAAATAAATTATTTGGTAAATTATTTGAAATCGGGTGATGTTGTGAATATGGATTGATAGTTAAATAACTGACTATCAATATTGACCCTTGAGTGGTTATTTGTTGTGAATTGGTTGAAATTGAATGCTACACTTATTTTTAAATTATTGCGCTCGTTATTCGGATTACCCATTCCGAATAGTGATACGACGTAATGGATAACACTGAAGACCGGTGATGAAGACCAGGTATTTGTGAAAACGATAGGATGACCTATTGATTGTCTCTGCACCATTAGCTACGGTATGGAGATTTCCTTTGTGATGGGAAATTCGATCGGGATTGTGAATACCCGGATTGCAAGGGCTTCTTTTAAAGTGCCTTCAGTTCTGTTCGAACACGGAACAAACTTGTATGGTTACATGTCTGACATTACATTTTGAGATATAAAGCAGATTTCTTTCAAATACATCTCGGTTGGTGGCGAAGAATTTATTCTCTTAGCTTAACACCCTTCTCTGAGACGTACGAGCTCAGAGGTTTTGTAGTTGAAGGTTATTAGCGATATACTCCCAATTTGGTAATGTGGCATGCTGAGTGTTGCTGTGTGATGATTATTTATTGATCATTTGTTGATCAAAGCGTGGCTTTGTGAAAAAGCGTAGCTTTGCGGACGAGACTTCGTCAGACCTCACACCCCGAAAATGGTCGAAATAGGAATATGCGGCAAGGTTATGAGGATCGCTCCCTTTAGGGTATGTCACTTCCTTCTGAAAAAGGGTGGTGTCAGGTATGGAGCCCTGATGCTTAACCTATGTGGATGTTCCAATCTCATTTTTCTATGTGGTTGTTGCTTGGTGATTGTGGGCCCTCGGATAAAGGTCCCAAAGGACCGGGGAGTGGCATACTCGAGTAGCAGTTACCTAGTTACAGAGGTAACCCGGTCTTGTGTTGGCAAAGATCCGGTTAGGATCTCGGGACGTCCCGCCAGAGGCGATCCCATGTGGCAGTAGGAAGTTCCTTAGCCTGACCATTTGTTGGAAAATCCAAAGAAACAATACGAGCCTTGTACGCTTTTAGTTGTATAACCTGCCATGGAATGTGGCGGTAACCTGCTATTGAACATGGTAGCTATAGTAGGCATACAATAATGGTCGTATGTTGGCTAAGATTTATATTCTATTTTCGAAATGCTTTCATCACTATGCAATAATAATAATAATAAAAAAATGATTTGTTTTTGCGTAGTAAGCATCTTTGACTATCATAAGGAGAAATCTCCTCCAATTCTACGTTTGCATTGTGTGTGTGCGGGGAGGCCTTATGATAGTTTCATTTTCCAAAAGCATTGTAGATATTTTTTCCACTTCCCTTGTTGTTGTTGTTTTAAAGATAAATAACTGCTTTAAGTTCTCACACCAGTCCCATGACTGACCTGGAGTTTATTATTCTCTTCCTAAACTCTGGGTGCCCATAATTTTTCACACGGGCAGTCTAGAGTCAGGTTACCAGGTCATTCTGGATTCAGAAGTGCTATGGAGTTCAAGTGGCGAGCTGGATGGCGAGGCGTTTTACTTGTATATGATATTATCTTTTCCGCTGTAAATTCACTTGTAAGGACACGTTTGTATAACTGTCCATTGTCTTGTTGTGTTGTATATTGTTGTTGTACACTCTGATGATGATGTGATGTAATAACTGAGATAATTCTTTGTTTTAAAGATTATTCATTTATCTATTATATGTTGTTCCGCTGCGATATGTGAGATTCTGATATTGTTTCTGTTTTCTTTCTTCTTTTATTTTTTCCTCTACCTCTTCTTCTTTAACCCTAACAATTCGGTTTTCCGGCATTCGATTATTTGGCATTTGATACAGCGGACGTATTAATGTCGGTTTTCGAGCGTCGAAAAGTCGCGTCGTTACATATCCTTAGGGATTTAATTCCATAATATTTAAGTACCCTAACAATAGTAGTTACTATAAAAAAAAATATGTATTAAATCATTTCTTAAAGTGGTTAAAACTAGTCAAAAATATCGTGCTTTTCAATATTGTTTTAACAAGGTCCTTTAACAGCCTTTATACATGATGTAGTAAGTCGCTTATAGTTTTAAGTGTTAATAAATGATATTTAATTTTGGTATTTTTTTTACCTTTTTAAAGATTTTTTCTAACCTATTTTAAATATTCTAAAATTAGTTTGAAGTTTAAATACGTTTTAGTAATTGTATATAAGTTTTGAAAAAGAAAAATGACTAGGCTTAACTGTAAAAGCCAATGAAGTAGACGTCTCTATTTCTAAGAGTTAAAGATTGATGCCAAGTATGAATGGGGAAATAAAGCTCTAACATACATTTTTTTCTCTTGAACGTGGAATAGTTAAGTTGGGAATGTCAGAACGTGTTAAACTTGTTGTTTACTTACTTGTTTGAAAAGTAGTTAACTATGCTTAATGCTAAGAGCCGACGACGTAGGCTTATCTATTTTTGAGAATTTAGGTTCATGTCGAATAGAGATGGAGAAATAGAGCTCTAACCTACCAGTTTCCTGCTTGGCCAAGAAATAGTTAAGTCAGGAATATCGAAAACATGTTAATTATATTGTTTTCTAACTTGTTAATGGTAATCATTATACACCATTATAAAAGATCAACGGAAGGATGCTCAAGATTTCATGATGGCAAACCCAGACAACCATGATGCTAGTTTGAAGGAAGGTTTTCTTTTTACCCAACTTAATGACGCTCTTGACAAGGAAGAAAGTATGAGGAGACGACAATATCATCAGAAATGGACATGTGAGGGAGATAGCAACAATGCCTTTTTCCATGCCTCCATCAAAGACAAGCAAGCTAAGGAGCAAATAAGATCTTTGTATGATCATGGGGTTCCCTATTAAATGGACCCAACGAAGTGGATAGATCACTGCTTGGCTACTTTAAAGCACTCCTTGACAATGCTTTTGAATTTGAGCCTATCCTTGCTTTATTGATAATATCTCTTTGCTTACTCTCCCGACTGCTCAGACTTCTATTCTTGTTGAAAAAGTTACTGATACTAAAATCAAAAATGCTATTTTCAATGAACAAAAAATCTTATGGTGGACCAGAAGGTTCCATTGATGTGTTTTTTACATCTAGTTGGAATATTGTTGGTGGAGTTTTCACTAAAAATATTGTTAGTGGATAGATCACTAAAGTTATACATAATTTTCTTCATAAGTTTAAGATGCTGAAAGAGGTTAATACAACAAATCTGGTTCTTTTTCCTATGTCTAGCCTTTTCATGCATGCTTCTTTTTTTTGGAAAATTTCATGTTGCAATGTTGTTTACAAATGTATTTCAAAAATCCTTGCTTCAAGATTAGTCATAGTGCTTCCCTTCCTAATCTCCTAGAATCAGAATGCTTTTCTACCTAATAGAACTATTTTGGATAGTATCAAGCTGGCTCATGAACTCATTAAATGTTGTAGAAGAAGTCAAGCATCTCCCAATGCAACATTAAAACTTGATCTCAGTAAGGCCTACGATAGTATCCAATGGTCAACTATTGTTTGGATCATTGCATTGATGGGATTCCCTAAGGTATTTGTTGCCTAGGTCTACATATGTATCTCCACACCATCCTACTCTCTTTATTATAATGATGATGAGACCCGTGGTTATTTTGAGGGAAAACAAGGCATACGACATTGTGACCCCATCTCCTCCCATCTATTTATTGTTGTGATGGAGGCACTAACAATCTTGATCAACATGAACTTTCACACTTCGAAAATCCAATACCATCCCAAATGCAAGGCCTTGAATATAATTTCTCTTCACTTTGCTGATGATGTCTTGATTTTCACCAAGCCCAATGAGCAGTCTATTGCTTGCATCCTAGATACTTTGGAAGCTTTCTATCTTTCTACTGGCCTAAAGATGAACACCGACAAATCTCACATTCTTATCTCTAGAGCGTCCCTTATTTTCAAGGAGAAAATTGAAGCCTGTTTTGGTCTTCAGCCTATGTCAGGTGATATGAATTGCCTTGTTTTGCCTTTCTGTACTTCAAGAGTTACTATGGATGATTGCCTCCTCCTCCATGATAAATTAACTACCATCAGGAACTGCTAGACAACAAGATTTCTTTCTCAGACAGGAAGACTGGTTCTTTTTAAATCTATTTTCTTCTCTATGATGGTCTATTATGCTAGAACTTTAATCTTCCCATCAAAGCTTCTAAATATGGTTAGGGGTGCCATGATTATGTTTTTTTGGTCTGGCTTTATCCATTCAAGAAAAGTGGTTTCTATCTCCTTCTCTAAGATTGAACTGCCAAATAAGAGGGGTGGTCTTGGGGTTATTAATACGGAAAAATGGAACAAGGAAGCTATCAGTGTACATTTGAATGCCTTATTGAGCAAGAAGGAAAGTCTTTAGGCCGAGTGGACATGGTGGTTTAATATTGGTTGTAAATATTTCTGGGCTATGGAAGTTCCCAGGGCTGTAGCTGGATTTGGAGGAGAATACTTGGTCTGCAGGGCTCTCTTCTTCCCTTCATAAAATTCTCTCTATCAGCTGGTAGCCCAATTAGCTTTTGGAGAGATCCTTGGACTGAAGAAGGGGTGATATTGTTTAGGCTATTAACGTCCTAGGAGATTCATCATTTGTCTATAAGCTATAATGCTTTAGTTGTTGATTACATCCATCAAGGCAAGCTATTGGTCTCTACCATCAGCAACCAGGTAGTCAGGGCATTATGGAAGAGTGTGGGTCATCTCACCTTCCCTCTCTAACACGGTGATCTACTTCTTTGGAAGGGCAAAGACCATGGCATTGATGTTTATACCCCCTTCTTTCTATTCATGAAGCTATTCCAGATTGCCAGTTTTTTAAGGTGATCTGGTGCTTCCATTCTCCTATGAGGAAAATATTAATGTTATGGAAAACTCTAAAAGATGCTATATTGACCAAGAATAAGTTGGTGGCATATGGTATGCAAATTGATTCTTTGTGTAGTTTCTGTCATACCGACCAGGAGAGTATTCAGCATTTGTTCTTTGAATGTCAGTTTATGCTTAACAAGTGGTCCTCTCTTATGATCAAGGTGGATATTGGTGGTATAACTAGTGTTTCTGCAGTGGATCGGGATATTATCTCCAAGGCTACAAGGTGGAAGATGGAGGACGGGGAGATATTATTTTTTGTTCTGAAGAAATATTTATCTATGGTTTGGGAGGAAAGAAATAGATGGTGTTTTAGGGGAAAAGCTTATCTGCCTTGAATCTTTGGAATGTTCCATTTCATAGATATAGCTTATGGTATGAAGGTGAGTAAGCATTCCTTTCGTTCCTTTTAGATGGAAGCCTGGTAGTAGTTCTTGCTCTTCACATTGCTTCTCCCTTTTCTTTTCTATTTGTTGTCTCTCTTTTAAAATTTTTCCCTTATGTGTCTATTTGTATTTCTCTTTTTTTTTTCTTTTCTTTAGACATTGAGCATGTTATTTGCCATTTTTTTTATTATTGTTGCAATAAATCAAGTAGGGGTCCGACCAATCTTGCTTGCTTTGCAAAAAAAATAATCCTATGAGTACGCTTGTTTATTTGTAAGATTTAAGAATGAAGTGTCTAGGAAATTTTTTTATGCAACTAGTGCTTTAACTTACCTGGCTTCACTCTTGAACAAGGAATAGTTAAGTTGAAATATTAGAAACAATTTAAGTATACGAACATTGATTTGTACATGCGACTATTTTAATTAGATAATCGATTAATCGACGATCGAACTCAACCTATTATTATCTTAGATCTGTAAAAAGAATGTTTTAAACATAATATAGGTGTGAAATGATTTTGGGTTTGTTATGATAATGTTTTAATAATATTTGTCTTTAAACCCTTTTGATTATACTTATGAATGTAAAAAGATTTTCATAAGAATGTTTTAAAGATAAGCATAAGTGAAATGATTTTGGGTTTGTAGTGATAATGTTTAAGTAACATTTGTCTTAATACTTTTTGAATGGATTTGTGGAAGTACTTAGATCCTTAAATGGATATTTTTAGGTGAAATTATAAGTAAGGAATCTTTTGGGAAAGGATAGAGAAAGCAAAGGTGAAAAGTAAGAAATCTTATTTGTGAATATACTTATACCTTTTGAGATAATTAAATGAATACTTTTTGAAGTATTGAAAAGAGTACAAATGAAAAGTAGGAATTCATAAATGAAGTTTTATAAAATAAAAGAATTTTTTACGAATAAAAGAGATTTTAATTAATAAAAGATTAATTAAATAGAAAGGGGATTAGAAGCCGCTTGTGTAACCTGATCGTGCTTTATATGTTTACCCATTTATGGAAAATATTTAGTCGTATAGTCAGTACTAAAAATTGATGAAGTAGGATTGTCTATTTGTGGTAATTAAGATTGTTGTTCATGTAGGGATATGAGCAATAGAGATCTAACCTACCGGCTTCACTCTTAATCGAGGGATAAGGTGAGATGAAAATTAGGCAATATGATAAGTAAATGAGACTTGGTTTCCATAGGTGATCGCTCTCATTATCATTGAATGACCAAGTTCGTCGATTCAGTCTTGAAGAGATCGGGAACGATAAGTGTTTTACTTATCGGAAATCACTTCAAGGATGAAATATGTATTCTATCTCTTAGGAGTGGATATGTTTGAGATGCTGGAATCTATGTGGAGATTCGAGATCTGTTTAAGATGCTCGAACACATGTAGTTGTTCGTGATCTATTTAGGATGTGGGAATCCGTATGTGATTTCGAGATCTGTTGAGATATGAGAATTCATGTGAAGATTTGAGATCTGTTCAAGATGTGAGGATCCAGCTTGGGATTTGTAGCTTGGGATTTGTATTCTGTTCGAGTGGTAAAGACTCGTGTGAAAGTTGTTGAACGTAAACTTGACATCGAAAATGGCTAAAGACTGAGTAGGATGCACAACCTGGGTTTAGCTGAACTACGTCAGGGTGTTGTCAACTCCAAATTGTAAAGACCCACAAATCTGTACCCTTTGAGTCGACAATGATTCACATCATTTAAACTCCAATTAAATGGAAGTATAAATGTTTATGGGTGAAGAAGAAAAAAGAGATAGAAGAAGAAACATAAACCAACAACACATAATCCCACAATCATAGCGGAACAAAATGTAGTATATAATAATAGATTTTAAATACAAGAACTGTACTGTGAACATACATACCATTATCAGAGTATGATAGACAACAACCAATTTGGACAGTTTAATAACTTGTCCTCACATAGCGTAAATAACCAAGTACGTGAAATACGCCTGAAATCCTTCAGCTCTTCTCCTGAGCTCTATAGTGTCCTACCCTGAATCTGTATCACTCGGTCTGACTAGAGTATTATAATAAAATAACTGTCGTGTCAGTCTGAAAAACCAGCGTGAGAAAACATACTCAATTTGAATTATTAAAGTTATCAAAGTCTTTTGCAAAAACAAAGATATCTCATAAGACTGCATCACACATAAACACGATGGGTTTTTCCCTTACGACAACCAAAATATTTTATAGAAAATCCAGTGATATTACAATAGTGTCTAAGTACAAATACTTATTCAAATAGCCAACATTGTTACATTAATTAAATTCCAGCATACTCGGCTCTACAATCAAAATCGTAAAGGCTCATAGCGGGGAACGGATTTCATACAATGACCAGGCTAGTGGGGTACCGTCCGTCATAGTACACCTCTAGAAAAATGTATCGAGGACCTCGTCGGGATCCCCTGCCACACAAGACCGACCTACCCCTAACCTAGATAGTACCGAATATGCTATCACGCCGGGCGTTACCACCCTTAATCGAGTGCTCACTTTTTCATGCACAACCATTTCCATAATCTGTAATATGCGATGGTATCTAGAAAGATGATAAACTTACCCTAATTAGGTGCAACCCACTTAGTGTTGCTGCATCTCCCCGTTTTATTTATTTCTGGTTGATGAGGCTTGAGGTTAACATTTACCTTTTAGAATAGCATTCATTCTTGGAATGCTAACACTGCCTTCCAAGCAACAATGTAACGATAACATTCATCCATACAAGTTGTCATGAGTCTAGACAAAGCGAATCACTGTCTTTGCTATCTTTATGACATCCATTCCTAATGCTCAAATCGGATCGAAGCGGTTTTCGGACAAGTAAATCTGATCCCGGTCTCTTCGAAATAATCAATGAATTTGGCCAATATTTGATATCGGTTATTTAACTATCAAATAACATCCATAAGCACTCACTTGGCCCAAACATTTATTTTAATTCCTTTAAAATTTAAATATAATATTTATGGTATTTAAAAATACAAAAATTAAGGCCAGTGCTACTATAGTATCCAATATTTCAATCATACAACAATTTATAACAGATTATCCACACATTGTATATCACTATATATGAAAATTAATCAACATTTTTGAGGAATAACCATTTGGATCCCTCCAATCCGTTTTTCCTACATCTATAGATGTTGGACAAAATAAAATGTCAATCCCACCATGAGGGGGATATCGCGGTAATATAGGGTCATCCGCTATTATGCGGGGTGTATAGGGCCTCATCCGCTCCAATGGCGGGGAAATATATCCAACTACTAATATATATACTATTATATATATATAATATCCGAACTGATAATAATCTATAAATTTAACCAAGCATCCAATAATTTATTTTAATTATTATAAATTAATTCCATCAATCCAAAAAGAGTGAGATTGACTCACATTGCTTCTAATTTGTCGAATGCTCATTTAAGATTAAATCGAGCCGACATTCGATTTAATCTAAAATTCCAGCCACTCGTAATAGACTCTGAATAAATCCCACAGCATAGATTTCGCAGCTACGAATCCAACGTGATCGATTTCGTGAGTTTTGGACCTCATAAGAATTTAATATAGATTAATGATATTTGAAAGAAATAAATTGATAATTAAATTGAACTTATAATTGTTTTAGAAAAATAATTTACCTTCCTTTCGGTTTCACACTACGTGCACGCAAGCCCTATTGGAAATCACAACCTTCACCATCAACATCAACTTCTCTCTCCACCACACATCGCAACACAATACTGACCATCGCCTCCTTCAACAAAACTTGTATCACCTAGACCATTGAACAGTCAAACTGTAACAACCCTAGATTTTTGATTATAAATTTAAATTTGACTTTATTTCATTTTGAAATTATTTTAAATTTTTTTAGTTGTAAGATTTCATTTCTAAATATTTTTAAAGTGATAATAGAATTTTTCTAAAATTTATTGCATTTATTTCCTATTTCTAAAGGCTAGTTTCTATTTTTCAGCTATTTTCTTCATTTAAATTATATTTAATTAATATTTATTTATTTATTTTTGTGAATGCATTTTTATTTTAGGATCTTATCTTTATTTATAAATATTTTTAATGTACATAGAATTTTCCCAAAGTTTATTCTATTTATTTTCAATTTCTTCTAGACTAGTTTTCATTTTCTATGCTATTTTTTTTTTTGCAAGTTAAGCGGGGTTAAACTGGGCCCTTACCAGGTTTATTATTGAAAGAAGAACATACAAGCAAGAGAACACACACTACGAAAAAGGAAACAGAATAGGAAAATACAAAGACAACACTAGAGACAAACAAACAAAACAGAAAGGGAAAAGCCAATATAAGGAATAAACTATGGAATCCATGGTTCAAACTGTTTATCGAGAAACCTGTGCTTGCTGTCATGCATCCCCTTCAAAATTTCTTGCTTTAAAAAAGGCCAAACCATTTCCTTGCTACCGCATTTCCCTTCAAAAACTCTCATATTTCTTTCCTTCCATATGACCAATATTAGCTTCTTCAGAATAAAGAAAAAATAAAGTTTTAATTCATCCTTCCACCCAGCAGCATTCCCAGTTAGCATCCAATGATTATTGGTGATGGAAGTAGGAATCAACCCCTATATACATCTTAACAGTTTGGTCCATATATGAAGTACAAAAGGACATTCAAAGTATAAGTGAACTACACTCTCACAATGCTGATCACACAGCTCACAAGTGGGTTGAACAGGCACACTATATCGTATTAATTTATCTCTTGTCATAAGGGCATTGTTTATAACCTTCCATAAAATTAGATTGTCACTGCCACTTGAGACAGCAGACCATGTGACCTGCTTCCACTTTCAATCAGGCATAGCATTCAGACATGCAAGGCCTTATACACACCAGAAACAGTATGAACCTGGTCATTCCAAAGCACTGTGTCATGTTCGTAATGGAAAAAAGTACATGAAACATAATGTCTCCAAAAAGCTCTGACAATTTGATTACTAGAGAATGGCAGCACTAACTTTCCATTAACAATATGATCAACAACAATAGCATTGCCAGTAATGCCAGATTGTTGCTTCTGTTGATATGTGAATAGTTGATCAAGAACAATTCCCTTGCCTAGCCATGGATCAAACCAAAACTTACAGACACTAGCTGCAGACAGTTTAATTTGTACTAAGGGCTTGAATGTGTGTCTTAGCTTTAAAATACTCCTCCATATCCAACTACACGAGTGTGTCTTAGCTATTTTCTTATTTAATCATATATAATTAATATTTATTTATTTATATTTTGTTTATTTGTTATATTTTCGTATTTTAACTGAATTTACAAGTATTTTCAGTTATTTAAATTTACAAAAAGAAATAGGAGAAATTTGAATGGTTGTGTGACCTTTTATTTCTTAAGGCCTTTTGTAATCTCACCTATTCACTTTCAAACAACATCTTTTCAAATTTTTGGCCATATCTCCTCTTCTCTTCAGCCGACTATCATTTCACACTCACGTAAAACATTTTTTTCTCATTTCTAAAAAAATTCGGCCTCCCTTGCTTTGGAAATTTTTTGGTAATCTTCTTTTCTTTTTTCACTTTTATTGTTTTTTTTATATTTGATTTGCACTTGTTCTTCCTTTTCTAGGATCGGCCTTGCTCCTCCACCAGCCTTACCGCCTCCAGCGCCACCAGAACCCATCACCATCACCTCCTCCTCACTGGCCATCCCTAGCCGAGCCACCATAGCTTGATAATCCACCATAAAATACACAAAACTCCAACTATATACCACTTAGCCGAGCACATCTCCACTTCCACCACCTTCAACACCACTTAGCCGCCACCTACTCCACCACCTCCAGCCTCACCTGACCCCTCTGCCTTGTCAACCCCTTGACCCCACCAGAGAAGACTGTCCCCATATGGCCTTGGCCGTGGCTTTATATTGCCTTGAAGCCATCTGATGCTGCTTGTTAGTGTTGTTTCACATGTACCTTACTTTTGTCCATCTCCATACATGTTTGGCCGACCGATATCAACCCAAACCAGATCCAAACTCTCACTTTAGCCATGTATTCCGCCCTATGGCCGAGCCTAAAGAATGTTGGAAGCAAGTGCAAAGCATTTCAGCTTTGTTTTATGCAGTTAATTCAAGCATAGTCTAATCGTATTTTGAGTTGAAAGCTTATGATTGCTATATTGTTTTGTTTGATTTGTATTCAAGGAAATTGATCTTTGGCTTTCCCACTCGAATATAGTCGTGCTTTCATGCCTCTGAAGATCGTTGTTTGTGTGTTTCAATTGTCATCTCCAGCTATACCAGTGAGTTATTCTCACCTGACAGTTTATACCTATATAGATAGTAAATCGACCACTTTTGAATCTGTAAAATGCATCACCATATTATATCTGCTATGTTATGATTATAGATTTTCACCCATGCTTAAACACCTGGTATATCATATGTCACAGTTATATTAGGCTGTTCTGTTATTTATATCAATTTATCACACTGCAAGTTCCCTTTAGATTAGAATCACCGTGGGTTGAAATGATACATATCCGAACAGATTTTAGAATAGGGGAAAATCGTTATTGGCTGAAATGATAGGCCTGAGCGATTTTCAATTATTTTATTTACTTGGGACTGTGGGTTTGAAATGATAAAACCCGGGTTTTCTTTGTAAATTACGGGTTGAAATGATATATTACCCGTATCACTTTTCCTAGTGTAGTATACAGATCCGTAGTTAAAATATGTTTTTCTAAAAATATTTTAGAAATGCAAATATTATAATATTTTGATTTAAACTTAATTAAAAATGATTTTTGTAAAGTATTATTGATTTTCTGATAATTTATAAGTGACATAAATTATGGAAAATTTAGAAAATTTGAAATATAAGTTATTTTAAAATTTTTAGTTTGGTGATAAACGGAATTTAAATTAAACATGAAAATATGATAAATTTATGATATTTTGAATTTGAATGAATTTAAAATGATTTTATAATATATTAATGATTTTTGAATAAAGTTAAAATGTGAAATGAATGAATATTTAGGTTGAAATTTGGAAATATAACTAAACTTGGAAATTTGTGAATTTGGCCTAAAAGTGAATTTTAAGTTAAGTAAATAAAAATGAAATTCAGTTATATTGGAAAATTTAAACTTAGGTGTTAAGTTAAAATTTAATATAATGAATTTAAGATTGAATGTTGGAATTTAGTAAGTGAATTATTATTTAATATTGATTTTTGAATGGAAATTTAACTTTAAAATAATGAATTTACGGAAAATTAAATGATGATTATAAAAGTGAAATTATATGATTTTATAAGTTAAAAATGATTTAAATAAAAATATAATTGTTTGTGAAATTATACTGAATATTTGAAGTTAATTAACTGCATTTCTGAAATGTTATTAATTCTAATGCAAATGATAATACAACATTTGTAAATGCTATAGTTGATAATAATGAACAAAATGGCTAAATTTAATTAAAGGCTATTATAGCATTTTTGTAAGTGCTATAATTGTTGAATTTAACTAAGTTTTCTTTAAAACTAATGTAAACCTATTACAGCATTTTTAAATGCTGTCTTTTGTTAAATTGAACTGTTTTGAATTTGACTTTCCGTAGCATTTTCTAAATGCTATGCAAGGTGATTTTTCACTGTTTGGATAAAATTAAGTGAATGAATGAACTTTGAAAAATTTAAAATTTGAAATTTAATAATACAATTATTAAATGCAATAACTTCATTTTAATGATTTAAATGAAGTAATTCGATTTGAAATATAAACTATTTTTGAAATGTGAATAGAAATAGTATTTTAAATTGAATAAAATGAATATGGTTTTGAAATGAAATGAAAAGTTTGATATTTTGAAATGGATTTGAAAGGATATTAAATTGTTAAATGATATTTGATTTTTAAGATATAAATACGATTTTTAAAATTATAACTACGGGTTATAATAACGATTGGTTGTTAGAGAGACCGGGATCGGATATGGACATACTCTCTGTGATACCAAAAACCACTTTAACAACTGTGTACGCGGTGGAGATTCCAGAATGAAGTAGGATAGTGACGACGTTCCTAAGGCACTTTACGTGGACCTAACTCCTGTGAGTTAGCTTAAGGTGGCTAAAACATAAGCGATCTCAGGCCAAAGGAGGAAGCATCTCTGGATGGACACACTTCTTCGATACCATTATATTACTGTTGTGATTGATTGGGTGCACCCCTTGATTTTGGAGTGTTGTTCAGGGTGGGCATATGTGGCTGCTGCGTTACCACCAACCCATGTGCGTAATTGGTATATCTACACTGGCATTGCCTTGTGTGCCGTGTCACCTAACATACCGAGCCTTTACTATGAGTTTGTTTTTCTCTCGTAGCCCGTGTGGTATCCTCTGATAGTTTCCCGATCTGGAGATACCATGATATTGGATGGACTACTAGGACTATTATATGTGAAGGGTGATATGGCTAGCTCGGAATGCTATTTAAAAGTATGTTTATTTTACTGTAGACATTATTATAATAGCGCAATATTACTATATAGTAAATAGTTTGATGGATTCTTAGAGGATGGGCGGTCCCAGACATCCTTTAAGTTACTTGTTCTTTATTATAGTTCACTTGAGTTGGTTTACATTATATAAGTATATATTGTCCCGACTCGAGTGTTTTGTGTTTTGTTTTGCGCTCGGCTCACCTGAGTATTCACAGCTTTGGATTCTCTTTCTGGAGCTGGTTTTTGCTGGAGTTTCTGCTTATGTACATTTATATCTATTTCTGTTTCAGCTGTTCTAGTTTATCTCATGTATTAGCGAACTTCTATGTATTTGGGATTTCTATTATGTTGTTTTCAGACTGTATTATGTATTTGGTTTGAGACTCTGTTATGGTACCTTCATGAACTACTATGTTATTTATATTCCGCTGCGAGTTATTCTGATTGTTCTGTGTCTGTGATTCTGTGTATTTGATTTCATTTGCTCCAAATTTATTTACAATCTGTTATTTCGCATCATTCAAGTTCGACATGTGTGGATTATTGTCTATTTGAATGGTACGAAATTGTGGATTGTCACAGTTGGCATTAGAGCTTTGGTTTTATTTGGCAAACCATTGCCTCTGCGGAGCAAAAATTCATTAGAGATAGGGTATTTCTACCCTAGAATGAGTGAAATCAATCTCAGAACCATATCTTTGTGAGAGATGTATTTTCAAAGTATAAAATGATTTTTCAAAATGTTTTCAAAAGATTTTTAAAGATTATTTGATATATAAAATTTTTCTTGTTTTAAAGGATTTTCAAATGTTTTCTAACTTCCTTTCTTTCATATCTACCTTGTTAGATTTTTCCCTTTCTTTAGGATATTCACCCGAGTGAATTATCTTGTCTTATCTTAATTTATCTTTGGCTTTTCTTTATCTTGTCCTAAATTCATTCTTGACATTATTCGGGATGAATCGAGGAAATGCCAGAGGTAAGGGTCATGGTATTGCCTCAGCACCTCAACCTGTTGCTTCTATTCGTTTCACTGTTATTTGTAAGGAATTCTCTCAGCTTGCTGGAACCCCATTCACCGGTTCAGAGAGCATCATTGAGGCTCAGCAGTGGTTGCGGAGTCTTGAGTGGATATTTACTGGTCTTGATATTACTGATGCTTAGAAGCTTCAGTTAGCAGCTTGGCAGTTGCGTGATTCTGCTTTAGATTGGTAGGAGTCCATTACGGCTAACACCGTCGAAGCTGATATTACTTGGGAGCAGTTTAGGTATCCTTTGTGTTATCCTGAATTGTGTTCCTATTTTCCTTTCTTTTGAATCTATCTTAAGCTTGTTTTCTGTATCTCTTTTCCAGGGAGGCTTTTGTGGCAAAATGGATGCCAGAAGCCGGGAAATCTCAACTTTACCGTTAGTTTATGGATCTTAAGCAGGGTAGCATGTCTTTTGCTGAGTATGAGAGGAAGTTCAACGAAATTTCCAAGTTCGGTCCTAGCCTGATTGATACTCCTCTCAAGAAGAATGAGAAATTCATTGCTGGTGCTCGTCCAGAGTATTATAGTCGCCTCATTTCTCATGTTCATGGTTCTTTCACCCAGCTTATGGATATGGCTATTCGCTATGAGAATCCCACATCCAAAGGTCCTACTGTTTCTGGTGCTCAGTCTTCGTCTGCTAATTCCATGAAGCGTAAGCCTAATTTCCAACAGTAGAAGAAGAATTGGCAGAATTTTTCTGGTTTGGGATCTTCATCATCTGCTCCTACTCAGAGTCAACCAGTTGATCTCTCCTCCATCACTTGCTTTAGGTGTGATCAGAAGGGGCACTATGCCAATAGCTGTCTTACTCTATCTTGTGCTGCTATTCCTCCACCTGCTCAGTTGGCTAGGCGTGATCTTTGCCATATCTGTCTCCAGCCTGGTCATTTTAAGAAGGACTGCCCTACCCAGCAGAGGGGTACTCCTTCTGGTATATTTGCTATCGCTTCTGCATCATCTCCAGTTCCTCCACCTGCACCTGCACCTGCTTCTAGTGATGACCAAGGTACTCTCCAGGGTTCATTTACGTTATTCCATCGTCCTGTTCGTGTGCTGTTTGATACTGGTGCTTCACACAGTTTTTTTTCTGTTGATTTGTGTGACAAGTTTGAGCATCTCCTTTCTCCTGAGTATGCTTCTGTTCCATTATGTGTTTCAAATCCTATTGGGGGTCCTGCTAACCTTAATCTGATTTGTAAGCAAGTGAAACTTCTCCATTCTGATCATCGCTTTTGTGGTGATTTTTATGTTTTGGGCTTCGATGCTTTTGATTTACTACTTGGTCAGGATTGGTTAGTGCATCACGATGCTCATATCTCTTGTAAAGCCCGAACTGTTCGTCTTGTTAATGATCAAGGGAATTCCTTGATTATTCAGTGCCACTTGCCTCAGGATTTTGCTGGAAACTTTATTAATTCTCTGGATTTTTCTCCCAGTGATCTTAATTCAACTCATGTGGTGAGATTATATCCTGATGTATTTGGTGAAGTCACTTCTTTACCTCCGAAGCGGGAAATTGATTTTTGGATTGATCTTATTCCTGGTGCTTGACCCGTTGTTCTTCCTCCTAGAAGAATTGCACCCCATGAGAAGGTTGAGTAGGGAAAGCAAATAGAGGACTTGTCTTCCAAAGGTCTGATTAGGCCTAGTTTTTCTGAATGGGGAGCCGCGGTAGTTTTTGTCAACAAGTCTGATGGTTCTCTTTGGATGTGTGTTGATTATAGGGAGCTGAACAAGCTTATTATGAAAAACAGATATCCAATGCCTTGTATCAATGATATGTTTGATCAGCTTTTTGATGCCACAGTTTTCTCTCAGGTTGATCTTGCCACTGGTTTTCATCAGCTCAGGGTTGCCGAGGATAGCATTCCAAAGACTACTTTCCGCACTGAGAATGGTTTTTATGAATGGTTAGTCATGCCTTTCGGTTTGACTAATGCTCCTGCTTTCTTTGTTGATTTGATGAATCGTGTTTTTCATGCCGTACTTAATAAATTTGTGCTAGTCTTTATTGATGATATCCTTGTCTTTTCTACGACTAAGGATGACCATAAATTGCATTTGAAATATGTTCTTGAGACTCTCAGAAATCATCAATTGAAGGCTAAATTTTCTAAATGCCATTTCTGGAAGGATGAAGTCCGATATCTCAGGCATATTGTTTCAAGTAATGGAGTTTCAGTTGATCCAGCGAAGATCGCTGCGATCAATGTAAGTCTTTCTTTCTTCTCTTTTTTATCATTTTATAATTCTATCATTCCCGTTGTCCTTATTTTCCCTATTCTGTTTCAGGATTGGGAAACTCCAAACACTCCATATGATATTCGTAGTTTTCTAGGCCTTGCCGGTTACTACCTGAGATTCATTGAGAATTTTTCTCGGATTGCTGCACCTCTCACAGCTTTGAATCCTAAGAATGCCAAGTTTATTTGGAGTGATCAGTGTAAGGCTGCATTCAATGATTTGAAGAGCAAGCTAACTTTCGCACCAGTTCTTACTGTTTCAAGCGGAAGTGAGGGATTTACGGTTTATATTGATGCTACTCGTGAGGGTTTGGGAGCTGTTCTTATGCAGGATGGTTGGTTCATTGCCTATGCCAGCCGTCAGTTGAAAACCCACGAGGCAAATTATGTTGCTCAAGATTTAGAGTTGCTTGTTGTTGTCTTTGCTTTGAAACTTTGGAGGCATCATCTTCTTGTTTGAGCTTTTCACCGATCATCACTCTCTGAGGAATATCTTCTCCCATAAGGATTTGAATCAGAGGATCAGAAGCAAGTTCGTTGGCTTGAGTTTCTGGCTTCTTACGACCTCGACATTAGGTGTAACGTCTCGCCTTTTCGCACGGTTCAAATTGGCACACGTGCCAATTCAAACCATACGGAAGGGCAGATTGTTATGTGGTAAATAAGAAAAACGGAGAAGAAATAAAATAAAACAGAATCTCACAGCGGAAGGATAAAATATAATAATCAATATATAGTTCATAAAACTGTCTGCACCCATTTGCTTCTTCTTTATACAATAAATATAAGAGTCCACATACCAATAAATATCAATGCAGCAGAATTAAATGGTGTAGTGGAATAATATACTAGATAATAGTAATACAAATCTTCGTCTTCGTCCTCCAGAGCTAAATCTTCAAATCCTGAAACGCTCGGACTGACCCGAGCGAATTTGAAAAGACAAAAACACTCGAGTCAGAACTAAAAGATCTTATGTGAGTTAAATTAATAGAAATAAATATGAGTGCAGTAACTCAAAAGATGCTCGGGATTTACATCTCCTAAGGATCCATTAACTATTTACTATGTAGTATATTGCGCTATTATAATAGTGTCTATTTATAAAATAAACTTACTTTTAAATAGCATTAAGGAGTTACCTAATCTCTCCCTTAACACAATAATAGTCCCAGTAGTCCATCCAATATCATAGTCCCTCCTGATCGGGAAGCCACCAGAGGATTCCACACGGGCTACGGGAGAAATCCAAACTCATACAAGGCGCGATAGGGTAGGTGACACGGCACAACTAGGCAATGCCAGGGTAGATATACCAATTACGCTTCCGGGTCGGTGGTAACGCGTAGCGCGCAGCTACCGCCCACCTCGAGCCACATCCCCAAATAAAATCAAAAGTGGCCACCGAATCAATCCAAAGGTCAAAGTATAATATCGTAGGGATGTGTCCGATCAAAGGTGCTACCTTATTAACCCGTCAATCGCTCTTGTTTTAGCCACCTTATGCCAACTCACGGGAGTTGGGTCCACGTATTTACCTTACAGGAAACACCGCCACCAACCTACTTCATTCTGGAATCTCCACCGCGTACACGGTTGTTAAAGTGGTTTTCGGAGTTGGCAGAGAGTATGACAACTTCCGATCCCGGTCTCTTCAACAACCAAACGTTATTATAACACCGTGGTCATTTAAAAATAATTATACTTTCAAAACCAGAGTAAAAAATCTATTTCAAAACCATATAAATACGATATCCTTTCCATTTCAAAACAAACTCGTTTAATATTATTTTTATAAAAACCCAAATAAATATAATATCATTCTATTTCAAATATATTTCTTTTCCAAAATCATATTGCTTTAAAATTTATAATAATTGGAAACCAAACATTAAATTATAACTTTCAAACTATAATACTTCGAAAATTCATAGCTTTAAACCATAAGTTCGAAAACTTGGATGGTTTGGATATTCAAACGGTATATAGAATAAAATAGTTTGCATTTAAAATTACTTTATAAAATAAAATAATTTCCGCGACTTACAATTTATTTTATTTAAAATTAAGTCAAAATCCATAGATTTCAAAATCGCTTTCAGTTTCAATAGCCACTTCAGTTTCGATATATTTCAAACTTTGAGTATTTAACAATTGGAACTAAGGTTGGAAATTTCTATTCAACAATTTAAAGTCTTATTATTTAATTTGAAATAATTGCATAATAAACCCGTAGTCATTTAAGAAAAACTCAAATTACTTATAAAAGAAAATTTCCTTCAATTTATTTATACTAAAAATATTCATTTAATTCACCTTAAATACAATTTCAGTTATAAATATCATACCCTTTTAAAATTTCATGTTAATAAATTTTACATCAACTTATGAAGTTAAATTCTTAATTAAGCTCAATTCCAAACAAAAATTTTCAATTTAACTCCCAATCTTAATTGATTTAAATCATTTAAAATTCTATATATTTTCAATATCTTAACATGTACTTAACCATATAATATAAAATAATCAAACTCCATTATTCAACTTATTTATTTTATTTAACAAATTCATACATAGCTTAAATTCAATACTTTAACTATAGATGTATATAAAATAAGATTTTATATAAGGTCAAAAATTAATATTTATTAAATCGTATCCTATCCAAAACCATAAAATCCTTTCAAAAATAATTTTATATATACACCGCGGTGCCTGTATATAATTTTCTATCCTATGGTCAAGTGATACGGATATTTATCATTTCAATCCACAATTTAATAAAAAGATGCGGTTGTATATCATTTCAAACCACAATCCCGAATAAAATGAAATGCATAACAACTTGCAGTTAATATAAATAAACATCCATTCATCCAAATATCAAACATCAACCATTTATTACAATTCATCATCCAATTTAAACAAACATCAATATAGAACATATAAAATATAACAGGTAATAAATAACAGGTATTACCTAACAGTTATATTCAATACTAAATTTAATAACTGTCTAACTAGCAGTTTATATGCAAATAAATAAATTTTAACTGTCAATTTATATGCAAAAATAAAATTAATTAATTGTTAATTTAAATAAATGCGATGTAACTGAGATGACGAATAAAACATGCCAAACAGTCATAAATAAATTTCTACTCGTATCTTAAATCAATTTAACAAACATAAGAAACCTTAGAAGTTGTGAGTGGGTTAAAACACTTACCTTTTGAATTTAAATTGAATTTAAACCCAAAAATTTGACCGTTTCAGAATTCGTCCAAACCAGTGTCATCAAGTCCGGAATTTCAATATGATCCTAACACAAAAAATTTCGTGTAAAACAGATATCGTATGCATAAGTTATAGCGAAAATTGCGCTTGAATTCAATAAAAAATAAAAATAAAAAGAGAGCACAAACTTGCCTTGCCACGTCATCGCATAATCCTTCTTCACGCGCACAGGAAAAACACTCTCGGCTACAGGCGACCACGAACCCAAACTCTCCCCGTTGACCCGCCTTTGACTGCGTTTTGTCGCAAATCCGACCGTCAATTCGCCTTCAAACTTCGCCAATGAACAACGCGCTAGCCCCTCTACAAAACCCAGAAGGAATTTTCCGACCAGACGCACCAGTCAAAAACGCCCAATTCGATTTTGACCGCGATTTCTGGTCAAACGATGCGTCGAATTGAAAAACGAATTACACCATTGAATTACGCTCGTCGAGAGCTTCAAAGTATATTATTTTGAGATTTTTCTGAGGACTTTGAATTATTGACTTTGATTTTAAAATGGATCTGGATCTGAAAATTTGTCTGCCATTGATGAGGAGAAGGAGCTGAGGAAATGAACGTACAAACAAATGAGAATAGATGGAGGCTAGGGTTTATAACTGGGTTTATATGGGTAGGTTAGAAATTTGAATAGATGGATCGGGTTGGCTATACGTGCTAACGCTAACGTGGCCCAAAAAGCCCGTTCTGAACCCGGAACGAAATTTGGTAAACCCATATATCGAAATAGGTGTTTTAAAATATTTTAAACGCGATGAAAAAGGTTTCAGGTTCAAATTGTATCGTATGAAGAAGTTATGCTAAAATCAATATTTTCAAATTGATTTTAATTGATTTCAATTGCATAAATTTCAAGGCGTTTCGAGTCCGTACGATCAAACGACAAGTCTGATCGCTACGAAACTCGAAACACTACTATAATTCACTGTTGCGGATCCGATAAAACTGGTTTCATCGAAATCCGAGTCAGTGGCCAAAATGGCTATTTTATATTAATTTAAAAAAATTAAAAATTCATTAATTAAATCACCTTTTCAATTTCACCTCCAAATTTTACAAATCTTATCTTTTTTTTTTCTTAAACAATCTCAGTGATTTAAACCAATTTAGATGTCAATTAATTGTTGATTCAATCATAAATTTCAGCGTAAATTCAAATTTCGTTATATTTATCAATTATAAATTAACTTTTCAAAAATTCCATTGAATTCACTATTCATTCTTTTTATTCAATCCATTACAGTCAAATGGATGAAATTAACATTGGTTCAAAGCTATTACATAAATATTTTCCAGTTTCAACTTAATTTTCAATTAACGTAAAATTTTATATTTAATTTCATTCATTTGCAATAAATCCAACTATTATAAATTTAATAAATTAACTCACTATTAAAATTCAAATTCTATAATTCATAAATTTTATCAACTTGATTTACTTATAAATTTATAATTCTTTAAACCAATTCCCGTTTCAATTTAAAGTAACTTAATTTACCAATTATAGTATTTATTTCAATTTCTTAAAATAACCTCTTTATTACACTTTGAATCCAATTTATTTTAATAAGTTTCCAATTAAACGGATTAGATTTAATTCCAACCTCTAACTTACACTTACGTTTAGGTTATAATCAATTTATAACTTATTACTTTCTTAGTTATTACTTTACATACTTTTCTTATTAATTTCTTAATTATCAAAATTTCAACTTATTCCCCAAATCCCTAAATTATTACTTAACATAAATCTACGCTTTTATTACTTTACTTTCACACATCCGTTACTATATAATTAATCACCAAGTAACGTTATCATCAAACCAACATTAATTAATACATTTAATGCTTACATTTATTTCTATATATCCAATTTGTTTCAACTTTATTTACATTAATACTATTCCCTTATTTTGGTTATTACTAATCAACTTGTTCTGACTTTATTACCTAAATTTCCGTTATTGTAAACCATTATTGTTAAATTCTAAATTCCCATTCAATCAACCATTTCAACATGCAACTTATAATAACTGCTTACAAGTATGAATGGAATTACCATTTATTCCAATATTTTCTATCTTTACATTAACATATTAGTTGATTCCCTTTAAATGAAATTTATATCCAGGTATAATACTTACCCCATTTCATTTATTGAAATTTATTCAAATTGATAGTAAATAGGTTTTAAGTCACCATTTATATAATTTACTTTAGCGTTCATTCCAATATTTGTTTATAAAGTTTTTATTCCTACTAAATTTAATTACACAACTCATTAATTCAACCCAATTAAATCCACGAAATTTACGGGTCGTTACATTAGCTATACTCCCGGTAAAGCTAAAGTTGTGGCCGATGCTCTGAGTCGGAAGAAGGCTTTGTTGTGTCAGCTTGTTGTTTCTTCTCCTCCTCTTCTGGATCGTATCATGGCTAAGAAGGATGAGGATGAGATGCTTAGATTGATGAAGGAGAGTGTTCTTAGCAGGGTTGGTGGTAGTAGTGGTAGTAGTGGAGCTCAGATTGATGATAAAGGGATTTTGAGGATTAATGGCAGGATTTGTGTCCCGAATGTTGATGGTTTGAGGCAGGAGTTGCTTAAGAAGAATCACCGATCCATGCTTTCTATTCATCCTGGTGTGTCGAAAATGCATCAGGATATGAAGAAGCTTTATTGGTGGAAGGGGATGAAGAGGGATATATCTATCTTTGTTAGTCGGTGTGCGACTTGTCAGCAAGTCAAACCCGATCACCAGAAGACTTATGGTTTGTTGCAACCCCTTGAGATTCCCAATTGGAAGTGGGAACATGTTTCCATGGATTTCATCGATGGTTTACCAAGGACTCGGAGGGGTAATGAGAGTATCTGGGTTATTGTTGATAGATTGACCAAGTCCGCTCATTTCATTCCGGTCAAGTCTACTCGTTCTGCTTCTAGCTTATCTGAGATCTACATGAGAGAGATTGTTACTTTCCATGGTGTTCCTCTCAGTATTGTTTGTGATCATGACCATATCTGTACCAGTCAGTTTTGGAAAGCTTTTCAGGAATCTTTGGGTACTCGTTTAAATCTGAGCACTGCTTACCATCCACAGACCGACGGTCAAACGGAAAGAGTGAATCAGGTTCTCGGGGATCTTCTTCATGCTTGTGTGCTTGATTATGGAGGATCCTAGGAAGATTATCTCCATCTTGCCGAATTTACCTACAATAATAGCTATCAGGTATAATCTTATCTTCTGTTTTTCAGTCTATTCTTAACCTTTTTATCCATCTCATTCCATATTTGCATTCAGGCCAGTCTCAAAATATCTCTGTTTGCTGCTCTATATGGACGACCTTATAGATCCCCATCTTGCTGGATTGAATCCGGTAATCATTTGGTTCTTGGTCCTGACGTGATTTTGGAAGCTTCTGAGAAAGTTGAGGAGATTAAGAAGAGGTTGAGAGCCGCTCAGGATAGGCAGAAGAAGCATGCTGATAGGCGTAAGCGGAATTTGGAATTTTTTGTTGCTGATTAAGTGTTCCTTAAGGTTTCTCTCTTGAGGAATGTCAATTGCTTTGGTCGTAGAGGGAAGCTTTCTCTTAGGTTCATTGGTCCTATCCGCATAGTGGAAAGAGTTGGTTCTTTGGCTTATCGTCTGGATTTGCCCGAGAAGCTTTCTGGAGGGCATGATGTATTTCATGTCTCGCATCTTCGTCGTCATCTTCATGATCCGACTCTTATTGTCCAGCCTTCTGCTCTTGATAGTTTGGATATTGCTCCTAATCTGACTATTGAGAGGAAGCCACTTCGTATTGTTGACAGAGGTACGAAGTAGCTTAGAAGGAAATCCGTTAATCTGTCCAAAGTACAGTGGAGTACTGACGATCAAGATTGTACCTGGAAAACGGAGGAGAGCATTTATGCTTCGAATCCGGAATTATTCGTTTCAGGTACTATTTTGTTTTTCTATCTTGTTTCTCTTTATTTTCCTGCCCATTCTTTTCGAGGATGAAAAGATTTGAGTGGGAGAGAGTGTAACAACCCTAGATTTTTGATTATAAATTTTAATTTGACTTTATTTCATTTTGAAATTATTTTAAATTTGTTTTATTTGTAAGATTTTCATTTCTAAATATTTTTAAAGTGATAATAGAACTTTTTCAAAATTTATTGCATTTATTTCCTATTTTTAAAGGCTAGTTTCTATTTTTCAGCTATTTTCTTCATTTAAATTATATTTAATTAAAATTTATTTATTTATTTTTTTGAATGAATTTTTATTTTATGTTCTTATCTTTATTTATAAATATTTTTCATGTGCATAGAAAATTTTCCAAAGTTTATTCTATTTATTTTCAATTTTTTCTAGACTAGTTTTCATTTTCTGTGCTATTTTCTTATTTTAATCATATATAATTAATATTTATTTATTTATATTTTGTTTATATGTTATATTTTCGTATTTTAACTGAATTTATAAGTATTTTTAGCTATTTAAATTTATAAAAAGAAATAGGAGAAATTTGAATGGTTGTGTGACCTTTTATTTCTTAAGGCCTTTTGTATTCTCACCTATTCACTTTCAAACAACATCTTTACAAATTTTTGGCCAAATCCCCTCTTCTCTTCAGCTGACTATCATTGCACACTCACGTAAAACATTTTTTTCCCCATTTCTGAAAAAAAATTCGGCCTCTTTTGCTTTGGAATTTTTTTGGTAATCTTCTTTTCTTTTTTCACTTTATTGTTTTTTTGATTTGATTTTCACTTGTTCTTCCTTTTCTAGGATCGGCCTTGCTCCTCCACCAGCCTTGCCACCTCCACCACCACTGGAACTATGGGTTTGAAATGATAGAACCCTGGTTTTCTTTGTAAATTACGGGTTGAAATGATATATTACCCGTATCACTTTTCCTAGTGTAGAAAATCATATACAGACCCGTAGTTAAAATATATTTTCTAAAAATTTTAAAATATTTTAGAAATGTAAATATTATAATATTTTGATTTAAAATTAATTAAAAATGATTTTTGTAAAGTATTATTGATTTTCTGAAAATTTATAAGTGAAATAAATTATGGAAAAGTTAGAAATTTGAAATATAAGTTATTTTGGAAATTTTAATTTGGTGATAACTGGAATTTAAATTAAATATAAAATATGATATTTTGAATTTAAATGAATTTAAAATGATTTTATAATTTATTAATGATTTTTGAATAAAGTTAAAATGTGAAATGAATGAATACCTAGGTTGAAATTTTGAAATATAACTAAAATTGGAAATTTGTGAATTTGGCTTAAAAGTGAATTTTAAGTTAAGTAAATAAAAATGAAATTCAGTTATATTTGAAAATTTAAACTTAAGTGTTGTGTTAAAATTTAATTTAATGAATTTAAGATTGAATGTTGGAATTTAATGAATGGAAATTTAACTTTATAAAATCATGAATTTAAGGAAATTAATGATGATTATAAAAGTGAAATTATATGATTTTATAAGTTAAAAATGATTTAAGTAAAAATATAATTGTTTGTGAAATTATACTGAATATTTAAAGTTAATTAGCTACATTTCTGAAATGCTATTAATTCTAATGTAAATGATAATACAGCATTTGTAAATGCTGTAGTTGATAATAATGAACCAAATGGCTAAATTTATTTAAAGGCTATTATAGAATTTTTGTAAGTGCTATAATTGTGGAATTTAAATAAGTTTTCTTTAAAACTAATGTAAACCTATTACAGCATTTTTAAATGCTGTCTTTTGTTAAATTGAACTATTTTGAATGTGACTTTCCGTAGCATTTTCTAAATGCTACGAAAGGTGAATTTTCACTGTTTTGATAAAATTAAGTGAATGAATAAACTTTGAAAAGTTTAAAATTTGGAAATTTAATAATACAATTATTAAATGTAATAACTTTATTTTAATGATTTAAATGAAGTAATTTGATTTGAAATATAAACTATTTTTGAAATGTGAATTGAAATGGTATTTTAAATTGAATAAAATGAATATGGTTTTGAAATGAAATTATAAGTTTGATATTTTGAAATGGATTTGAAAGGATATTAAATTGTTAAATGATATTTGATTTTTAAGATATAAATACCATTTTTAAAATTATAACTACGGGTTACAATAACGATTGGTTGTTAAAGAGACCGGGATCGGATATGGACATACTCTTTGTCGATAGCGAAAACCACTTTAACAAATGTGTACGCAGTGGAGATTCCAGAATGAAGTAGGATGGTGACGACGTTCCTAAGGTACTTTACGTGGACCTAACTCCCGTGAGTAAGCTTAAGGTGGCTAAAACAGGAGCGATCTCGGGCCAACGGAGGTAGCACGTCTGGTTGGACACACTTTTTGGATACCATTCTATTACTGTTGTGATTGACTGGATGCACCCCTTTATTTTTGGAGTGTTGTTCAGGGTGGGCATATGTGGCTGCTGCGTTACCACCAGCCCGTGTGCGTAATTGGTATATCTACCATGGAATTGCCTTGTGTGCCGTGTCACCTACCATACCGAGCCTTTACTACGAATTTGTTCTTCTCCCGTAGCCCGTGTGGTATCTTCTGATAGTTTCCTGATCTGGAGATATCATGATATTGGATGGACTACTGGGACTATTATGTGTGAAGGGTGATATGGGTAGCCCAGAACACTATTTAAAAGTATGTTTATTTTACTGTAGACATTATTATAATAGCGTAATATTACTATGTAGTAAATAGTTTGATGGATCCTTAGAGGATGGGCGGCCCCAGGCATTCTTTAAGTTACTTGTTCTTTATTACAGTTCACTTGAGTTGGTTTACATTATATAAGTATATATTGTCCTGACTCGAGTGTTTTGTGTTTTGCTTTACGCTCGGGTCAGCCTGTGTATTCACAGCTTTGGATTCTCTTTCTGGAACTGGTCTTTGCTGGAGTTTCTGCTTATCTATATTTATATCTATTTCTGTTTCAGCAGTTCTAGTTTATCTCATGTATTAGTGAACTTCTATGTATTTGGGATTTCTATTATGTTGTTATCAGAATGTATTATATATTTGGTTTGAGACTTTGTTATAGTAGCTTCATAAACTACTATGTTATTTATATTCCGCTGCGAGTTATTCAGATTGTTCTGTGTCTGTGATTCTGTGTATTTGATTTCATATGCTCCAAATTTATTCACAATATGTTATTTCGCATCATTCAAGTCCGATATGTGTGGATTATAGTTGATTTGAATGGTACGAAATGGCGGGTCATCACATGAACCACTGAAAGCAAATGCGACTCCCTCCTCCTTTATCGTCACGTCCGGTAAACGCATGGCCATCATGACTTGTTGGCGACCTCTACACAATGGCATTCTTCCATGAAGTGTCATACACCTTGATTTCGAGGAAAGGTGGCTCCTTCAATCTATAAGCCCTTCTCGATAAACCCTTCGACCAAACTCCCCCCTTAATCGAACTAATACTTTAAACCTAGATTCAAGCTCCCATTATTCTCCCTATCGATCATCGTGAATGAACGCCGCATCTCCATCGGGCTCGAATCCATTCACGATGAGCCTCACTTCCTCGCCGTCTCCATGCTTCTCGATTTAATCGAATTCGACTTCAATAATTTTTTTTATTCTGTCCTTCGGTTAATTAGAAATCTTGGTTTTTTTTTCTCCTTTTGAATTTGAACTGAAAAAGAAAGAAAGAGAGATGCGTATAAATTGGAAAGGCTGCTTCGAATAGAAAAAGAAGGAAGTAATAATACGATTCATCTTTGATCGATGTTTTTTTTTATAATGAATGAACTCGAGATTTTGATTTTGAAAGAATGAAAGAAGACGTGTTCGTTTCAAATTGAAGGGGAAAGCGGCTTCGGGTACATTATAGGTTGGCTAAAGGTAGCATAGGGTGGCTGATGTGAATGTTTAGTGAGCTGAAGTGATAATGATATATATATATATATATATATATTAAAATATTCAAAATATCCAGATATTTTATTTGAACCCCTATCTAGGCATGTCTCCTAGCGTTCCTAATGTTATACAAATATTCCGAACCTAATGGAACAAGTCTCGAGCCTCAATTCGATCGTATGTGGAAGATAGTCTTTTAAATCTACTATTTTAAATTAAATTCAATTAAATTGTCTCTAGACGTTTTCAGATCGTACGACCAAATGGTAAATCCAAACGCTATTTAATATGAAATCCGACAATAATACATTTTTGTGGATCTAATGGAACTAGTTTCGACGAATTCCGAGATTGTGCCACGGATTACTATTTTAACGCCTCGATTAAATCGATGTTTTCTAAAATTGACAAAATCAGTTGAAATTTCTAGTGTTTAATAACTCAATTATAAATTCCAAATCCAATATTTAAACCATTTAAATATTCAAAATTAATCTTCAAAAAATCCGGGTCGTTATATTCCTCCCCTTAAAAGAATTTCGTCCCCGAAATTGCTAAGGTCAGAAAAATGCTCCAAACCCATTAACCTATTCAAAACCCACTTATTTAAGACATGATACTTCACTTTCTAAACCCTTCAGTTTTATCCAAACATTTAGATTCCCTTTCTGATCCAAAATCCTTTCTTTCAATTCAATTCAAAAATCAAACTTTTCAAGTTAGCGAAAAATTTTCCAAAATTTTTCTGACACCCTAAATTTCCGAATTTTTTTGGCAGAGTCTCCTTTGTACGGAGGGGCTTTTGCAATATGGCAAGAAAGATAAAAATGTATACATCGATCTAAACGCTCGAAAAACACAATATATATCAATACTTATATATTTGCGGTATTTAATCCGAAAATGTACCTTATTTTAGCCTTTCTAAGAGTTATTAAGCAAGCGATCTTACTTTATATGAAATTTCTTATCCAAAATCTAGGCAAATGGCCTCTGGTTACCTGTACTTACTAAACTTAAATACGTAAATACCAAAAAATATGAAATTCACTAACATTTCATTCATTTAACTAATTAAACACATGAATTTCATAAACCACATGCCAAACATATATTTATAAGCAATTATAAAGCTCTGATACTAATTTAATTACTTTTAATTGATTTATATACCATTTCATTCAATTCGAATGATTTATAACCCAATTATTGCGTTCAATTCATATTTATACCAAACAAATTCATATCCATTCCAAATTTATTAAAAAATCAATCCATTCACTTCCCATTAATTCATAGAATTTTATTTACTTTCATTTTCGTCAAACGACAAATTTTCCATGCAAATTCAACGATATTCATTTAATAAAATAACCATTCCAGTTTATAGCTATTTTAAACTGATTCCAAATCAATTTATATTCAATTTTTATTCCATTTCAAATTTGTTCACAATCAATTCAATTGCATTCCATTCATATCTACTTCCATTACGTTCAAATCCATTTTATTAAGCTCAGAATCATTCCATTCTAATTTATTAAATAGACATTTCACAATTTATTTGAGTCAAACTTCCATCAAATATATTTTAACTAAAGTTAACCCATTTATTTCCAATTAATTCAACTCTACATCTTAAGTTTACTTTCCTTGCCATCAAGTTTTCAATTCAAATTTTAGATATCATTCAATCAAATTCCATTCCATTTACTAATTATTTTAATTAGTTCATTCATTTAATCTTCTTCAAAACTTAACTTCATACTCAATTTCATTTAATTAATATCCAAAGTCATATTCAATTTATTTACACTTACATTGAATTTATTTTTAACTCAATTTCCATATTCATTCATCGTCCCATTAGAATTCAAATCCGTTTCGATTTAACCATTTCATCTCATCTCTTGAGATTTAGCATAAGCATTTCACTTCCGTTTTATTTCCATTTACGACTTAAGTCCAAGTTTCATTTTTTTAACCAATATTTCAAACACATTTTTTTCATTTACGCTTAAGTCGAATTATTTTTATTTTTGAGTTCATATTCACTTTTCTAATTCATTATCAATCAAATACAATCCCATTTTACTCAAGTTCTATTAATTATTGTATCTTATTAGCTCCCTTCCATTTTATAATTCAATATTTAATTTTTATTTCAACATCGTTTCATTTAATTTGACTTGAGTTCAACTTCTTCTTTACTATTCAAGTTTGGATTTTCCTTTCTATCAATCCAAATATTTAACTATTTCGTCTTGATTTACCATTCGGTTTCTCAATTTAGTAAATTTCCAACTTATTTTTCTCATTTTCATCAATTCTTTACTTGAGTATATTCACATTTTATTTTTAACTCAAGATTACATCACTTCATAGCTTCAATATATATTTATTTCATTAATTCCAATTTTGTAAGCTATTCAATTTATTTATTCACAGTTCCATAAATTTTCCACCTAAATTTTATGCCATTTAGATCACAATCAATTAAATTTCTAAAATTTAATTTATTCAACTTAACTTAAGTCGAATTCCATTTTAGCTTTCTAAATTTAAATTTTAATTCCAAAATTCAATTTTCACACTTCTTCCCTTATTAATATCATCTTCCCCTTATAAGTTTAAAAACTTATTTTCTAAAACATTTAGCTAGTAATTCAGAATTCAAATACCCAATATTTATTTCAAATCACTTTGAAATCATATATATGTATATATATATCTCCTTTGGTTTAACAAACCATTTCATTGGAATTTTCAAAATCCACTCGTTTTTATTCAATACAAATTCCCTTCAGAATTCGCAAAACAACACTCGCTTACCCGCCAAAAATCTCCATATCCAATCAATATGGTAGTAAAAACGTCACTTAGAAACTCGAAAATGTACACCGATGATGCCGCAGTCATCATAAGAATTATTTTCCAACGACTATAGTGAGTTCAGCGCTATATCACTTCTAAAATCCATTTTTAAAACATTTTCTATTTAAAAACATCCCACAACCATTATTTATTTCCAAAATAACACAAATTTCATTTCCATAACACTTCTAAAAACATACATACATACATACATATACATACATACATACATACATACATACATACATACATACATACATACATACATACATACATACATACATACATACATACATACATACATACATACATACATACATACATATATTCCAACCTTCTGGGACTAAAATTCCTGAATTCGAGTTTGAATCCATTTTAATTATAATTCATTCGTGTAGTTCATACTTAAACAAATTTTCATTTAATTATACATAACGATTTTAAGTTTTATAATCTTGCTAGATTATAATATCATCAACCAAACTCTCCAATATAATTTCATAAAATTATTCTTTTCTATCAAAATATATCCTTGGGTAAAATTATTTCATTTACCCCATTTCAAAAGAATACTTCGTCGAAATACTCTAATCAAGTGTTTAGAAACCCCTATCGATACAGTTGCACGGACTGTGCCGAATAGAGTTCATAAGCCACTCAATAAATAAACCAACACAATATAAAACAATTTATATTCACTAATAAACACGCGCTCATATCTATTTAATAGACTCAAACTTATTCTATAATACTATTGACCCTATCTTTAATGAGTAATCCCCACCAAAGCTAAGTTCTCGTTTAACCTTAAGCTTTGATACCAATTGTAAAAACCCGCAAATCCACCCTTTGAGTCGACAATAATTCGCATTAGTTCAACTCAAATTGAACGAAAATACGAATGTTTAGGGGTGAAGAAGAAAAAGAGATAGATGCAGAAACAGAAAAAAACAACATAGAATCTGACAATCGCAGTGGAATAAAATATAATATATAATAAGAGATTCTAAATATAAGAATTGTACAGTTAATATACATACCATTATCATAGTACAATAGACAACAACCAATCTGGACAGCTTAATAACTTGTCCTCACACGGCGGAAATAACCAAGTATGTGAAATACGCACTTGGTCTGACCTGAGTATTATAATAAAATAACATCCGAGTCAGTCTGGAAAACCAGCGTCAGAAAACACACTCAATTTGAATTATTAGAGTTATCAAAATCCTTCGAAAAATAAAGGCATCTTGTAAGACCGCGTCACACAAAAACACGACTGGTTTTTCCCTTATGATAACCAAAATGTTTTATAGAAAATCCAGTCATATTACAATAGTGACTAAGTAAAATTACTTGTTCAAATAGTCAAAATTGTTACATTAATTAAATTCTAGCATACTAAGCTCTACAATCAAAACCATAAAGGCTCGTAGTGCGGTACCGCCCGTCACAGTATACGTCTAGAAAAATATACCGAGGACCTCGTCGGGATCCCCTGCCATATAAGACCGACCTACCCTTAATCTGGATAGTACCGAATATGTTATCACCTCGGGTGTTCCCATCCTTAATCGAGCGCTCACTTTTCCGTACACAACCATATCCATAATTTATAACATCCTGCATCTCCCTTGTTTTAGACATTTCCGGTAGATGAGGCTTGAGGCTAACGTTTACCTTTTAGAATAGCATTCATTCTTGGAATGCTATCAATGCCTTCCAAGCAACGATGCAATGATAGCATTAATCCATACAAGTTGTCCTGGGTCTGGACAAACCGAAACATCGTCTTCGCTATCTTCACGATATCCATTCGTAACACTCAAATTGAATCAAAATGGTTTTTGGACAAATAAATCTGATCCCGGTCTCTTCGAAACAATCAACGAATTTGGTTAATATCTGATAGTCGGCTATTTGACTATCAAATAACATCCATAAGTAGTCACTAGGCCCATATTATAATTTTTCAAAATTTATTTTTCAAAACATCTAAATAAGATATATTTTTCCCTTCCAAATTTTCAATATTTGAGACAACTCAAATACTTATATCCATCTCAGGATATTTCAAACTATCTCTTATTTCAACACTTAGAAAAGTTCCATTTATTTCTCTTTACTCAAAATCATTTACAATTTATATTGTAAATTCCTTAACTCGTTATAACGAATTCTATCATTTCTGGAGTTCCTTAGTTAATTTCCTTTAATATTTCCAAAGTCAAAACAATTATTTATAATTCCAAATATCTATTTGTAACTTCTTTTCTGGATCATAATTCATTTTTTTGAAGTTTACTTTTATTTAAATACTTTGAAAATTTTCCTTACGTTTTCCCAAATTCCATGTTGAGAATTTCTCTTATAAACCCCATTTCCAAACCTCGAGAAGATTTATAAATAAATTTAAATCATTACAAAACTCTCTCTATATATATCACATAAATATTTAAAGAATAATAACTTATTTTTAAAACATGTTCAAATAATTATTTGAAATATCAAACACTTCTTAATAAAACATTAATAACTCATTTCCAATCCATCTTTAACTAAAACTAATCAATTTACAAAGCTTGTTATAAAAATTAGAATTTATTTCAGTAAAAATTTATATCTGAATAATCCACTTTTTGAAATATTCCAACACTAACTAGTTTAAAATTTCATAGTTTAATAAATAAATTTCCCTTTTAAAAACAAACTTAACTTATAAATAAAAATATATTTTTAAAATCTCGATAACCAATTTCAATTTATAAATCCCTCTCGATTCACAACACATCGATTTCCTTTCCAATTCCCTGGCCATTTCGTTTTCCAAAAAATAGACTCTACTATTTTTCCCAAAAACTATTTTCATATCTTGATATAAATTCACAATGTGAAATTTATATTCCCATTTTATCACTGATATCATTTCCCTTACTTATGAACATCGTTTATAAATTTACAAACTCCCATTGTTTTAATTATTTATAAAAATAATCCCATTTATCAAATCTCATTTTATAAATCGATTTCATAATAAATTCCATTTACATTTCAAATCTATTTTCTCTATATCGGTTTCAAATTCTTTCCATATTTTCCAGAATATCAGTTACAAATATTTTATATAATTCATTTCTAAAAACCTCTATTTTAAAACAATTTATGAATAGTTAAGTACGACCAAAATCAAATATTTTTCTTTCCAACTTAATTTCCTTTAAAATAATCCAAATTCAAATAAAAATATTTTATACCAAAAATTTCTTTTAATTCCTATAAAGTTTAAAAATAGTATTTATGGTATTTAAAATACCAGAATTAAGACTAGTGCTACTATAACATCTAATATATCAATCACACAACAGCCTATAACAGATTATCCACACACATCATATATCACTATATATGCAAATTAATCAACATTTTTGAGGAATCTAGTTGGATCTATCCAACCTGTTTTTTCCTACATCCACAAATGTAAGACAATATAAAATACCAATCCCACTTCGAGGGGGATAACATGGTAATATAGGGTCATCCGCTATTATGCAAGGTGCACATGGTCTCATCCGCTCCAACGACGATGAAAGATATCCAACTACTAAATTATTTACTATTATATATATAACATCCAAATTGATAATAATCTATAAATTCAACCAAGCATCCAATAATTTATTTTAATTATTATAAATTAATTCCATCAATCCAAAAAGAGCGAGATTTAGTCACACTGTTCTTAATTTGCCGAATGCTCATTTTAGATTAAATCGAACCGACGTTCGATATTATCTAAAATTCCAGCCACTCCCAATGGACTTCAAAAAAATTCCATAGCGTAGATTTCACTGCTACGAATCCAACGTGATCGATTTCATGATTTTTGTACCTTATATGAATTTAATGTGGATTAATGATCTTCGAAAGAAATAAATTGATAATTAACTTGAAATTATAATTGGTTTTTAAAAAATAATTTACCTCCTTTCGATTTCACGCTACTCGCACACGAGCCCTACTGGAAATCGCGACCTTCACCATCGACATCAACTTCGACTGCTTTCCCTACCACACGTCGCAACACAGTACTGATCATCGCCTCCCTCACCAAAATTTGCATCAACCAGGCCATCGAACGACCACTTAAACCACTGAAAGCAAATGCAACTCCCTCCACTCTTATCTTTCATGTCCGGTCAATGCATGGCCATCGAGACCTGCTCGCGACCTCTACATAGTTGCGTTCTTCCATTGTGTGTCATACGCCTTGATTTCGAGCCAAAGGTGGCTCCTTCGATTGATAAGCTCTTCGCGATAAACCCTTCGACCGAATTCCCCCTTAATAGAACAAAAACTTTAAATCTAAATTCAAGCTCCCACTATTCTACCGATAGATCATTGTGAACGAACGCTGCGTCTCCATCGAGCTCGAATCCATTGACGATGAGCTCACTTCCTCGCCGTCCCTAGGCTTCTCAACTTAATCGAATCGACTTCGATATTTTTTTTTATTCTACTCTTCAATTAATTAGAAATCTTGGTTTCGTTTTTTCTCCTTTTGAATTTAAACTGAAAAAGAAAGAAAGATAGATGCGTATAAATTGGAAAGGCCACTTCAAACAGAAAAACTGGGAAGTAATAACGCAATTCATCTTCGATTGATATTCTTTTTTTATTTTAAATGAACTCGAGATTTTGATTTTGAAATAAAGGAAGAAGACACGTTCGTTTCAAATTCAAGGGGAAGGTGGCTTTGGGTACGTTATAGGTTGGCTAGAGGTAACATAGGGTGGTTGATGGGAATATTTAGTGGGCTGAAGTGATAATGAAAATATATATATATATATATATATATGTATATATATATGTATGTATATGTATATGTATGTATGTATATGTATATTAAAATTTCCAAAATTTCTAGATATTTTATTCAAACCCCTATCGAGGCATGCATCCCGGCGTTTCTAAAGTTATACCCATATACCGAACCCAATGGAACAAGTCTCGAGCCTCAATTCAATTGTATATAGAACATAGCCTTTTAAATCAACTAATTTTAATTAAATCCAATTAAATTATCTTTATGCATTTTTAGATCACACGACCAAACGGTAAATCTGAACGCTATGAAATTTGAAATCCGATAATATTACATTATTAAAGATCCAATGGAACTGGTTTCATCGAATTCCAAGACTGTGCCCTAGATCGCTATTTTAACGCGTCGATTAAATCGATGATTTCTAAAATTGACAAAATCAACTGAAATTTTCAAATTTTCAAAACTCGTTAACCCTAGTATAAATTCCAAATCCAATATTTAAACCATTTAAATATTCAAATTCATACTCAAAAAATCCGGGTCGTTACACAGATCTAGAAGTACTTATCGATTTTTGGCTACATGAGTTGATGATATTTTGGTTCCACGTGGTTCTTGTTTATGTTTGGGCATGGGCCTATTATGTTTACCTTATGGTATATTTTATCTAGAAATATACATCGCTCGAAAGATGGTTTTCGATCCTTATGCAAAGAGATCTTCTTTAGTTTACTGGGGTCGTCTCCATGGAAAATCCATTGTGCAGACGTTCCTTGTCGGTTTTGATGATACCTTCTAATATGCTATTGAATTTAACCAGTATAACTATTATAGCTATGTTATAATGTTTATATTCTACACCCTAGACATTATCTATTATATCACCTTATGTACTTATTAGATTGTGGTTCTTTTAAAGGGATAACCATTACGGCATTCCGTGCGATCTAAAAAGTACTTTAATAAGTTGATCGCATGTTTCTTGAGTCTCTCATACTAGACTTATGTATGATGCTTGGTTTTTTTCCTAAATTCCTTGCATGCTCTTTCGAGTAGTTTGAGAAAGGTAGGTTTTCGTTGACATTCATTGAAGCTTAAGAAGACGAGCTAGATGTTTCACATATCATAGTAATCTTATTTACACCGTATCACTATATTGTACATATCAGCATTTATAAGGACAAATAATAACTGTTTAAGATGATGATAGTACTTAGTGTTTGGTAGCTCTAAAATCTCTGTATCAGAGTAGCCTTTGTACTGATACTTTTATATTATACATAATCGTTCCATTGTGAGATTCTGATATTGTGTTCTCTTTTTTCTTATTCAATTTCTTTTTCTTTTTATTTTACCCTCAATTTTCATCTTTTTGGCACTTTGGTGCTCGGCATGTGAACGCCCAAGACGCATAAGCGTCGACATTCAAGGGTCAAAAGGGATAGTCGTTACATAGAATGTGCGCGACACATAACAAACACATCCTTTAAGCATAAACACATGCCAAGTTGTCGAGCAACAAAACTCTACGCATGAAATCAAAAGCAGCAAGCTAGCTGCAACACCACATATTTTTAGTTACATTATTTAGGATGTTTAATTAGCTAAATAAAATAAAATAATGTAAGGTAATTAATGGATTGAGATTTTCGATTAATAGGGGCAGCTGTGCCATGTTAATGAGTAAATCAAAATGAGATAACATTACATAAAATAGATAAAGGGTTAGGAAGTAGGTAGAGGCAAAATGGGAATAAGGAAAATCCTTATACCGTAAACCTTAAACCCCTTAGCCATGTATTCTTTTATTTATTCTCACTTGCAAATTAAAAACATGTAGGTCGGCCACCGTTTTAGAGACCTAAAGGAAGAAAAATCTAAGGAAGAAGGTTAATCAAATCAAAAGCTATTCAAATCTCAAATCTCAAGCTAAGGTGAATAATTACTACATCTCATTTTCTTATGGTTTTCAGTTTTAAGGAAATTCCGAACTTGTTTGCTTGATCATGCCATGCTTTTGATGGATTAAATGTTTATGCATACTAGTTGATGATTTATGCTTATTCACATAGATTTTATAATATGTTTTGATGTGAAAACCGTACTTATTGACATCTAGACGCCTTTCGATTTTAGATATAGATCGGAAATGATATTTTAGAGATGGTTTCAATTTTCATAATTTTCTGAATTAATGTGAATTTTATATTAATTTCTAGTGAAGAAAATGATTTATTGGGTTATATATAGTTTACGACTAAATTATATATAGTTTGTGTCCAAAATTTATATATGTTAGAAAACATATCGAAAAGGATTTTCTAGTATTTTTGTAAAATTTTCCAAAGTGTTTTAATGAATATATAAATTATTTAAGGTATGAGATTTAAATGTTTTATATATTTATAAAAGCAGAAGGGGTATTTTGTAAATAAATTAAATTGTTATTTCTGAAATTATGGCAGTGCTTTTAGAAAAGCAAAACTAGCAACCAATAAGATTTTGACAAACATGGAAGGTTAGTTAAAAAGATTACTTAAGATGGTCAAAAATCAGATTTTCATGCCAAAAGCATGTTTCGCCAGTTTCGGCACCCTGCCATCGACTTTGATGGCTTTTGACTTAGTGGTTCCCGCCTTTGTCACCATCAAAACCAATGCACATGGCATCAATTCATTGGTACATAGCGAATTGGATAAGGAGCGAGAAATGCAAGGTCGAAACAAGTGGTTTTGAAGGAGGTCAAAGCGCTACTTTGTTTTAAATGAAAAATGCGCCTGCATTGCTTTCGACTTGATTGGTTTTTGACTGAGACAACTAGGTTAAAGGAATGGTTTCGAAATGGTATCGTCTTTGTTTTTAAATAACTGATTTCGACTAGGTCGAAGCCTTGGCTATCACTTCTTACCTTTTGAAGCAATGCATTTGAAAGGGTACACTTTTTTACAAAACCCTACCGCTTCTCCAATGCTTTTGGAAGGATGGTTTCAACATTATCACTTCTTTGCTTTATTTTTGGCTTTCAAAAGTGTTGCTTTCGACCCTGTTGCTTGTGAGCCTTAGAGATTTTTAAAAGAGTAACCCAAAGCTTTCGAAAGAGATGATTTTGAATGGTTTCGAAAGGTGTTTCCACATGTTTTAAAATTGAACCCAAATGCTTTCGAAAGGTTTAAGGTTTTAATGCTTTTGAAAGGTTTTTAAGGAGGGTTCTAAGGGGTGGTTCCCCATTGGTTTCAAAATGTTTAAGGAGTGATTTCGAAAGGTTTAAAGGAAAGGTTTTACAATGGTTTCGAAAGGCTATGTTTAAAGGTTTAAAGAAAGGATGTTTAAGGTTTTTAGCTTTCAAAGGAAAAGGTGTTTCAATGGTTTTGAAAGGTTTATGTAAATGGTTTTGAAAGGAAGTTCGGCATAGGTGAAAGAAATGGTTTATTTGGTTACGAAAGGAATACATTCAATGGGATCAAAAGGGGTACTTTCAAAGGTTTAAAGGTTTTCATCAACAAAAAATTGGGCAAAGTATAAATATAACATGGCAAGGTGATTTGGAGTAGAGCATAGAAATTATACATTTTCCTTAATTACGTTTGAATTAAAGGTTTTAAATAAGTTAGAGAAAAGGTATTCAAGGAAAATTTATGGGAAAGTTTCCCGAAGTAAAATGACTCAGATATTAAAATACCAATTGGGACTGGTATAGGGTCGCGCCCTATACCTTAGCTATTAGCCCCAGTTAATTTAGTCCAAAATTCCAGAGTGTAGGGCTTTGTCATAAGTAAGACTAAAATTATGATTATCCACTAAGGGAATATATGTTTGTATACAAATAGTTCATTGGCGAGCCTGCAAAACCATTAGGATTAGGTGAATTTGGAGATGTTAAGTTAAGGATAGATCGTCCAGAAGAGAATTATTTAACAGATAGTTAAGGACAGACCATCTAAAAAAGGAGCGTCTAATAGATGTTAGATTATTTTGTTATATTGTCTTTTACACCCGATTCAACCAAAGGTTAGTAGTTAGCCAAATAAAAATATAGTATTTGGACAGATAGTCCATTTTTACGTGATATGTAAGTTTACATAAAATTCTTTACAGTTTTAACTAGTTTGGTTATAGGATTATGATTTGCGAAAGATATGTTTTAAAAGGATATTAGTAAGGGGAAATCCGTTTCGCTAAGCGGCGTGGTCTCACTTAATATCGTACATCTGAGATGTATAGTACTATTCACACCAGGTTTCATGTCTGACTCGAAGTTTATGGTTTTCCACTTAAACTCTCAGGTGCTCAAAATTTATTTGAGTAGGTTGAGGGTTGAGGTTTTATAGGTTTTAGTAGGTTGATGAATAAAGTATCTAGAGACGAGCAGGTGGCTGACGGATAACTATTTGGAAATTTCTTTTTTGTTTTGTTTTATTCCGCTGTTTTGTATTTAAGACATTTATGTCTATATAGTACTCAACCAAGAGGCATCATCATATGTCGCTCTTGGCGTATTTATGTAATAATTATATTTTATCTAAACTTGGTAAATGATTATGGGATTATGTAATTAGAATGTGAAACATATGTTTTGAAAATGTAATGTGAAAAGATGTTTTTGAAATATGTGATTTTGTTTCATATGCAAATGCTTTTGACATTACGGATACCATTAACATAGCTCTATTTAGTCATCGAAAGTTAATACTACAGATGACTGCAGCCTTTATAGCGGTCTGCTTTGAGCCTCTAGACAAGGGATGTTACAACTTGGTATAAGAGCATTGGTTTATGAAATACTTTAACAAAAAATGATTTTTGAAAACAAAATCAGTTGGAATTAGATTTAAGATTAGGGTATGAGATAAAGCTATAATAACGTACTTGTATTTGATACATATAAGTATACACTATATTTTTAGTTTCCTATCTCTCTTAGGTTATTCTTCTGTATCTCATGAGGCTTTTATATAGATATGAACGCAAGAAGAGGCAGAGTTAACCTAGGAGGGGACAGCACCACCACCAATGGAATTGCCCGGCCAATACAAGGAGGACTCAAGATCAGGCTCAAGCTGAAAATGTTGGTGCTGTGATCCCACAAGTGGATATGGGAGCCATGTATCATTTTTTGTGAACACGATGTAAGCTAGGTTTGCTGTTGGAGTTGTTGGAGGAAATGCAGGAGTAGGAATTCAGAAAGCTCTGGTTGCCAATGATTAAGCTAAGTTAGGTGTAGATTATGCTAAATTTGGAGGAAGCCATTTATGGGAAGTGAGGATGCTATCAAGTTGGAGAACTGTTTCCTACATTGTGAAAGGACATTTGCTGATATAGGGCTCAATGATAAGCAGAAGAGGAGGCCTGCTTCTAGACAGCTTCAAGGAGCAGCTCTACTTTGGTGGAATAGTGTAACAACTGGTGTGGATAAGGAGACAATGACTTGGGTAGAGTTTAGGAGGAGGTTTCAGGAGAGGTTCATATTGGTGATGGCACAGTCTATTTTGATCTAGAAGTTTGCTGAATTGGAGCAAGGAGAGATAGTTGTTTTGGAGTATGCTAGTAGGTTTGTAGAGTTGGCTAGATATGGATATTCAACTGTTGATACTATGTTGAAGAGAAATGAAAAGTTCATCAGGGGATTGAAGCCTTAGTTGGCTAGGGCTAACTTACTGCATATCAGAGATCCCTGTGATGTGTTAATGGAGATGACCTTAAGACATGAGGAGATGTTTGCTTGTTTGGAGAAGAAGAAGGAGAAGGAGGTCCAGGTTGGGCAAGGTCAGAGGATGAAGTTCTTTCACAAGAAGGGTGCTCAGAAAGGTGGATCAGTGAAAAAGGAAAGTCTGAAGTGGTTTGTTTTTAGTGCGACAAGAAGTGGCATTTTGCTAATGAGTTTCGTACTGGAAAGGCTAAGGAAATGGTCTGGAAGAAGAATATCAGGTGCTTCAATTGAGAATAGATCGGCCACTATAAGAATCAGTGCAAAGAGCCAGCTAAGGATGGGAAGGGAAAGGTGTATGCATTGGAGCTTGCTACTTCGAAGCCGATAATGCAGGCGAAAGGAAAGGAAGTTTTGGGAGGTACGCTTTAGATTCATGGTATGTCTTTTAGCGTTTTGTTTGATACTGGTGCATCGCATTCTTTTATATCTCGATGTTTGGTGGATAAGCTTAACCTAGAACCTTCATATTCAGTTACCTCCTTAAGAGTTGTAAATCCGACAGGAATGTATGCGACACTTGGGATGAAGTGTGACCATTTAGAGTTTGACTTACTAGGTTACACATTTGTTTGCAGTTTGCATATATTTGACTTTGTAGGGTTCGGAATTATATTGGATATGGATTGGTTAAATAAGTATGATGCTAGGATATTTGCCATGATAGGAAACAATCCCTTAGATACCCTGACTATAGTGATCAGAAAATTTATACAATAGAAAACCCTGGTTGTGAGGTGAATGCTTTGTTGGGTGTTATGGAATTAGAAGACGAGTTGAATCGAGTTTTCATGGTCAAAGAATTTGTAGATTTCTTCGGGCCGGTAGTAAGAGTGTAAGATTGCCACCAAAACGAGCCATTGAGTTTCAGATAGATTTAGTTCAGGAGCAGAACCGGTAAGTAGACTGCTAAACTGGATGACGCCACAGAGATGCGGGAGTTGAAGATGCAGTTGGTGGATTTAAAAGGTAAGAGTTATATTAGACTGAGTAGTTAACCTTAGGGAGTAATCATAGTATTTGCTAAGAATCCGAACGGATCGTTAAGGCTATATATCGATTATCATAAGTTGAATGAGAGAACGATAAAGAATCGATATGTGTTGCCTAGGATTAACGATTTGCTCGATCAGCTGAGTGGAGCCAAGGTATTTTCTCAATTAGACTTAGCAGTGGGTTTCCATCAGTTTAGAGTAGCAGAAGATAATATACCTTTGATGGCGTTTAGAACAAGATATAAGTCATACGACTGGTTAGTTATGTCGTTCGGACTTACTAATGCACTGACATTCTTTGTGGATTTGATGAACCAGATTTTCCGAGAGCACTTGGATAGGTTTGTGTATGTTTTCATGGATGATATTCTAATATACTCTAAGGATGAGAAGGAGTATGGAGTTCATCTTAGAGTTGTGCTTGATATGCTGAGGAAGCATCACCTAAAGGCAAAGTTTTCGATGTGGCATTTTTGAAAGAAGGAAGTGAAATTTCTAGGTCATGTTGTCTCAGAGAAAGGGTTGTCTGTAGATTCGACTAAGAATGAAGCAGTGAATAATTGGGAGATACCAAAGACAGTAACTGAAATAAAGAGTTGTCTTAGACTAGCTGGATATTACAGAAGATATATTAAGGATTTCTCAAGGATAGCAGCACCAATGACCAAGCTAACGTGAAAGGATGTGAAGTTTGTGTGAACCGATAAGAGTGAGAAAGCGTTCCAAAGCTTAAAACATTTATTGACCCATGCACATGTGTTAGTGGTTCTGGAAGGGAATCAGGACTTGGTAGTTTGCACAGATGCATGTGGAAATGGATAAGGAGCTGTGATGATGTAGAGAGGTTAAGTGATTGCATATGCAGATAGCTTAAACCGTATGAGGTTAGATATCCAACACATGACTTGGAGTTAGCTGCAGTGATATTTGCATTGAAGGTGTAGAGGCATTACCTTTTGGGAGAGGTTCGAATTTTATATGGATCATAAGTCGTTGAAGTACTTATTCTCTCAAAATGAGCTGAACATAAGACAGCTAAGGTGATTAGAGTTTATTGCTGTTTATGATTTTGGGATTGATTATACCCCAGGGAAATGCAACAAGGTTGTAGATGCGCTTAGTAAGAAGCATCAGAATGCAGTGCTATCTAGCAGAAAGGAAAGATTTGGAAGCATTGTCGACTTGTAGAGTGCAGCGTAGATCTGAGGCTGGGTCTATTGGAGAATCTGCTATGTTATCTTGTTTAGAAGTCCAACCGGTATTGATTGAGAAGATCACTTCTAAACAGGAAGATGATCTAGTGTTAGCTGAAAGGATCTAGAAATAAGGGGTGGAACAGAGAGCAATGACTTAAAGGATTTCATTCTTGAGAAAAGTGGTGATTAAGAAAGAAGGGTAGATTATGGTTTCCAAATGTAGGAGACATAAGGAAGAAAATTTTGGTGGAATGGCATCGTTCAAAGTTCACTATTCATCCAGGAGGAACGAAGATGTATCAATATATGAAGAGAAGTTTATTTTGGGAAGGAATAAAGAGGGATATTGCCTTATGGGTAAAACAGTGTTTGAACTGTCAACAGGTGAAAGCCGAGCATCAGAAGCCAAATGTGTTGCTTCAGCAATTGGATATTCTGGTATGGAAGTGGGATTCTATTTCTATGAATTTCATAGACGGGTTGCCAAGATCTAACAAAGGAAATGAATGAATATTTTTCATAGTGGATAGATTGACCAAGAGTGCCAATTTCATTCCCATTAAGTCAATTAGGATGACACCTGTATTGGCTAAGTTATTTATGAAAAATGTAGTTAGACTTCATGGAATTCCTAGTAGTATTATTAGTGATGGTGATTCTTTATTCACTTGTGAGTTTTGGAAGAGTCTATAGGAAAGTTTAGGAACCAATCTCAAGATGAGTGCCGCTTACCATCCATAGGCAGATGGGCAAATAGAAAGAGTTAACAAGATCTTGAAAGACTTGTTAAGAGCTTATGTATTAGACTTCGAGGAATCATAGGAAAACCTCCAACACCTAGTCGAGTTTCGTATAACAATAGCTATCAGACTAGTATAGGGATGGCACCATTTAAAAGTTTGTATGAAAGCCTATAAAAATCTCCCGCATGTTGGTTAGAAACCAGAGATAGATTAGTTCTTGGTCCCAATTTGGCAAGAGAACCAGCAGAAAAGATTGAGCTGATAAGGGCAAGAATGAAGGAAGCCCAGTCTAGGCAGAAGAGCTATGCAGGTAGAAGACGAAAATATTTAGAGCTGTCTCTTAGAGATCATGTTTTCGTCAAAGTATCACCGATGAAAGGTGTTAGGTTCGTGAAGACATGGAATTAGTACTGAGATACGTAGGACTGTTTCCTATCTTTGAACGGATCGGGGAACTCGTGTATATAGTAGAGTTACCGAGTAGTTTGGCAGGAGTCCACGATGTTTTCCACGTATCTAATCTGAGTAAGTGTGTTAGAGTACCAGACACTACTTTAGCACCGACGATGTTAGAAGATTTAGTAGTGGAACCAGACTTGACTATAGTTAGGAAGCCTGTTCGGATAGTCTCAAGAGATGAGAAGAAGTTGAGGCAAGACATTCAGATTAGTTAAGGTCTAGTGGAGTGACGATGATAAGGATTGTATTTGGGAGACCGAGAGTAGGATTAGACAAACTTATCCTGATTTGTTTGATGATATGTTTTACTTTTGATTGTTTTGTTATGTACCTTATCGTGATTTCGAGGATGAAATTCTTTAAGGAGGGGAGATTGTAACACCACATATTTTTAGTAACATTATTTAGGATATTTAATTAGCCAAATAAAATAAAATAATATAAGGTGATTGATGGATTGAGATTTGTAATTAATAGGGGAGCCGTGCCATGTTAATGAGTACATCAAAATGACATAACATGAAATAAAATAGATAAAGTGTTAGGAATAGGCAGGGACAAAATTGGAACAAGGAAAATCCTTATACCTTAAACCTTAAACCCCTTAGCATTGTATTTTCTTATTCATTCTCATTTGCAAATTAAAAACATAGAGGCCGGCCACCATTTTAGAGAACTAGAGGACGAAAAAGCTAAGGAAGAAGATTAATCAAATCAAAAGCTATTCAAATCTCAAATTCTTAATCTCAAGCTACGGTGAATAATTACTACATCTCATTTTCTTATGGTTTTCGGTTTTACGGAAAATTCGAACTTGTTTGCATGACTATGCCATGTTTTTGATGGATTAAATGTTTGTGTATCTAGTTGATGATTTATGCTTGTTTATATAGTTTTATGATATGTTTTTACTTGAAAACCCTATTTATTGACATCCAAATGTGGTTCATCTCTTATCTAGAGGCCCAAAACTAAGCGCTACAGATGCTGCTGTCATATATAGTATTAGCTTCCGATGACTAAATACGGCTATGTTAATGGAATCAATAATATCAGAAGCATTTGAATATGAAACAGTACACAGATTTCAAAACCACAAATTACTACATTACATTTCCAAATAAAATTTGTTCCGCATTCACATCACATAACCCAAATCGTTTTCCTAGACAGAGATTAAATATAGTTATTACAAATTACGCCGAGAGCGGTATATTTAGATACACCTCAATTGATCTGATTCATATGGTCATATTAGATGTAATACATCATAACACAGCGGAAAATCCATCAAAACATAAATAAAAGCAGCAATTCCTAAATAGAAATCCATTGCCATCTGCATCCTTCGGTAGCTTACTCGTCAACTTTCTAAAACCTAAAAAGATCCTTAACCTCTCAGCCTACTCAAATCAATTTCGAGCACCCGAGAGTTTAAGGGAAAAACATAAACTTTGAGTCAGACATAAAACCTGGTATGAAAAATACTATAAATCCCGGTTTTATCGTGTTAAGTGAGACTACGCTGCTTAGCGGAACGGGTTTCCTCTCACTAACGTCCTTTTAAAACATATCTTTGCAAATCCTGTCATGTAACCATATACTATGCTCCTGCATCCATATTGGTTAAACATTACAAAAATAAACATTATGTAAACAAACATAAATATCAAGTAATAATGAACTATCTATTCAAACACAAAAGTTTTGTTTGTATAACTTTTAACCTTTGGCTGACTCGGGCCTACCAGACAATATAATCAAAATTAACCTAAAACCTATTAGATCTTGAAAATCATGATTATTTATCCTTATATATCTATTTAACATTTCCTATTAGGACGGTCTGTCCTAAACTATCTGTTAAATATCTCTCTTCTACGTGCTATGTCCCTAACTTAATCATCTCCCAGGTCTTCTCGTTCCTAGTGGTTTTTTGAGCTCACCAATAACCTATCTGTATACAACATATATTCCTTTCGGTGTGTACTCATAATTTTAGTCTACCCGTAACCAAGCCCTACACACTGGAATTTTGGACCATAATTAGCTGGGACTACTAGCTAATGTATAGGGCACGACCATATACTCGTCTCATCTGGTTTTCTAATATCTGAGTCATTTAGACTTAAGGACCCCCTCCCATAATTTTCCTTGAAAACACTTTTAAAATGATTTAAACCTTTATACCAAACTTAAAACAAGGAAAAGAATAAAATCTAATTTATACTTTACTCGATTCATATTACCATGTCAGATATATATCCTTTGCTCAAATTTTAGTTGATGTAAAAACTTTACCATTTTAAAGAACCTCTTTTCATATTTAGAAATTGCCTCCTTCGAAATTAATGTTTAAATCTTTCGAAATCATTTCTCAAACCATTCGAATTCATACAAAGCAGACCTTTCGGAAGCTATAAACCTTAGGCATCCTTCTTTAAAATCACTTTGAGTCATTGCCTTAGAAAAACATTTGGAAAACCTTCCCTCAAAAGCCTTTCGAAAACATCTAATAATCCTTTTGAAGCAGATCAAGGAGTAAGCCCTTCGAATGCTTAAAATCTTTTAAAACATAAACCTTTCGAAGGCAAACTGGGTTCAACTTAAAATAATCTGGAAACCTTCTTTTTAAAGCCTTTCGTCCTTATTAAACAATCTTTAGAAAGCCTTGGGTTATACTTTACAAAACAAGGGCAACCACCTAAGTCGGAAGCTTTCTTCCGAAATCTTTGGCGGAATGACTAGTTTTATAAATAGATAAACCTTTCGACTGGATCAGAAGGTTCAAAGTAAAATCTTTATAAATAGTAATAGAAAACCTTCGGCAACGTCGAAAGATTTCGTAACAAAGTAATGGCAGAAACAACAACAACCTATCAACTACATCGAAAGGTTTAAAGTCTTTATTTTAAATTAGTTAACCTGGTCGAACGTGACCGAGTCGAAAGATCAAATTTGAAAGCAAAGCAGGCGAAAGCTTTTCACTTATAGAAAAATTATATTCCAACCTATTAGGCCATCAACCTTTTAGCTTAGAACCTTTCAGCTATCTTCAATTCATAACGTACCAATTACTTGATACCTTATGCATTGAACTTTGACCTTACCGAAAGCTAACCTTTCGACCGAGACAAAAGGTTTGGGGCGGAAGGTATACCACCATGTTGGCTGAAACAAGGAAAACTAATGATTTTGTTTTTAAACTTATAAAAGGAAGCTTTTCAACTAACCTGCCTTTATATTTCAAATTTTCATTAGTCAATAAAATACTTTTCAGAAATGTGCTGCCACAATTACCAGAATTTATAAGTCTTTTTATTTTGCAAAGTAACCCTTCTCCTTTATAAATATATAAAACATTTAAGTCTCATACCTTAAATAATTTTATATATCACTTAAATGACTTAGGAAACTTCTGGAAAAATCCTAAAAAAATCTATTTTAATATACTGCCTAACATATTAAAATCTCAAGCCCAAACAATTATTATTTTAGCCGTAGATAATTTATAACCCAATAAAAAAATTTCTTCATTTGAAAATTCGTATAAAATCCACAATAAATCGAAAAATTATGAAAATCAACATCCATCTCTAAAATATTATTCCAGACCTGTATTTAAATTTCCATGGTATTCGAATGTCATTAAATAGGGTTTTCATGTTAAACATATCATAAACACGAATGAACATATATATAATATCACCCGCAATATATATATATATATATATATTTAAACATCAAATATGGAAATAATATAGAAAAAACCTTTCGGATCTAACCATAAAACTGAAAACTAAAAGTATCAGGGATGTAATATTTATTCACCTTAACTTTTGAGATTATAGATGAGATTTTTGATTGTTGATTTAACTGATTTCTTCTCTACTCTTGAATCTTAGCTTTACTTCTTCTCTTGAGAATGGGAAATGGTGGTCGGCCTTAACAATTGTGTTTTAGCAAAATGAGAACGAACGAACGTGAGTTACCCATTTCCTAAAGGTTTAGGGTATAAGGTTATACTATTTTCCATAATGCCCTTCTCATTTCCTAACACATTACCTAGTGTTATTTTTTTTAGTTAACCCACTAAACATGGCACGTCTACCTTTATCTAACTTGATCTCAACCTATTAATCTTCACATTATTTAATTTAATTTAAATAATTAAATAATCTTAATTATGGTTATAAAAATATGGGGTCGTACAGACTCCTTACCTTAAAGAATTTCATCCTCGAAATTATGATAAGGTACACAACAAAACAATCAAAGGTAAAACATACCATCAAACAAATCCGGATAAGTATTCCTAATCTTCCTCTCTCTCTCTCTCCCAATTACAGTCTCTAGCATCGTCACTCCACTGAACCTTTACTAACTTGACTATCTTGTTCCTCAACTTCTTCTCATCTCTAGCCATAATCTGAATCGGCTTTCTGACTACGGTCAAATCCATTTCTACTATTAAGTCTTCTAACATTGTAGGAGCTATTGTAGTCTTCGGGTTTCTAACACATTTCCTAAGATGGGAAACATTGAAAACATCATGGACTCTAGCCAAACTACTCGGTAACTCTACTCTATAAGTGATTTTCCCAATCCTCTCTACAATACCAAAAGGACCATTGAATCTAGGTGCTAACTTCCCTGACTTCTCAAATCTAATTACACCCTTCATCGGTGAAACCTTAATAAACACATAATCTCCGACATAAGATTCCAATCCTTTCTTCTTTTATCAGCATAACTTTTTTGCCTAGATCGAGCTTCCTTCATCCTAGCTTGGATTAACTAAATCTTCTCTACAGCTTCCTTTACCAAATTCGGACCAAGAACCAATATATCCCCGGTCTCTAACCAACATACAGGAGACTTTCATGGTCGTCTGTACAAAGCTTCAAATGGTGCCATCCCAATACTAATTTGATAACTATTGAAACTCTACTAGATGAATATGATCCTCCTATGATCCCCTGAAATTTAATATACAAGCTCTTAACAAGTCTTCCAATATTTAGTTAACTCTTTTCGTTTGCCCATCTGTTTGTGGGAGGTAAGAGGTACTCATGTTGAGCTTGGTTCCTAATGCTTCCTATAGACTTTTCCAGAACTCACTAGTAAACAAACAGTCTCTATCATTGACAATACTACTAGGAATCCTGTGCATCCTAACTACATTCTTCATAAATAACTTCGCCAAACTAGGTGTCATCCTAGTTGACTTTATCGAAATAAAGTGGGCACTCTTAGCCATTCTATCCACTATGACCCGTATGCTTTCGTTTGCTCTACTAAATCTTGGTAATACATCTATAAAATCCATAGAGATTGAATCCCAGTTCCATAATGGAAATTCTAACGGTTGAAGCAATCCACTTGGCTTTCGGTGTTCAATCTTTGCTTGTTGGCAATTCAAGCACTGCTCAACACACAATCTAATGTCCCGTTTCATACCTTCCCAGAATAAATTTCTCTTCATATCCTGATACATCTTCGTTCCACCTGGATGGATAGTGAATTTCAAACGATGGCACTCATCCAACACCTCCTTCCTCATGTCTCCTACATTCGGAACACATAGCCTTCCCTTTTTCCTCAACCACCCATTTTGGTCAAGACTGAAATCCATTCGGTCATCGCTCTCCTTTCCTTCCTTCAACCTTTTGATCCATTCAGCCAAAACTGGATCCTCCTCTTTTTTAGAAGCTATCTTCTATATCTTTACCGGCCTAACTTTTAAACAAGACAATACAGCACTTTCGGTACTAGAATCTTCCTAGGATATGTACTGCACACTACAAGCTTACAATGCTTCCAAATCTTTCCACTCAGCGATCATAGCCAACTCTGCATTTTGATATTTTCGGCTGAGTGCATCCGCCACGTTGTTTCCTTTTCCGGGTGTGTACTCAATTCGAAAATCATAAATAGCGACAAACTCCAATCGCCTCTGCAGTCTCATATTCACCTCCTTCTGGGAGAACAAGTATTTCAACGACTTATGATCAATATAAAGGTCAAACCGCTCTCTCAAAAGATAATGCCTCCAAACTTTCAAAGCAAATACGACGGCAGCTAAATCCAAGTCATGCATTGGATACCTAACTTCATGTGGTCTAAGCTGTCTATATGCATAGGCAATTACCTTACCTCTTTGCATCAACAAAGCTTCCAATCCAGTTCCACACACATCAATATAAAGAACCAAATCTTGATTCCCCTCTGGAACCACTAACACTGGTGCATGAGTCAATAAGCGTTTCAAGCTCTGGAATGCTTCCTCATACTTGTCAGTCCATATGAACTTCCCATCTTACTGCGTAAGATTAGTCATCGATGCAGCTATTCGTGAAAAATCCTTTATAAATCTCCGGTAATATCCAGACAATCTAGGGAAACTCTTTATCTCGGTAACCATCTCGGGTCTCTTCCAATTATTCACCGCTTCAATCTTAGTTGGATCCACAGATAGTCCTTTCTCTGAGACGGCATGACCAAGGAACTTCACTTCCTTCTTCCAAAAGTGACACTTCGAAAACATAGCCTTCAACTGATGCTCCCTCAATCTCAAGCATGACTCTAAGATGAACATCATGCTTTCTCTCATCCTTAGAGTATATTAAAATATAATTAATGAAAACCAACACAAACCTATCCAAGTGTTTTCAAAAATTTCTATTCATCAGATCCACAAAGAATGCCGACACATTAGTTATTCCGAATGGCATAACTAACCATTCGTACAATCCATATCTTATCCTAAACATCGTCAAAGGAATGCTATCCTCTGCCACTCTAAGCTAATGAAATCCCAAATCCAGCTTAGAGAATACCTTAGCTCCACTTAACTGATCGATCAAATCGTCAATTCTTGGCAATGAATATCGGTTCTTTATCGTTTTCTCATTCAACTTACGATAATCGATATAGCCTTAACGATCCGTCCGGTTTCTTAGCAAATACAGGAGCACCTCCACATGGCAAACTACTCGATCTAATAAAACTCTTGCTTTCTAGATCTACTAATTGCACCTTCAACTCTTTCATCTCCATAAGCGTCATCCTACTCGGTGGTCTACCCACCGGTTCAGCTCGAGGCAACAAATCAATCCGAAATTTAATAGCTTTTTTTGTGGTAGTCCAATAACTGGCTCAAAAACATCGGCAAATTCTATAACTACAAAGACTCGATGCAACTCATCTTCTAATTCCATAGTACTCAATAAAGCATTCGCCTTACAACTAGGGTTCTCTACGGTATAAATTATCCGATCATTACAATCCGAATGACTAAGTGATATTTTCCTATCTTGGCAAAATATCCTAGCATTATATCTACTCATCCAATCCATCCCAAGGATGATCATAAATCCCTCAAAGTCAAACACATGCAAATAAAAATTAAAGGTATGGCCCAGCAAATCAAATTCTAAATGGTCACACACTCACCCCAAGTGTTGCATAATCTCTTATTGGATTAGCAAACCTTAAGGAAGTAACTAAGTAAGAGTGTTTTAAGTTAAGTCTATCTACCAGACATCAAGAAATAAAAGAATGGGATGCCTCGGTATCAAATAACGCGCTAACAGACATACCGCAGGTCTATAGTGAGCCTCCTAAAATAGTTTTTCCCTTTTCCGGAGCAACTAATTTTGCGGTTATGGGCTCCAAAGCATAAACTTTCCCCTTTACTTTCTTTGCTGGCCTGGGCACTTGTTTTTGTAATGACCTACTTGATCTCAATTAAAGCATCTGACATTCTTCTTTCCACCAGCCTCTTTTCCTCTTTCCTTTGCTGGTTCGACACTCGTTGGCATAGTGTTCTTTCTTGTTGTAGTTTTAACAAACCACTTCAGCCTTACTTTTAGTTTGTGTTCCTTCTTTTTAAGCAGTCTTTTTTTGGAAAAATTTCCTCATTTGGTCCTGTCCTACCTGGATTTCTTTCATCTTCTTCCTTAAGTAGACCAATGCCTCTTCCTTCCTCAATGCCATCTCAACAACCACATCACTGGAATCTCTCAAGTGCGAAAATGTAGCACTTATCAGTTCTGGCCTTTATCCACTAATGTACTTTCATTTCTACTAATAACGGTATCAACCATGGCATACCCGTATCAGGCTAGTTCCTCAAACTTCCTTGTGTAGTCCAACACACTCATATCTCCCTACTCCAATTCTACAAACCTCCTGATCAATACGGCCTGGCCATTACGGGCATAAATCTATCTAAAAACCTTCTCCTGAATTCATCCCAAGTAATGGTCTCTTCATCAACTCCGGCAGTGACGGGATTCCACCAGAATACCCTACAGCTGCCTTGAGGCCAACCTTCTTTTCTGTGCATCATTTAACCCTAAATCAGCAAAGATTCTTTCACAATGCAGTAGGCAGTTTTCAACTTCAATTACGTCTTCGGTACCAATGAACGACTTTCCTCTAAGCCAGATGTAATCCCTACTCAAGTTGGCAAACTGATTGACTGTAGGAACTTCTTGAGCTCCACCTCTACCACCGTTACCTCCGACAGCCCCGACACTATTCCGACTTGCATCATGTTCATGAAGAACCGATACATTGCTCTCATATCCACTTAGGGAACTCCTACACCATGAATCTCAGCTTGTTCCTAACCAGGAACTCTCCTTGTATTGGATCGGGCATTTCCATTGGTGGTGCTGTTGTCTCCTCCGATATTCACTCTGCTCCTTTTTCTCTCCATGTATGTATTCAAACCTCGTGAGATACAGATGAATAACCTAACTAAGACAAGAGTCTAAAGACATATCATATACTTATATATATATATATATATATATATATATATATAAGTACGTTATTATAGCCTTATCCCATACCCCGATCTTAACTCTAATTCCTATGGATTATGTTTTCAAAAGTCATTTTTGGTTAAAATATTTCATAAAACATGCTCTGATACCAAGCTCTAACATCCCCTATCTAGAGGGCCAGAACTAAGCGATATAGATGCTGCGATCATCTAGAGGCCCAAAACTAAGCGGTAACATCCTATATCTATGGTAATGGAATCAACAATTTCAGAAGCACTTGAACATGAAACAAAACACAGATTTAGAAACCATAAATTACTTTATTACAATTCGAAATAAAATTTGTTCCACATTCATATCACATAACCCAAATTGTTTTCCCAGGCATAGATTAAATATAGTTATCACAAATTACATCGAGAGAGGTATATGAAGACACCCCCTCAATTGATCAGAGTCATATGGTCATATTGGACTAATACATCATAACACAACGGAAGATCCATTAGAACATAAATAAAAGCAACAAATCCTAAGTTGCTATCCGTTGCCTCCTCCATCTTTCCGTAGCTTATTCTTCAACTTTCTAAAACCTGAAAAGATCCTTAACCTCTCAACCTACTCAAATCAATTTTAAGCACCTGAGAGTTTAAGTGAAAACATGAACTTCGAGTCAGACATAAAGCCTGGTATAAATAATACTACACATCCCGGTTTAATTATTTTAAGTGAGACCATGCGCTTAGCGGAATGAGTTTCCTCTCACTAACATCCTTGGAAAGCTTATCTTTGCAATTCCTTTCATATAACCATATACTATGCTCCCGCATCCATAATGGTTAAACACTACAAAAATAAACATTATGTAAAAAAACATCAATGTTAGTTAATAACAAAGTATCTGTTCAAACACAAAAATTTAGTTTGGATAACTTTTAACCTTTGGCTAACTCGGACCTACTAGACAATACAACAAAAATTAACCTAACACCTATTAGATCTTCATATTCAGGATTATTTATCCTTATCTATCTGTTTAACATTTCCCATTAGGAAAGTCTGTCCTAAACTATTTTTAAAATATTTGACTTCTGGACGGCCTGTCCCTAATTTAATCATCTCCCAGGACTTCCCGTTCTTAATGGTCTTTCGGGTTCACCAATAACCTATCTGTGTACAACATATATTCCTTTCGGTGTGTACTCAAAATTTTAGTCTACTCATGACCAAGCCTATACACTGGAATTTTGGACAATAATTAGCAGGGGAATCTAGCTAATGTATAGGGCATGACCCTATACTAGTCCCATCTGGTTTTCTAATATCTGAGTTATTTATACACAAGGATCCCCTCCCATAATTTTCCTTGAAAACACCTTTAAATTTATTTAAACCTTTAGACCAAACTTAAAACAAGGAAAAGAATAAAATCTAATTTATACTTTACTCGAATCATATTACCATGTTAGATTTATATCCTTTACTCGAATTTTAGTTGATGAAAACACTTTACCGTTTGAAAGACCCTCTTTTTATACTTGGAAATTACCTCCTTCGAAATCAATGTTTATACCTTTTGAAATCATTTCTCGTACCTTTGAATTCATTCAAAGCAAACCTTTCGGAAGCTATAAACCTTAGGCATCTTTCTTTGAAATCACTTTAAGTCATTGCCTTAGAAAAACCTTTGGAAAACCTTCCCTCAAAAACCTTTCGAAAACATCTAACAATCCTTTCGAAGTTGATCATGGAATAAACCCTTCGAATGCTTAAAATCTTTTGAAACATAAACCTTTCGAAGGTATACTGGGTTCAACTTAAAATAATCTAGAAACCTTCTTTTTAAAACCTTTCATCCTTATTAAACAACCTTTCGAAAGCCTTGGGTTATACTTTACAAAACAAGGGTAACCACCTAAGTCGGAAGCTTTCATTCAAAGGCATTGGAGAAACAGCTTGTTTTAAAAACATATAAACCTTTCGATTGGGTCGAAAGGTTCAAAGTAAAATCTTTATAAAAAGCAGTAGAAACCCTTCGGCAATATTGGAAGGTTTCATAACAATGTAATGGCGGAAACATCAACAAACTATCGACTACATCGGAAGGTTTAAAGTCTTTCTTTAAAATAACTTGACCTGGTCGGAAGTGACTAAGTCAAAAGCTCAAATTCGAAAGCAAAGCAAGCGAAAGCTTTTCACACATAAAATAGTTATATTTCAAGCTCTTAGGCCATTAACCTTTCGGCTTAGAACGTTTTGGCTATCTTTAATTCATTAGATGCTAATCACTTGATACTTTATGTATTGTACTTTGACCTTATCAAAAGCTAACCTTTTGACTTAGATGAAAGGTCTGGGGCGGAAGGTATACATCCTTGTGGGCTGAAATATGGAAAAAGAGTGATTTTTGTTTTTAAACTTATAAAAGGAAACTTTTCAACTAACCTGCATTTATTTGTCAAATTTTCATTGGTCAATAAAATACTTTCAGAAATGTGTTGTCGCAATTACCAGAATTTATAAATCATTTTTTTGCAAAATGCCCCTTCTCCTTTATAAATATATAAAACATTTAAGTCTCATACCTTAAATAATTTTATATATCCTTCAAATGACTTAGGAAAGTTAATGAAAAATCCCAGAAAATCTATTTTAATATATTGCCTGACATTTTAAAATCTCAAACCCAAACAATTAATATTTTAACCGAAAATACTTTATAACCAAATAAACAATTTTCTTTGTTTGATAATCCATATAAATCCCTAATAAATCGGAAAATTATGAAAATCATAACCCATCTCTAAAATATTATTCCAGACCTATATCAAATTTCCCAGGTATTCGGATGTCATTAAATAGGGTTTTCATGTTAAACATATCATAAAACACGAATGAACATATATATAATATCACCCATAATATATATATATATGTGTGTGTGTGTGTGTGTCTTTAAACATCAAACATGGCAATAATATAGCAAAAACCTTTCAGATCTAACCATAAATCCATAAACCAAACGTATTAGGGATCTAGTAATTATTCACCTTAACTTTTGAGATTATAGATGAGATTTTTGATTGTTGAATTAATTAATTTCTTCTCTTCTCTTGAATCTTAGCTTTACTTCTTCTGTTGAGAATGGGAAATGGTGGCCTGCCTTAACAATTGTGTTTTAGTGAAATTAGAACGAACGAACATGAGTTACCCATTTCCTAACGATTTTTGGGTATAAGGTTATATTATTTCCCATAATGCCCTTCTCATTTCCTAACACATTACCTAGTGTTATTTCCTTTTAGTTAACCCATTAAACGTAGCATGCCTACCTTTAACAAACCTCATCTTAACCTATTAATCTTTACATTATTTAATTTAATTTAACAAATTAAGTATCTTAATTAAGGTTATAAAAATATGGGTTGTTACAAAATGCCTTGTGATTATAGATATAGATCAGAAATGATATTTAGAGATGGGTTTCAATTTTCTTACTTTTCTTAGTTAATGTGGGTTTTATATTAATTTTCTGGTGAAGAAAATGATTTATTAGGTCGTAAATAATTTATGGTTAAAATATAAATAGATTGGGTCCTGAATTTATATATTTTAGAAAACATATTAAAAAGAATTTTCCAGAATTTTGTTGAATTTTACAAAGTGTTTTAATGAATATATAAAATTATTTAAGGTATGTGACTTAATGTTTTGTATATTTATAAAAGGAGAATGGGTATTTCGTAAATAAATTAAATTGTTATATCTGAAATTATGGCAGTGCTTTTAGAAAAGGAAAATTAGCAATCAATAAGATTTTGACAAACATGGAAGGTTAGTTAAAAATATTACTTAAAAAGGTTAAATATCATATTTTTATGCCAAAATCATGTTTTACCACTTTCGACACCCTGCCTTTGATGTTGATGGCTTCCGACTTAGTGGTTCCGCCTTTGTCACCATCGAAACCAATGCGCCCGGCATCAGTTCTTTGGTATATAGTGAATTGGATAAGGAGCGGAAGGTACAAGGTCGAAACCAGCGGTTCCGAAGGAGGTCGAAGTGCTACTTTGTTTTAAATGAAAAATGCGCCTACATTGCTTTTGGTTCGACTTAATTGGCTTTTGACTGAGACAAACTGGTTAAAGGAATGGTTTCACAATGTTTGCACCTTTGTTTTTAAAACCGCTTTCGACTAGGTCGAAGCCTTAGCAGCCGCTTCTTACCCTTTGAAGCAATGTCTTCTAAAGGGTACACTTCGTTTTATAAAACTCCGATGCTTCTCAAACTATTTTGGAACGATGGTTTCGGCACTATTACTTCTTTGTTTTATTTTTTGCTTTCGAAAGAGTTTCTTTCTACCTTGTTGGTTGTAACCCTTGGAGATTTTTAAAAGAGTAACTCAAATGTTTTGAAAGAGATGATTTTGAATGGTTTCGACAGGTGTTTCCACATGATTTAAGATTGAACCCAAATGCTTTTGAAAGGTTCAAGGTTTTGATGCTTTCGAAAGGTTTCAAAAGGTTTAACTAGTTATTTCGAAGGGTTAAAGGAAAGATTTTACAATGGTTTCGAAAGGCTATGTTTAAAGGTTTAAAGAGAGGATGTCTAAGATTTTTGTTTTCGCAGAAAAAGGTATTTCAATGGTTTTGAAAGGTTTATATAAGTGGTTTTGAGAGGAAATTTTTCGCTTTTGGCCTAGGTGAAAGAAAGGGTTTATTTGGTTACGAAAGAGATATTTTCAATGGGATCCGAAGGGGCACTTTCAAAGGTTTAAAGGTTTTCCTCAATAAAGATTTAAGTAAAGTATATATAACATGGCTAGGTGATTTTGAGTAAAGCATAGAGATTATATATTTTCCTTGTTTAAGTTTGATATTAAGGTTTTAAATCAGTTTTGAGAATAGGTTTTCAAGGAAAATTTATAGGAAGGTTTCCCTATGTAAAATGACGCAGATATTAGAATACCAGATGGAACTAGTATAGGGTCTCGCCCTATACATTAGCTATTAGCCTCCGCTATTTTAGTCCATAATTCCAGTGTGTTGGGCTTTGTCATAGGTAAGACTAAAATTATGATTATACACAGAAGGGAATATATGTTTGTATACAAAATGATTAGTGGTGATCCGGCAAAACCATTAGGATCAGGTGGCCCTGGAGATGTTAAGTTGGGGATAATGTAGCGACCCGCAAATCCATACCCCTTGAGTCAACATTATTCTACATCAATCAACTCAGGTTGAATAGAAATAAGAACCGTTTGGGTTAAAGAAGAAGAGGTAGAAGAAGAGAAGACAGAAAACAACAATAGAATCTTACCATCGCAGCGGACTAAAATATAATAGATATTCAATGATCTTTACAAAAAGAAAACTATATCTTTTTATACATACATCATCAGAGTACATCATTAGAGTTCAAAAACATCAATAACATACAACTGGACGATAACCATAACCTGTCCATACAATCTAAATATATAGCGGAATATTTAAACAAATACGGAAGTACGTATCGCCATCCAGAGCCACAACATCATTTCCTGTCATCTATAATACTCGGTCTGACCCGAGCATTACAGTTAAATAACACCCGAGTCAGTCTGGAAAACCAGCGTGAGAAATCACACTCAAATTGATTATTAAAGTTTCAAAATCCTTTTGAAAACAAAAGCATCTCGTAAGACCACGCCACAAATAAACGTGTCGGGTTTTTAGCTTACGATAGCTAAAACACCTTTTATCAAAATCCTCTGATATCATAATAGGGTTTATATACAAATACTTATTAAAATAGCCGAAATTGTTACATCTATTAAGTTCCAGCTACTAGCCATAAAGTGGGTAATACAAACAAAACTCGTAAAAGGCGCGTAGGGAGAATGGATTTCCAACTAATGACAAGGCACTGGGGTACCATCTGTCACAGTACGTGGTCTAGATCACAGTACCGAGGATCACTCCTGACCCACTGCAACACAAGACCGAGACTATCCCTTACTGGATAATCCCAAGTAAGATCACCCTACGGTTGGGATCAGCAACCACACCACTAAGCCTAAATAAAAGGGACATCTAGACAGGGATGACCTTACCCTGAAGTGGGTGCTACCCACCTAGCCTTGCTGCATAACTCCTGATTATCAGTCATTCCCGGTTAATGAGGCTTGAGGCTAAGCATTACCTTTTAGATCGTTCCACTTAGAATGCCCATCGTCCCCCTGACGATGTTCCGAAAGCATTCGTCCATAGAAGTCCGTCCCGGGTTCGAACGGAACCGAAGGCACTATTCCCACTACATCCATTTTGGAAATATCCTCATGATTAGTAGCGACTAGCCCTTGCACTTCATTGCTCCATCTTTGAATCCAAACTCGTTTTTCCACGAAAACGTACACATCGGATCGAAGTGGTTTTCGAGAAATAAATCCCGATCTCGGTCTCTTCGAAATGATCAGCGCATTGGCCAATATTTATAGTCGGTGATTTAACTATCAATTAATATTCACAAACATCCATCCAACATAAATAATTTCACCAAATTATTTATTAATCCTCAAAAAATATCTTCACAAGACATATTTTCATTTTCAAACTCTTTTGAAAACAGTTTCCAAATCACATTTTCTCATGGAATGAATTCCCAATTATTTATTTCCACTGAAGGCGCCAAGTACAACACCTTAGATTTTTAAAATAATTTAATACACTTTATTATAAAATATTCTTTAAGGCTTTTAATTAAAAACTACATTTGTACTTATTCAAAAATATATATACTTTAAGAATATTTAAAACAAAACTACTTATAAAAATATAAAACTAAATTTTTATCCTTTTAAAATGAAAATACTAAGTCACTTTTAATAATTACTACTATATTAAATTTGGAAAAATACTTACTTCAGAATTTAAACATTTTAAAAATAATAAATTTTCTAGAACACGCTTTTTAAAACAACATTAAAGCTTTTAAAAATTTACTTTGAAACGTACTTGGCTATCCAGGGAAATATACTTCTCTTCACATCCTTTAAAATTGAATCACTATTTAATTTAAACAAATGTTTCCATTCCTTTAATAAATTCCCATCGTGAATTTATTTTTCAAATATCCCCTGATATATTACTTTGCTTTTATAAACCCAATTTATAAATTCCATCCACATTCTCCTTTAAAAGTCCAGGTTTTACACACTTAAATCAATTCCCAAATTGATTTCCAATTTACTCCATTTATTCCAAAATACATTAACTTCAGATTTTATTCCTTAATTATGATTTAAAATACTTTTGACTGAAAATACCAATTTTAGATTTCTCAAATTACTTCTTTATCCTTTTAAATAAATTTAAACTTTGAATTTTAACATATTTCTTTATCCCTTTAAATGATATCACTTAAGTTTACAATTCATTAATTTCTGTTTTATACAAAATTCTTTTTTTCTATTTCCATATTCAAAATTATTTATTAGTTAGTATTTTAATATCACTTCCATTCCTTTTTAATTCATTCTTAATTCATTCAAATTCGCTATAATTATTTTACTTAAAACCCCACTCTTTTTGTGACGCCCCACCTCTATACCCATGCTAGCCAAGGACATTACGGAGTAATGCCGTCAACTAGCGCGGAGAATAAGGCCGTTGAGGAGCGACCATCCGTGTAATTGCTTTGTGCGAGCACCGATATGTCAGATAGTTTAAGATGCATTTCATTTCAAGAGGAAATCCGACATGCCGATAAAAATCAAAACTATTACACAGTGGCTATATAAAATCTTCGGAAACAAATATAGAAATAAACATAACACAAGTCAGTCACAGATATCCATATCACAAAGGCAGAAACAGATATGGATATTACACATGAAAGTGTACATCAGAGTAGTGGTTAAACAAGACCCACAATTTCACAAAAGAATAGCTAGAAGTGCTAGACAAAAGAATATGTATACATCAAGGAGTCTATATCTCTAAAGTATACAACAAAATAAACTACTAATCTAAGTAGTTAGCCAAAAGTCAGGGTGATAATCCCAGATGTGAAGTAAAGCAAAAGCACTTGTAACATCTCGGTCTGACCCGAGTATTATTTAATAAGAAAATAATAAACGGATCAGTCTAGCTATAAATACCAGATAAAATGATATAGAATAAGAGATATGACATAAATATATAATAACCATAAATCCATGCTGTGACAAGTATGCAATTGAAAAATCAACTAGGGATTAATCAATATCACGAGAATCTTCTCAAAGATCAAAGGAATGTCATACTCCTTATTTACCAAATCACCAGACCATAAATATTGACAAAAATATCAATGCCAATCATATAAGATAATGACACACAAATTCACCAATGCACAAATATTGATAAAACTTATCAATGTAAATCACGAAAATTGGTGAAACACAAAATTCTAGAAATCATCGATGGAAATCCAGAAATCACAAAAAGGAGGAGGCCTATCACAAAACGGGAGCATGAAAGCTCACCAACACATGTATCACAAAATGGAACGCTATTCCATGGTAGCTAACCATTAATTTTGAGCCGAGGCTCCACAAAACGGCCCTAAGACCATGGGTTGCTACCCCACCAATTTGAGTCGAAACTCCACAAAAGCGGGGTTTAGTCTCCCTCGCAGACAAAGAGACATCGCACATTGCTAGTCTAAATCACAAAATTGATCATCAACGATCATTAAGAAGTGTCAATTACACTAAGCTAGCAAATATATGAGTTTAGCTTCATGTCCCATAACCACTAGCTTAACTTAAATATTTATGAACAAATTGTAAATCTCCACTATAAAATTGTCACAAGAGATTCAATCGAACAAGTCCAAGAATTAACCGACGAAGTAAACGCAAGCGTTTCATACCACTCGTTTTACTAAGCCGTTTAATTAGATTTCTCATACGAGTGAGGTAAAGGTTTGTACATACCAGTAGAATTGAAAACGGTTTGAGAAAACGAGCTTTGTAATAAAATAGCGTTGAAATCATTTTGAAGAAAGAGTTTTGATATTTACTACTAGTATTAAAACCTTTATATTTTTGAAGTGACAAATAACAAAAATGATTGTAGGAATAATCAATCATCAAAATTCACATACGAAGACGTGAATCAAATCCAAAGAAGCCGATACCGAATCCATCAAAGTGGATATACCCAAAAATTCCTAAAATAGAAGTTATCAAAGTTGACAAAGGTGATAACAACTAATCGGAGAAGAAGAAACGATTAAAGATTGGAAAAAAAGCAAATTGAGCATAAATAGAAAAACAGGCAAAACAGGAGCAGGTCAGTGGACTGAATTCCCTAAGTCAGTCGACTGAACACAGTCCTGAAAAATTTCGGGCTTCAGCTCAGTCGACTGACTCAGAGAATTCAGTCGACTGGACTTGATTTCCTGCATTTTCTATCCCATTTCAAATGAAGTGCAAACTCTTCCAAAATGCAGCCGGACGAACATTGGAATATTCACAAAACGGACCCAAATCAAGAGCAAATTTACATGAAGAAGTGTTAGGAATTCATACCCAACAACCAAAGATAATTATAGTCATAGATGTGAGATAGAAATCTCACCTTTAAACCCAAAACAAATGAAGAAGAAGCTATAGAGCAATGGCAAGGGCAATCACACTTCAATTCCAACTCAACAACCTTGAATCTAAGCTAAAAAGAGAAACATTTCCCAAATTAGGTTTAGCAATTTCTGAAATTGATAAGAGAATGAGTTGGAGAAGAAGAAGAGACTTACCAAAGCTTCTTCTATTAGTTTAGAGCTAGAACTTTATTTGCAAAAGAAAACTAGGGCTTGGAGTTTTAATTTCCCATTCCTCTCTCCATTGTTGCAAAAGCTTGAGTATTAGGAAATAGAAGTAAAGTAATTAAGAGAGGAGGGGTGAAGCTTGGGTCTAATAAGCTGAAACAAGACCAAATCCCTATGTGAAAAAGCAGCAAAATTCTACTATCTCCAAACATATCAAAGTTTATACTTAAAAAGATCGCAAATGACGTTTTGAACTCAATGGAAGTGGTCCCGAGTCCTAATTCGACCGTATGCAAAAAAAGTAACCTTTCGAAATTATAATCCGATTAACGATAAAACATTTAAATAAAATATTTAAATATTCAATCGTAAAATATGCGGGTTGTTACACTTTTATTTTCTTTTCAAAAATCCAATTTATATATTTTGATAACTCAGTGTACCGAAATATATTCAAGCAAACCATAACATTCAATATTCCAATATAATTCATCATAAAATATCAAATAATCATAACAGAGAATATTAAATAATTTAAATAAATATTAGTGAATCCAGTTGGATCCCTCCAACCTGTTTCCCTGCATCCACAGACGTTAGCCCAATATAAAATACCAATTCCACTTCGAGGTGGAATATCATGGTATATGTGATTAATATAATATCATCCGCTATTATGCGGTGCATAGGGTCTCATCCGCTATATAATGCGGGAAATCAATCATTCTAAGATATATTACATACTACGATATATAATCTAACACACCAAATCAAATCAATCAATTATTTAAATCTAACCATTTAAATTTAAATCAACCAGATGACTGAGATTAACTCACCTTTTATTTTATTAGCATCCATTCCCAAATCCAGCTTGCATCCTTCTCAATTTTTGACCTTGTATAAATATTATATAATTTATTAATATTTGAATTAGTCAAACAATTTATTTATTTAACTTAACTATTAATTAGTTTTAAACTAATTCTTCTCTTTTTTTAGTAACCAAATAAATTAAATAAGTCAACTCTACAATTTTATCACTAATCCCTTATAAAATTTTCTTCCAAAGTCTCATATAAATTTCTAGTATGTATATAAGTTTAACTTGTGAAATTTTAAAATTAAACAGTAAACATTTTCTTTTTTTTTTCTTTCTGAAAAACAAAATACTGAGTTATATATACATATAAGCCGATAATTGATAAATGGACAAATTAAATTCAAAGAGTTTAAACTTACTTAACTAAAATAAAATTTAATTACCTTATTAATCAGACCCAAGCACACCCACCCTACATGTTGACTTCGAACACATCGAGAAGCCGCCGCAAGCTCCTTCCAAGTTGAGTCCCCTTCCCACCATCGTTGTCGCCTACATCGCAACCCTCCAGATAGTCGTGACTTCCTCCTGCTACCGTGGCTCGTCACTTCCAGGTCGAGTCCCTTTTTCGCTCAGACAATCAGGCCCTTGCTCTATCATTGCACTCGCGTACGAGCCACCCACGACAGCGACGACCACGTGAAGTAAATCCCACCATCGATTGAAAACGAGCCCTCGCTCGTCGCGATCCACCAGACGCCGCTTGATGCTCGCGCCCAACGATCTTGAACACTCGGCGAGCATGAAGGAGAGCTCGCGATAGAATTCACCCCTTCCCTTCTTTCAATCGGCTGAAGCGATTTAACATGAAATCCCTTTTTTTTAAATAGCTGAGACTTCAATTTCTTTCTTTTAGCTTCGGCCATTTTTTTCCGACAATGACTGGAATCGAATTGAATAAACAAGGAAGGAACAGGCAAATTTTAGAAGGAACGAGAAGTGTGAGATGGAAGATAAATATAAGCAATCCCTTGTTTTTCCTTTAGCTTGCAAGAGAAGGAACGAAGATATGGGTTTTATTTGATTCGATTTGGAAGCCTGGAATAAAATAGAAATTTCGTGATTTAAAAAGGAAAGTAAAGAGGCAGGCAACGCTATTATTTTTATTTTATTTATTTTTTTTCATTGAGAAAGAACGAAATCGTTTTGAATTTTCGATATAAAATTCAGCGCGTTTGTATGCCGTACGCTCACACAACATCTCCAAATACTACGAAATATGAATCCAATAATAATACACTTTTACGAATCCATTGAAACTGGTTTTATTGAATTTTGAGAATGTGCCTCGGAAGGCTATTTTTAAATTCAATTTAAAACGAAAAAATTTCAAAACCGAACAAATCATTGTTAAATTCAATTTTAACACTTCTATTATCTTCAGTATTATCAATATAAATTTTACAAGCCTTCAAATTATTTTTAACAGGCTTAGAATCCCATATTCCATATTTTATCCAATTTCCAATTTTTAAATTCAATAAATAAATAGTGATATTTGTAATTCAAGTTAAAATTAACCTTTCAATTATTTAAAATAAATTAAACATTCCCATTTTCAAATGCTCAATAATTCCTGGTCGTCACATTCCTCCCCCTTAAAAGAATTTCGTCCCTGAAATTACTAGTTAGGAAGAATGGTCCAATAGCCGTTTACTTTTCCCAAAAACCAACAATTCAACATCCTACCAACTATCTTTTATAAAAGACCCATTATCATTCTTACTATCTTCCCAAACTCTCCTATAGTTTTCAAACAATATAATTTGCTCAATCATTCAAATTTCAATTTGAAACCAAATTTAAAATTATTAGAATTTTCTCAAAATTTTTCTAACTCCCTAAATTTTCGAAATTTTTTGCCAGCGTCTCCTTTGCGCGGCTAGCTCGGTACAACTACAAAATGCCTCTACGGGCTCCCAAATTTCAAAAGAAAACAAAAGCCAAGTGGCTAGATCAAAACTCAATCAAATTTCATATAGAAATTTCAAATACATACCTTTTTGTCGAGCAATTCAAGATTATCTTCTAAAATCAAAACCCAATTTTCTTTTCCTTCACAATACCTGTATATTCTACTTAACAATAATATCCTATCACAACATTCAAAATCATTTACTTGACTCCTTTACGAAATTCCAATATTCATTCCATTTATGCCCGTACGATGTACCTATATCATTCGTACATAATACCAAATCCGATCGCTTACTCGATCACACAATTTCACTTCCGAACTAGCATCGTCCACCCTACTTCCTAGTGCGGACTCAGATCTGTTTTCCTGATCATAAACCGTCATTCTCCTTGCATAGTCATAACTATGATAGAGAATTTCCAGAATCAATCAAAATCCATATCCAGGGTTCGCCATCGAAAATCGAGTGAAAAATCCTAACTCGGATCGATATAACTATCTCGAATCTGGATCAAATCGCTATGCGAATAAAATAAATATACGTAGATCCTACGTATTTATATCCATCGATTATTAACTATATCAATTTTCTTTTATTCACATTATTTTGATTTTTATTCACTATCCACAATTATCCCATTTCACAACTTTCAGTTTTAATTTTCATTCAGTTATTCACTTAGAATAAAAAAAATTTCAATTCCAAATTTACTTAAGGATTTCCCCATTCATTTCTTAAGTTTAATATAAATATTTTACACACTTTAAATATTTATTTTTATTTCACCACTTTAATTTATATCTACGTTTATTCAAATTGGTTCTCCCATCTCCATATGAATTTAATTTATTTTAAGCTCTGAATATTTAATTTTATCTTTCATTTATAGCTTATTCATATCGTTATTTTAAATTAGTTCCATTCACTAATTTATTTCAATTTTCAATTTATAATCGTTTTATCGCTAACAAAAGTTTTTCCAAAATTTTCAAAAATTTTCTAACTCCCAAAATTTTCGAAATTTTTTGGCAGTCTCCTTTGTACGGATGAGCTTTTGCAATTTGGCAAGAGATATAAATATATATACATCGACTCACACGGTCGGAAAAACAAAAATAGTTCATATTTCCTATTTTTATTCGTAGGTGTACCTTTGTTTAACATTTTTAAGCAAGTAGCTTATTATTTAGCAGTTAGCACGACCAAATCTAGCCAAACGGCTTCCCGGTACCTGTACTTACTCAATTCAAACATATAAGTACATTTCACTTACTTTCAATAGCTAACACATAAATTTCACATATAATGCACGTTATATAATTTCCATAAGCATATATAAGGTTCCGACACTTATTACAATTGCTTACAACCAATTCTCAAACCATTCCATTCAGTTTAAGTGATTTACAACTTACACGCTTATATTTAATTCATTCTAAGCAAAATAAACTCATATTCATTCCAATTGATTTCAAAATCATCCTATTTCACTTCTAATAACTCATAGAATTTTATCTAATCCCATTTACATCGAATGGCCCATTTTCTTATGCAATTCGACAATATTAATGTGAAGAAATATTTACTTAAGCTTTATAACCATTTAAACTGATTCCAACTCAATTTACACTTGATTCCATCCCATTTTAATTTATTCAAAAAAAATTCATTGCATTTTCTTTCATATCCAAAAAGTTTGATTCCAAACCATTTTATTAAACTCGATAACCAATATATAAAATAACCATCTCACAATTTACTTAAATTATTTATTTTCTTCAAACTATTCCACCCAATAACTTAAGTTTATTTTGTTCCACCAACCTCCATTTAAATCTTTGATTTGATTTTTCCTTTGATCAAATCTCCAACCATTTTGCTAATTTATTCGATTAGTTTATTCTTTTATCCATTCTTAATTTTAATTCACATTAACAATTCATTATTGAATTTATTAATAATAAGGTCATTCAATTTATGCTTGAATTGGATTTGTTTACAACTCACACCAAATCTATTTTAATCCAATTCAATACTTACTTAGTTTACATTTATTTATTTAAGTAAGAATCTTATTCCATTCAATATTATCTATAACTCAACTGAGTTCATTTCAATTCAAGTTTATTTAGCTTAACTCTAGTTAAATCTTGCTACATACCATTCCTTTGAATTTTGTTAAGCAAGGAATAAATTCCATTTAATATCATTACAATATCCAATTTCAGTTCATTTACTTACAATTATAAATTCATTTGTTCATTCACAAATTCATTTTCAACCAATAAATTTTATTTCCCAACATTAATTATTTTTAGTCCATTTGAACTAATTCTGCTCTTTATTTTACACAATTTTCAATCAAACTTGCATGCCATATAAATCAATCAGTTACTTACTAATTTCAAATCTCAAAACTTTGTTTTATTTAGTCCAACTTGACAAATTTTTCCATTCAAACTTAAGTTCAACATTCAGTTTCAATTCCCTTTTGCTTACACGTTTAAACTCATTACTAAAATGTTCAAAATTCAATTTTGAAAACATATATATCTAAACCAAACTATTCCTTTGCATTTTCAAAATCAAACCAAATTTCACAAACAAACATTAACCCAAAACATCCAGGTAGCAATACCCCTCACGGAAACTCGAAAATGAACACCGATGATGTCGCGATCATCATCGGAATTATTTTCCAGCGACCGTAAAGAGTTCAATGCTTATATTTCTTTAAAATCCATTCAAATATTTTTAAATTCCAAATCTCTCTTGATTTCAAATCTGATTCAAAAATATTTCTCAAATATATATTCTCTTCCCAACTTTTTGAGAATCATTTTCAAATTCAAAGGAAATTTAAATTTCCAAATATTCAAATTCCCAATCCTTTAAATTTATATTCAAACATTACTTTGGAATTTTATCTTATTTTAATTATTAATCACACTATAATTCACATTTATAGTTACATTTACAAATCTCATTTGTAGATGAATTTGTTTCTTAGCATTTAATTATGATTTCAATTCCTTATTCAATTATGAATCACATTTACAAATTCCATTTATTTTATTAATTTATTCCTTAATCTTTGGTTGTTATTTCAATTTCTTATTCAATTTTCATACAATAATAATAATTTAATATTATCACTTTCTAACAACTAAGCATCCATATATAACTATAACAATTACAAAAAAAAACCATTTCTTTCATATAAAAATAATTTTGGGTAAAATTATTTCATTTACCCTATTTAAAACAATACTGTGCCGGTTTATCTTGTTTAAGTGTTTAGAAATCCCTATTGATAACATGGCGTCCCACACATCGTCCAAAATTCATAAACACTCAACCGATAAATCAACATAATATAAAAACAATTTTATATTCACTAACAAATACGCGCTCATATCTATTAATACACTCAAACTCATTTTAGAGTACTACGGACTCTATTCTATGAGTAATTCCTACCAGAGCCAAGGTTATCACCAACCTAAGCTCTGAAACCAACTGTAACAGCCCGCAAATCCGTACCCCATGAGTCAACACTATTCTACATCAATCAACTCATGAACAGAAATACGAACCGTTTGGGTTAAAGAAGAAGAGGTAGAAGAAGAGAAAACAGAAAACAACAATAGAATCTTACCATCGCAGCGGACTAAAATATAAAAGATATTCAATGATCTTTTCAAAAAGAAAACTATATTTGTTTATACATACATCATCACAGTACATCATTAGAGTTCAACAACATCAATAACATACAATTGGATGATAAAAATAGTCTGTCCATACAATCTGAATACACAGCGGAATATTTAAACAAATACGGAAGTACGTATCACCTTCCAGCTCCACAGCATCATTTCCTGTCATCTATAATACTCGGTCTGACCCGAGCATTACAGTTAAATAACACCCGAGTCAGTCTGGAAAACCAGTGTGAGAAATCGCACTCAAATTGATTATTAAAGTTTCAAAATCCTTTTGAAAACAAAAGCATCTCGTAAGACCACTTAGAATGCCCATCGTCCCCCTGACGATGTTCCGAAAGCATTCGTCCATACAAGTCCGTCCCGGGTTCGAACGGAACCGAAGGCACTATTCCTACTACATCCATTTTGGAAATATCCTCAGGATTAGTAGCGAATGGCCCTTGCACTTCACTGTTCCATCTTCGACTCCGAACACGTTTTTCCATGAAATGTACAAACCGGATCAAAGTGGTTTTCGAGAAATAAATCTTGATCCCGGTCTCTTCGAAACGATCAACGCATTGGCCAATATTGATAGTCGGTGATTTAACTATCAATTAATATTCACAAACATCCATCCAACATAAATAATTTCACCAAATTATTTATTAATCCCCAAAATATCTTCACAAGACATATTTTCATTTTCAAACCCTTTTGAAAACAGTTTCCAAATCACAGTTTCTCATGAAATGAATTCCCAATTATTTATTTCCACTGAAGGCGCCAAGTACAACACCTTAGATTTTTATAATAATTTAATACACTTTATTATAAAATATCCTTTAAGGCTTTTAATTTATAACTACTTTTATACTTATTCAAAAATATATATACTTTAAGAATATTTAAAACAAAACTAAAACTAAATTTTTATCCTTTTAAAATCAAAATACTAAGTCACTATTAATAATTACTACTATAATAAATTTGGAAAAATACTTACTTCAGAATTTAAACATTTTAAAAATAATAAGTTTTCTAGAACACGCTTTTTAAAACAACATTAAAGCTTTTAAAAATTTACTTTGAAACGTACTTGGCTATCCAGGGAAATATACTTCTCTTCACATCCTTTGAAATTGATTCACTATTTATTTTAAACAAATGTTCCCGTTCCTTTAATAAATTCCCATCGTGAATTTATTTTTCAAATATCCACTGATATATTAGTTTGCTTTTATAAACCCAGTTTATAAATTCCGTTGCCACATTCTCCTTTAAAAATCCCGGTTTTACACACTCAAATCAATTCCCAAATTGATTTCCAATTTACTCCATTTATTCCAAAATACATTAACTTCAGATTTTATTCCTTAATTATGATTTAAAGTACTTTTGACTGAAAATACCAATTTTAGATTTCTCAAATTACTTCTTTATCCTTTTAAATAAATTTAAACTTTGAATTTCAACATATTTCTTTATACCTTTAAATGATATCACTTAAGTTCACAATTCATTAATTTCTATTTTATACAAAATTCTTTTTTTTTTCCATTTCCATACTCAAAATTATTTATTAGTTAGTATTTTAATATCACTTCCATTCCTTTTTAATTCATTCTTAATTCATTCAAATTCGCTATAATTATTTTACTTGAAACTCCACTCTTTTATTTTCTTTCCAAAAATCAATTTATATATTTTGATAACTCAGTGTACCAAAATATATTCAAGCAAACCATAGCATTCAGTATTCCAATATAATTTATCATAGAATATCAAATAATCATAACAGAGAATATTAAATAATTTAAATAAATATTGATGAATCCAGTTGGATCCCTCCAACCTATTTCCCTGCATCCACAGACGTTAGAACAATATAAAATACCAATTCCACTTCGAGGTGGAATATCGCAGTATATGGGATTAATATAATATCATCCGCTATTATGCGGCGCATAGGGTCTCATCCGCTATATAATGCGGGAAATCAATCATTCCAAGATATGTTATATACTACGATATATAATCTAACACACCTAATCAAATTAATCAATCAATTACTTAAATTTAACCATTTAAATTTAAATCAAACCAAATGAGTGATATTAACTCACCTTTTATTTTATTAGCATCTATTCCCAAATCCAGCTTGCTTCCTTCTCAATTTTTGACCTTGTATAAATATTATATAATTTATTAATATTTGAATTAGTCAAGCAATTTATCTATTTAACTTAATTGTTAATTAGTTTTAAACTAATTCTTCTTTTTTTTAGTAGCCAAATAAATTAAATAAGTCAACTGTACAATTTTAACACCAATCCCTTATAAAATTTTCTTCCAAAGTCTCATATAAATTTCTAGTATATATGTAAGTTTAACTTCTAAAATTTTAAAATTAAACAGTAAACATTTTCTTTTCTTTTCTTTCTAAAAAACAAAATACTAAGTTATATATACATATATGCTGATAATTGATAAATGGAAAAATTAAATTCAAAGAGTTTAAACTTACTTAACTAAAATAAAATTTAATTACCTTATTGATCAGACCCGAGCACACCCACCCTACATCATGGATTCGAACACATCGAGAAGCCGCCGCAAGCCCCTTCCAAGTCGAGTCCCCTTCCCACCATCGTGGTCGCCTGCATCGCAACCCTCCAGATAGTAGTGACTGCCTCCTACTACCGTGGCTCATCACTTCCAGGTCGAGCCCCTTTTTCGCTGAGACAATCGCGCCCTTGCTCCATTATCGCGCTCGCGTACGAGCCACCCACGACAGCGACGACCACGCGAAGTCAATCCCACCATTGATTGAAAATGAGCCCTTGCTCGTCATGACCCACCAGACACCGCTTGATGCTCGCGACCAACGATCTTGAACACCCGGCGAGCATGAAGGAGAGCTCGCGATAGAATTCGCCCCTTCCCTCCTTTCTATCGGCTGAAGCGATTTAACATGAAAACCCTTTTTTTAATAGCTGAGACTTCGATTTCTTTCTTTTAGTTTCGGCCTTTTTTTTCGATAATGACTGGAATCGAATTAAATAAACGACGAAGGAACAGACAAATTTTAGAAGGAACGAAAAGTGTGAGATGGAAGATAAATATAAGCAATCCCTTTTTTTTCCTTTAGCTTGCAAGAGAAGGAATGAAGATATGGGTTTTATTTGATTTGATTTGGAAGCCTGGAATAAAAAAGAAATTTCGTGATTCAAAAAGGAAAGGAAAGAGGCAGGCAACGCTATTATTTTTATTTTATTTATTTTTTTCATTGAGAAAGAACGAAATCGTTTTGAATTTTCGATATAAAATTCAGCGCGTTTATATGCCGTACGCTCACGCAACAAGTCCAAACACTACAAAATTTGAAATCCGATAATAATACACTATTATGGATCCAATGGAACTGGTTTCCTCGAATTCCGAGACTGTGCCTCGGAAGGCTATTTTTAAATTCAATTTAAAACGATAAAATTTCAAAACTGAACAAATCACTGTTAAATTCAATTTTAACACTTCTATTATCTTCAGTATTATCAATATAAATTTTATAAGCCTTCAAATTATTTTTAAGTGGCTTAAAATCCCAAATTCCATATTTTATCCAATTTCCAATTTTTAAATTCAATAAATAAATAGTGATATTTGTAATTCAAGTTGAAATTAACCTTTCAATTATTTAAAACAAATTAAATATTCCTATTTTCAAATGCTCAATAATTCCAGGTCGTCACAGAAACCATCCAGAAGAGAATTATTCAAGAGATAGTTAAGGATAGACCATCCTGAAGAAGAGTGTCTAACAGATGTGAGATTATTTTATTATATTGTCTGGTAGGCCCAAGTCAGCCAAAGGTTAGTAGTTTGCCAAACAAAACTATAGTGTTCAGACACATAGTCCATTTGTTGCCTGATATGTAAGTTTACATAAAATGCTTTACAGTTTTAACCAGTTTTAGTTGTAGGATTATTATTTGCAAAAAATATGTTTTAAAAGGATATTAGTTAGGGGAAACCCATTCCTCTAAGCGGTGTGGTCTTACTTAATATCGTACGTTCGAGATGTATAATATTATTCATACTAGGCTCTATTTTACTCGAAGTTTATGTTTTTCACTTAAACTCTCAGGTGCTTAAAATTGATTTGAGTAAGCTAGGGGTTGAGGTTTTACAGGTTTTAGTAGGTTGACGAATAAAGCTTCTAGAGACGAGCAGGTTGCTAATGGATAGCTATAGGAGTTGCTTTTTTGTTTTGTTTTATTCCGATGTGTTGTATTTAAGACAGTTATGTCTATATAGAACTCTGGTGAACAAAGGGGGCATCATCATATGTTGCTCTGGGCGTATTTATGTAATAATTATATTTTATTTGAAACTGGAAAACAATTATGGGATTATAATTAGAATGTGAAAGATTTGTTTTGAAAATGTAATGTGAAAAGATGTTTTTAAAATCTGTGATTTTGTTTCATATTCAAATGCTTTTGATATTATGGATACTATTAACATAGCCGTATTTGGTCGTCAAAAGTTAATAATATGGATAACTGCAGCATCTGTGTCATTTAGCTTTGGGCCTCTAGATAGGGGATGTTACACAACCTTTCCTTTCATATTTCTGAATACTACTTACATAACACAAAAGAGAGTTAAACATAACAAATGAAACAGTACCACAAATCATCAATCATATCATGAACCCAAGCATACTAAATCATATATTGCAATCATCTCACATCAACATGCCATCTCAAAACATGTAACTTGTATTTCTAATGTAAGAAGCATACAATATGTCAAATCTTGTATGATATATATAGATCATCAATATGTAATATCAAATATGATCACTTACTCAATCATATATACTTCTCTTCCAAAGTAGTATCGCTCACTTGACTTTCTAGTACGAACTTCGATCGGGTTTGTTGATTAGAAACCTCTGTTCTCCTTACATAGCAAATGTACCATGATAGAAAACTATTGAATCGTATCAAAAATTTGCACTAAGTATTCGCTGTCACAAACTGTACGAAAAATCCTTGTTCCGATCGTCGTAAATCACCTCGAAATCATGTACTCAAATCTGGATTACGAACAGTTATGCGAATAAAATCAACTACATACAAATTACGTACTTATTTCATAGGTTTCTTAACTATACCAATCTTTTTAATTCACAATAATTTACACAAATAGAATATTTCATTTAATACTAAAATCATTTATGAATCATTTCATACTTAAGTTCATATTCGTATAACACTATTCTACATACTAGGAATATACATACAATATCAAATTTGTTTTAATGAACTAGGATGTTCAACAAATTAAAACTTGTTTTAACTTGCTATCTTTTCATTCGACAGTTAGAAAAATCTACTTTTATATTTTCAGGAATAATTAGTATCAAGTTCTCAACTAATTTTGAAGTTTTCGACTATCCAAAATTGTCGAAATTTCCATTTCATTTCAACAATTACCAAATATATCATAATGAGATGTACAAACCAAACTATCATGATGCATAAATACATGTGTCCACAAAATAACTTAATTGAAAACTTCAAAATTAAACACCAAAGTTTATTTCAACTCTATATGAAATAATAATATATAGTTAACACTTTAGTATATCAAATCATATTTTCGGGATTTTATCAAAAAACTATTTTACCCAAACAATCCTATAACAATTTACTGTGGTAGCTTCACCCACTTTGAAACTCGAAAATGAATGTCGATGATGCTGCAGTTATCACTAGAATTATTTTCCAATAACCAAAGTGAGTTTAGTTCTTTTAATTTCTTTCAAAATTCTTTTTGAAATATTTCTATTCATAAATACTTTCAAATAATACTATCCTTATTTTCTTTAGAACTTCGAAAAAATCAATTTTCAAAATCACCAGAGTTTAAGTTCTCAAATTCTCAGTTTAAATCCTTTTTATTTACAAACTATACTTATAAACCATACTTAATAATTTCACTTATTATGTAAAATTCATTTCATAAACGTTTATCTTTGTTTAGATTTTAACAAACAACTTTTATTAAAATAAAAATTTAATCCAGCATTTTCGCCAAATGCCTTATAGTTAAACTTTGAAATTTTATTTGGAAGTGGTTTGTTTCAATGTTCCCATATTTATTAACCACCCAACCTATGTAGTAAAAAGATAAAACAGCTCCTAAATTGATTGAGCACAACTAATCAAATAATAGATGATAATAATAGAATATTATCATTTCCTAATTCACAAACACATCGTAAATAACTATGTCAATTTTTGAAAATTATTCTTTTATATATTAAATATAAAATCTATGTAATTTTTTCCATTTATCAATTTCTAAAAAAATGCTGTGTAGGTTTTCATTGTTGAAACCCTTATCGATACAGCTGTTCCTTCTATATTAACAAGAATTCATAAACCACTCAACAGATCAATCAAAAAAATTTATAACATTTTTACAGCACTAACAAATATGCATCCCAATTTATGTGTGTAACGTCCTACCTTTTTGTACGCTTTAAGTCGACGATAAACCACACACGTCAGACTTAAATCATACAAAAGGGCGGATTGTTATGGGGTAAATAAGAAAAAGGAAGAAAGAAATAATACAAAACAAAATCTTGCAGCGGAATGATAAAATATAATAATCAAATATGCAGTTCATGAAGCTGTTTTACAAAATATTCGATTATACTTACACAATACATATCAAAGTTACGCATACCAGAGAACAATAAGTAATGCAGCGGAACAGTATGAATGTAGTGGAATACTATAATCAATAATAATAAATCTTCATCTTTGTCCTCCAGTATACGGTCTTCCAAATATTGAAATGCCCAGGCTGACCCGAGCGAATTGAAAAGATAAAACACTCGAGTCAGAACTAAAAGGTCTTATGTAAGCTAAATCAACAGAAATAAATATGTATGGAATGGCGTCAGAGATGTTTACGGGATTTGACATCTCCTATCCACTTTCTAACGTGAGTGCAGTAACTTAAGAGATGCTCGGGATTCACATCTCCTAAGGATCTGTTAAACTATTTACTATGTAGTAATATTTCGCTATTATAATAATGTATATTAATAAAATAAACCTACCTTTAAATAGCGTTAAGGCTTTACATTTTCCACCTTAACACGTAATAGTCCCAATAGTCCATCTAGTGTCATGGTCCCTCCTGATCGGGAAGCCACCAGAGGATACCACATAGGCTACGGGAGAAAACCAAACTCGTACAAGGCTCGCTTTTGTAGGTAACTCAGCACAACTAGGCAATGCCAGGGTAGATATAACAATTACGCTTCCGGGCTGATGGTAACGCATAGTCGCAGCTACCGCCCACCTCGAGCCACACCCAAAAAAAAAAATCAAAAGTGGCCACTGAATCAATCCAAAAGTCAAAGTATAATATCGAAGGGATGTGTACGATCAAAGGTGCTACCTCATTAGCCCGTCAATCGCTCCTGTTTTAGCCACCTTATACCAACTCATGGAAGTTGGGTCCACGTATATATCTCAAAGAAACGCCACCACCATCCTACCACATTCTGGAATCTCCACCGCATACACGGTTGTTAAAGTGGTTTTCGGACTTGGTAGAGAGTATGACAACTTTTGATCCCGGCCTCTTTAACAACCAAACGTTATTATAACACCGCGATCTTTTCAAAATAGTTTATACTTTTAAAACCAGAATATAATATCTATTTCAAAACCATATAAATACGATATCATTTCCGTTTCAAAAACCCATCAATATGATATCGTTTTATTAAAACCCAAATAAATATAATATCATTTTATTTCGAATATATCCTTTCTAAAATCATAGCACTTTCAAAATAATAATATTTCGAAACCAAACGCTTGAAATATAACCTTTCAAAACATAATACTTCGAATTTCATACCTTCTAAACCATAGATTCCTAAATTTAAATGGTTTGGATATTCAAACATTGTATAAAATAAAGTAGTTTGAATTTTATATCACTTTATAAAGTAAAATAATTTCCGCAACTTCACAATTTTATTCGCTTAAATTAAATCTCAATTCAAAACTTTCAACTCACTTTCAGTTTCAATAAACCATTTCAATTTCAATATATTTCAAACTTTGAGTATTAAATAATTTCAAAACTAAGGTTGATAATTACGATTCAACAATTCAATGTTCTATTTTTAGTTTCAAAATATTTGCATAATAAATCCATTTTCATTTAAATAAAACTCCAATTACAAATAACTAAATATTTCCTTTAATTTATTCACTCTTGAAATATTCATTTGATTCACCTTCAACCAAAATCCAGTTATAAAAATCATGCCTTTAAAATCTCAATTTTATTAAATCCCAAATCAGTTTCATATTTATCTTCCCGCCTCATTCTCATTTAAGTCATTATAAACTCCAGAATATAATTAAATAAATACTTAACCATATTATATCTTAATAAAATCAAACTTATTATTAAACTTATTTTATACTTTAACCCAATTTTATACATAGCTTAAAACAAAGAATTTAACTATATATAAAATAACATTTATGAAATTTCCAAATCAATATCTCATAAAACCATATATTTCTTTACCAAACCATAGAAATCATTTCAAAATATTTATATATATAGACCATGGTGTCTGTATATAATTTTCTACCCTATGGTCAAGTGATACAGATATTTATCATTTCAATCTGTAATTTAAATTAAAAATACGGTTATATATCATTTCAAACCGCAATCCCGAATGAAATAAAAATGCATAACAACTTGCAGTTTATAACAATATAAAATACAGCATCCATTCATCCAATATCAATCATCAACCATTTATCACAATCATCATCCAATTCAAACAATAGCATCAATATAGAATAGATAATAAATAACCAGTATTTTCTGGCAGTTTGTATTCAGTAATAAATTAAATAACAAATTAACTGGCAGTATATATGCAACAATAAATTATATAACAATTTAATTCAATAAATTCAATTTAACTGGAATGATGATAAAATATACTAAACAGCCATAAATAAATTATTAATCACATCAAAAATTAATTTAACAAACATCAGAAAATTTAAAAGTTGTGAGTGGGTTAAAACACTCATCTTTTGAATTTAAATTGAATTTAAATCCAATTTAAACCCAAAATTTGAACAGTCTTCGAATCCGTCTAAACATGCATCAAAATGTTCGGAATTTTACTAGAATCGCAGCGGCGAAAACCGCGCATGAAACGGACCTCATATGCAAAATTTATTGAAGTTAGAAGATTTGAATCATAGATTAAAATAAATAAATAAATAAATAAATAAATAAGAAAAAAAAAGCATCACCACTCAGATTTCACCACGTCAATCATCATCTCACATGCAAGCTATTGGAAGCTACCTCGTATCTCATCAGCTCGAGAAACCCTAAGCATCGTGAATGCGTACCGCCACCTCACACCGTTGATCTACGATCGTCGCGCCATCATCCATTAACCACACCATCGCCTGAAGCCGCCTTGACCCCACGACCTCCAGCTTCCCACGACAAACGCGACCCCACAGCACGGCAGCCACCACCAAAAAAATCAAACCCTAATCAAAAATTCTGCTCAATCCAACCGTTGATACGACTTGCAACCTGTCCCGATGGAATCCCCCTTAGACTCTCTACAATACCCAGAAATGATTCGACGATCCGACAATGTTCATCGACGCACGATGAACGACCATGAATGTTTCATTGATTTTCGACCACATCGAAACTCAAATTGAAAAAAATCAATCATATATTTGACTTGCGCTCGTCGGGAGCTTCAAATCCATATATAATTCGATATAGTTTGTGGAGTTTGAATTTTTGACTTTGAAATTGATTTGAAATTGCAATGGAATTTTGGTTGTCTACCATTGAATTGAGGAAAAGGAGAAACTGAAATTGTACGTACATAATAATGACATAAGAAATGGGCTAGATTTTTTAGCAGGATAGATATAGGCAAGCTGAAATTAGTATGGACGGATAAGATTGATATACGCGTTGAACGATAAAATGGCCCGAAAAGCCCGTTCTGGCTCCGGAACGAAATTGGGTCAATCCATATACCAAAGTAGATGTTTTCAAATATTTTAAATGCGATGGAACAGGTTTCAAGTCCAAATTCCATCGTATGAAGAAGTATGCTAAAATCAATTTATTTCAAATTGATTTCAATTAATTTCAATTTCATTGATTTCTAGGCATTTCGAGCCCGTACGATCAAACGACAAGTCCGATCGCTACGAAACTTGAAACCCTATAATAATTCACCGTTACGGATCTGATAAAACTGATTTTGTCGAAATCCGAGTCAGTGGCCAAAATGGTTATTTTTCGGTTAATTAATTAAAATAAATAAAATCAAATTTTAAATTCCAATTCCATTATTTACAAATTTTATCATTTTTGATTTCCTACACCATTACACCCTTTAAACAATTCAGATATCAATTTGAAGTTAAAGAAATTTACCCATTACCGTATTTAGTTTCAATTTTAATAAGTTTATTAATTATCAATTGAAATCTCAATAAATCCATTTATTTGATTTAAAATCTTGCTATTCAGTAAATTTGCATCTTATGGGTATAATTAACATTGATTTATATTACATTTCATTAATGTATGTTTCATTTCATATCAATTCCCATAAACGTAATATTTTATTTCATTTAATTTCAATAATCCATTTATTACAGCTCAAAATCCAATAAATTAATCTACATGAATTTTAATTATTTTCTTCAATCACTTGCCATATTATGGATAGAGTTCACATTGGTTACTTCTTGTTGAATTAACAATCTTCAATGACAAATCAAATCTACCCTAACTGCACAAATTAAGTCAAGTATCTGCAATTGATTTCACATTAAATTTTAAATTCCATTTATTTGCAATTAATTAAATTATTAAATTTAAATCTCAATAAATTAATAATCTTGAATTTCCATTCCTTTTATTTAACCAATTGCCATATTATGAATAAAGTAAATGTAATTCCCATTATTAACTAAATTCACATTAACAAAATAATTAATTTAGATTTATTGCAATTTTTATCACATCTAAATTAACAGGCTAAATAAATAGGTAACATAAAATATATGTTACCATTTACTTTCAATCACACTTATGAGTTATTATTCCCAAACAATTGTTACACTTGTTTACATCACACAAATTTCATTCAATCATCATTAACATACTATTTAATTATATTTGTTGAAATTTATTTCCAATTTACTAAATAAATCAATTATAACCTTACCATTATTTCAATTAAATTGGGATTGCACTAAATTAGTTATTTATCAATTCGCATTAACATTACTACCTTAATTTACATTCAGTTACTATTAATCAATATATTATTTCAATTGCATAACATTTAATTTCAATTGCTACAATAATTACACTTATTATAAATTGGATTTCAATGGATTGATTTTTTTCAATTCAAATCTTTTTATTAATTTCATTACTACTCTATAAACTTAGTTACCTTGTTTTTCCATTCGTTACCTTAATATACCCAATTTTACAACTCCTAAACATTGTATTACATTTCACATTAATGTAATATTTGTTTAATTTTATTAAAATTTATTTCCAATTCCATCAAAATAGGTAACTTAATTTGTTATCATTAACTCTCAATCACATTCTTACAAGTTTAATCATTTCCAAACCAATGTTATAATTTCTTACTAAACATTGATTATGTTCATTTACCATTCAATATATATCAATTCATTAATTAATTCAATATTTACGTATATTTTCTTAAATTTGATTTATAGCTTAGTATAACATTTACATTAATTCCGTTAATTGTGACTTCATTCAAATAGTTAATATTTAACTTAGATTACCCGTATTACATCTCATTTAAATTATTATTTCATTGGTTAATTCAATACTTGCTTTTACCGACTTATTTTCAATTTTTATAGCTAAATGCAGCAATTTACACTATTTCATTATAAATTATAAAGTTTTAATTTCTTTCTAGATTTTATTACAAAAACCTTATTAAATTATCAAATTTAATTATTGAAAATTTACGGGTCGTTACACTCTCCCCCACTCAAAACTTTTCGTCCCCGAAAAGGACAAGAAGGAAAGAATTGAGTAAACAATACATCTTATTCAAACTATTAACTTTATAAACGAATAAATTTACAAAATTAATTAATTTGAATAAAATATATCAATTTGTAACCATTAATCTTTTAATACTTAAATTAATAAAGTTTGGAAAACATTTTTTTTCAAAAAATTTCTAAGTCCAAAATTGACGAAAAATTTCGTTAGAGCCTCCTTTGTACGGAGAGGCTCGGGAGAAAATATAATATCAAATATGGTAATATACAACATATATTTTCCAAAATAATATATATCCCAACCCGGGAAAATAATATAATAACGCTATAAACCGTAATCCGAGAACGTACCTATTAGTCGAGCAATTTACGCTTATATTATGAAACCAAAAGCATTAGCAATTGCTTCAATAACTTGCATTTCACTTATATAATCCAAAATGAGTTAATGATTATATAGAATGAAATGTTTAAAGTTGTTTCAACCATAAACAAAAAAATCAATATAAACGACAATCATTCGCAACCAACAGCATACACATCATATACAAATCGACCATTCAATCAAAACAAAACAATTGGTTGGTTTGGGTTAAGACACTTTAAATCACATAGAATGAAAAATAACTATGAAGTATTACATTTACTCAACAGTCTTAGATAAAATTCAATAGATTATTCATACTTCTAAGCAAATTTTAAAGTACCCTTGCCCAAACAACCATAAACCAAACAAACAACAGTTTCAAATAATAAATCAAGTCCATTCTTATAAATTTCATTTCATACATTTGTTGCTTAATTCCCTTTTCATTCATATAATGATTCATCCTTTAAATTTTCATTTACTTGTTACAAACTTTTACTTTTATTCATTGATTCAATGTTTATTTCCTTTATTTCCATTTATTACTTACAAATATTCATTTTTATTTATTAATGTCATGTAAGTTTCCTCTTTATCGCATTATATTTATTCATTCATTCACTATTACATAGTTCCATTTATTAACATTCATTTATTTATATTATTCATGTTTAATTCAATTTCTTTACATATCAATTCATTTACTTAAGTTTTTAATTACTTTCTTATAATACTTACTTCCTATCACAATTTATTATAGTAAAATTTCAATTATAACCTAAGTTTATCGCAACTACAACATCAAATTCTTGTTTATAAAAGAAATTTATTGAACCTTTTTATTACATAAGCTTTACTTGTAAATTTTTCCATTACATTTTCTTATTAGACATTTCAACTTTTAAATCCTTTGGTAAGTCATATATATGGTTTTTAAGAATGTAATGGAAAATTATACAAGTATATCTTATTTCTTTAATTAATTTAATGTTCAATAATCATATCATTGTTTTATAGGTTACCCATTTCAAATTTTCTTGAAATTTCATTCATAACCTAGCATTTAATCTCTTATTTTAATTAAAGGTTCCAATTATAAATTAGTTACAACCCATTTCACTACAATAATCGAAACAATTTATTTTCAGAAACTTAAGAACTAAATACTGGGTTAAATTTCAAATCATTTTAAAATAATAGATAAATGTATATACTTACAACTTATATCTAATTATACTTAAAACAATTTGAAATTTAATTCATTTATCAAAACAAATCTGCAGTAAAACTACTACAGTGGCCTTCCCACTTTGAAACTCGAAAATATATGTCGATGATGCGTGCACTCATCACCGAAATTATTTTTCAACGACAGAGAGCGGTGTACAGAACTTATTTCTTTTCCAAAATTTCTTTAAATAATTCTTCCAAATCGTATTGAAATATTTATATCAGAAAATACTTCTAAATAATATTAGTATATTCCAAAATTCTTTGAAAGAAATTTAAAAATCCCGAAACTTAAGTTCTAAAATTTCCAATTTTCATTTATTTTATTTTCGTCAAATTTAGTTTCAAATCAATATTTATAGATTTCACTACCTAACAACCAATATATTACTACCAAATATAGACTTTATAAAATTTTATTTTATATATAAAAAATATAATAGGCAAAATTATTTCATTCACCTATACTCAAAAACAAATATTGTGTCGGTCTGTCCTATTAAGTGTTTGGAAATCCCTACTGATGTCATAGCGCCCTATGCACCAACCAAAATTTATAAATACAAAACGGAACAAATTAACACAATTTAAAAACCTCTCTATAACACTAACAAATACGCTCTCTCATAGATATACGCTCAGCGACTCATCATAGGGTATTACTACCCTATTGATAAGGAGTCAGACCCAACAAAGCTAAGGTTATCGCTAAACCAAAGCTCTGATACCAAATGTAACGTCCCTCCTTTTTGTACGCTTTAAATCGACGATAAACGACATACGTCAGACCTAAACCATGCAGAAGGACAGATTGTTATGGGGTAAATAGGAAAAATGAAGAAAGAATAAAACAAAACAGAATCTTGCAGTAGAATGATAAAATATAATAATCAAATAAACAGTTCATGAAGCTGTTTTACAAAATATTCGATTATACTTATAGAATACATATCAAAGTTACACAGACCGAAGAACAATAAGTAATGCAGCGGAACAGTTTGAATGTAGCGGAACAGTATAATTAATAATAATAATTCTTCGTCTTTGTCCTCCAGAATACGGTCTTCCAAATCCTGAAATGCTCAGGATGACCCGAGCGAATTGAAAAGACAAAACACTCGAGTCAGAATTAAAAGATATAATGTAAGCTAAATCAACAGAAATAAATATGAGTGGAACGGCGTCAGAGATGTTTATGGGATTTGAAATCTCCGATCCAGTGTCTAACGTGAGTGCAGTAACTTGAGAGATGCTCGGGATTCACATCTCTTAAGGATCCGTTAAACTATTTACTATGTAGTAATATTTCGCTATTATAATAGTGTCCATTAATAAAATAAACTTGCTTTTAAATAGCGTCAAGGCTTTACATTTTCCACCTTAACACGTAATAATCCCAATAGTCCATCTAGTATCATGGTCCCTCCTGATCGAGAAGCCACCAGAGCATACCACACGGGCTACGGGAGAAAACCAAACTCGTACAAGGCTCGCTATGGTAGGTGACACGACACAACTAGGCAATGCTAGAGTAAATTTACCAATTATGCTTCCGGGACGGTGGTAGCGCATAGCCGCAGCTACCGCCCACCTCGAGCCACGCCCCAAATAAAAAAAATCAAAAGTGGCCACCGAATCAATCCAAAGGCAAAGTATAATATCGAAGGGATGTGTCCGATCAAAGGTGCTACCTCATTAGCCCATCAATCGCTCATGTTTTACCCACCTTATGCCAACTCACGGGAGTCCGGTCCACGTATATACCTCAAAGGAACGCCACCACCATCCTACTTCATTCTGGAATCTCCACCGCGTACACAGTTATTAAAGTGGTTTTCGGAGTTGGTAGAAAGTATGACAACTTCCGATCCCGGTCTCTTTAACAATCAAACGTAATTATAACCCCGCGGTCTTTTCAAAATAGTTTATGTTTTTAAAACCAGAATATAATATTCATTTCAAAACCATATGAATACGATATCATTTCTGCTTCAAAAACCCATCAATAGGATATCGTTTTATTAAAACCCAAATCAATATAATATCATTTTATTTCCAATATATCCTTTCTAAAATCATAACACTTTCAAAATAATAATATTTCAAAACTAAACGCATGAAATATAACCTTTCAAAACATAATACTTCGAATTTCATAGCTTCTAAACCATAAATCCAAAACATAAATGGTTTGGATATTCAAACATTGTATAAAATAAAACAGTTTGAATTTAAAATCACTTTATAAAGTAAAATAATTTCCTCGACTTCATAATTTTATTCACTTAAATTAAATCTCAATTCATAACTTTTAACTCACTTTCAGTTTCAATAAACCATTTCAATTTCAATATATTTCAAACTTTATGTATTAAATAATTTCAAAACTAAGGTTGATAATTATGATTCAACAATTCAATGTTCTATTTTTAGTTTCGAAATATTTGCATAATAAATCCATTTTCATTTAAATAAAACTCCAATTACAAATAACTAAATATTTCCTTCAATTTATTCATGCTTATTGGTTTAATTCATCTTCAACCAAAATCTAGTTATAAAAATCATGCCTTTAAAATCTCAATTTTATTAAATTCCAAATCAATTTCGTATTTATCTTCCCACCTTATTCTCATTTAAGTCATTATAAACTCTAGAATATAATCAAATAAATACTTAACCATATTATATCTTAATAAAATCAAACTTATTATTAAACTTATTTTGTACTTTAACCCAATTTTATACATAGCTTAAAACCAAGGATATAACTATATATAAAATAACATTTATAAAATTTCCAAATCATTATCTCATAAAACCATATATTTCTTTACCAAACCATAGTTTTAAAATATTTATATATATAGACTAAAGTGTTTGTATATAATTTTCTACCCTATGGTCAAGTGATATGGATATTTATCAATTTAATCCGTAATTTAAATTAAAAATACGATTATATATCATTTCAAACCGCAATCCCGAATGAAATAAAAATGCATAACAACTTGTAGTTTATAACAATACAAAATACAACATCCATTCATCCAATATCAATCATCAACCATTTATCACAATCATCATCCAATTCAAACAATAGCATCAATATAGAATAGATAGTAAGTAACCGGTATTTACTGGCAGTTTATATTCAGTAATAAATTAAATAACAAATTAACTGGCAGTTTATATGCAACAATAAATTATATAACAATTTAATTCAATAAATTCAATTTAACTGGAATGATGATAAAATATACCAAACAACCATAAATAAATTTCTAATCACATCAAAAACTAATTTAACAAACATAAGAAATTTTAGAAGTTGTGAGTGGGTTAAAATACTCACCTTTTGAATTTAAATTGAATTTAAATCCAATTTAAACCCAAAATTTTAACCAACTTCGAATCATCCAAACCAGCGTCAAAATGTCCAAAATTTTGCTAGAATCGCAGTGGAGAAAACCTCGCTTCCAACGGACCTCGTCTGCGAAAGTAATTGAAGTTAGAAGATTTGAATCATAGAGTAAAATAAATAAATAAGAAAAAAAACATCACCACTCAGATTTCTCCACATCAATCATCATCTCACACGCAAGCTACAAGAAGCTGCTTTGTATCTTATCAGCTCGAGAAACCCTTACGCATCGCGAACACACGCCGCCACCTCGCGCCGTTAATCTACGATTGACCACACCTGCGCCTGAAGCCGCCTTGACCCCATGACCTACGGCCTCCCACGACAAACGCGACCCTACAATACGGCAGCCGCCACAAAAAAAATCAAACCCTAATCGAAAATTCTGCCCAATCCAACCGTTGATACGACTTGCAACCTGTCCCGTTGGAATCCCCCTTAGACTCTCCACAATACTCAGAAATGATTCGACGATCCGACAACGTTCGTCGACGCAAGATGAACGGCCGTGAATGTTCATTGATTTCTAGCCACATCAAAACTCAAATTGAAAAACGAATCATATATTTGACTTACGCCCGTTGAGAGCTTCAAATCTATATATAATTCGATATAGTTTGTGGAGTTTGAATTTTTGGCTTTGAAATTGATTTGAAATTGCAATGGAATTTTGGTTGTCTACCATTGAAATAAGGAAGAGGAGCAATTGGAATTGTACCTATAGAATAATGACATAAGAAATGGGCTAGGGTTTTTAGCAGGGTATATATAGGCAAGCTGAAATTAGAATGGATGGATGAGATTGATATACGCGTTGAACGATAAAATGGCCCGAAAAGCCCATTCTGGCTCCATAACGAAATTGGATCAACCCATATATCAAAATAGATGTTTCTAAATATTTTAAATGCGATGAAATAGGTTTCAAGTTCAAATTCCATCATATGAAGAAGTTATGCCAAAATCAATTTATTTCAAATTGATTTCAATTTCTTTGATTTCAAGGCATTTCGAGCCCGTACGATCAAACGACAAGTCCGATTGCTACGAAACTTGAAACCCTACAGTAATTCACTGTTACAGATACGATGAAACTAATTTCGTCGAAATCAGAGTTGTTGGCCAAAATGGCTATTTTTCAGTTAATTAATTAAAATAAAATCAAATTTTAAATTCCAATTCTATAATTTACAAATTTTATCATTTTTGATTTCCTACACCATTACACCCTTTAAACAATTCAGATATCAATTTGAAGTTAAAGAAATTTACCTTGCCGTATTTAGTTTCAATTTTAATAAATTTATTAATTATCAATTTAAATCTCAATAAGTCCATTTATTTGATTTAAAATCTTGCTATTCAATAAATTTGCATCTTATGGGTATAATTAACATTGATTTATATTACATTTCATTAATGTATGTTTCGTTCCATATTAATTCCCGTTAACGTAATATTTTATTTCATTTAATTTCAATAATCCATTTATTACAGCCCAAAATCCAATAAAATCAACATGAATTTCAATTGTTTTCGTTCAGTCAATTGCCATATTATGGTTAGAGTTTACATTGGTTACTTCTTGTTGAATTAACAATATTCAATGATAAATTAAATCTACCCTAACTGCACAAATTAAGTCAATTAACTGCAATTGATTTCACATTAAATTTTAAATTTCATTTATTTACAATTAATTCAATTATTAAATTTAAATCCCAATAAATTAATAATCTTAAATTTCCATTCCTTTTATTTAACCAATTGTCATAATATGAATAAAGTAAATGTTATTTCCCATTATTAACTAAATTCACATTAATAAAATATTTAGTTTAGATTTATTGCAGTTTTTATCACATTTAAATTAACAGGCTAAATAAATAGGTAGCATAAAATATTTGTTACCATTTACTTTCAATCACACTTATGGGTTATTATTCCCAAACAATTGTTACACTTGTTTACATCACACAAATTTCATTCAATCATCATTAACATACTATTTAATTATATTTATTGAAATTTATTTCTAATTTACTAAATACGATAAATTATAACCTTACCATTGTTTCAATTAAATTGGGATTGCAATAAATTAGTTATTTATCAATTGGCATTAACATTACTAACTTAATTTACATTCAGTTACTATTAATCAATATATTATTTCAATTGCATAACATTTAATTTCAATTGCTATAGTAATTACACTTATTATAAATTGGATTTCGATGGATTGATTTGTTTCAATTCAAATCTTTTTATTAAGTTCATTACTACTCTATAAACTTAGTTACCTTGTTTTTCCATTCATTACCTTAATATACCCAATTTAACAACACCTAAACATTGTATTACATTTCACATTAATGTAACATTTATTTAATTTTATTAAAATTTATTTCCAATTCCATCAAAACAGGTAACTTAATTTCTTATCATTAACTCTCAATCACATTCTTACAAGTTTAATCATTTCCAAACCAACGTTATAATTTCTTACTAAACATTGATTATATTCAATTACCATTCAATATATATTAATTCATTAATTAATTCAATATTTACGTTTGTTTTCTTATATTTGATTTATAGCTTAGTATAACATTTATATTAATTCCATTAATTGTGACTTCATTCAAATAGTCAATATTTAACTTAGATTACCCTTATTGCATCTTATTTAAATTATTATTTCATTGGTTAATTCAATACTTACTTTTACTGAATTATTTTCAATTTTTATAACTAAATGTAGCAATTTACACTATTTCATTATAAATTATAAAGTTTTTATTTCTTTCTAGTTTTTATTACAAAAGTCTTATTAAATTACCAAATTTAATTATTGAAAACTTACGGGTCGTTACAATGTGTATGTACACACTAAACTCATTCTAGGGTATAACAAATCCTATCTCTAATGAGTCTGCCCCATCAAGGCCTAAGTTTTCACTTAATCTACGCTCTGATATCGTGCTATAACGGCCTGCCTTTTCGACCCATAGAAGTCGACACTAATATATCTACGGTATTTGTGTGTTGAGCATCCAAGTGCTGGAAAGATATATTATTAGGATAAAAGAAAAGACATAATATAATCTCACATCATGCCGAGTAATCTATAATATACACATGATCTTCACAAAAAAACTGTAATATACACATGTCAATCAGAGTAAACTAATCGATTATTGGCCTGGACAGTTATAATAGCCTGTCCTCATAAATGTTGAAAAATACAAAAAAAGAACTGCATCGGAAATAAAAGATACGTGATTACATCTTGGAAGCATCTGGCTCGTCTCCCAAAAGCTCCGAAAGCATCCATAACTAAATCTGCAAGTATGCTCGGGATGACCCGTACATTATAAGAAAATAATGCTTGGATCAGTCTGGAAAACCAGCATGAGAAACTCAAATCATATGGATTTCTATTGTTATAAAACCTTTAAAAATAAAGGTATCTTGCAAGAACACACTTCAAGTAAAAACGGATGGGTTTTTATCTTATGATAACCAAACCGTTTTATTAGAAAATCTTGCCGTATTATAATGATGTGTAGGGTTTAAAATAAATATAAAACATAGCTGAAATGCTTGCATCTCACATTCCAGCATATTTGGCATACAACTAAGTACCTAAGGCATGTATTGAAAAATGGATTCCATACAGTGATTGGGTAAGAGACTACCTTCCGTACGGTGCACCTCTATAGAAAATGTACCGAGGGTGCAAACCTATTACACCTCAGTAAATTAGGACCAGCTTACCCCTTATTGGATAGTACCAAATATGATCATCATCCCGGCTATCACCTAGATAAACTGTTTTCCACGGATCCAACATACAAAATCCAAAACCATAAATATCGATCTAGATCGGATGATTATCCTAATGGTAGCGAACCACACAGCTCTACGGCATAACTCCTGTTTTATTCATTACTGTGTGTGAGGCTTGAGTTTATGATTTACCTTCTAACAAATCCCGCTTGGAATGCTAACACTACCTTCCATGCAACAGTGCAATGCCAGCATTCATCCATATAAATTTTTCTATGACTGAACAAACCGAAGGCACTACTTCTACTTCAACCATTTTGGTATCACCTTCAGCGTTAGTAGCAAGTAACCCATTCACTTCAAAGGACTTCATCTTCAATTCCATCATCATCAAGATGTCTTCAATTCGAATGCTTGTGCTAGTTTAAAGTGGTCTTTAGAAAACATATCTGATCCTTGTCTCTCTGAACCAATAATTGTTAGTTTACAACTAGCCAAGATTTGATAGTCGGTTATTTAATTATCAAACAAACAAACAATCGAACTATAGATTTATTTCCATACGGAACTAAGCACGATTAGGCACATAAGCAACCACTAAGAGTCTTTAATTATTTCATTAATTAAAATCTCTTTTCAAACATTCATATTAAAAGTACCCTTTTGAAAAGATATATTCACAACCCTCTCTACTCCTTTCACAACTTGAAAAATATTCATATACTTATCCCGCCGGTATAAGTATATTCACAAAACATTTCACTTTCAATACTTAGAAAGCTTTTCCATATACTTATATTATTGGTATAAGTATATTCACAAAATACTATATTTTCAATACTTGGAAAATGTATTTGTATACTTATCTCAACGGTATAAGTATTCACAAAATCTTCACTTTCAATATTTAGAAATACTTATCTCATAAAAAAGATTTTCTTCCAAAACCATACTCATTTGGGTTAAAACAAATGTCATTTAAAACATATATAAAAATAAAACCAAAACATTTTCAGTGCAAGTAAATGGATTATATACAAATTAGATCAAATATACTTACCCCACTTTCCGATTTCAAACTCATACTATCCCTCGATTAACAACGTAGTCAGGCAAGTTAGTGTACTATCCTTGCCTCAATGTACATTCTTTATTCTCTGGATAGGGAAGAGTTTCCCTACCCTGGAATTTGGTGTAAAATACGAAAAGAATACTTTCTACACCACCATAATTTAAATTGATCATTTATGGAAATTGAATCTCATTTCTTTTATAAAACTTCTTTTATAAATCCCTTTTTAATTTATGAAACTCATTTTATAAATCTCCTTCTATTTTCTTAAAACTCCTTTTATAGATCTCCTTTTATATTTATAAAACTCCTTTTAAAAATCTCCATTTACATGTAAAAATCCTTATATAAATCTCCTTTTATATTTATAAAACTCCCTTTATATATCTTCTTCTATATTTAAAACTCCTTTTATAAATCTCCTTTTATATTTATAAATTTCCTTTATATTTAAAACTCCTTTTATAAATCTCCTTTTATATTTATAAAACTCCTTTTATAAATCTTCTTTTAATTTATAAAATTCCTTTTATAAAATGTTTCATTAATATTAATTTCAAAATATTTCCCTCTTCTTTAAAAACAGAATCATTTGTCATAAAAAAATAAATTCCACTTTTATTTGTTGATAATAAACATTCATTATTATATTAACTTTTCTGCAAAACAAATACTTCTCGAAATACTTTTAAAACATTTCCAAAAAATTTGGAATAAAATAGAGAAGTTCAAAAAATATTTCTAAATAAAATACCATACAAAACTCCAAAAATCGCATTTAAAACCATCATTTGAATCAGGATCAATTTCAAACAAAAAATAAATAATATTATTTTCAGAATACTATAATATGGCCAATAACTACCATAGCACTTAACCAATACTACTATTACCTTTATTACCGAAAATGTTCAAATTTTAACACATATCAACGTCACATTTAATACTTTTGATATTCAACAATTTATACTACAAGTATATAACTAAAATTTAAAATCAACAATGATGAGAAATTCGGATTTGTATAATTATCATTAACTTTTGATTTCAAATTTAGGAATTTATTATTTGTTTGAATTTGAAATCTACTCATATCAATTTGAATTTGAAACTACGAACGTTTATAACTTCTTGTTTGAGCTCTGTTTTCAACAAATTATATTGGAAATTGATTAGAAAATCACCACAAACGCAACGACATAACATTCATAGTAAAATTGTGACTTTCACAAAATTTCTATTTTTAACCCTATAAATTAACTTATCGAATTTATTTATTTAAAGTTGATTTTAATGGGTGTTACATTCTCCCCCTATGTAACGACCCAGAATTTTAATTAATTAAAATTTGTACATTTAATTAATTTTAAATATTAATAAGTGAAATTTATAAGTTGAATAAATTTTATTTCGAATAATTGGATTTAATTGAATAATTAAATCGATAATTTAATATGTGAAAATACAGAAATAATTGAAAATTGGGTTAAATATTATTGAAAATGATTTGTAAAATTTTATTATATTATATTTATGTTAGAATGATGTTATAGAACTTTTAAAATCAAATTAAAAGTTTATTTGTGAAAATTGAATATTTTAATATTAAATCGACTAGCGAAATTAGTCAATTTTTGAACAGTCTCAGAATTGAACGAAACTAGTTCCATTAGATCCATGATAGTCTGTTATTACCAAATTTCAATTTTTGTAGCAATCGGAGTTGTCGTTTGATCATGGCAGCTCGAAACGCATCGAAATTGTTTTTAATATTAATTCGGCGAGTTAAAATAGCCATTTTTCAAACAGTCTCGGATTTCGACGAAACCAGTTTCATCGCATCCTTAATGTGATATTATTGTATGGTTTAAAATTTCATGTCAATTGGATTTACCGTTTGTCCGGTGCAAGCTAAAACGCCTAGAAAATCATTTAATCGGTTTAATTTTAAATTGAATGTTTATAACATCGTGTCAATTGGATTTACCGTTTGTCCGGTGCAAGCTAAAACGCCTAGAAAATCGTTTAATCGGTTTAATTTTAAATTGAACGTTTATAGCCATAACTCGCACAGGTGACCGAATTAGCTCCCGAAACACGTTTCATTGTGTTCGGAACGCGGGGTAAACCTTAGAAACGCCAACCGGCATGCTTGGTTTGGAGTTCGGAAAATCCGGGATGAATAGTGTCGCGCGAATTTTCTATAAAAGCCCCCCCTCTTCATTTTTGCAAAAATATATTAAAACCAAGGTTAAAACTGCAGCCGCCGCCTCTTATTCAATGGATGGACGAAAATCACAGTTCTTCCCCTCCAATTATCTTTCAATCCGTCAATCTATACAACAAACTTTCTAAATGAAAATTGTAGAGCATAGAAAGTTCTATAAATTCAATGGTCATGATCTAAAACGACCTCACGAATCAACGGCAAATCGAGCTAGAAGTGCTGAAGTTGCGCACGGTTTTTCGTGAAGAGGGAAGGGCCGAGCTCTATGGGGTTCTGGCCGAAGGTGGAGCAAGACGCGAGCTCCGATGTGGTGTGGTTAAGATGGGGTTTCGTCGTCGTTTCGGAGGTGCGGCCGTTAGGGTTTCACGCGTGTTGATGGGTTCGTGATTTTCTGTAGATGATACGCGCGTGAGAAGAAAGGCGAGGGCGGCCAAGATTCATCAAGGGGAAAATGGACGGTAGTGATTTAGTTTAGGTTTAAAAATATAAAAATTATGTTGTAATTTGTTTATAAAATTCTTGTATCTTTAAAAAATCATAACCTTTTCATACGAGGTCGAAAACGCGCGAAACAGGAAGCATTGGAATCGTATGGACGAGCACTACGCTATGGAATTAGATCGGAGTCATTTGGAGTTAGTGAGAATTTCGGGTAAAATTTATTCGAAATAAATCGCTAAAACGAAATTGAAATCAAGGTGAGAACTTCTCACTCAATCGAATCGGTTTCGATTTTATTTTAAATAGTTAGATTTAAAAATATTTGAATGCATGTTTGAATGATGATTGATATCTATTGATTGTAAAAATAGACATTATGCGCCGTTAGTAAGCGGATGTTATTTATTAAAAACATATACCGCGAATATTTCATAAACAGTGAAATTGGTATTATATATAATAGCAATATATATATATTGGCATATGTATATATTGCAGTTATTGATTTCCCGCATTGTATAGCGGATGAGTCCCTATTGCGCCGTCTATTAAGCGGATAATATTTAAATCCCATATACCGCGATAATTTCGTACTGGAGCGGAATTGGTATTGTGCTAACATCTTTGGATGCAGGAAAACATGTTGGAGGGATCCAACTGGATTCCTCAACAGTATTTATTTGATTTCGGATATTTTGATATTCGTTGATTATCATATCGATATATGATGTCGTTATTGTCGTGATCGACTATTTGGTTTGTAGCATCATTGGACCAAATTTTGGAATTTTAAAAGGATTTTAAAGTGATTTTTGAAAGTATACGTTTATAAAATATTTTTGGTATTGATTCATTTTAAATAAATAAACGTTATAAATTTTAATGTTATAAAAATTATGATTTTTGAGAAAAATAGTTAAAAGTTGATTTTTGAAAATATGGGGTTAATGGTTTTATAAAATAGTTTAAATTGGGATTTTTGAATTTATTGTGAAAAGTTTAAAAATAGGATTTATAAAATTTAATTATTTTATAAATCAGAATGATGAAATTATAAAGGACTTTAAAGACGTTTTGAAATAATAATATAAATTGATTTATATAAAAGATTTATAAATTGATAATTTATAAATTAAAATATTTGAATTATAAAACGAGTTTTTATAAGTGTTAGAATGAATTGTGAATGAATTTCATAAATGAATGAAATTTAAAGAATTATAAACGGTGAAGTTATAAATGGAATTTTATAAGCAGTAGGTTTATAAATTTGTAAAGTTATTTGAAGAATAAGTTTTGGGTAAATAATGAATCTTATGAGTTATAAGATTTATAATTTGGGAAGTTTAAAAGAACGACTTTTGTAAACAAATAAATTGTAAGTGTTTAACTTATAATATGAACCTTTGGTATATAATTGAGTTATGAATTGAATATAGGTTAATAAAGGAATTTATAAATGTTGTTTTATAAATTCGCAAACGACTTATTTTGATAAGTAAATTGTTATAACTTATTTATGGAGTTATATTCACATTTTAGATAGTGAATAATCCTTTAAAAATGAAATGTATAGAAATGATGAAATTTGTTAACGAAGTATATTCACGTTTTTGAAAAGTGAATAATATGTTAAAAGAAAATGTTTTGGATGTGATACTTGAAATAGAATTAAAACGATCTAACGATGTTTTAAAATGCGTTGAGATTCGAAACCATAGATTTCAATATTTATTGTTGAAATAGACGTTTTCGAGAAATAGAAGGAAATGGTGGACTATAACACTGTGGTTATAGTAAATGATTTCCGAAAGGAAATGTTTTGTATAGTATTGGGATTTATATATCTATTTTAATTTCGAATCCCTATACTAGTGATTTTGGGTTGTCGTAACGATGTTTTACGCAACATTCGTTTTGGCCCAAATAAATATGTTTAAGAGAATGATTTCCTTAAAGAATGAAATATATGCTTAATTTCGATTTAAGTATATTGAATATTTTCCAAAGGTTGAAAATAAATAAATTTTGTGAATTACTTATGAATAAATAAGTATGGAAATTTTTTCCAATGTGAAATGAAACGTTTTGAGAATTTATCTTTTTGAAGATAAATTGAAATGAATAATTGAAATCGTATATGCATGGATATTTTGGAATGAAAATTCACTATGGAATTTATAAAAGAAAGGGGAATTTGTTTAAAAATAAATATTGATTTATTTTTGAAGTATTGAAATTATATATCTTGTAATGATATTTTTGGGAAATAAATAATTTGGAAAATTATTTGGAATCTGGTGATGTTGTGCATATCCATTGATAGTTCAATAACCGACTATCAATATTTACCTTTGAAAGGTATTTGTTGTGATTTGTTTGAATTTGAATGCCACACTTATTTTTGAATAAGCGCTCACTATTCGGGTTAGCCGGGAAAGGACCTTGGGGTCGTATAACCCATTCCGAGTATGTGATACGTCGTTATGGATAGCATTTGAAGAGAGGTGTTGAAGACCGGGTATTTGCGAGAGCGATAGGATGACCTGTCGATTGACTCTGCACCGAGTTGCTCCGGTATAGAGTTCTCCATATGTGATGGGGAATCCGATCAGGATTGTGGATATCCGGATTGCAAGGACTTCTTTGTAAGTGCCTTCGGTTCTGTTCGAGCCCGGAACAGACTTGTATGGATTGTATGTCTGACATTACAAATTGAGATATAAAGCTGATTTCTTTCAAATATATTTCTGTTGGTGGCGGAGGATCTATTCTCTTAGCTTAACACCCTTCTCTGAGACGTACGAGCTCATAGGTTATGTAGTTGAAGGTTATTAGCGATATATTCCCAATTTGGTAATGTGACATGATGAGTGTTGCTGTGAAATGATCATTGTGTTGATCATTTGTGATAGGATCATTTGTTTGATCGTTTATCTTTGTGATCATTTCTATGAGCATTTGTTGACCCAAAACACAGCTTTTGTATAAAGCGTGGCTTTATGGACGAGACTTCGTCGAGCCTCACACCCCGGAATGGTCAAAACAGGAAAGATGCGGCAAGGTTATGAGGGTATCTCCCTTTAGGGTATGTGCATTTCCTTCTGGAAAAGGGTGGTATCATGGTATGGAGCCCAGATACTTACTCATGTTGAAACACTTTATTTATGATTGTGTGATGTTGATTACGAGCGCTCGGTTAAAGGTCCCGAAGGACCGGGGGATGGCATACTCGTGTCAGTAGTTATCCAGTTAGGGGTAACACGGCCTTGTGTTGGCAAAGATCCGGTTTGGTTCTCGGGGACGTCCTTCTAGAGGCGTTCTCATGTGGCAATGGGAAGTTCCTTGGCCTGATCATTCGTTGTAAATCCAAAGAAACAATACGATCTTGTACGGTATTAGTTGTAGAACCTATCATTCACTTATGGTGGCGCCCCACTGTTTGGATGGTAGCTATAGTAGGCATAGTTCGAAATGTCTATGCTAGCTAAGATTTATATCTTTATTTTCGAAATGAATTTTTCCTACACTATGCACTAGTAATAATATCAAATGTTTCTTTTTAATGCGTATCAAGCATCTTTGACTATCATAAGGAGAAATCTCCTCCGATTCTGCGTTTGCATGTGTGTGTGCGGGAGGCCTTATGGTAGTCTCATTTTTAAAAGCATTGCGAATTGACTTTAAAAATATTTCTCTATTTTGATTTTAAAGATAAATAAACTGTTTTGAGTTCTCACACCTATCACATGACTGACTCGGAGTTTATTGTTTTCCTTCCTAAACTCTGGGTGCCCACCAATTTCCACACGGGCAGTCAAGAGTTAAGGTTTTTCAGGATATTACGGAATTCAGGAGTTGCTGGAGGCAAACTGGATGGCATGGCGTATTACTAGTATATGGTATTTCTTTTCCGCTGTTGATGTTGTTTGTTGTTGTACACTCTGATGTAATGAAATGAAATGTGATGTAATGTAATAACTTATATTGTTATTTGTTTAAAGATTATTCATTTATCTATTATATGTTGTTCCGCTGCGATTGTGAGATTCTGATATTGTTCTGCTGTTTTCTTTCCGTTCTATTTTCTTTTCTCTCTATTTTCTATCTTTTCCTCTCTTCTTCTGTCTTTTTTTCTTTTTTTCTTAAACATTGAGAATTCGTATTTCTTTTCATCTTGAGTTAATCTATGGAGATTAGTGTATATTCAAGGAGTACGGATTTGCGGGTCCTCACACCCTAAAGATTTCATCTTCGTTATTTTTTCAAGGAGCAAACAACGCAACTTGCAATAAACGTTCGTGTTAAACAATAAAGTTATCTACACAACCATCTACTCAACCAAAAGTAAAATGTGATTATGTACTATAGAGATACTACAAATGAGATTGATCCTAGCGTGAGTATGTAACTGTAAAATATAAGTATGTATGTAAACACTCAAAACATGCAAAAAAAAATTTCTACATGAATGCAAGGTAACATTGATAAGTGTAGCAACCATCTCCTACGATCCAATATAGCATCCAAAATGCAACCAAAACCTAATTTTGGAGTGGAAAGTTTACTAGAAAAAATCTTTGGATGAGAAGTCCTCATGCTTTATGTTGTATTTTCTCCCTATTGTACTCGAATCAACCTAATTTCCTTGTTGCAGAGCTTCCTAGTTCTGTGCTTCATAATGCATGAAGTAGCACTAGATGCTGTTGGTTCCATTTCAGTAGCGCCTAATTGATTAGAATCTACCAAAATGGCTGTGTTTTGAAGACATTTCTTCAAATATGAAAAGTAAAAAACGTCATGGACTCCTGCGTATTTATTCGGTAACTCAGTACCACAGGCAAGTTTACTTATTTTCCCAAAATTAGGAAAGGCCTAATAAATCTTAGTGCCCACTTTCCCTACTTTCAAATTCTTACAACCTTCACATGCTGCCTAATCAACTCTATCTTTTCAAAGTCACGTGAATTAAATTTGGTTCAAGTAGGATTTTCTTGGTTCTCCCCTACCAATAATTTTGTGATTTACATGGCCTCCCATCGAGCACTTTGAAGCGTACCAACCAATATTCTATTGATGACTATTATTATATGCAAATTCTACTAAAAGTACGTGCTTCTTCAGCGTCCTCCAAAGTCCATGATGTAAGCTCTTCAATAAATCCTCTAAGATCCTATTCAGTCTTCCAATTTGTTTATCGATCTGTAGGTTGTAAGCGGTGCTAAGGTTCAACGAAGTTCCTAATGATGTCGATAATCTCCTGCAAAATTTCCTAGTAATTAATGGGTTCCTATCGCTAATAGCGCTAACCGAATTTTCATGAAGCCGAATCACCTCCTTGATACAAATCTGTGCTAGTGACGCTACGGTCTTATTGCTCCTAATGGAAAATTCTACTACCTTCTTCTTCGTCCTTTTCCAATAGAAATTATCTTTACACCCTTATACATTATATCTTTCTCTTAAATGGTGACATTCTACAAGCTAGAATTTATTTTTCCCAAAATATTAAAATTTAGGATTAGAGCATTATTTTATTTCTTGTTGCTAATTTAATTCCCTTATTAACTTCCATTTTTACATACTGTTTATCACTAGTTAAGTGTCCCTATGAAATTCCTTTATTTATGTGGCTTCTTAATACACATATTTATCAAGCATTTTAATCTCATTCATAAATCAACACAGTGATGAAATAGGAATATATCTTATATCATGTCTTACAATTCCCCAATAACTAGGAGAGACAACTAGCGATTATAATCCAAAAACTCTAAAAGAATTTTTTTTGCCGAAAGTTACCATTAATCATCAACTAGTGTAAATGGTGTTGAGGTCTTATGATTCCTTACTAAATTAAGATGAACATTACTAACCACTATTGTCTACTTTCCTTAATTTTCCTTCTTAGCTTCTAATAAATGCGGTTCATTCATTACTCAAGTTAATATACCCATAATAATTTACCATTATTGTCAGAGTTGAATAATCCTCATTTAATCCCTTTAACCTTTTAAAACTTTCAAAATCCTTTTATTTCTCCGCTTCAATTCTACCATAAAGGCCATATTAAATATCTTTAATTAGTCCACATTGTTCCTTACAACTCTCATTATTTAAAAATTTATTGCACATTAAATTTGTAATCAATATCCATAATTCTTAATCTGTATTAACCAACTAATAAGTATATAGTAGTAAATTGTTCTATATATTTATTTATTTTTATTTTTAGTCATTAAGCATGGTTGTGCATGTATGTATATTTCTAGCCACTAATTTCTAAACAAGAACACTGACTTTATATGTTTAATTTATCAGAGCTATCCATCTTAAAAGGATTACCATTATAATTTTTTTTAAATTAGCCACAAATGAGATTTTTTCTTTGTTTGAGATTACAGGTGATTATGTCTTTCCTTTATTGAAATAGACAATGTAAATTATGAAAAGAATATCCATATCTTACATATCTCTTTCCCTTTTTGGTATAACCCTTGTTAATTCAAACAAGTACACTTTTACACATATATTGGAATTGGATAACTATTGAAATTACATGGAAACCGCTCCAAAATCAAAACATAGAAATTCACATTCTATGAGCAACCTAATTTACAACCCAATCACAGGTCTAGAATATCTTAACAACTTTACCAATTTCTACACATACAGGTTTGGGACAGATTTCAAATTTCCAGATCAGATTATATATACTATTCCCATTTTATTCATACACTAAAATTTCTAACCTATCTCTAGGTAGTGATCTCTATCTACTTCATATTATAAATTTTGGTTTAGTTCTCACCATCCTTTATAAAATTAAAATTTCATAGGCATGAGGTGCTAGATCCAAAATCTTTATCTTCGAAAATATACACTTAGGAACCTTTATCGAGAATTCAAAATTGTTAGTTCCAAAAAGGAGTTCTCAAATACTTTCTACATCAAAGATTTGTCCTTTTAAAAGTTGTACTTTTCATTCTCAGCATTTAAAAATTATTTAGTCTTCAAAAAGGAGCTATAAAAAATTTCGCTTCTTAACTACTTATAACGTAAACTTCCTTCTTTTGAAAGTAGGGTTTTTAACCCAAAACATTAACAAACTCAATTATCACACCAGATAATCATTCGTTTCAATTTTTCAAAAACATCGTATATAACTTTAAATAATGAAAAGTGAAGTAGAAAATTATAATTTTCAATCTATTATTTTCCTCTTATATTTTTGCTATCCAAATCACTAATAATACTTTATATACATCAATAATACCCTTACTTTCTCTCCGCTATTATTTTTCGAAATTCCCTATACATGAATGTTCATGTTACCTACCTTATTGAGTAGTCATAACCTACTATTCTTTCTATCGTATTTCAATCAAGTGTCGTTTCCATCCATACTTCAATTTAGAGGAATTTTAAGGAAAAGAACTTCCAATTTTATAAGGTATGAAGATTTATCAAGTCTAACCTATTTTTTACTTTACTTTTATTTTTAAAACAAAAGTCCCCTTTATCAAAAATCTTTAAAACAATTTTTTTTGGCTCAATAAATTTTAAACCGAGAATTTCAAGAATGTAAAAAATCCTTTTAAGTTAGAACTTTTCAACTCAACTAATTTATAAATTATGATTTCCAAATTTTCTTGCTCTTTCAAAGTATCTAATTCCAAATTTATAAAGTATGAAAAATCATTAAGTCCAAGATACGCCCTATTTCGCGTTCATTTCAAAAATGATGAATCTAGAAATTGAAATCTATTTAACTCAACTAATTTTAAACTAAAAATTTCAAAAATAACCCCCTATTTTGAACTCTTTAAACCACCAGATTTACAATTTTTGTTTTCTAAAGCTTACCCACCATTTTATTTTCAAAACATTCCACCACTTTTTAAATTGCATTCATTTTCCAATCTTTTCACAAATCAATTTGTAGCATATTTCCAAACCCAACTAAATCCTTTAAATAGCTATTTCAAAAAATTTAGAGGAGTTCTCAAAAATCTTTTGTCAAATTCTTTCTCATGGGGTTAGGTTTTAGAAATTGAATTTAGTTGTTCCTTCTTTTGAACTTTCCTACTCAACCTTTAAAGATCTGGTCATCCTTTTGTGGTGATTAATGTATACCTTCTTATGGAAGCTTGTTTCACTCATTCTTCACATATTTCTTCTGGATGTTTACAAATATATTGCCTTACAATATTTAATTACTACCTAACATGCAATTTGCTATTTCAATAAACATCTGTTATATGTAATAAATGGTTATAATTCTAACGGATATTTCTTAAAGATATTTATTCATTCATTCCAATTTTAGTTATTTTGCTTTCCTTATCCCTCTATAATTTGGCCATTTATATCTCTATCAAATTCTTGTATCTCCCTGTTTATTCGACATTTATTAGCTCATAAATCTTAGAGTTACAACCTTTTCGTTTACATTTTCTATCCCTGTTATTTGTTAGGTGATTTATGTAAATGTTCTGATTACATCTAAGGTGAACATTGATGGGAATTATGCTCATAGGGCTTATAATTATAAGGAATTCTAGGTTAACAATGGACTAAAGTACCATTCTGCTTATGGGGTGCTTCCGTATTTCGTGCTCAAGCTCTTCTTAGTCCACTATTTACGATATGACCTCCATCCCGAGGGAATCGGAGCAGGAGTGTAAATTTAACTATACTTATTCTTTTCCAACAAATAGTTGCTCCACCCATCATTTTGGAATATGGTCGCAACTACCTCTATAACTGGAATTTACAGAGTTAGGCATATCTTCAAAATACGTATATGTATTTATATATAGTAGGGTTTTTGAAAAGCACTTTTCAAAAATAATAGATAAGTCACTCATTGGTATACTTTTCCCTGTTGATCGGGTAACCCAAGCTCTGATGCCAACTGTAATGACCCGACTCGAAATAGGCCTAAATCTTGACCTAGAAAAGGAACATCGAAACGTAGATCCATTCCGAAGCTGGCTGTTGGTTGTTAAAAAGAACAAATAGAGATATTTATCTATTCATTCAGAACTCACAGCGGAAGGATAAAAAATAAATGCATAAACAGTACCCATTTAATACATCATATAAAGGAAAGAGGCGGCCCGCAAACAACCAGTTATTACCTTCAATCTTTGAGGCAGGTCCTTCATATTATGACCCATACCACACCGAGACGTCTCAAATTAGCCCGACTATTCATAAGAACTAGTAGCTAAATTAGCGATGTGGATCTAACCTACATAATTAGGACCAATCTCACGTCATCCATAGTTATTTATTATAGAGATGCTTCACATCAGCCCTAAAGTCACTGGTAGATAGATTAGCTGGGCAGACATCTGTGTGATTTTAATAACCTTGCATCCTTCTAACTTAGTCATATTTCACAACACTCTCAAAGTATATCGTCACACATCCCACCGTAGTCCTTATATAGGCCTTATAAGAATTCCTTATTTTGCATAATTAGTTACCTTCCCAAGATGGATTTTTAGTGATAATTATTAACTTAATTAACTGCGTAGTTAGTACATTACAAATGCACGTTAGTGACGTTAGTTTATATATATATGGACATACACATGCGCATTTACTAATTCATATGTATGTAGGACGTACACTCTAAACTAACATTCAAATGTCAAATCTTCCAAAGTTATATAAGTCTCATTTCCATAGTAAAATTTCCACTATAAGTCCAACATTGTAAAATCAAATCAATAGACTTGTACTTAGATTCCAACTCCAACATATTCTATGTTAAAACAATGGAATAATCAAGAATAATGGAAGCTTAAAATTTAATTCATTTTACATTCTATTCAATTTCTTTTACACAAAATTAGATAAGGGAATTTCTATTCAACTTGTAGAGATAGGCATTGCAAACTACAAATAAGAATTCGTATCTTACATACTATTTCTTAATCAAATCCCCTAATTGGTTCCAAAGAAAATGAATAAGAAGTGGAATAGAAGGTAAAAACACATAAACTACAAAATCCATACAAATTCCATTATTTTAATACAAAACAATTTAGATTCCAACCTAAGAATTCACATTTCACTTTGGGGAATTTGGGGATTTTTGTTTTAGTGTTTTCATAATCCAAAACTCCCCAAGGCATGTATTAAATACAAACTACAATATTTAATTAAAAAATAGAAAACTAAGATTTTCACTCAGCGATGACTTTAGCTTTGCCTTTTCGCTGATTTGACACGCCTTCAATGAACTCTTTCAGATATATTCTTTTTGATATATACAACAAGGGATTTGTATATACGTTAGATTCAAAAAACTAGAGGTTTTTAGGAGGATAGGTTCAGAAAATAAACAATAAACAATGAACAAAGATAGATATATACGATTCTTTCCCAAAACCCTAATAGATTTTTTTTGAATCTACAAAGAGGCGAACTGACATAGTTTCACTAGTGTTCCCAAAATATTTATGAATAAAAGTGTGGGGATTAGGGTCTTATTTATAGTGCTCGGAATATACCAAAACCGTCAGATGAAGGTTAAAATAATAAAATCTGATATGTTAAATTACACAGACCCTAGCCGCCACTTTACAAGTAGCAATCAACCACCACCTCCCACCGATCGACCGCTATTAGTTGACTAGTCATGTTTAAGGGTCAACAGCTCCCCTGTTTTGGGAACGTATAACTTTTTTCCATTATTAAATTACTTTATTCCTTAATTGTTATTTAACGTTAACTTTAATTTTAACATTTACTTAGCCTCCAAGAATAATTACTGTCAGCTTTTGAACTTTAAAATTAGGAATTTATTAATTATTTAAACATGAATTCTAATTAATTTCAATCCGAAACTTCGACATTCATAACTTCCTTGTTTGAGCTCTGTTTTCAACTTATTATATACGAAAATTGATCAGAAAATCACTACGAATGCAATGACATAAATTTTGTGATCAAGTTCCAACTTTTACAAAATTTTCATTTTTACCCCTATCTTATTTAAATTAATTTATCCTATTTACTTATTTATGGTTGATTTTATGGGATGTTATAGGTCAAGTGCTACATCTGACACGATAAGATCCTTATTGTAATCAATCGTATTGAATACACAATCTCACATTATTGTTTACTTGCTTATTTTGAATTAGCGGATTTCATTGAAATTTCTTACGTTAAGGATCATGACTATTCACTATATAACATTTATGTGTGATCGAATATAGATCTAACATCCATGTCCTTATATTGCTTAGGAGTTCAAAACTCATAAATGAAAATACACAGTCTCGGGTCAATAAACTCTTAAGTGATGGGGGCATGAATATTGTAGTGGTTTCTTAGATTGGCTCTTTCATAAGCCTTGAGATGACATTTTAAAAGATTTATTAGCAAGTATATCTTATATTTATATTTATATGTTTATTAATATATAGTGCATTATTTCACAAAGTGTAGGATTTCAAAACATTTTTCAAAGAAACTAGTTTTCAAGAAAAACATGTATAAGTCGACATACATGATATGGATATGTTGACATACATGCTGCCAAATGGTTTTACAAGTTTTGGAAATAGTTAGTATTAAATGAAATATACTATTGGTGTAAATGAATATGAATTCAAATTAAAAGAACTGGTGTAGTTAAGAAACTAATGAAATTAATACGTAAATTGTGTGTAGATAATTTATTTCACATAACTGTCCTTGATCATGATTCGAGTACGTGATTTTAAGGTTATTTACACTGATTCGAACAAGGATTTTTCACTCGATTCTTAATGGCGAACACTCGATATGGATTCTTGAAATGATTCTGAAGTTTTCGATCATAGTATATGGCTATGTAAGGGGAATGAAGGTTTCTAATTAAGGAACCTGATCAAAGTCTACACTAGGGAAGTCGAGCGAGCGATATTAGTCCGAAAATGAAGTTTATGCGATCGAGGGAGTGATCAGATTTTATATTGCGTATCGATGACATATGTACATCGTATAGGCTTTAATATATTGTATGCTTCTTTTATTAAAAATGCAAGTTATATGCTTTGATGGCATTGTAAGTGAGAAACAGGTATATGGAAGCAAATGCTAGCTTGCTACTTTTTTTTCATAAGTAAAGTTTGTTTGCTCGACAAATTGGTACATCTTTATTGCTTAACCGGTGTGTTTTCTACGTGACATGCACACTTTATAAGTCATATTACAGGTATATACTATTGTTGATGATTTTATGCCCCAGATATGGGAGGCCAATTTTGGGCTTTTTTTCCTTTCTTGATTTGGGCCAGTTGTTGTGACTTGTAGTTTTTTTGGATCTAGCTGCGCAAAGAAGGCACCATCGAATTTTTTTCTATAGCATTGAGGAATTTGAAGAACATAGAGGGTAAGAGGGAATTTCTTCCTCCTTTGGAAATTTTAAAGACGGAATTCTTTTAAGGAGGAAGAATGTACTGATGTAGAATTTTTAACGTTTTGAATGGGAATGTTTAATTTGTTCAAATTTTCAAATTTGATTGGCATATAATAAATAATAAGAAAATCAAATGTTAATAAAATGACTCGATTTTTATTAATGTATTTTTAAATTAAGTTATAGGATTTTTCCATAATTTTTTTGGAAAATATTTAACGCTCATTTGGCGTATTTTTTGACAGACGGTGGTATTTTTGAAATTTCTTAGAATAAGATAAGAAATGTATTTTATATATGTTTCAAAATCGTGTCGCATTTTTGTGCATGACTATATTTTTGTTTTATCATTCGTGGTTCGTTCACGAATGATATACTGTGTAGCGAATGCCCAAAATCACAAAATAAACCAAACTCTACACTTAAATTATTCAACACTCTTGATTTTTCTCTTCCTCTTTCTCTTTCTTTTTATCATTTCTTGTAAACAAATAGTAAGTAACCATCTTCATTCAAAAAATAAAATCACATAACCTTCTCAATGAAAAAATGTGAAACTGGATCATTTAGCTTTATTTTGGCAAGATCTTTGGATCCATATAGGTTTGGTTGCATGTGATGGTGTTTGGTGGGATCGACATGGTGAGTAGGAGAATTAGAGTTAGGATGGCTATTGATCGGGATGGAGTTAGGCCACAGCGTTATCGGTAGAAGGTTTCTTAAGTGAGGTGCATCATTTAGTGGCCGTTTGGGAGTCTGTAGTCGAATGTGGTGGAACACAACTTTTGAAATTGTGAATGGTGATCTACAATTCGCTATGGGAGGTGGTGGTGCGAGCTCAATGTGATGGTGGGGGTTGTAGTGCTCACACAATGGGAGAGTGGTTGGCAAAGTCGGAGAGGGTTTTCATGGACTGGATTTGGAGAAATCATTTTCGTATACCGGATTGTTAACATGAGTGTATAGACATGGAGATTTAAGGATTTGGGAGAGATGGAGAAATAGTAGTTAAGATGTTTTGTTAAGTAACTAAAGTTAATTAATTAATTTAGTTAACCCAATATCTTATAAAATGAATAACTTTTGTGTACGATGCCCCATCGAGACGCGGTCTTTCGCATAGCACTCATAGGAGCATTATTTGTGCATTGGAATTAGTTTTATAAAGTTTGGAGCTAGTGAAATTTTGAGCCAAAATTGAACGTTGTTCAATTTTAAATCGAACTGGAACACTTAAGAGTCAATTAGAATTTTGGTGGGTTATTTTACCTCTGAATGAATAGTATATGATATATAGTAGAAATAAATTATTGTTTTCATGTTCGAATGATTAACTAGTTTGGTTTTATTGAAATTCCGCTTTGAAAAGCGAGTGACATTTAAAATGAAATACAAGGAATTTTGTAGGGGGATCTGAATTCCTTGTTACTATTGATTTTAATTTAAGTTAAATAACTGTTGATAGATCATTGAATGTCAAAAGTTGGTAGTTTGGAAATATTTGATATGACATTGATATATGTTAAAAATTATACCTTTTAGTAATGAAGTTAGTAATAGCATTGGTTAAGTGCTACGGTAGCTATTGGCCTCATTATAGTATTTTGAATACAATTAGTTTATGTTTTGGATTTGAAAATGATTTTAATTCAGAGAATGATTTTAGATATGATTTTTATGATTTTCCATGGCATTTTATTTAAAAATAGTTTTTGTGCTTTTTTATTTTACTCCAACCTTTTTCGAAAATGTTTTAAAAGTATTTATTTTATAGATAAGTTAATATAACAATGAATTTTTATTTTAAAGAAAAGTGGAATTTATCTTTTATAACAAAGTGACTATGTTTGAAAGAAGAAAAAAGTATTTTAGAATAAATACTTGTGAAACTTTTTATATAAAATGTTGTATGGAAAAATTGATTTATAAATGGTATTTTAAAATTAAAGAATAGATTTTTAAATTTTTTTTGTAAAAAGGAAAAATTATACCATTTGATAAATTTGAAAATAAATCCATTTGTGAATCTATAGTGATATTTGGAATGATCGTTTTGTGGAAACTATTTTATTCTACCTTGAAATCGTAGATTTGTAATAAGTATAGGAGTTTCATAAAAATAATGAGATTTATAAAGGTGAAATATAAAGGAATTATCATTTTAAATTATAGTGGTATGGAAAGTATTCTTTTTATGCTTAATACCAAATTCTGAGTTAGAAATACTCATCTATGTCCTGAGAGTTAAGAATGTATGTCGAGGCAATGGTAGTATGTTAACTTGTCCGACTACGTTGATAATCAAGGGATGGTACAAGTTTGAAATCGGGAAGTTGTGGTTAGTGTATTTGGTTTCATCTCTATAAGATTCATATACTGACGCCAAAAGGAAAGTGTTTTGAGTTAATTGATATCTACATTTTAAATGACATTTGTTTTAACCCAAATAAATAAGTTATTTTGAAAATAAGAAATATTTCTTAAGATTTGTGAGTATACTTATACCGTTGAAACTAGTATATGGGTACATTTTCTAACTATTGAAAATATAGTGTTTTGTAAATATATTTATACAGTTGGGATAACCATATGGAAATTTTTTTAAGTATTGAAAGTGAAATGTTTTGTGAGTATACTTGTACAGTTGAGATAAGTATATCAACATCTTTTCAAGTATTGAAAAGACTAGAGAGCGTTTCTCGATATATCTTTTGTAAAAGGGTATTATAATACAAATATTTGAATGGAGATTTTAATTAATGAAAGGATTAACTAAAGAGGCTTAGTGGTTGCTTATGTACTTAACCAGGCTTGGTTTCCATATAGAATTAAATCTCTAGTTTGATTGCTTGTTTATTTGATAGTTGAATAATCGACTACCAAATGTTGGTCAATTTTGAAAACTATTATTTGTCGGCATGGAGAGATCAGGATCAAATATATTATCCAACAACCAGATCAAATTGGGTAAGTGTTCGAATAGACATATTGAAGATTATGAAATCTAAGATGGATTTCTTTCAAGTGCAATGTCTATTTTTTACTAATCCAGAGGATGCAGTAGAAGCAGTGCCTTCCATCTGTTTATATCCAGAATAACTTAATGGATAAATGCTTGCATTGCATTGTTGCCCGAAGGGTAGAGTTAGCATTCCAAGTGGGATTTGCTAAAAAATTCAAACCATAGCCTCAAGCCTCACACCCGATAATGGCTAAAATAGGAGATATGCAATATGGCTATGCGGTTTGCTGCCATTAGGGTATGGTCATCACCCTATCTAGATTAACATTGGCCAATTTATGTACGCAAGGGACTCGGTACGGTTGTTGGCTAACAACCGAGGGATGTCATATTCGGTACTATCCAGTAAGGGATAAGCTGGTTCTGTCTTGGTAGAGGGTTCATATGAAGCCCTCGGTACATTTTGCTAGAGTGTACCGTAGTAAAGGGTACCCCGGTAGCATTATCATTGCATGCAATCCATTCTCCAATACGTGCCTTTATGCACTTAGTTGTATACCTATTATGCTAGTATGTAATTAATGTAGCTATTTCGGCTATGATTAATATTTATTTTAAACTCTATACATTATTATAACTAGTGCGAACCCGTGCTGTGCACACGGGTATGGAAATTTTTTTTGTTGCGGTTAAAAGATTAAATTATTTTGAAAAATAATCAAAATATACTATTTACAAGAAGGAATTAGAAACATAATTACAATATCAAATATAAGTATTAAAATTAGTACATGAAAATACCTAAAGTTCCCAAACACATAAACAAGAAACTATCAAAAATACTAATTGTACTTGTCAACATTTGGATATATATATGTATGTGTGTGTGTGTGTGTATATATATGTTGTTCTTAGTAGAATCCAACTAAAAGAAATGTAGTAGATGTAGTGTCGTGCAATCCGCTAGCATTAAAATACATGGTTTTATAAAACAGGACAAAAGATATATTATTGTAAAATAATATTGGTTCTATTCCAAAATAGGACTGTTCAATAGAATAGGCTGAAGATATTTCGTATAAAATATGGATTTCATTTAAAATTTGGTTATTTTAAGGGGAACTCTGGTACTTAATAAAACTCCCTCACCTTTCAAGAATGTGCTTTACATTGGAGATAGTTAATTCATGAAACTGATTTGTATAGTGATTAGAATTATAGGAGATAGTAACGAGCCCATAAAATTCATATCTTTTTCTAGTTAGCATTGCATCGCACAAAACTGGATAGCTATTTGGCTATAACAGTCTTTAATTTTAAATGCTTAAAACTATGTAAAAACCAAACCATATATTCTATATCTAATTTTATGTTCAACTTGTGAACAAAATACCAGCAACATCTTTTTAAAAGTAATCTCAAGTGGAAGCAATAGTTTTTATCACTTGCTCTTAACTGCAGCACTTTACTTTGTTAAACAATTTTAACACTAAAGTGTTTTGCACCTACAACAAAAAAGGCATTAATTTATGTTAAATTACATTGTCAGTACAATTTTTTTATAATTGTGCCACAACATTTATAAAAACATATATGCAAAAATATTAAGTAGCGATTATTATTCTACGTCTGTTATGTAAAATGGCAATGGATTTTTTTCATCTGGTAGTGTAGAATGGCAGTGGAACATGATTAAAAAACGTTTAGTTATAAATGGCTAACTTTTAAAATGACATTATATTAACTGTACAGTTCTAGCATATGAATTGTCTGGCATTGAAATTTCAACATTTTCTGAAAATATAATTCCTGTGATGCCAAAAATTTTAAAGCCATTTTGTACATTTCGTGAATAGCAAATTTCAATCTATAGATAAGCTAGTAGTCAAACAAAATAATTTGTTAAATCGTCCATTGCATTTGTCTAGGTTTCAAGAAATTTTAATATATCAACCTTTGCAGCACTGAAATAGGTAAAAGGCAAGGTGGATAAAATGTTATACTAAAAATTTAGAGATCCCTATCAATAACATTAGCTACTCGTATTGACCAGAACCCATAAGCCACTCAACCGACCAATCAATACAATATAAAACATTTTTATGTAACTAACAAATACGCACTTAAAATATACACTCAAACTCGTTCTAGGATGTTACTAACCCTATCTCTAATGAGTTTCCCCTACCAAAGCCTAGTTGTTCACTTTATCTAAGCTCCGATACCACATTGTAACGGTCCTCCTTTCTTACGTCTAAAGACGACACCTAATACATCTTCGGTATTCGTGTGCCGATCATTTACGTGTATGAAAGACAGGTCATTTGGGGTGAAGAGAAAAGAAAAATAGAACATAATCTCATGACGAGTAATATATAATATGAACAAGTCTTTACAAAAAGAAATCATCTTAATTATACCTAACATCAGAGTACATTGACCTATTATCACCTTTGATAGTTTAAATAACAAGTCCTTATGATTGTTGATAAATACAGACAAGAACAAAACAAAATAGAATGGCAGAAGAATATAAGGTACATGAATATGTCTTGGAGAATCCAACTTGTCACCTGAAAGCTCCAAAGTGTCCAGCTAAATCTAGAAAATATGCTCGGGTTGACCCGAGCATTATAAGAAAACAATGCCCAGATCAGTATAGTAAAGCCAGCGTAAAAAACTTATATCATAAGGAATTTTATTTATTATAACTTGTAAAATCCTTTAAAATCAAATGTATCTCGTAAGGCCATGCTTCACAAAAACACGGATGGGTTTTTACCTTACGATAATTAAAACATATTTATATGAAATCCATGATATTATGATAATGTCTAGAACAAAAATACATATTAATCTTAGCTGAAATGGTTACATTATAAAATTCCAGTATAATAGGTATACAATCATGTCCGAAGGCACTTATTGGAGAATGAATTCCAAGTATGAAAGGGTAAGGTTCTACCCACCGAATCCTATACCTCTAGATAAAACGTATAGGAGGCTATAGCATGTTTCACCTCTACTATTCATGACCAGCCTTATCCCTTACTGGATAGCACCGAATATGATCACCCCTCGGTTGCGATCGAACAACTATATTGGGTTTTGAAGCGTACATAGGGATATCGACGCTAGATCTTGGGATGATCGTACTTTAATGGAAGCGACCTAGATAGCCTTGTCGCATGTCACTGCTCTTGTCATTTTCTCTATTGATGAGGCTTGAGGCTACGATTACCTTTTTATATGGCAACCATCTGGGAATACTAACACTTCCCCCCAGGCAGCAATCCAATTCAAACATTCATCCATACAAGTTCGTTCTTGGTTTGAATGAAACGAAAGGCACCACCTCTACTACAACCATTTTGAAATCACCTTCAAGATTAGTAGCAAGTAGCCCTTACACTTTAAAAGCTCCATCTTCAATCATCTTCTAGATTTCTTCAGTTCGAAACGCTTAAGTTGGGTCGAAGTGGTTTTTAGATAATTTATACTTATCCGATCCTTGCCTCTTCGAAACAACATTCCATAGTTTCGATAAACCCCACCCTATTTCTTATGGAAATAATCAGACAATACATAGGAGCGGGGTCACCCTCCAACCATCTAATTGAATGGATCTCCCTATCATTTGTCTTAGGAGAACAAAACGAGATTTATACATCCAGTACAACATCATCGAGGATGACTGTTGTAACGACCCACTTTTTCATACAATTTAAGCTGCTAATAAACTACATATGACCCACTCGAAAGGCGGGTAGTTAAGGAAAAGAAAGAAGAAAGAAGGCAAGAAGATACTAAACACCACAAAATCTCACAGCAGAATGAATAATCTATAATATATAACTAATCTTTACACAAAAACAAAACTTTAGCATATGTATATACAGACATCAATCAGTGTATACTAACTTATTTCAGTCCAGACAGTTATAACAGCCTTTCCTCACAATTGCTAAATAAATACAACAAAATGCAATGGAAAAATAACCATGTACGTGAATACATCTTTGGGCCTCATGCTCGTCTCCTGAAGCTCCACAACAACTAAAACTAGAAATATGCTCGGTCTGACCCGAGCGTTATAGGAAAACGACGCCCGGGTCAGTCTAGTAAAACCAACGTGAGAACACAATCAAATGGATTCTTGATGTTTAAATAAGCTTTCAAAACATTGATATCCCGTAAGACCATGCCGCACATAAACACAAACAGGTTTTTACCTTACGATAACCGAAAACTTTTATATTAGAAAATAAAGTGATATTATAATAATGTCTAAGGCCAATAATAATAATAATCAAGTAGTTGTGATGCCCACGAGTGTACATCACAACAATACTAGATATATAATAAAAATCGATAAGGCACGTTTGCTAATTATGTAGGATTTCCATGGAGGTGCCCTCGGTACTTCGAGGAATGGTCCTTGTGCGTAGGTGACGTGCACGTAAATGTGCATATTTTTACCACCATATTTAATCTAATTGAAATAAATAAATGATCACATTCGACATTTTAACCTGTTTAAACCAAAATTCAAATCATTATCAAATCGTCATATATTCATCTCCATATAAGGGCAAAATGCTCATTTTTGTGCATATATTAATTTGAGAAAATTTAACTGAAAATTTCTATATTATTTTGTAGGAAGTTGGCTTCATATACAAGTGGCTTCATGAAGATATATGCATGCACAAGAGTGAATACAAAGGAATGGAGATAGAAATAATTCAAAGCCATAATCATGGAGCGTCCCACCTACCCACCTACCTTAATGTACAAATTAGGGGCTAATGCATATGCTAATGGCCATTAAAGCTTCATGCACATCTAAATGAGGATTATTTGACGCTAATGTTTACTTGGACCCTACACTTTCTAAGGGAATTTTTGGGTAGTTCCTAAAAAAGTTAATTAGGGTTTTAAACTTGTACAAATACCTCTTATGTTCATGTAGTTAGTTTCCTTTCTTAGTCTCTCTTTAGTTAGTTTTAGGCTTAAAATAAAACGCAAGTTCTCTTTCTCTTTTCATGGCTAGTTAGTCATATTTCATTTCATGTAATTTTCCTTTTTTTATGCAATGCTAATTATTGTTCTCTTTTATGTACTTGCTCCATTCCTTTCTTACTAGTAGTTAGTTTATTTTACATGCAAGTAGAATAGTATTTACTTCTTTTTACTTAGCTTTTCTTTTCATTTTGATATCTTTTTCCTCTTGTTTGTTTCATGTTGTTTTCTATATTTGTTGATTCGATAACAAATATGAGAGCTTAATGCCTTCAATTTAGGGATAATGAAACTCTCTAGTATGTAAATCCAACATTTTGATGTTTATGCTCTGTTTTGTGCTTAAATGAAATTCTTTGAAGTGGTTTAACTTATTGTTTTTTATTTGAATTTGATAGCCTATAATGTTGACACCAAATAGTCTATGCTTAAACAGTCACAAACAATAATTACCTCTTCTTCTACATATGATGATGGTAATGAAGTGATTTTTGAAATTAAAATTTGATGGCCTATATTTCTAAATAATAGTTAATAAGCCATACTTAAAATAGATTTTGCTTTCAACTTTGTTCTCATATTTCATGAGAGTGAAATATGTATTAGTGGTTGTGTTATAGTTTGATGGTTTATATTGGGCTAATTAATAGCATAAATATACCATACTTATGATAAAAACATCAACTAATTACACTAATGACAAGAAAAGAGAGATCATAAATTCATTTTGTTGATTTGTATGATCTAGAGAGTGAATTTATCTCTAAATTGCTTAACACTCTCGCATTTTTATCACTTTCTTTTGTCATTTATATACATTTTTAGCTAATCACACTTTCAAATTTTTTCAATTTGATTAAATAGGGATTTAATATCAACAATTCCTTACGAATCGGCCTATACTCACTACGTACTATGATAGTATGTCGTGCGCTTGCGGTTAAATTTTAATTTGAAATTTATCGGCGGTTTTCTAAACCGATAGAAAATTCGTCATTAACAATAGGGATCAGAGATATCATTCAGAAGAAACATACATCCTTAGTGATGTACTATAAGGAAAAGCATGGATGGGCTCACTAAGACCAAGTGCATCACCCCACGCATGCATAACAACTATAAGTGAAATCTACGAGGAGCCGAGTACACCTTATTGGTTTGCCAACCGTAATGGCCATGCCTCCTATCTCTGATTTTAGTCATTCCCGCTGATGAGGCTACATCCGGCGTTCCAGCTAAATCCCCGCCACCAAAATAAATCATGGAATATGACATGGATTCCAATACCCTAACGAGTCTCGGAATCACATGTGGATTCTCACATCTCAAATAGATCTTGGAATCACGCATGGATTCCCATACCCCCAACGGGTCTTAGAATCACACATAGATTCCCATATCTCAATTAGATCTTGGAATCACACACGAATTCCCATACCACAACGGGTCTTGGGATCGCACATAGACCCCAACATCTCATATATCATGAAACTCCTCTATAGAACTGTATATGGTTTTTGGAGTGGTTATGGGTTCGAGTCACCTCTTACGAGTAAACTCTTTCGCTTCCTAGGTGCTCCACAAAACCAAACGCCAATTTCCAAAATGCTCAATAAAGTTTGTTTAGGAAATAATCTGACAATACATAAGAGCGGGGATCACCCCCTAACCGTTAAGTGGACGGAACTTCTTATCATTTGTCCTAGAAGAATGAAATGAGTTTAAACGTATAGTATAACACCACCCATGGTAACTGTACCATATAATCCTTGTGTTTCCCCTATATATTTCTGGAGGCTAAATCCTTAGGTGTTAAGTAGGGAATATTTCTGTATCACCAAAATTAAGAAGGATTACATATTTCGGCCAAGATTTGATAGTTGGTTATTTAACTATCAAATAAATAAACATTCAACACAAAGATTACATTTCCCATGGAAATCACCAAGCCTCTCTAAATAATTTTTTTATTAATTTTTAATTCACATTTCAAATACATGGAAATCAATTCCATATACTTATCTCCATGGGATAAGTATATTCACAAACCACTATATTTTCGATACATAGAAAATGTAACCTATACTTATCTCAACGACATAAGTATATTCAAAAACCATTTCACCTTCAAAAATTAGAAACATAAAAGCTCATAAAAATAGATAAGGAAAGTACCATTCAATATCTACTATGGCTCGCAGCTTACACAATGGTTATGTCGCTATCCCAGTGAATCCATAGTAAACTGTAGGTAATCCCTGCCCCATGAATTATGCCATGAATATCAACCATCTCTTTCTAAATTTCTTTATGTTATAAATATTTCCAAATCTATTTATAAAGTTTCTTTATAAATCTCAAACCCCATTAATAAAAACTCATTTATAAACTCTTTTATAAATCTTCAATCCCTTTATAAAACATTCTTTATAAATCTAACACCCCGTTTATAAAAACTCACTTATAAATTCTATTATAAATCACCAAACCATTTATAAAACTCTCTCCATATTTAAACAGACTTATTTAATAAACTCTTTTGAATTAGTAAGGTTCCCTTGATAAACCATAAATTATTTAAAATAACTTTAAATAATTATTTAAACATCCTTCTTTTCATTTAAATTAAATCTCATTGCTAAAATATTAAATAAATTTTAAACACTATTATTGTATTAATAAGTTAACTCAAAACAATATAATAATTAATTACCTTTAAAATAATATTAATATGAAATTAATTAACTCATAAATATAATTAAATATCTTAAATCGATATAATTAAATAACTTGATTAAAAATTAAAGTACAGATAATTATTTTAAATAAATAAATAAATAAAATATAATTAAAACATTTTTAAACCATAACTATATAACTTTAAATAATAATTAAACATTTTTAACAACATTTTAAGAAATAACCCTTAAGAGTCATATTAATAAAATAACTAACATTAAATCGTTATACAAAAATTATAAATTATCTCTAGAATATTATTATTAATAAGTTATTACCTTGTAACAAAAATAATTATACTTAAAGTAACTTTCAAATTAATAATTAGCTTTTCAAATTCGAAGAAGGCTTAACGATCACCGTGGTACTTGAATAAGCTACCATATTATTCAATTTGACTTTTCAAGTTAATAACACATATTTACAAAATTCAAAAATATGTAAATAAATCCAACACTTAACCATCACTGGTTAATATATCCCTTATTCAAAATGGTATATCAATTTACAATATATAATCAGATGTCCAGAACGGAAATTTACTCTACAAACTAAATGAGCAATTAATTTTATTCAATGAAATGGTGTTTTATTCCGCCAACAGATGTCCAATTACCCTATTCGATCCAGTTTATCCCACAGTAATTTATTTGGCCAAATAAACATCCCTAATTAAGGTATATAAATTTAAACAGTGTTATTAGTTAAATTATCATAATTTAAATTCAATGTGTTTTAATATGTCATAAATTTATACATGGCCAAAATGATCAACAGGCTACACTATAACTTTGTACTCGTCCATAGGAGTACAATGCAAAAATCCGGAGGTTAATCTGAGTTAAAACAAGTAGGATATCAAGTTCTCAAAGTTTATATTCTTTGATAATATAAAATAAACAAAACATTATCACCTACATCTCGGCCCATGAAACACCCCCACACCCCTTAATATACCCAAAAAAGGCACACCAAAGGATGTGGTGCATTATAGGTATAGCGAAAGCATCATAGAGACTAAGATTCATAAGACAAATAAATAAAAGCAGTGGAAACATTTAATAATAACTATCATTAAACTTCAAAAACAAGTCATAAAAACATAACATGTCTCAGAAACTCAAAATATCTCAAATTAATATCTCATGAAAAATACACCTCGCTCTCACATAATCAGAATACAAAAGTAACAATAATAATCATAATCCCTCTCATAAGTACAAATCCATCAAAAGCCAAATGAAAAGGATGAAATGTAGAAGAATACATATAAAATGAGAAAACTTCGAGAATGAATCTCCAAGCAACCTGAATCAACTCAGCTCCGCTGGCCTATGGAGGGGAAGGAAATAGAGGAGTGGGTCGGACAATAAGTTTGGTGAGTAAAAGTAATTACTAGAATTTCTAAGCAAGATAAAGACAATAGACTAAACAATATTTCTAGCTTGAAAGGAAAATATAGAAAAGGTAAAACTGGATAAAATATTGTTTCTAATTCTGTTTGACTGTTTGCTTTGATTGTTTGATTTCTTGCACTTGTCTTAAACTGCTGTGATTAGGCTGAAACCCTAATCCTATCTCAATTGCAAATTTAATTAGGCTGAAATCTTAATTCTACCCTTTGATCGACCTATTCTATCTCTGTTGCGCCAATATAAACCAATCCTGTTGGTCACAACAAAAGACACCTCTTTAGCGCGTAGGACACAATAGCAAATTATTTACCCTAATCGATGCCGCACGCTCGGTCATCGTCGGTACACACTAACTATCGCCCCCTATTTGACCCTTTATTTACCCTAATCAGCGTAAGCATGCCCAGCCTCACCCAACTGTTGTGAGACCATCAGTCCTAGTCCTGAAAGGTAGTGCTGCCCAGCCTCACCTAACTATTGTGAGACCATCATTCGTAGACCTGAAAGGGAATGCTGCCGATACTGATCCTAAAAAACAATCTTTTAGTTTTGCGCCACTTGCCTAAATCCCCAGATTTGAGCATCTATCTATTGGCCACTTATTTACCCTAATCAGCATTAGCGTGTCCCAGCCTCACCTACTATTGTGAGACCATCAGTCCTAGATCTAAAAGTGAATGCTGCCAGTATGGGCCCTACTTTTTTGTTTTCTTATTAACTTACACCAAGATCTAAGATTTAAAATAAGCCTCTTTCGTTATTTTTTCTATATTTTCATATTAATTTAATCCAAGATCTAAGTTTTAAAATAAGCCTCTTTTGTTATTTTTGCTATATTTGCTTATTAGCTTAATCCAAGATCTATGTTTTAAAATAAGCCTCTTCTGTTATCTCTGCTATATTTCCTTATTAACTTAATCCAAGTTTTAAGTTTTCAAATAAGCCTCTTTTGTTATTTCTACTATATTTTCTTATTAACTTAATCCAAGTTTTAAGTTTTAAAATAATCCTCTTCAGTTATTTTTGCTATATTTGGTTATTAACTTAATCCAAGTTTTAAAATAAGCCTATTTTATTTTTCTCTTTTAAGTTATAACCACTTGTAATAATTATGCTTGCAAATATCTTAAATTTGCCTATTTCAGCCCATCTCTATTTTTATTTCAGTTCTTCTTATTTTTACATCTGATTTTTATAAGTTTAGTGTGTTTCTATTTTAATCCGTATTAGCGAATTCTTCTCCTTCTATAATCTTATTCGCGTCAAAAAGATTAAATCTCTATAAAAAGAAACTAACATTTACATGCTAAATTCTAACTTTAAAATAGATATAAATAAATGTAAATAACTGTAGATAACTGTAAATAAATAGAAATAACCGAATAAAATAGCCGAATAAAAATATACTGAAAAGAAATTCTAAAATTTGCTTAAAAACCGACTGTAAATAAACTTACATAATAACTGTCTCAAAATTGTAGAAAAACGACAACTATTGAGAACATATTATTTAAAATTGCATAGAATCTAAAATAATTGTAAAACACTCACCTGTGGTCCTTGGCTCTAGTTCTTGGCCTTCTTGGATTACTTCTAGGGCACAGAATATTTTTAGTGAAAGGATCTTCTCCCAAGAAATTTTTTCTATTTAGGGTTCAGCCTTAGGAAATAAACCCAATTAGGAGAAAATCTAAATGAGAAAAATAGCTAGATCTAGGGTCTTATTTATAGTGTGGCTTAGCGATCTCAGGCCATCGGATTTGAAGATTGAATCTGGTTCAACCACATCACAGGCTTATTAGGAGCCGTGGGATGCAAGCACGAACGTACAGGATCTCACAAAAATCAAGTTTTAATGTCGTCGGTCGTACCCGGATGAAATAACGTCCCGAAAATAAGGTGGGTCGACTTAATATGTATGCGGGTCGACCTAAGCACCTTGGGGGTCGACCTGTACATGGACCGGACCAAAATAAAGGTGGACCCCTAAGAGTATATTTTTTTTTGTTTATTAAATTTTGATTTCTTGTTTCCCTCGTAACTTCTCCTTACCGACTCGGATATCTACAAGATATGTACGAAAATTGATCCGTAAATCGACACGGACCCAACGGTGCAACTCCCATAGCTCGATTATGAAAATTTCACAAATTTATTTTATTATTTAATTAATTCGTTGATTAATTATTATAGCTCAAATTTTGGGTTGTTACATTCTTCCCTCCTTAATGTATTTCATCCCCAAAATATCCAAGGACAGAAGAATGAAATAAATATTTTCATCCAGATTCCACAACCATATATTCAACCATCATACATTACATCCGTTGTCCTTAAGCTTTCTAGTGCAATTTTTGATATATGCAATAGTGTGGTGTCAATGTCCCTACCTAATGCAAAAGATTAGGAGGTCTACTGATTCAGTCGACCTCCTATTTATGCAATTATGTCCGTGCCATATATCCAAATGAATGCAAATTCCCTAATGACAATTGATTGTACTATATGCGTGCTACACATGCGTGCTACACTCATCATCCAAATGCAACATCATATGATAATTACTTATTATAGCAACCATGGAAATAAAAATGCAGTGAACAAACATCCATATGCATATGCTTTAGTGACCTAGTTAGGCCGATCCCTAAGAAATAATAGTGCCTAGCGTGTGTATTTGCGTCCATTAGCGTCACTAGATCACACTTGCAACCACTAGCGCCCAACACACATAACATGTACTAGTAACATGTTTACATTCCGTCCTATCATCCACAAGTTAAATCCTAAGATCTACCCTCTTAAAGGATACTAAAGGAAAGAACCTATTCAAAAATAAAGATGGAAATAGAAAATTCAGAACAAACTATCGAAAAATGCGAATAAGAGGTACGTATTTTCTCCTCAGCCTCTTACGTAGCATAGTCAATACTATCTCCCCACTACATCTTAACCAAAGGGACTTCTTTGTTCCTAAGCTTCTTGATATCATTTCTGACGATGTTGGTAGGAATGCGAAGAACTAATGCCCCTCTCTTCACTTCAACTTCCTTGAGTTGGCTAAGTTCCACTACCGCTGTTGAATCATGCAAGTACTTTCTCGAGTGCGAAACATGAAAAATATCCAGAACAGAAATTTACTCTACAAACTAAATGACCAATTAATTTTATTCAGCGAAACGGTGTTTTATTCCGCTAACAGATGTCCAATTACCATATTCAATCCAGTTTATCTCACAGTAATTTATTTGGCCAAGTAAACATCCCTAATTAAGGTATATAAATTTGAATGGTATTATTAGTTAAAATATCGTAATTTAAATTCAGTGCATTTTAAAATGTCATAAATTTATACATGGCCAAAATGATCAACAGGCTATATTATAACTTTGTACTCGTCCATAGGAGTACAATGCCAAAATCCGAAGGTTAATCGGAGTTCAAACGAGTAGGATATCAAGTTTTAAAAGTTTACATTCTTAAATAATATAAAATAAACGAAACATTCTAACCTACATCTCGGCCCATGAAAGACCCCACGACCCTTAGTATACCAAAAAAGGGCACACCAAAGGATGTGGTGCATTATAGGTATAGCTAAAGCATCACAGAGACTAAGATTCACAAGACAAATAAATAAAAATAGCGGAAATATTTAAATAGTAACTTATCATCAAACTTCAAAAATAAGTCACAAAAACATAACATGTCTCAAAAACTCAAAATATCTCAAATTCATGTCTCATGAAAAATACACCTCGGTCTCACATAATCAGAGTACAAAAGTAACAATAATAATCATAATCTCTCTCACAAGTACCAATCCATCAAAAGCCAAATGAAAAGGGTGAAAATTAGAAGAATACATTTGAAATGAGAAAACTTCGGGAATGAATCTCCAAGCAACCTGAATCAACTCAACAAAGCAAGCCTATGGGGGGAAAGGGAAACAGAGGAGAGGGTCGGAGAACAAGTCTGGTGGGTGAAAGTAATTACTAGCATTTCTAAGAAAAATAAAGATAATAGACTGAGAAATAGTTTTTGCGTGAAAGGAAAATACAAAAAAGATAAAACTGGGTTAATACTATTTCTGATTCTGTTTGACTATTTGCATTGATTGTTTGATTTCTTGCACTTGTCCTAAACTGTTGCGATTAGGCGGAAATCCTAATCCTATCTCAATTGCTAATTTAATTAGGCTGAAATCCAAATTCTACCCATTGATCGGCCTATTCTGTCTCTGCTGTGTCACTGTTGTGAGATCATCCATCCTAGATCTGAAAGTGAATGCTATCGGTACTGGTCCTAACAAACATTCTTCTAGTTTTGCGCCCCATGCCCAAACCCCCAGATTTGAGCCCCTATCTATTGGCCACATATTTATAATCGGCATAAGCGTGTCCCAGCCTTGCCGACAATTGTGAGACCATCGATCCTAGATCTGAAAGGGAATGCTGTCGGTATGGGCCATACTTCTATGTTTGCTTATTAACTTAATACAAGATCTAAGTTTTAAAATAAGCCTCTTCTATTATCTCAACTATATTTCCTTATTAACTTAATCCAAGATCTAAGTTTCAAGATAATCCTCTTTTGTTATTTCTGATATATTTTCTTATTTACTTAATCAAATTTTTAAGTTTTAAAATAAGCCTCTTCTATTATTTCTTCTATATTTTCTTATCAACTTAATTCAAGTTTTAAGTTTGGAAATATGCCTCTTTTGTTATTTCAACTATATTTGCTTACTAACTTAATCCAAATTTTAAAATAAGCCTCCTCTATTTTTCTCTTTTTAGTTATAACCACTTGTTATAATTATGCTTGCAAATATCTTAAATTTGCCTATTCAGTCCATCTTTATTTTTATTTCGGTTCTTTTTATTTTTACATCTGATTTCTGTAAATTTAATGTTTTTCTATTTTGATCCATATTAGCGACTTCTCTTTTTATTATCTTATTCGCGTCAAAATGGATTAAATCTCTATAAAAAGAAATTAATTTTTACAGGCTAAATTCTAACCTTAAAACAAATGTAAATAAATGTAAATAATCGTAATAAATGTTGATAACTGGAAATAACTGAATAAAATAGCTGAATAAAAATAGACTGAAAAGAAATTCTAAAATTTACTAAAAAACCGACTGTAAATAAACTTATATAAAAATTATCTCAAAATTGTAGAAAAATTACAACCATTGAGAACCCTATTATTTTAAATTACTCAAAAATATAAAATAATTACAAAACACTCACATGTGGTCCTTAGCTCTAGTCCTTGGCCTTTCCGGATCCACTTCTAGGGCGTAGAATATTTTTATTAAAAAGATCTTGTCTCTAGAAATTTTTTCTATTTAGGTCTCAGCCTCAGGCAATGAACCAAGTTGGGAGAAAATCTAAATGAGAAAAAAAGGTAGGTCTATGGTCTTATTATAGTGTGGCTTATGGATCTTAGGCCATTGGATTTGAAGATTGAATCTGGTGCAGCCACATCATAGGCTAACTAGGAACCATCAGATGCAAGCATGAACACACCGGATCTCACGAAAATCAAGTTTTAACGTAATTGGCTCGTACCTGGATGAAATAACATCCAGGAAATATGGCGGGTCGACCTAATATGTTTGCGGGTCGACTTAATCACCTTAGTGGTCGACCTATAGGTCGACCTAACAAAAATAAAGGTCGACCACTAAGTGTCAATTTTTTTCGTTTTTTATTAAATTCTGATTTTTTGTTTCTCTCATAACTTCTCCATACCGACTCGGATTTCGACAAGTTATATATCGGAATTGATTAGAAAATCGCTGCAGATCCAATGGTGCAAATCCCATAGCTCGATTCTAACAATTTCACAAATTTATTTTGTTTTTTAATTAATTCATTAATTAATTATTATAGCTTAAATTTTTGATTGTTACAGCCCAACTCACCCACGAAAACAACCTACACCCACGAAGCTTCTGTGTTTCTTCCCCAAACAACTCCTCCAACTAAAAGAAGTCAGAAACCCAAATATCCATGCATATCCATGCACGTGCGCACTCCACCTAGACCACCAGCGCCCAAGCCAAGACCACCATCATGCTTGCCTTCATCGCCTCGACCGTCTCAGCCCTCCACTCAAACCCCAACCTCCATCAGCTTCGACCGGCCATTTAGATGCCTAGGTCCAAGAAAAGATTGTTACACTTTTTATCACTAAAATCCACCAAAATTTCTCCATTTGACCTCTCTCCATCCCGATCACAACTCCAAGCTTCAAACCTTCAATTGATGCTCGAAAAGAAGATAAATCCAAGCCCTAGTTTTCGACCAATGTCGATCGTCAACACAAAATCATGCTGAAACGTCGACAAAAATACTACGTCTCAATATGAACTCAATGGTGCTAGCGACGTCGCATGATTTGAAGTGGATCGAGAGAAATTGAATTTTCAAGTTTGATCATATATTTCCGTTTACTGAATTTTGATGATTTCTTGATCGTTTCTCGATGAAATATCAAGCAATGAATTTCTAAAATACTAGATTCGATGAAAAACAATTTTGTAGTTGATAGTTTCGGCTATTACCGAATGGATTGGAGAAATTTTATTTTTAAAGTAAGGAAAGTGGATTTATTTTCATGGCTTTGAAGTGTTGCAGGAATATCCCTGCACAAGAAAATGAACAAAGAAGGAGAATGCCTTACCGAGCATACATACATATAAATGCTCATCTCCTCCAGTACCTCGATCGAATCAAATCAAAATTGATGGAGAAAAGGCGGCACAACTAAACAAGGGGAGGCAAAGGTCGACAAGTTGGTGTGCTGTGGAAAAGTTATGTACTGTGTATACATATGTATATTTTTTGTTCTGAAATTGAATAGACTACGACGTCTGGCTACACTACATGACATCTGCGACCGAGATATGAATGACATAAAATAATGTATTATTGCATATAAAAATGTTACTTGATTACAAAATAAAAATAAAATAGACAAGTTATTAAATTATGTGAAGTTTTAAAATGCCAACATTTGCTGTAAAATACGTCAAATGGGAATTTACTTATTTTCCAAATTAAAAATTATGGAAATTTTTAAAAATTAAATAAAAAATGTTATTGAAAATCAAGCATAAATTTGAAACATAATTTTTTATTATAATTTAATTCAAATCCAAATATTTAAAAAAATTAAATATTCAAATTCGAAGACCCAAAATACGAGTCGTTACAACTATGCCATATAACTGATGTGTTTCTCCTAGATATTACCATAGTTAAATTTTGGTCCTGATTTGATAGTCGATTATTTAACTATCAAATAAATAAACAACAAAAAATTCAGAAATTAATTTTATGTAGAAACCACTAAGCCTTAAAAAAATATTTCATTTATTTAAATCACTTTCTGAAATACATATCAAAAACATTCATATACTTATCTCACTGACATAAGCATATTCACAAAGCATTTGTGAAAGATTTCTCATTTCCAAATCATATCAGAGGATCAAAACATTGTGTTATTTAAATTATAGATAAAGATAACCTCAAACAATATTCCTTTGGTGTTAGTTGTGGAACGAATGTCCATACCACCAGAATTAAGAAGGTCAGTTAAAGGAAATCCAGTCTCAAATTCTTTTATGAATTTCCATGTATAATTCCTCTTAATAAATCACATTGATTTATAAATCTCTTTTACTTAAATTCCAAACCCATTTACAAAACTCTTTATAAATCACCAAGTCAAATTTACAAAATCTCTTTTAAAAGTATTAAAACCATTTATGTATCACTTTATGAATCTCTAAAATTATTTATAAAACTTCCTCTACAAATATCTCAAATCATTTATAAAACTTTCTTATAAATATTCCTTATTAAAACAAAACTCCTTTAATAAACTCACTTAATAAAGTCCTTTTGGCAAACAAAACAATTATTTAAAACACCTTTACTAAAATCATTACTTCACTTGATACCATTATTAAAAGTATGATTGACCTTAAAAATTAGAAAGAAGCATAGTAAAAACAGTGGTTGTCATTTAACTAATTTTAATTTTCAGGTTAAAACATGGGTGTTACGTAACAAGAAAATATGTATAAGGGAATCAGTCAGTAAAAATCAACCATTTAAGTAAATGTCCGAGTTACCAACATAGAAGACAGGGATTTGTTTTGCTAAATGCATGTCTAAGTTAATATAATGACAGAATTAGTTTTTATTTTGCCTAAAGGTTGTCAATATAATCAACCTAGTGAATGTTAACCCAAAAAATGGATCAACATCTTAGATTGAGTGTGAAAGCACTAGCCTAGTTTTTACAGAATGACAATATAGAAAATACAAGTAAAAAGAGTAGAAATATTAAAAAGACAAGAAGAATTTTATAGTAGTTTGATTGTTAATGAAGTCTACCTTCACTTTATAACTTTCTATTAATTGAATACTTTTACAAATTGAATCGAATTATAATATGATTGAATCTTCTAAGTTAGATCAAGTCACAAGTACAAGTGTTCAGTGGATAATCACAGTGAACCCCTAGATGGCTACTGTGTGGGAGGAGAATAATGAAGAATAATTTTTCTAGAGTTCCAGCAGCTAGTCTAGAAGATCAATTTTACTTTGCAAGTAGGATTATATTTATAGGGGTGGAAGAGCATTTGGGCAAAAGCCGCTTTGCTAAAAGCATGTACTCTACATCATAAAGGAGCTCAGAAAGTTCAAAGGTGACCCGAGCTAACTTGAGGTAATGGATCACTAGAGATCCATATACTTGGTCTGTTTTTGGGTGATCTATAGTTGGTCATCTTCCTATCTTCTATTTAAGTGCCTTGTCCAAATATCAAGTCCTTTGGAGGTTGTTAGATCATTCGTCTTCATAGGTCATCTGATCCATAGTAATCATCCATAATCACTAAAACTTAACAAAATCTGATGAAACTTTGCAAGTACATTCTAAAGGGAGAGTAGGACCTACATTATGAATTTCAGGTGGTAGGGACCAAACTACATGGGTTGCTAGTGATCCATCAAGATGGATCGCCAATGATCCATCAAAACTTTTCCAATCATGCTCATTTTTCTGTAGGCCTTCTTTTATGTCTTCCTAGTGTTCTCTTCAAATTTCAAGTCAATCCAATTCTGTATGAGTTCTCTAGGTCCATTTTAAGCTAGCTATTTTGAATGAAAAGCAGGTATACAATAGCTTGAAGCAGATGAGTCTATACTTCTTAAAATAAGCTGCTTGGAATGCTGAAACTTGGCAAGTATTCTTAGAAGAGAGTTTATATCATGATGCAAGAGATTTTGATGACTTGCAATTCATTCTTATGGTTCGCTAATGATCCATAGGTGGTGGATCGCCAACGACCCGTCCACTTAGTGTATTCTTGAATTATTTTTCTTGTCATTCATTGACTTGTTTTCTTGATTGCTTCGGTCAAGTTTCAAGTCATTCTGACTCAGTATGAATGTTCTATCTCCTTTGGATTCTTGCTTGGGTAAAAACCTAATTAACAGTGAACAATGGTAGAACGGTGATTTATTCTACCAAACAGATGTCAAATATAAATTAATTAGAAAAATGGTGATTTATTCTGCTAAACATATGTCATTAGGTTTCATATTCAATTGGGTTTACTTAAGGATAGTCGACAAAGAAATTCCTTGGATTAAAATCTTCCGTTAAAAAAAAGTTGCTTCTTGCAAACAACACCGATCTTTAAAAATAAGGTTGTGTTAGCTGGGTTTTTAACCCAGCAGAATTCAACAGGAGTTAGAACATCCAGACTAAGCCAAAGTGGCTTGAAACTTGAATAAGGCATCTAAAATAATAAGCTAATGGAATTTAAGATAAACAAGCTAAAAATCCACTAAGTAGATGGATCATTAGCGATCCATCATCCATAGATCTCCAGCGATCCAAAAGAAAGAATTACGAGTCTTCAAAGCCTATTGCATCAAGATCTACTACCTCTTTTAAAAATACTTATCAATTTTCAACGTAATTCAAGAAGTAAAAACTCATCTGATTCAAGTTGTTTACCCGCTTTTTGAATAAGCAGCTAACTTAAAACAGGCCCAGAGAACTCATGCGAAGTCGGATTGACTTGAAATTTTAGAAGAATATATAGAAGACAAAAACGAAGCAACTCACCAAAAATAAGCTTGATTGGATACGGGTAGATGGGTCGATAGCGACCTAACTCGATGGATCGCTAGCGAACCATGTAGATTGGGCCCCACCGTTTGAAATTTTTATCATAGGTTTGAGACGCTCTAGATTGTACCCGTGAAGTTTCATCTGGCTTCATTAAGTTTTGAGCAAGTTCATCTGCACCAGATGACCCTTGAACAGAGATGATCAAACATACTCCAAACGACTTGATATTTGGACAAAACACTTAAATAGAAGATAAGAAGACAACCATAATAAGATCACTAAAAAATTTGCTAAGCGGATGCATAGCTAATGATCCATCCCCTATGGATAACTAGCGATCCATCAAGATTGGTCAGATTGCCCTCAAATTTTGCAAGCTCCTTCGTAGCCCTAAGTAAAGGCTTTTGGTAGAAAAATATACTAAGTTAATGGATAGCTAGCAATCCATCCTCTATGGATAGCTAGCGATCCATAGAAATGACTTAGATTGATTTGATATATTCAGTGATGACTTGGTATAACAACTGTGCTCTTTTGCACTTAAACTTCTATCCCAAGTACTCTCTAACCCTATAAATACAATCCTACCCGCAACATAACTGGATCTTCGGGACTGACTGCTGAAACTATGTAGAAACTACTTTTTACTCTTTTCCTCCCACATAATAGTCATCTAAAGGGTTCGCTGTGATTCTTTGGTGAGCTCTAACACTAGTGACTTGATCAAACCTCAAAGATTCAATCGCATTGTAATTGCAGTCTATCAGTAATAAAAGTTATAAAGTGGACGTAGGCTTCACTAACTTCCGAACCACTATAAAAATCTCTTTTCGTTTACTTTCTCTACAATTTACTATTGCCTTTTCTACTTTATTTGCCTTGATAAACAAGGCTATGTACGTCATACTCAATTCACAGGATGTTGATCCATATTTTGAATTAACATTTTGGTGCTTTCATTGAGAATCCAACTCAGGCATAAATCTAGTTGTCTACTTTGGATCAGATTGGTTCAGAAGTTAGATCCTCAATCTCTTCTTAAAGGATTTGCCGTTGAGAGTCTATGGAACGAGGAAGATAGAGAACTACCTCTGGAAGATCCATACACTACAACAAAACTAGCTATTAGTTGCAATTATTGGCAACGTTTTAATGTTAAGTGCAACCATTACTCGTTTATAAAAATTTACCCTAAATGAAGAATTGCTAGTTTATTATCCCGCCAACAATACACACTAAAATTTGGTAATATTTTCTCTACCCGCTCAAATTACTTTTTCTTCCATTGCCACTTAAATAATTTTATTAAACTTCTTTCCCTCCCGCCATAGGAAAACCCTAAATCTCCTTCAATCATTGCTTTGCTCATGCGGTTCTACCTCAGTTCGTCTCAAAAACCTTACGCTCAAGCGATGATTTCAATCTCCAGCCTCTGCTTCACCCCTTCAGCACAATAAAGGTAATCTGAAAATTAACTTTATTTTGTGTCTGTATTTTAAAACGAGTCTATGTAATAGGTTTTGGGGGTTGTTGTTTGAATTCATCACATGAATTAAATTCAGTCTATTCCAAAATCAAAATTAAAAAATGGATAATTTTTTAAAGTTTCCTTGCCTTTGTGCTTAGGGGTAAGAGAAATCTTGCCGTTGCATTTGGATATGATGATGGATGGTATTCTTTTCTCATTTTGTACTGTAGTTTGCACCTTACTTGTCACCAACTAAGTAAGCCTAGTATTAGCATTTTCGGTAGTATGTGTTTTAAACATTGTAGTTAAATTTTGCACGAATTGGTTTCTGTATAAATCTGTTGCATTTTCTTGTAGCCTTGTTTGTAGTCTGAGCAATAGATTTGCAAGGCATTTCATTTCAGGGCAAGTAGTTGTATACCATATATTGTCACTTTTTGTTCATATAAATGAGTATTATGTTGAATTGTTTTTTATTTAATATTGCCATAGAAATATACCGGCCTTAGCTAATCACATTCATTCAAAACTTAAAAAGAGTTTGTTAACATCATGGATGATGTTTATTAGTATATTCGATATATGATTTTCGATATTTTATCATATAAATGATAAGTTGAGATATTGTTATGGTTCGAGAAATTTTGCACATACCTTGCTCGTAATGATTTTATGGCTAATATGGTAGTGATATATATGATGGTTACCATACGGATATTTGTACGATATGTACATTAATAATCAATAGTTGAGTGGCTCTGTTCCATCTGGTAGAGCCGCATGCGGTGTTTCACCGTTGTATACGTGCAATCTGTGTTTACACTTTCAGGTGATGCGAATAATGCCATCTAGCTCCGGAATCATAGAATCACGGGAATAACATGCAGTTAATCATATTTACACAATGAGTGCCAAAAATTGTTAACTATACAAAAAAGAGCAAGGGCAAAAGGCATGGACAGACATAAAAAGGATAGAGAATAGATGAACAAAGCACTGGAGGATTAAAATTTATCACGCACGGATGACCTTTATTTAGCATGCGCATTATCAGTGTCAATAATAATAATTCGTGCATAGAAAGGCGACGAGAGTATAGAAAATATTTGTACATTATGTCATCTTTATAAATCATCAACAAGGCTCTCAGTGATGACCAACAAATTTGTTTTCTAAGAAAAATCGAGCTACTACACGCAAACACTACAATTATTTTGAAGTAAGAAAATAACAGAATTATTAATCCAGTTTGCAACAGCAGATTATGATGGGCTAATTAATTAACTTCTTGCTTTAATTGACTTTGTAAATTTATTCTTAAGGAATGGTACATAATGTGCCCATCATGTGCTATGTTAGTTTATCTAGTAAAAATAAGGTCAACGTTTTACAGTAACTGTAATAAGAAATTAGCAAGCATGCAACTTTTACTCTTACACAGCAATAAGAACTACTATTGTTTCTTTTCTATAGATGGAAATTAATGAGAGGTACTAAAAAAGCACCAGACAAAGGAAATGAATTTCAATGTGAACCTTTCATACAACTACAATAATAGAAAAGCTAGAAGCAAAGGAAAAAGAAAAACATATGATGCAGATAAGTTCAAATGAAATGGCACTCAATGATTGAAATACAAAAGTGAAAGAAGGATAATGAAACGATGATATGAACAACTAGGAGAATCAACAAACATGCTCCTCCATTTTCACTCTTTATGGTATCTACAATTCTTCTTGTTCCAAAGAGTCCGTGGTATGATCGTAAATATCATGCGTTGCTCCTGAATGATCCCAAAGCCTTCGCCGCACTTGCCCTTAGTACATATTGATGATAGCTGTTGCAATTGCTGTACCAATGAATGGACCAACCCAGAATATCTAATGATCATCCCAAGCTTTATCTTTGTTGTAGATGAAAACAACCCCGAAATTTCTAGCTGGGTTAATGCTAATTCCAGTACAGGAATGGTATCCAAGTGAACCATGAACACATCAAGGCGAATTGGAAGTGGTTCAGAAACCTAAAACATTTTGCCTAATTAAAATTCTAGTTTCAAGTTTTAATACACAATATTCAAATTCATGAATGAAGCGAAAGCACTTACTGGAACATGAGAATCGTGAGTGCTTCATTTAGGATCAGTGGCGAAAAACACAGTGTAGACCTTCATCATATAATGCAGTTCAAGCATGATTTTAGTTTATGACCTTGAAGAATTTAACAGAAATTTTGATTTTCATAGCAATGTATACTAAAAAATTTGAAAGTATAATGCGCATTGACATAGTTCTTCATTTATTCCATATCATTTTTTATACAATATTTCGGGATTTTAAAGTTACAATGGCTGGATACTGTTCAGTTATCTTAGTGATATTTGTAAAAGTTACTAGTGTGGTATTTATAACAGAAGTGACGAGCTATTATGTATATTACTTCCCTTTCGTATTACTAGAGCTGTTATAAATTATCTGGATGCATCGGCTAATATTTTTACATTTGTATTCATGGTCATATGTATCCTTTGCTTTGTTTACATTGATCCAAATTTTAGTTAGGTTATCAATCAATTGGCCATCGACCTATCTAATCCATGTCTTACTTATTATACTATTCTTATTGATTCAACCTAGGCCTACATAATCAAATATTTCACTAAATATGAAGCAGTTCATTTTGTTTTCTTCCCTTTCATCTTTTCAATATTATTAGTTTCATTCATTTGTCAAGTTTGACGTTGTTAGTGTAGCAGCTTCAATTCACACACACACACACATACTCACTCACACTGTCAATTATTTTTGACGACTACTTACTTTTTTTTTACCTTCCTCAATCAGTAGTGTAATTCCACCTTCGCCTCAAACTCAAAGAATACAAAATTTTGGGACCAAACCTTCTCATACTCCTTGTGCAAAAAAGAACAGCTGAGCTCCATACAGAACTCAAGCTTCCACCAGCATGTGCTTTAGAGAATCCATGCATCAACACGCGGTTGAACTAGAACAATCATTCATGGAAGGTGCTTATAATCGTGTTTTGAGTGCCAGACAGACTGTTCCATATGATACGTATGATTATTTCATAGATTGCTTGCAAATATAGCGAGGTATTCATTTATCAGGCTATTTACATTTCCCTCCATCTTTATTGCGCAAGTACAATCCTAGAATTGTTGATTGTGTTTCTTTTGAAGAAAAATTTCTTTTAATGTTTTTCTGGACACCAAATTTTTTTGGGTTTGTTTAGTTGTTGCTATGCATGAGTTTTAAGAAGCATAATTTAAACCACATGCAGGTTTGTGCAATCAACAGTAGTTTTAAGAAGCATAACTTAAACCACATGTTTTATTTACAGAGATGAGATAGCTGGTTGCAGTGAAAAAGCTTATGGATTATCTGTCAGTTTGAGATGCGAAAGAGATTTTAATGTTCACTACAGATGAAGAGCTTACTCAGCACATTTTTAAGGTATATTTATTTTACTGATACGTCTTTTGATGGATCATTAATGTTTAACTTAAAGTGCATTTGATAATTACTTATATAAGTAGTCAAAACATATTATAAGTAGCAGAGGTATCTTATAAGTATTGCATTTTGGTGTTCTCAAACTACATAAAAGAATAGAACATAAGTAGCTTAGAATTTAAAATTTGACAATAAATCATTTTCAAACTATAGCATATGGATGACACAAGTTGTTTTGACATAGTAAATATACCCAAATATCCTTGTTGTTGGTTAAACACTATTTAGGTGCATGTCTTATATAATTAAGTTAACTAAGTTTTAATAATAATAATAATAATAATAATAATAATAATAATAATAAATTAACCAAGTTAATAAAAATTAACTAAGTTTTGTTAAAATTAACAAGTTTTATAAAATTAACTAAGTTTAAGTTAACTAAATTTTATAAATAATACTAATATAACTAATTTAACAGTTTTATAAATAATAATAATGATGAATTAACCAATTTATTTTAAAAATTAACTAAGTTTATAATAATAATATAATTAAGTTAACCAAGTTCTAATAATAATAATAATAATAATAAATATTGACTAAGTTAACCAAGTTAATAAAAATTAACTAAGTTTTGTTAAAATTAAAGAAGTTTTATAAAATTAACTAAGTTTAAGTTAACTAAAATTTATAAATAATAGTATGATATACTTGTACAATGTTATAGTTGTTTGATATTAGATTTGAAGTCTTACGAATTAACATAATTGTTTGACTATATGTTGTAACTTCACTTATGCTGGCATTGGATTTTCGAAGAGAGCAATGTTGGACATTTATGGTGCTAGCTTTCACTTGTGCATGCAACAAAGAATTATGGGTAAACAAGCATTTTGTTAGCACCGGTTGTGTGATTATGTACGGTTATGTACTACTTCTGTATCAATGTATGGTAATGTACTACTTGTGTTTATGGTAGTTCATTTGTTCATGTATTTTTTGTTTATTATTGAACTATTTATTATCACTGTTTAATATAAATTATGAATAAAGTGAATTGGAGAGTGAATGAGCTAGCAGAATGTGAGAAATAGATAAAGAAAAGTAAAAATATTTAGTGGCGTTTATCAAACGCTACGGAAAAATATAATGGCAGAAAAAAACGCAACAAAAAAATATTGTTGCGGTGAAATATACAGCTTTTAAAATGATCAATCTATAACAGCGTGGATTTAGTGGCATTTAGAAAACGCTACGGAAAATATATGTTGAAAAAAAATATCACTTTTGGTGGCGTTTCAATATGCTACAAAAAAAAGATTTACGGTGGCTTTTTTTGCCGCCGCAATAAAGCACATTATAATTGCGTTTATAAAAACACAACCAAAAATACTAGTTTTTTTGTTGCATGTCTATGACGGCGTTCTCTAAGACGCCACCATAAGTTATGGTTGCATTTTTTGTGTGCCACCAAAAGTACTTTTTGGTGTAGTGATAGGAGCTTCCATTGCTGGAGAAGAAACAAACCCACAGCAAATTTAAGTGAACAACCCCAACAAACTGCTGTTAGGAGCCAACTCAGGAGATCGGATTTCAGGATCCTCTGCATAGCATGAAGTTGTGACTAAGGGAGAACTGAACAAGATTGCTGATGAAAGTAACCATAAAATGGCAAACAATCGAAAGGCTCTTATGAAAAGATAGATGCTCTCTTAGTGCTCCATTATTAACTACTCCTAGAACGGTGCTTGAAGGCATGGCTAATGCAGAGCAAGAGCATTCTTCTGTTTCAAGCTTGAAAGGAAGAAATAGAAGGCAAAAGCAAAAGGAAGCAATAGGCGGAGCTCCAAGAATCATGATGGAAGAAAACGTTAACACTCTACCCACTGCAAAAGCACCTGATACAAACCTGAACTTAAGGGTAAAAACCTCACAGAGGAATGTAGCGATGGCTCTCTTCGGCTCTGAAGATGACCAACAATTTGAGGAAGATAAAATTGGATGAAAATGTCAACATGCAAAATGCCAGAAGAAGCTCTAAAACTCGTACCGCAGCATACTGCCAAGCAATGGACGAGGAACTGCTACTCAAACGGTACTCCTAGATGTAGGAGAACCAAGAAGATATGATACAAACCGATATCGATTATAAGGCCAAGGTCCAGTGGTATACTGTGATCACACCTAACTGACTAGCTTCCAATCCTATCATGGAGCTCCCATCGTCGAATCACGAATGGTCGTCATTGAAAATCATCAAAATGGTCGTTGAAAAACTCACTTTGGGAGTTACTCGAAGTCGAAGTCGGGTAATTGCTTATTTTACTTGAAGTAGATTTTGGAAGTCCTGACTTGAAGTCGAACTTGGGTACGCACCCATTTGACTCGAAATAAACCTATAAATTCTGACCCGAAATCAGACTCGGGTAAAACTAAGATTTTCTCTAAGCAAGCATGCAATTGGCTCCAAGCAACGTTTGTCACAAACCCAGCATTTCCAATTTTGTGACTCCAAGCGAACCATGTATTCACACCAAGCAAATGGAAAATTATATCGGGTTGGACTCCAAGTAAAATACCACCAATCCAACAATGCCGATCCATCTTCTTTTGCCAATAACTCGAACATGCGAACTCTGGATGCCTTGAAATTTGAAATACAACCTTGTGGGGCTTTCTTTGTCACTCAGACTAATCTTACATAGTTTGAAATTTTTTGGGTATCGTCACTGATCCATGTCCCCATCGAAAGTGATTTGTCATTCAATCGGCTTTTCTAATCATTCAAGTATACGAAAATCATGCATATATCATTCTCAACCATTATATACCACCGTAACTTGAAAACGGGCAGATCTGTCAACAATTAGAGCATCTTCCCCAATCGAAAGACATTCACTGAAGCTGTTCAACATGCAAAATATCCGAAGAAGTTTATCATGCCAACTATACCTTTTTACAACTGTACAACTGATTCGAAATTGATTTTTTTATAGGTACGACTTGCATATAGACGAAGCAAGGGTGATGTATGCTGTCTAGTGCAAGGCCCTTAGGAATCATTAACGGATGAAACAACCTACTAACCTGGAAGAATTCTATGGGAAGGCAAACCGGTTCTAAAGACTATAAATAGTGTGATTGGAATAAGGCAAACTCGACAATTTGCTAAAGAACATACCAAACGGTGAAGGAGCTCAAGACCTTAGAGACCTTCTGCCCAAGAAAGGCAACTAAGACCCAGTAGAAAATTACCCCAGCTAACTGACGAAATCAGATGAAAGGATGATTATCAAAGAACACTCTAGCTAGCTAGCAACTAAGGAATGGAGCAGTAACTTAAAGCGATGCCTTCTCATCCATCCTTGTCCACTTTCATTTTCCAAATGAGCCATAGCGGGGCATTGGGGCATTGTAGACAATGGTGCGAAATAAATGCTTTTATGCCCTTGATGAGTCATGTCGATCACCCTCTTGAGAACCAGCATTGCTCTGGTAGCACCGACAAGTCTTGTCCAAAGGATCATCAAACAAACAGATGCAACCCTAAAGTCCTTAGGAACCGATAAAACTCGCTAGCTGAATCCTAAAAATTCCTCTTAAATTCATTGAATTATCACTTTAATACCGTTAGAAGGTCAGACGCACTACCCAAACTTGGAGTCGATGAATTATTCCTCCAAAGTCGTCTGGTTATCGGAAATCTACCTAAAATTACTCTTGGAATCGATATATTATCATTCCAAGGTCGTATGGTCATCAGACATTCGACCACAAAGACTTCTTTACGAACTAAAGCATCATGAAGGTCTTCTTTGAACTAAAGCGTTGTGGAGGTAAACCGGTAGATTAGCGGTGATCTGATCTAAAAAACCCTTCACGAACATGAAAGTATTTTACAAACTAAAGCGTCGGGAAGGTGAACCGGTAGATCAACGGTAATCTGTTTCCAAAAACCCTTCATAGACATGAAGGTCTTTCACGAACTAAAGCGCCGTGAACGCAAACCGATAGATCAGTGGTCATCTGATTCATAAAACCCTTTATGAACGTGAAGGTCTTTCACGAACTAAAGACTCATGAAGGCTCCATTGGATAAGCGATCATTTGATCCGAAAAATCCTTCACGAACATGAAGGTCTTCCACGAACTAAAGCATTGTGAAGATAAATTGGTAGATCAGCGGTCATCTGATCCAAAAAAACCCTCGCAAACGGTAAGGTCATTCACGAACTAAAGCGTCGTGAGGCGAACCTGCAGATCAGCGAAATTGATGTACGACTGATATCCACGAAGGTGAACTAGAAAATCAGTAGTCATCTGATCCAGAACTCCTTGAAGTCAATGAAATCATGCTTTGAGGCCACAAATCAACAATCATATCAATCACTCTCCATAGTTAATAGAATCACTTCCAACGACATATTAAACAAATAATGTTGAACTCCAGAGCTTCAAAATCGCGCAAAGGAACTAAGCCAAAACTGAACAAACCTAGTGGCTAAACGGAGGCTGACTCGAATCAAGCCAAGACTTAGAACTTGGAAGAACCACACCCACTGGACTGGGGGAAACCAGATGAGTTGTGGAGAGACCCTAGGTACAGTTCAAGTTCGCCAACAGCCCCGTGGCATGAGGGGCACCACACACACTTGAATAACCACAAGAAAGCCGAGACTAATCATACCATTGTTCTATTATGCTCGATCAAAAATTCTTACACTCTGACAACTATGGACTTAGCGACCTAGCTAGCACAACAAATGAAATAGAAGCATAATACTTGCTTACTTCTTCCCAACTCCTCCTTTACCAACCTTTTCCTCTTACACTGTATGCCGGTTGAAGGCCAATTCTCTAAAGGCAGTTTGGACTAAAAAATGAGAGCCTTGCCCCGAACACCCACAAGCTCTTTTTTCATAACCATCTCCATACGGTTGGTTGTAGATCTCTCTACCATGGAAACCATATCTGTTTGACTGTGCACATCTTCCCTAAATATGGAAGGATCGTCTAAGCCATGGTTTCCTGATCCAAAAAATCAATTATCACTTAGAACTGACAAAATCACGTTCCAGCGAAGTCAAATTGCCGGATTGATGGGAAAATTCGATCCTTACCTTCAAAGAACTGGTATCGTTCCTCCAGCACCTAGAAGGCCCAAACCATTATGCACGTTCCGTATGCTGCGCATTTCATAAGTCACACACTTCAGAAGCCGAGAAAACTTAAAAACCATGCCAGCCCTGCTTGATGTTGCTCCGGCATCGTCAGCAAACTGTTAAAATTTTCTAAGTATCGATGCTATCCTGAAAACACCGAAAGACTTGTCTATTGCACGATTAACAGGGATCAACTCCTGCTACCCGAAAAACTGTCATTATTCGGTAGTGCCACAAAGTTCACAAACCAAGAAGTCGACAAAGAATTCTAATCTTTAACCAAAGTTAATGTAAAAATGTCTTAATTCAAGATATCCAAGTCACGTGTTCACAAAGATAGGAGCTGCAACATGCCTTTGACTGGAGGCATCTAAGGAACTGCCCAAAACATCAAGTCTCGCATCAAATGTTCAGAATAATCAACCTTATGGACTGAGGGGCATATAACACATTAACACTTGGTCAGGATAGAAAATCACTCCAACTTGCAATAAAAGGAGTAACTTACCATCATCCAGAGATAGATGACAACGGAAGGCATTTCCATAATCAAATCATCAATGCACCGTTTTTCGAAGATAGAAGCAAGTGCTTAACTGAGGTCCAAAACCTCAACCTGAAGAAAACTAGCTATTATCCGTAGACAGAAAGTGGTAAGGAGAGAACGCTCGAAATCAAGCAGCTAACTCGAATATTAGAACTAATGAATAAGGTTAGTATCTGCAACAATGAAATCAGCCCAACATAACACATATGGCCTGCAAAAAGTAACGTCAAGTGTCACAGATTCAAAACAAACACTACCGAACTCTACCCATCCGTGATCAGGATAGGAATGAGCGCGGTCGTATCGAGGGCAATTTGATGACTCGCTCCACTATTTCTAATTTTCTATAAGAACCTATCATTTAACACCTAGAAATGAAGGGTTCTGCCTAGAAATGAAAGGTTCCATAGATAGAACTCAGATCATAACAAAATCCAATTGGAGGAAATCTGATTCTTCATAAATAAGAATAACCATGCAATTGGTTTAAGCAACAACCCTGCATTTCCAAGGGTAACACTTGACGGTGATAAACAACACTAGGCAACGGAAATGCATGGGACTCCCATCCTCCCAGAATATGGCTTATCCTAAAGTTAAGCAACGTTAAAAAAAGAGCCATAGTGGGTTGAAAGGGATCTACTCGATTATTCAGGATCGGATGAATGATTCAATCCTAACCAACATGACTTTAGCATCGCTCGAAGATATGCAGCACTAAGAAAAGATTTCTACAATCCAATCATCGAAGTGCAAGTTTTCAAAGATGAAACTAGTGCCCACCTAGATTAAAAGCATTGCCAATTGCCCGATCGGTGGGGAAAATCAATTCCAACCACTTGAGTGTCGGTGTTTCCCCGGTAACGCTAAGGCCTTTTCTCATTTCCTAAGAAACAATGTTGTACCGAGAATGTCAAGAAACTCTCTATTTCATAAGTATCAGTATTCCCCAAGCAACGCCAAGAAACCCTCTATTTCCGAAGTACTGACATTGCCCCATTAATGCTGGAAAATTTTCTATTCACTATGTATTAGTGCTGCCTCGGCGATGCTGGGAAAACTTTAATCTACAGGTTCGATGAGAAACACTCAGCATAGTAAACCATCAATTCACTAGCTTCTAGAGATAGAAGTTGGTCCGCAACTAAGATTCTTCCTTCATCTTCAGAAAACTACCATTGCTTGAAAATGGGCATCAATAGGTAGACATGATCTTTCATTGTCGACCGGATGGTTCGAACTTTCATCACAGGAATCAGCCACCGCATAGGAATAAAGCAGCACCAAAGGGAAATCCTAGGTTTGAATTGATCATGCGCTAATTTCTAGGGATGAAATCTGATGCACAACTGAATTTCCTGAATTGAACTTAAAACGAATTTAGATATAGCAAAAAGATAGGCAGCCTCAAGCAATAGTTGCTTGGAACCAAGCAGTTGGGTTATCGATTCTCGAAGACAGGAATTGGCGTATGAATAGAATTTCCGCGATGACAGCAATCAAGCAAACCATGCACAACTAAGGACGTGTAGGGATAATCATGGAAGGTTGGAACTAAAACCATCATACTTCCTCAATCCTACAATAGGACTGAGAGCCAGACCAGGTGTAACCGAATCATTTGTCCCAAACCTCTTCATCTCTCATAATCGCCTAAATATTGGCCTTCGAAATAACTTGCCCCTCGAGCAGGGATAGACATTCAAATACTTAATTGAAAGAAATGTTGCAAAGTCTAAACATAAAAAATTGTAGGGTTGGCTAAATAACGGTTCTGTACAGCAAAACAGAGCATTTTGGAAACAAAATCGCCAAAAAAGGAAATAAAGGATCTAACGTTCAAAAATCAACGGTCACTCGCAGTCTGACAATAACGAGAAAGATTGATGACCTACTTACAGTTTAACTAGATCATTTTGTTCCAACTTGCAGGAATATTCCATTGCCAGAAGTTTGGTGATGCTAAAAAGAAACCTCTAGAACGATACTATCGATACATCGGCTTTTGAAAACAGATGCAAGAGTTTGATTGAATCTTCAGCCCTACCTTCTAACATCTCAAGCTATCTGAAGATTCACAACATCAAGGAAAAATCCACAAAGTTGAGTCATCCGTGTAGGAGTTTCTAGAGATAGAAACTGATACATGATTAGGGTTTCAACAATACTTGGAAGAATTCATTTACAGTTAGGAAACAAACATCGTTGAAAAAATCAAAGCTTGGAATCAAGTAGTAAAGTCCCTTGGAGACAGGAGTTATTTTGTCATTCAAACTGGGGTAATCGAACGTATTGCCCAAGAGACTTAGTCTCCTAAAAACATATATACCTAGTATTAAGAGAAATCATCCCTATGGAGTAGGACAGATACACCAACACTTTGTTGAAACAAGTTCAATTGAGCATAAGTAGGGATTAGCTATCGTACTATCTAGACCAAGCAACCTCATAGTTCTGAACAAAGCTATGAAATAGAATATGCCAAAATGACCGCAGAAGTATTACTGACATTTATAGAATTATAGTAAATGAGTATACTGCACATGAACACAAAAGGTGTAACAGAAAGAAAAAGCAATGCTCGAAATTGAGTAATTAAACCAATAGTCCTCGGAGATAGAGGCTGGTGTGCAGTTTGAATTTTGTAAAATGCAAAGGATGGATAATCGCAATCGAACAAGTCATGCGCTAGTTTTTGAAGACTAATACTTTGCCTGATAAAACTTCAACTACAACTCTACAAGAGCAACTGTGCGTTGTAATTTAACTATAATCAGTCATCCGAATATTACAGGAATAATAAGCGAAGCCTAAGTTACAAAGGACCCAACTTCTAGAGCAGTGGAAGTTCACCGTCAAACTAAAGATTAGATGACCGAAAAGTCATTTTCAACAATAAAACATGGCATTCTACCCTATCGGGTATGTTTTACTTTAAATAATATTCTTGAATAATCAATGCTCGAAATCCAAGGGAAGTCGACGTATATTGACCAATCAAGTTCTAAGCGTTGACTAGGGAAGATGTAGCGTGTTATCTACATGAGAAGAGTCCAATATCCCGATCTGCAAATGAACAATCTAGTGAAGATAGCTTACTTACATTTGAAAAAAAATCCATATCGTCTTTTGAAATTATCCTTTTTAACACTTACCCGTTATCAAACAATAATCGGTAACAGAGCCGCTGTCCGAAGCAACGCAGGAAGCTTTTCTTTTTAGGATCACCAGAGTACAAAAACATGAAGAGCGATACAACTGAATCATCCACCATCTGATTTTGGAATAAATCATCGTATTAGAATTCAAAATGACGACAGGAACTAAACCAAGTCCTCGAAAAGAAATTATTAAAGACAAAGAGAAAGACATCACTCCAGAACAACGTTCAATTGTTCGAGACAAAACTTAGCTTCACCACCATTCAAGTTAAAACTATATAGCTGGACTCCAAACCTACGTCATGCACCTTCTTACCAACCTAAACCCTTGTGTAAACTATGAAGCAAAGATTGCATCGCCGGTACTAGGAATTGAAACTCGGACTGAAATCAAAAAACAAACAGCCATCAGAAGTTAGTCAATTGAAAACAACATCTTGAGATGGACTCTGACGATTCACTGAAATTCATAGAATAGTAATCCAAAACTTGTCTCTTTCAAAAACACACTTTGTTTCCAGCGAAAATATACTCTTGGGGGCAGATTTTAATCGGTATTTAACCCAGCAGAATTCAATAGGAGTTAGAACATCCAAACTAAACCAGAATGACTTGAAACTTGAATAAGGCATCTAAAATCACAAGCCAATGGGATGTAAGAGAAACAAGCCAAAAATCCACTAGGTAGATGGATCGCTTGTGATGCATCATCCATGGATCGCTAGTGATCCAAGATAAAGCATTACGAGTTGTCAAAGCCTTTTACATCATGATCTGCACCTATTCTAAGAATACTTACTAATTTTCATAGCATTCCAAGCAACATAGTTCAAGAAGTAAAGACTCATCTGATTCAAGCTATTTACCTGCTTTTTGACAAAAGCAGCTAACTTAAAACGGACCTAGAGAATTCATACGAATTTGGATTAACTTGAAATTTTGGGGTATCACTTAGAAGATATAAAGGATACCACTCACCAAAAATGAACTTGATTGGGTAAGGCTACCATTTGAAATTTTTATTATAGGTCCTAACACACTCTAGAGTGTACCTACGATGTTTTATCTAGTTTCGTTAAGTTTTGATCAAGTTATGGATGATTCATGTGGACCAGATGATCCAGGAAGAAAGATGATTAAACAAACTTCAAATGACTTGATATTTGGATAGGGAACTTAAATAGAAGATATGAAGGCAACCAAACTATTATCACGCAAAAATATGCTAAGCGGATGGATAGCTAATGATCCATCCACCTTTGATAGCTACCGATCCATCAAGACAGGTAGGATCACCTTCAAACTTTCCAAGCTCCTTCGTAGCACTAAGTAAAGGCTTTTGGTAGAAAATATGCTAAGTTAATGAATAGCTAGCGATCCTTCCCCTGTGGATAGCTAGCAATCCATAGAAATGACTTAGATTGATTTGAGATTTTCGATGATGACTTGGTATAACAACTTACTCTTTTGCACTTAAACTTCTGGCCCAAGTGCTCTCCAACCCCTATAAGTACAATCCTACCTACAACATAAATAGTATATTCAGGTTTGGCAACTAAAACTCTGTACAAACTACTCTCCAGACTTCTCCTCCCATATAAAATTCATCTAAAGGGATCACTGTGATTCTCCAGTGAACTCTAACACTAGTGTCTTGATCTAACCTACGATATTCAACCGTATTGTAATCAGATTCAACTTGTAATTGTAGTTTGTCAATAATAAAAGTTATAAAGTGGACGTCGGATTCATTAATAGCCAATCCACTATAAAAAATCTCTTGTTCATTTACTTTCTCGACAATTTACTATTTCTTTTTCTACTTTATTTGCCTTGATAAACATGGCTGGTGCTTTCATACTCAATCCATAGGGTGCAGCTCTATTTTTTGGATTAATAGTGGTCTAAACTTCTTAAACTTTATTTAATAATTAAATGCCATTTTAACATTTTAATTTAAAAGTAATTAAACCTTTAATTAATAATTAAACAATAATTAAACAATAATTAAATTATTAAATAATAATTATCCTTAAATAAATAATTAAATTATTGTTAGTCTTTAAATAATTAATTAAACCATAATTAATCTTCAATTAATAATTAAATAAAATTTTAAACCTTCATTAATTAATAATTTAAATCTGAATTATGCCTTTAATAAATCTTAAAATTAACTAGTAATTAATATGTAATTAATTAAATCCTTTTATAATAAATAATTGATTAAAAATTAATCTTAAATAAATAATTAAATTATAATTAATCCCATTATTAACTAAATAATAATTAACTTAAATTAATTAACTAATTATAATTAACTTAATTGATTAACACTTAAGTATTAATTACCTTTATTAACTGATAATTAAGTACTAATTATTTAAATTAATTAATTAATAAATAAAGGGTTATTTTTAATTACTTAATCAATGTTTTCAAAACACTTTGCAAAAAGAATACCTATGTAAAAATACTTTTTAGATTTTTCCAAAACTAGTTCAATTTACGAACTATACATATAGCGACTATCACTATATGACCTGTAATTCAAAACTTATTATGTTCTAAATCACTTTCAAAACTCAATCTTTTTATGTTAACTTACTTTTAAAACTTAGAAGAAAGTTTTGAAAACAAAGGTAATATTTTGAAGTTTCATTAAAACAGTTCAGGAAAGCAAAGTTAGAAAACTAGTTTTCGATCAAAGGATTTTGAAGTCACAACTAACCACTAACCACTAACTTTCCTTTAACAAAATGCGACATATGCATGAACTCAACTTTTATACATGTCCTCACAACATACAACAAGAAAGGTCCTAACTTTCAAATATTACTAAGTTTGTTTTCATTTTCCTAGCTAAGAATCAACATTACATATACACATTCATAAGCCATGCATAACATTATTGATTTCAATCAACATCCAATCGTATTTGTCACATTCCTGAAAATTCACCAAGTTCGATTTGGAAATTAAATTAATTTTTGAAAATAAATTGTGAATTAATTAGAGATTTCTAGAATAAATAAATAATTTTTGATTATAAATAGAAATTTAATTTGAAATTTAAGCATAAGTATTTTACAAACAAATATTGGATTTCAAAATATAGTGTATTAAAAATAAAATAGAAATTAAAAGCTTGAGATTAGTAGAAAGATAATGATAGTTGTTTTCTAATTTTTTAATTATATTAATATTTGGAAGTTGTAATAAAAAGAAAAAAATTAGTGTACTCATTTTCAAATGTTATTTTTAAGTTAAATTTTCATATATGAATAAACGTGATTAATTGTTAATATGAAATCAAAGTATTTAAATTCATTCTTTTCATTTTATAAAGTTGTACAAAAATAAATAATTAAAAAGTATGAATGTAAATTGTATAAATATATATAAGAATATAAATTTCTAATAGTAAACATTTTGAAAATAAATTAAATTTGAAACTCTATATTTTAAATTAGTAAAAGTTTGATTTCTAAAATTTTAGTGTATATTGATTTGAAAGTTATCTTTCGAAATCAATGTATATTTCGAAAGTATAAACATACACCTATGTGAATGTAAACATAAAGGAGTAAAGAAGTAAACATTTCATTAGATCTCATAATCATTTCTTTTTACACATGGCATTCAATATATTTAATTGAGTAAAATAATAGAATTTAAAATTAAAAAAAACTTTCCATCTCCCCATGCTCAATCATATAGTATCTCAGCAAATCTAAAAAATAGTAACAATAGATTTGAGTATCTCAAATCTCAACATCCAAGAAAAAATAAAGTAGAAGATCAGGTTTTAGTTCAAAACAATTTTCTGTTTTGAAATCCAAAGATCTAAATGCAATGAAATATCTCAACAACAACCTCTTGCATGTTCCACTCAAAACAAAGTTCAATAAATCAAAACAGAAAAATGCCATTCCCTTCTCAGATTTGAAACAAATCAACCTGAAGCAAATGTATAGAAGATCAAATCACAAACAAACTAAAGCATTTCAAAGATCTGGAAAACAGAATGGAACGAGAAAAAAAATAGCAGTTAAAAATTCAAGAACGCAAAAGCTTCAACCTGAAATATATTAGAGCAGTGCAGTTATCTCTGGAAATAAATAAAGTTAAAGAAAATTTTCTTAAAGATTCGAATTTAATGTTGTTAATCAGTGATAAAGCATAAGTTTAAAGCAATTGAAACAAAATCAAAATCAGATTTATAAGTAAAGCAAAGAGCCAGTTTCCAGTTGAAAGAAAAATCAAAAAAAAAATTCTGTCTTAATTCAGCAATCAAGCATGCAAGCCTCAGATTCAAATGGTTTTTAAAGAATCCAAAAAAACATCAGTTCAACTAAATCAAGTCTACTTCCAATGTTCAAAACATTCCAGGACTAAACTTTGCACTCTGTTTTCTCTGGCTCCTCTGTCAACATATTTCATGTGAGCAAACTCTTAAACCCTTTCTTTTACATTGGTTCACATGTTATTTATTTTGAATGTTTGTACGTGAAATATAACTGCATGTCTGAAGTGAAGTTGAACATCACTTGCATGTGAACAAACCTGTGTACATATGCAGATGAATGTGCCTGTGCAAGTTCTAAAAATAGAAAATGTCTCTGTTCTTAGTATAACAGGTTTCAAAACCTGATTGAAAAATAAAATCATCATCAAAACCCCATCCTTTGATCATCTTGAGACTTTAAGGTCTAAATAAATTATGTTAGGATTTGTAATATCTTCATTCTTAAATTATTTGTAGGCACTAAATATAAATAGGTGTTCTGTAAAATAATAAATCACAGTGGAGTCTCATTTTTGTAAAAATGTAATTGATTTAAATTTAAATTTTGAATGTATGATCTCATTCACCTTTGAAAATCATGATTTTTAAAATAAAAACCTAGATTTTTAGTTGCGAGTTAAGGTGGAAATTGTGGGATGAATGGAGAATGGTTTTCTGTCGAATTCGTGCGATCAGGGAAGGATTGGACCTTGAGTTCGTGGGTGAAGTTAGCTTGGATGTGGGCAATTTAGGGAAAATAATCGCGCATTTTCAAGTTTATCGTGGTGATGGCGAGATGACGTTTTAGGGTTTAAGTGAAAATTTGTTGGTGGTCGGAATTTGCATCGCTATGGCATCATAGATGAACCGGAGTTGATCGCCTCGGTGGGAAATGAAGCCGGGGACTTAGGCGGAGCTCCTGGTGGTGCGGCGTGGTCTCTGGCGCAGGGTAGCATCGTGGCGTCGCGATTCTGGGTGATCAAGTTTGGTTCCAGTTCGATTTGAATGCTCGAACTTGATTTTGTGGCTATTGCGTGGATCTGGACATTTGGGAAGATTGAGGGGGTTGTCGTCGATGTGGCGAAGTATGCGACGTCGGTCGGAGGTGGGCCGATTGATGGTGCACATACACCGTGCACTTATGTGCCTGGGGATTTTTGATGATGGAAAGATGAAGTTGACTCGAAGTCAGGTTCGGGAAAGTGAGGTTGTAGCTCGGGTTTGGTCTCCGGTTGGAATGTGAGTGTTTTAACTATGCAGTATGGTCTAAAATTTGATAGTGAAACAAAGTATAAAATAGAAGAGGAGGAGTACTCGGGGAAAGGATCGGGTAATCTAGGGTTTTACTCGAAGTTGAGCTCGTGAATTCTGGGAGTCGTCTCGGGTTTTGAAATTTTTAGTAGTAATTTTTTTTAAAATAAAACAAGTTTACTCAAATTTTAATTAAATCAAGTTGTAAACCTTTGCCGATTCATTTTTGAAGAATAACAAATATTTTAATTTAGTTTTGATGAACAATTACCTCGTGTAAAAAAATAAATTTAGGTTAATTACTTTGTAAATTGAGTTAAAAGTAAACTTCTTTATGCAATTAAAGCTATTTTACTTTGTGGAATTTATTTAAAGCTAATTAATTAAAGGGTAATTAATCATTTAAAGATAATTACTTAAATTTAAAACAATTGATTAATAATTAATCTAAGGATGATTAATCCACGCGATTGACTAATTAAAGTAATTGATCACTTAAAGATAATTACTAAATGAAAGTAACTAGGGCAAATTAATGAAAATGATTAAAGGATAATCAATTTTTGAAATTAATTATTAATTAGGGATTAATCAATTTTGAAGTTAACTTGAGGTTAACTAATGTTTGCAATTAATTAAGAATAACCAATTTAATGGTCATTAAAGATGATTAATTAAATGGTGGGTTAAATAATTAAAGGTTAATTATTTAATAATTAAAGGTTGATGAATTAAAATTTAAGGGTTAATTAATTTATTATTAGTAGTAAATTAATAAATGATTAAAGAGTAATTAATCAAAATGATTGTAATTCATTAATGTTAATTTAACCACGATTAGTATTCATAAGTAATTAAATCTGATTTGAATTAATCAGACAATTTACCGATTTTACTTATGGATGTTTCGATTCTATTGGATGATTGAATTGTTTGATATCCCTGATTGTGATGCTCTATTTTGATTTGAGCTGTGTTTGATGTAATTTATTATCTATGATATATATATATATATATATCTGTGATTTGTGAATAAAAGATAAGCGTTATGGTTCATACCGCTTATCAAATATAAGCGTCATAGTTTATACCACTTATTAAATATATTGATGTATTTGAACCTGTGCTGACTGATGATGTTGCACTTTTATTGTGTAAAACCCCTGGACCACACTTAAACACACAAATATGGATTGCACGTGGAAATGGGTTAAGTTACAGATTTTGAAATAGTTTTAAAGGTTGAATTTTTGAATCCAAAATAGTTTTGGAATTAGAATTGAAGCTTTTGAAAATGAATTTCAAAAATAAAAGTTATTTTGAATAACTTGATTGAGTTTTGAAATTTAAATAATTTGATTTAAATTTGAATTCAATATTTGAAATTGAATTCAATATTTGAAATTGAATTCTATGATTTGGAAACTAGGGTTTAAAAAGGTTATTCAACTATAAATGGGTTTATATGGTTTTTTTAACCATTTTAAAAGTGCTGTTTTTGAAATTTAAATTTAACCCAAGTTTTTAACTTGTATAAATGAAATCAGTTTTTCCCAAAACGAAACCTATGTGTTTTCAAATAATAAAAGCTACCACATAAGAAATGAACTTCCAATTGGTGTTAAAAGGAATTCAAGTCTAAAATGAAAATAGTTTTCCAAGTTATAGATAAATCTTTGGAAACGGGCTTGAAAGCTATAAGTTAAATCTTTAATTTAAAGATTTAACGAGTTAATCCAATTGAAATGAAAATTGTTTTGAAAATCTATGAATGGGTCTTTGTGAAACTGAGTAAACTTTGTGATATAAATCTTTTTATTAAAAGATTTGAAATAGTAATTTGTTTAACCATTTGAAAGGAAAGCTTTGGATTTTTATGTTGTGACTTAACTGAAATCCCATATCCATATGTTTTTAAATATTACGCTCATTATTCGGTTTAGCCGGGAGAGGACCTTGTGTCATATAGCTCATTCCGAATAGTGATACGACGTTATGGATTGCATTTGAAGACCGGTATTGAAGACCGGATGTCTTCGAGAACGATAGGATAACCCGTCGATTAACTCTGCACTGAGTTGCTCCGGTATAGAGTTCTCCCTAAGTGACAGGAAGTCCGATCGGGACTATGGATACCCGGATTGCAAGGGCATCTTCGAAAGTGCCTTCGATTTTGTTCGAACCCGGAACAGACTTGTATGGTTGTATGTCTGACACTACACTTTGAGATATTAAACTGATCTCTATCAAATATATTTCTGCTTGGTGGCGAAAAATTCATTCTCTTAGCTTAACACCCTTCTCTGATACGTACGAGCTCAGAGGTTATGAAGTTGGTATTTATCAGTGATATACTCTCAATTTGGTAGGGTAGCATGCTCAGTGCTGTTGTGTATCATTTGTTGATCAAAGCATGGATTTTGTATAAAGCGTAGCTTTGTGGACGAGACTGCATCAGGACCTCACACCCTGGAAATGGTCGAAATAGGAAAGATGCGGCAAGGTTATGAGGGTCGCGCCCTTTAGGGTGTGTCATTCCCTTTTGGAAAAGGGTGGTATCATGGTATGGAGCCCAGATATTTCACTCATGTGGATACCGCGATTGCTTTGTGGTTGTTGGATTAGAGGTACCTCGGATAAAGGTTCCAAAGGACCGGGGGATGGCATGCTCGAGTAGTTGTTACCTACTTATAGAGGTAACCCGACCTTTTGTTGGCAAAGATCCGGTTAGGTTCTTGGGACGTCCCGCCAGAGGCGTACCCATGTGGCAGTAGGAAGTTCCTTAGCCTGACCATTTGTTGGAAAATCCAATCTTCAATACGCGCCTTGTACGGTTTTATTTGTATTACCTACCATCTACTTATGGTGGCGCCCCACTGTTCGGATGGTAGCTATAGTAGGCATACGATACTGGTCGTATGTTGGCTAGGATTTATATTATACTTTTGAAATGCTTTTCTCCACTATGCACTAGTAATAATATCAAAGAAATTTTCTCGTATTAAGCACATTTGATTATCATAAGGAGAAATCTCTTCCAATTCTGCATTTGCATTGTGTGTGTGGCAGGAGGCCTTATGGTAGTTTAATTTTCCAAAAAGCATTGCGGGTTTCAAATTTAAATTATTTTGTTTGTTTTAAAGACCAAATGTTTTTGTTTGCTCATACCAGTCCCACGACTGACCTGGAGTTTATTGTTCCTTTCCTAAACTCTGGGTGCCCACTAATTCACCACACGGGCAGTCTAGAGTTGGGTTTTTCAAATAGTCAGGTTTAGTAGATTATCTGGAGCTAGTTCAGTCTTTGGATCACGACTGACCTGGCTTAGCTTAGTGCATCGTTATTGGGAGTTCGAGCTATTTCAGGATTGGTGCTTTGGAGATGGAGATTAGCGATACTGGAGTTCTTTCTTGAAGACCATCTTGGAGATATTGTTCCGTTGTTGATGTTATCTTTTCTTTCCGCTGCTATTGTCTTGTATCACATCTTTGATGTATATTGATATCTATCGTATCATCTCTTGTATCTTATTGTATCTGATATTGTATCAATGTTGTATATTGATATATGCTATTCATTTCTTCCGTTGTGTTGAACTTAATGTGTTATAAGCTCCGGCATGACTCGAATTCCAACGTTTGGATCTGCGGCATTCAAGTACAAGTGGAGTACGGATGTCGATTTTCGAACGCTGAAATTCGGATCGTGAAAGTATTAACAACCAAGACAACACTGTAACAAAGTTTTAAAAACTTTATTAAAAATAGCAAGCTTCAACTCACCATAAGCTACCCAAAATGACTCGAACTTCCTCTAGAACTTGGCTAATGACCTAGCTCCATGCTATATGCTTTGAAAGTAAAGATTTGGTGGCCTTATGGTTCTGCCAAGGTATAGTGCACATGACCCAAGGTGGTGGAGCTTGGCCTTGAAAGGCGGAGGGGGTTCGGATTATCATCGAATTCACAAAAATCCAACTCGAAAATGGATCATCTTCCAACTGATTTTTGGACAAGTTACTTATGGAATTTAGAAAAGTAGTCAAAGTAAAGTTCATCTAAATTCTTTTCCCTATAATTTCAAATAAAGAATCAGCTGATTTGGTTCTTTTTTGAGGGAGATATGGCAAAAGAAGAAGTGTTATTTTCGGACTTGAAAATCTGGGTCCAAAAATGAGTCTGAAAGAAATGAAAATTTGACCTTGCTAAGCTCAAAATTTAAAGAAGTGGCACTTTGTAGCCACTGGAATTTGCTACAGTTTCAAAAAGGAAAACATCCATATAGATATGATATGAAAAGATATGGAAGAAGTAAGAGAATGCAAAATTGAAGAAATGAAAGGGGTATTTATAAGCAACAAACAAGGTAAATTACCTTAATGCCATTGGTCCTTTACACTCCACCTCCTTTTGCCACGTCACCATGCTCCTCTTCTCCTATGTACTCATGCCACCTTCCTATCCCCTCCTCATTTTCCAAGCTCCAAAATATTGTAAATGCACTCTTGTACTTGGTTTAGGCATGTTTTTCACCTTAGGTCTTTTCATGGTTTCCATACCCATCTTTATATTGTATATTCAAACACACACACACATAAATGTTATATTACTCTAAATCAAACATAAATTTATGTGTATATTTATATCGTAATATACATAATAGTGTTACAACAATTTGGAAAACTTTTAGTTGACGAAAAGTCGAAAATTAGGATAAATAATTCCAGTCACATTTTCAATTTTTCTTCGATCTAAACATCTTTGTAAACAAATTTGAAAACTATTTTACCATCGTTATTTATTATTTAAAATAGATTTTATTTTCTTTTTCAAATCTATTATTCGAATATTTAAAATTAATCAATATTCATAAATCAAAGTGGTGAAATTCCAAGACGCTATAGATCTATCATTTCCCTTGATGACAAATTCTAAAACCTAGATGCAATAAGAACCCTTAGAATTATATACTAGAATTTTTATTTCAAAACCTTTGGGCCAAATTTTATACTTTATAATTTAGTAATTAGAAAGCGTGAAAATATATTTTTTCCTTTTCGAACCCCCCTTTCTACCATTACTATGTATATTCCATATAAAATAGTTTTAAACACCAAACTATTATCACTTGCATTAGGTTCATTCAGATTCGAACTCCATTCGATCACAAAATGATAAAGAGAATAATTTACCAAGTGCACGATAATGTTCGCCTAAACAAACATATGACAGTTTCTTAGAAGATTATGCAAGTCATCATAAAAAAATCGAGACATTCTCCTCTACCCACCCAAAGAAAATGTACCTTACTTAAAATTCTCTCTGAAATATTTATATTGATAAATATTTTCAAGTAGTACTTTTATTACTTTTTCCAAAATCTTTTTTAAAGATACTGGGATTTGAATTCTAAAAATTTTTCTTTATTTTAAAATATACTTTACAAACCTAATTTATGAAATCATTCCTTCTTATATCAAGATAAACTTTATAGCAACACTACTGCCAAACACTTTATAGTCAAATTGTGAAACTTAATTCACAAGTTGTTCGTATTTAGTCAAAACCAAACTAATAAATGCTCAAAAATTAGCTCAACATAGCAATCAAAAAACAATAGCTAATGATCTTAACTGGGTAAGCATGTCTAATTATATAATAAATGATAATAATTAAATAATATCGCTTTCGAACAAATAAACACATAATAAATAACTATATCAATTTATGAAAATTATTCTTTAATATGTAAAATATAATCCTAGGTAAAATTATTTTATTTATCAATTTCAGAAATAATATTGTTGGTTTACCTTGCTTAAGTATTTAGAAATCCCTATCGATACCATGACGTTCCACGTACCGATTAGAATTCTTAAACTACTCAACGGGCCAATCAAGACAATATAAAACAATTTATAGTACTAATAAATATGTGCTCCCGTATGTATAATACACTCGACCCATAATATGGCATTCTATTACCTTATCTCTTAATGAGTTATACCCTACCAATGCCAAGGTTCTCGCTTACCTAGCTCTAATACCAAATTGTAACAATCGCCTTTTCGACCCTCGAGTGTTGACACTAAATACATCACGGTACTTATGTGCCGAACGTTTAAGTGTCGAAAAGACAAAAAGTTAGGGGAAAAAATAAAAGAAAAAATAAATCGAACAAGAAAGAAGAATATAATATCAGAATCTCATGTGTAGAACGATAATATATAATATCTCAATAATATAGTACAAAGAGTTACTCCAACATATAAAAATTTAGAGTTACAAAATGACTAAGCACTAATATCAACCTGGACAGTTATAACTGCATATCCTCATAGCGTTGTGTACATACGTATATATTAGTAAACAGAAATGAAAATAGGTAAATAGATAAGTACAGGTGGAAGCATCCAGCTCGTCTCCATAAGCTTCAAAGCATTCATAGCAAAATCTGAAAATATACTTGGGGCTGACCTAAGCATTATAAGAAAACAACCGGATCAGTCTGGTAAACTAGCATGAGAAACTCAATCATATAGATTTATGTATCTGTAAAACCCTTTAAAATAACGGTATCTAGTAAGACCATGACATAAATAAACAGGGCGAGTTTCTACCTTACGATAACCAAACCATTTCATAAGAAAATCTAGTGATATTATAATGATGTCTTGGGTTGAAAATAAATATAACATAGCCGAAATGGTAACATTAATTACGATCAACAATATATCACAATACATTTAAAATTGCTAAGGCGCGTTTGTATATGGATATCCTAAGAAGGCCTCCTCAGTAAACTGTCAGTAAACTGAGCCGATCACCTATAAAAAGGATTAAAAAATACCTTCATAGCTCGTATATCTCTAGATAAAATATGCCATAGGTCAACATAGCTGGGCCATACAAAAAACGTGAACTCGAATACCCTCAACACCTGTTAGCAACAATCGATAAACAAACTCTAGATATAGAGTTGGTGTACCCTTCCAGGTTATTTAAACCAACTGGCTATGCATCCTACTTCGTTTTCTGTCATTTTTAGACATGAAACTTACGTTCATCACCTTTTACAAGAGTCTTCCGTACTTGAACAAATCATGAATCCCACATGGATTCCATCATCTGAACAGATCTCGGAACAATACATGGATTACACCACCTCACTTCCAAAAGTTAAAACCTATACAATAGTTTTGAAGTGCTATTTGATAAGTAATATATGTACTTATCTGATCCTGGACTCTTCAAAACCAATCAATGAATTTTCGGTAAACTCTGTTCTGGTACTTTAATAATTATGTGAAAGCTGGATACTTCTCATATGAATACTCCTCCCTGGGGTCTCAAAGAGTATGAAGTTGTGGAGCTTTTTGTCGCTTCAAAAGTTATATTTTGTCAATTTCAATAGTCGATTAATCGACTATCGAGTTCAAGCGATTATTTATGGAAATCAAGGTTGGTACACTTAATACGTTTTCGACATTCCAACTTAAACTATTCCTCGTTCAAGAGGTAAGTCACTAAATTAGAGCGCTATTGCTCCATCCCAACTCGAACACCAATCTTGACTCTCATAATAAAGAAGTCTACCTCGCTCTGCATTTAGTGTTAAGCATAGCAATACTAACATTCCATATGCAATATTTATCCACATGTTCATTTTTATAAAATGTAACTTCCCATCTGTAACGACCCGTAATTTTACAACTTTGAAAATAAAATATTTAATTAATTTTAAATGTAGCTTTATAAGTTAAATGAACTTTTTATAATTAGTTAAAGATGATAAGAAATTTATTTTCAAGTTTTTTTACATAAATAAATAATTTGAATAAAAAACTGAAAATATGACTGGAAATCTTAACCCGAAATCTCAACGGTTTGACAAATGAAAATTGTTTTAAGTTCTTGCAACATTGTTTGTACATGCATACACATACACATACACGCATATGTGTATCATAATTAGTCATATCAAAGCTAAAGAAAATATCTAAGATATTTTTACAAAAAGTAAATGAAAAAGGTGACATCTAATCACAATTAAAACATGGAAAGCAAACATCAAATCCACCATTAATGCACGTCATTCCATCTTAAGATATTTTTGCAATATGTATTATCACATTAATGCATGCACTTAGTATGGTAACAAGGATTTGATGTTAAAGTGATGTGGTATAAGAGATATTTTGATAATATCTAAGGGTAATTTAGTAATTTACCACATTTTCCTAAGGCAATAAATAAGACCCTAAGGCTTCACAAACTCAAAAATCTCATTCCTTCTTCTTCTTCTTCACTTCTGCTTTAATGGCTTCCATCACCTACATCCAATCATCCATAGGCCGAGCCATCTAGAAGCAATAATCCAAGTGGCCATGAGCTAAAAGTTCGAGTTAGCAAAGCTATAGTATTTTTAGTTAGCATTTAAACCCGAGGTGAGTAAACTCCTAAAATATCATATCATATGCTATTATATGTTATATATGTTTGATTATGATTATTGATGATGGTTTTTTAATATGAATGTTGAATTTATATGCAAGTCATGGAAATACACGTCAATAAGCACCAACGAAATCACTTTCCTTTATTTAATGAATTGGTGTATATGGAATGTTAAACCTCTTTAAAATTGTTTAAAAATATGAAATAAATTCTAAAAATATTTTAAAATGTTTTAAAAGTGATTTTAGTTATAAATTTGAGTTTCCAAATGATAAAAAAAAGTCGTTTGATCAATATAGCTTACAAAGCACTTTCCGTAGAACTTTCCGCAACACTTTTCTATAACTTTTGAAATGTAGTTTTTAATGTAATCGTTCTTTTCCAAATCTTTTGTACATATTTTCAAAATGATTAATAAAATATTTTAAATATGATTTGAAAATTTATGGGATGATTAAGTATTAAATGATTTAGAGTCGATCAAATTACTTGACCGCCTTATGGGTGTCAAAGAGGTAGTGACTAGGCTTGGGTTTGGAAAACCAGTTTCCTGCTTTCTCTGGCTATCCGGACTAGCCCGAAGGATGGGATAGTAAATTTGATTTACTTGGATCAAAAATTTCCAAAGTTAAAGGATATAATTCTCTAAATATAAATAACTTGAATTTTATGGAGATAATCTTTTTGTACTCGATGTTAAAGCCCGAAGAGGGAAATCATACTATTCGAGGAATTTAAAGGCTGGTTTCACGGTTTCCCACCCATAGTATTTGCTGAATACGGGAATTGATATTGAGTAGAATTAGATGGTTTCTATAGACTCTACTCACTTAACATTTACTGGTTTTGGATTAACATCCTTCATAATATGCTTTTACCCGATTAAAATTGTGAGTTTTAATTAGGAAATCTTTGTTAAGATTTAGATGAAATTAATTGGAAATATTTTTCTAAGTAAAATATGAAAGGTTTGGAATTATTCCACGATTTAAAAAGGTGTAAATTAACCAAAAGGATTTGATAAATAAGGCTTGATGATTCCATATACTTTGAAAAATATAAAGAAATATTTCAATGAATATATCTCTAAGGTATATCTATGAATGAATAAAAATAAGAATTAAATTGAATGATGATTGATAATCACATACAAACCTAACACCTTTTTGATCGATGATTGGCTCGGAGTATTCGGGGTCGGATTTGGGTAAATCCTATCTGAAGACCACTACGAACCAATTTGCGTATTCGGAGTGAAGACATGGATATGAAATCTAGGATTTTCGCATCGAAGGACTGCTTGTTGATCATTTGGGGATAAATTCCCAATATACATATAGTAGCAGTGTCACTTCATTATGAAATATCCAATGCAAGGACTAACTGCTACTAATCGTAGGAGTAGCTCTCGACATGATGTGGTAGGAAAGTGCCTTCGGTTTTTCTGTTCCTGGACAACTTGCATGGACGGATGTCTGACGTTACAATTGTAATTACATTGGTTGATCTCTATGAATGTATCATCTGATTGGTGGTGGAAAAGGCAACTTCTCTTAGCTTAACACCCTTTCCTGAGACATACGTGTTCAAGAATTATACGTTTGTAGAAATTAATTTTGTGATTATGGATTGGCAATGTGGCATTCAAAGTGGAATGTGCTATGAGTAAGGTAATCGTTACCTCAAACCTCACCATCCGAAAATGACAAAAACAGGGTATATGCGGTAGAGCTAAGTGGGTCGCTCCCATTAGGGTATTGTCATCACCTTTCTAGATATGTTTATTCCCGCTATGACGTCGGGTTTTAAATTAACGTGGTCTATGCAAAGAGAGCTCTTAGGTAGGTCGGTAACGACAGGGGTGATGACATATTCGGCACTATTTATGGTAAAGGTAGGTCGGTTCTATTTCGGTAGAGATTGGAGCCTCAGGTGTATTTTTCTAGAGATGTACTATCTGAAGGTAGTCCCTTACCTTGTCATTGTAAGGAAATCCATTCTCTAATATGTGCCTTCGGATTTGATTGTAGAGCCTAGTATGTTGGAATTTAATAATGTAACAATTTCAGCTAAGATGATGTATACTTACTTGAGAAGTGTTTTCAAAAAAATGTCATAAAAATAATATTCACCTATTCTACGTAGCAAATGTTTTAGTTATCATAAGGTAAAAACCCATTCCGTGTTTTTGTGTGGCGTGGTCTTATGAGACACCTTTCGTTTTCAAACATCGTATTTTGAGTTTCTCAAACCAGTCCCATGACTGACCCGAAGTTTATTTCTTTTCCCCTTAAATTCTGGGTACCCTATTTTCTTGGGCATCCAACTAGTTAGGTAAGCTTGGAGCATTTTGTAATGGAGCATGGAGCACTTTGGGTCTTTTGTTGAATTCATCTATCACTTTTCGATGTGTTTGTATTATGTATTAGTATCTACCAGCACTGAAAGGATGGGTCGCTATGACTATCCTAGCTGGGTTAGTACCTTTCATAACTTTGATGGAATAATTTAGAGTAATTACATGTACTACACATATGTATAAATGTGTTGAATACAATGTGAGATTCTATTATTGTCCATCTTCTATCTTTATTTCTTTACCCCATGATAATCTGCCTCTTCGGCACTTGGATTTACGGCACATGAATACCGAGGACGTATTAGTGTCAATTTCTAAGGTCGAGGAGGTGGTTCGTCAAATCATCCCTTTTCAAAATTGATAGTTTTGTAAAATAAGTTAGAAATGTTTTTAAAATTATATACAGATACATACATACATACATACATACATATATATTTGTGTGTGTAATAGTTTATTTATGAAGTTACTATATATGTTAGTGTTTACAATACGTTTTAAAGAACAAAAGTAAAGCAAAACCCTTCATACTTTAATAAAATATTAAACTAGTTTTATAAAGTTATATATAAATAAAATTCCTTTTAAAATACTTATAAATAAGTTATAAATAGATATAAAAAACATTACTTTGAATTTTTTTACTTAATATTGATTTGAAAACTTTTGCTTCTTTAACAAAATAAACAAGTTTTGTATATATAATATAAAAACCTTTACTTTAAAAATTAAAAATAAATTCTTGTAAAATATATTTAAACTTCAAACTTATTTTAAAAATTCTTATATACCTTTTGCAAAAACTCCTTTGAAATGATTTCATAAAAATCCAAAGTAATAAGGTTCTAAACTTGACCAAAAACATGTTTTTTCCCCAAAGTGCATCCATAGCTGCTATCGCTGTATGGACCATAACTTTTGTGACTTTGTTTGAATAATTAAACAGCTTTTAAAATCTGTTTCCTACTTTCTCTTATACTACTATAAGTATAGAAAAAAATTCAAAAAAATTCAAAAGATAGAGTTTTTTTAAAGTAAGATAGAAGAAAGGGATTGGAAGTGCATTTATAACGACTATTGCTATATCGACAATTCTATTCAACACCATTCAATCACATATGAATATATGATTCCCAATTTTATAATACATCACAAATAAGCACATAATACTATATGCACAAAGTATATAAGCAAGAACATAAGTAAATGCATATAGAAAATCAAGTAAATGCAACAACATCGAATCGCTTCTAGGGCTTGCCATAGAGGCAATAAAATCAGCTATTCTATTACATATATTTTTTCAATACCCAAGTCCTATTCCATCTCCTTTGCCATTAGATATTCACAAATAAAAAAATCCAAATCCATGTCCAAAGTCCATTACATGTACACAATTATCAAGTGTAATGACACGACTTTTCGACCATCGAATGTCGACACTAAATACATCCACGGTGTCCATGTGTTGTGCACCCAATTGTCCAGGAGACAAAAGGTTAGGGTAAAAAAGAATAGAAAAGGAAAGGAAGAACACAACATGAAAATCTCACAATGAAATGATAGTATATAATAACTAAGAAACTGTACAAAGGGTTACTCTAAATATGGAAATTTAAGAGTTACTATAACTAAGTACCGTTATCAGCTTGGAAAGTTATAACTGTCTACCCTAACAATGATGGTATATACAATATAGAAATGCAGAAATAAGAATACTATGCAATGTAATCATCCAGCTCTTCTCTATAAGCTCCAAAGTGCCTGTAGCTAAATCTGAAAATATACATGGGGTTGACCCGAGCATTATAAGAAGATAACACCCAGATCAGTCCGGTAAACCAACGTAAGAGACTTAAGAAATAAGAATGACATATAATAGCACCTTTTTGAGACTTTACAGATCACCGTTTCCCCTCAAATGAAAACGGCCATTCACTAAGTTCAACATATAGGGATATGATAGATAACGTCTAGTGCATTGCACATAAATCATATCAAATAGCTGTTGTGTGAATGTCACAACAATAATGGGTGCACAATTAATACCAATAAGGAATGTTCGCATTAGTGTAAGGATTTCCATGGAGTGTTCCTCGAATCAAGCCGAATTCGAACTCATGAGCAGGATAAGAAACTTCCTTCCAAGCATCATGGATCTCTAGATAGGATATATACTATGGTAAACACAATTGGCCTAATGATGAACTACGTGGCACCAAGTATCAATAACTCCCATGCACAACATATCGATAAGCATACTCTTGGTTTGGAGTTGATATACCCTCATAGGTAAACTAAACCCCAGATTGTGCATCTTACTCTAGTTTTAGTCATTTTCGATGTCGAGGCTACGGTAGACATCTCTTACACGAGTCTTCATCACTCGAGCAGCACATGAATCCCTAGTTGGATTCCTTCATCTTGAATAGATCATGAATTACTACATGTTAAGCATCTCTAGTAGATATCAAACCTCTATACCTGTTACTCGCATTAGTCCTCTGACAGATGCTAACACCGTCCTCTCTCTTGGAATACTTCTCAAATAAATAGTCACATACGATAGGATCGTTTAAGATGTTAACACTGAACCCTCCCTTGGGCTTAACCCTATGATAGATAGTTTAACTCCATAATATTTCACTTTACAGCTGCTTCTATAACATAGATTGTGTATATGGTTTTAAAGTGATATGGGTTTGAGTCATCTCATAAAAGTACTTTTTTTGCTTACCGGACTCTATAAAGCCAATCTATGAATTTTCGGTTAACTCAATTTCGCTTCTCTCAGAAGTAAGCAAATGCAAGATAAGTTTCGTATCAATACCTCTCCTAGGGGCTCTCATTGGTATGAAATCGAGAAGCCTTTGGATAACTTCTTTAGTCATATTTGGTCAAGTTCGATAGTCAATTAATTACTACCTAGTCAAAAACAATTGCTTATACAAATTAGTATTTGTATACTTAACTTGTTTCCAATATTCCAACTTAAATATTCCTCACCCATGAGTGAAACCGGGTAACTTAGAGCACTGGTTGCAGCAAAGGCTTGCCTAGACACTTCATTCTTGAATCTCGCAAATAGATAAGTCTGCCTTATCAGTTTTTAGTGTTAAGTATAATATTAACAATCTCCATAAGCAAGTAAGAAATCAACACGATTAACATGTTTTCGACATTTTTAACTTGCTATTCCTCGCTCAAGAGAGAAGCCGGTAGGTTAGAGCTTTACTACTCATATCCCTACTCGAACATCAATCTTAACTCTCATAAAAAGATATGTCCTACTTCGTCGGCTTTTAGTGTTAAGCATAGTCAATTACTTTTCAAACAAGCAATTAAATAATTAACCATTTGACCACTAAGCAATTACTAAACCCTTTCTAAAAATTTTATTTATACTTTTAAAACCCTTTTTAAAATGATATATATTTGTGTGTGTGTGTGTGTTTGTATATGTACAATAATTTGTTTACAAAACTTAGTTTGTAAATAAACTAGTCAAAAGACATTTTATTACATAAGATAAGATATAAAATAGTCGACATATTTTCTAAAATCTATATATACTTTATACTTTAAAATACTTTATAATGCTTATAATAGGTTTTAAAACATTTTCTCAAAATATAACTTGAAACTCACAACTTTAATTTTTTTTTGAAAAACTTAGAAAAACAAGTTTATATTATAAAACCTTCTTCTATAAAAATTCACAACTAGTTCTTAAAAATTCACAAACATCTTAAACCACTTTTGAAATACTATAACATGACTTAATAAACGCTTGTAAAAAATGAAACTGAATACCTAAATTTAAATATCTTTTCAAACCTTTAAAGTCTAAAAATTATGGCTAACAGTTTTGAACAAGTGAAGATTTGGCCATTTTTCAAGATGTTACTTAACTTTTTATCATGCAAAATTTTAATTGAAATAAAGATATATGCAAAACATTATAAATATGGCAAGAGTACCCTTAGCATTTCTTTACAAAGTCCCACAGAAACAGCCAAAAATAGGGAAATTCACAAGTGCATCCATAGTGACTATCACTATAAGTGTACTTTTAAATCCGAGTAAAATCTAAACCAAAGTCCATCTATAACCTCTGTGATTTATTTCAAGGTCTTGTCACAACTCATCCAAGTCCATTCAAGTCCATAGACATGGATCATACATACATACATACATATATATATATATATATTATTTTCAAAACAAGAATCAAAACAATGTATTTAACAATGTCGATAACAATTCAACAACTTAAACAAAATTAGAACACAACATATATATGTTACATTTTCCTTTCAAAGAGGTGTGTTAACTCACCTTTTATCAAACAAACAACCAGTATCCAAGCACCCAAGTCAAACCTCCACCATGTAACACCTTTTCTTCCCTTCCTTTCCTTGCTTTCACCTTTCTTTATCCCTCCTCCACTTACAATTTGCCTTAATTTTTTCATCTTCTAACTAGGTGGAAGGTGTTACAATACTGTATCAAGGCTTCACTCCAAATTTGAGTTGATTCGGATATGCTTTGCAATTATTTTGCTTTAGGAATTTAGAGAAGAAGAAAATGAAGACATTAAAGAAGTTTGGTTTTGGTTTGTGAATTTGTGACTAATTCCTACGGGTATGTCCATCCTTATATAGACTGCATTTGGTGTTGCCTAAGCTTGTTGTCACCCCCGTTTGTGTTATGTAAGGCATACCTCTCATCACTTCTCCTTTATCATCTCTTAACTACTAAGTATATCCATTTACGCTCACTTTAAGTCTTTGATGGCATCATCCATGAGACACCCACAAAGTTTTGTTTACTTAAATGGTATAAATTATATTTCATTTATTTGACTTCCTAAGCAAATAATTGTGTAAAAAAATTTGAACAACATCTGATGTTTAAAAAGTTGTTTATCGATAAAATGATTTTCGGTCACATTATCGATATTTTTCTAAAGAATATATTTTTTAAATAATTCTCAAAAACAAGTTTCTTATTATTATCTATTAACAAGATTATAAATCATATTTATAACACTAATTATATTTCAAAACTTTTTGATATTTGAAGAGTAAGTGTTTGAACTTTTGGATCGCTACATTCTCCCTTACTTAGAACATTTCTTCCTCGAAATTCAAAAAAGAACGTAATCAAAGAAGATAGACAAAACAAGATACGTATATAGAGTTCTGATGAAACTATATACAAGCTAAACTACAAACCAAAATGCATATAGGAGATTCTACCTCAAGCGGTGATTACACGACAAAAGATGTACAATACTAAGATAAGAGGAAACCCTTAGTCTACAAGCAATATCGGATTGAACTTTCTCAAATCGTCCTCTGTCTTCTTGGTTCCACCACGAGCATCCGTGCACCATGGCCCTTCTAACCTTAATAAAGGTACAAGCACACCAATACATAAACAACATTCACAATCATTAGCAAGCAAAGCTCATGATTTACTCAGTTTACCATCACGCAAGAACGATAAACAATGACTAAGCATACCTTACGCTAAAGAGCCTTAGGTTAGTACTTAGACAATTATTCATGCTCCCTCATAACAAATTCAAGAGTTATTCCCCAAACTCCTCATAAGCCAACATAACATATCATGCAAATGTACTAAAGTCCATCCGATGTGCATATATCATCCGTATACAGTACCGATCTAAGCACTTGTTCGATCACATAGATTTCATGCCCCAACTAGTATGGATCGCTTGACCTCTCTATTGTGTACTATGATTTGGTTCCTTGGTTAGAAACCTCCATTCTCCTTGCATAACCATATAATATGGCAGAAAACATCGAGATCGTATCATGTACCCGTATTAGGCGTTCACCATTCAGAATCGAGTAAAAAATCCTTGTTCGAACCGGTGTAAACCACCTCGAAAACTTGTACTCGAATACTGGATCTAGAACAGTCACGCGAATAAAACAACCTACGTACATCTTACATATTTATCATATTGGTTTTTTAACTACACCGGTTCCTTTTTAATCATATTTATTTATCCAAAGAGTATGTCTTTTAATTCTAAAATCATTTATGAATCATAAAACATAACTTCCAATTTATCCACATTTTATAACTTAAGTTCATACTCGTATAATAGTCCATTTCATTCTAAGAGAATGTGCAAATATGTAATTTATTTTACTTAACAAAGATGATCAACAACTGAACTTGTTTTAACTTACTACTCTTCAGATTTAAGTGTTATGTAACTCAACTTTATATTTTCGAATATACTTCGTTTCAAGTTCTATAACAAACAGAAGTTCTCAACTATCTAAAACTGTCAAAAAATTCCATTTCACTTTAACAATTAAAAACATAGGCTACAAATGTCTATGGAATAACTTAGCAAGAGAATTTTAGAATTAAACAATGGTTTTTATTTCAAATCATTTTTAAATAATACAGAAATATAAAATTTTCATATCAAATCTTACTTTCAGGACTTAAACAAAATAGGTTTTACCAAAACAACTTTATAGCATCCCACACTTATAAACCTGAAAAAGAATGTTGGTGATGCTTCAATCATCACTGAAATTATCTTCAAGTGACAGAAGTGAGTTCGATACAACCAAACCATGACTTTTAATCTCAACCCAAAATCATTTTAAAGAGGTACTATATACTTCGTATAATGGTACAAAATATCATGATCTTAATTTCCTAAACTAATTTCCTAAATATGTGCTTTCAAGCAATACTATTATTACTTTTCCAAAATTTTGAATTTTTTTTTCAGACACACCGGAATTTAAGTCCTCGAATTCTCTATTTAAATCCTTTTTCTTTCGTAAACCATATTTTATAAACTTATACAAAATCACTTTCTTATATAAATCTTTTCACAACTATTTATTTTCAAAATATTCCATCTTTCCTTTGGTTTATAGTAAACAGCTTTTACTACATTATAATTTCTAACCCAGCATTAATATTGAACGCCTTATGTACCGACCCGGATTTTTAAGCGTTGAATCTACGATATTTAAATGGTTTTAAGTATAGAAATTGAATTATAAATTGGTTTTGAATATGGAAAACTTGGATTTATCTATTTGGAAGGTAGATACAACAATTTGTTGAATAATATAATTAATCAATTAAATAATTGAAGACCGAGTAAAATATTAAATCTTGAGTTTCGATCTTGTTAAAAATATTTTAAATGGCTTGTAAAATTTATATTGATAGTACTGAAGATATTAAAAGTGATAAAATTGAATTTGGAAGTGTTTTGTTCAGTTTTGAAAATATATCATTTAAATTGATATTTAAAAATATCCTTCCGAGGCATAGTCTCGGAATGTGACGAAACTAGTTCCATTGGATCCGTAATAGTGTATTATTATCAGATTTCAATTTTTGTAGTGATTGGAGTTGTTGTGTGAGCGTATGATATATAAACGCGCTGAAATTTATATCGAATTCAATATAATAACTGGGTCCAAAATGCTATCTTCTCCATATGATCGAATTAGTACTCGGAACCTTTTCCATTGCATTTGGAATAGGGATATAATATTATAAATTCTTAGCGGTACGCCTCGATAGGAGTTCACAATTTTAAGCTACGTAAATCGAAACAATTTGAATTTGATTAATATATATATATATATATTTATATTTATATATATACCGTAGTCAGCCTCAGCTGAAAATTCCTTCACATCGATACTTTTCCTTTCACCTTCAACACACTGTAGCAAAGCGTCTTCATCACGTAAGGCATCTTCCACCATCTTTTTATTAGTAGCCGAGTTCTTCTTCTTGAAATAAACCCGTTCGTTCCCCTTAAAAAATATATGGCTTCCTTCAAAAAACAGTTCGAACCAAATCCCTAAAACCTCGTTCCGTATTTCAGAAAAAAGAGAGGGTCGCCTATTACTTCTTCATTCAAATCGAAACTCGTCTCCTCTCCTTCAATTTTTAATTCCATATTAAAACAAAAAGGAGACCGAGACGTCACCGTGAGACTCAGTTCGAGCATGATGACGTCGAAGGAAATCACGATGCTCGACAATGGGGTCTTCGATCGATTGTAGGGTCAAGCGAAGTGGTGGCAGTCGCGTGTTTCGAGGTGGCGACTACGCTATCGATTGGTGGTACATTAGACTTAGGATTCTTGGACGGCCGTGTCAATCGATATCTGGTGGTCGAGCAGGGTTCGCGTGGAGGCAGTGAGGTATTATTATATTTTCTTAAATTTATATATCTGTGAATATTTATACGCAGAAGAAAAATCTATGCCAGTAAGTTATATATATATATATATATATACAGACTCTTCAATTTAAACATAGATATATACAAGAAAAATAATAATATGTTTACAATAAGGTATGAACAATTCTATTTTTATGTATATATATAGGTAGGTTTAAACAGTAAGACAAAGTTGTTTTTTTTTAAATTTTAGATAAATAGCTGAAAAAAATAGGAAGCAATTCTGTTTTAATTTAGTATGCGTATATAGGTTTGGAAGGAATTTTATTTTAGGATTTAATGTATATGTGTATATATATATATATATATATAACCAGAAGAAAAAAATATGGATAAGGTTTGGAAAAAAATAATAATAGAAATTTTAAGTGTTAAAAGAATTTATATATTAGATTTTTTTAATCCATTTTTTTTATATATATGTAGTTTCAAAAGAAAAATAAATATACACAGTAAACCTGCTGTTAAAATTTTAAAGAGGCATATTAAGGTGATTAACTTATAATTAGCTTATTTAATTTATTTTAATTACTAGAAATAATTTATAAAAAGGAAAATTTGTTCAAAATCAAATTTATTAGTTTAAACCCAAATTCCTAGTTAATTAAATTAATAAATGGAAATTTAATTGTTCGATTTTATTTTGAATAATAATAAATCATATAAATTGTTTATTCAAGGTCGAAAATCGAGAAACCAAGGCAATATTGAAGTGGATTGCAAATAAAATCAAAGGCGAGTTAATCTCACTCTTCTGGATTGCTATTTGAATTTAAATGGTTAGGGTTAAATATTTGGTTAAATGACTGAATTGACTGGATGTGGTATATTATATAGTAGTATATAGTATATATTGGAGTGATTGATTTCCCGCATTATATAGTGGATGAGACCCTATATGTTGCATAATAGCGGATGATATTATATAAATCCATATACCGTGATATTCCACCTCGAAGTGGAATTGGTATTTTATATTTTGCTAACATCTATGGATGTAGGGAAACAGGTTGGAGGGATCCAACTGGCTTCCTCAACTTTTATTTAGATTATTTAATATCCACTGTTATGGTTATTAGATATCGTGGGATGAATTATATTGATGATCAAAAATGTTGGATACTACAGGTTGATCGAATATGTTTGGGTATACGGAGTTACCAAAAATATAAAAATGGATTTTTGAAAAGAAAATAAAAGAGTGAATTTTTTAGTAAAATAATTATAGAGAATTTGAATAAATTTAAGAATGAATTGGAAAAGAATAAAAGTGATTTTAAAATTCTAATAAGTTCCGGGTATAAAAAAGAGATTTTGAATAAACAGAGAAATAGTGAATTTTAAATTTAAGTGATGTTATATCAAAAGATAAAGAATTTATTTAAAAGGATAAAGAAGAAATTTGGAAAATATGAAATTGGTATTTTTAGTTAAAATATTTTAAATCATAATGAAGAAAAAAAAATTTGAAGTCAATGGGTTTTGAAATAAGTGAGTAAAGGAAATTTATTTAAAAGTGAAGTAAATTGGAAATCAATTTGAAAATTGATTTAAGTGGTTGAAGTTGGAACTTTAAAAGGGAAATGAGACTAAGGAATTTATAAACTGGGTTTATAAAGGTGAAGTAATATATCGACGGACATTTGGAAGAGTAAATTCACGACGGGAATTTATTAAGAGAATGAGAAAATTTGTTTAAAAATAAATAGTGATTTATTTTTAAAGGATGTGAAGAGAAGTATACTTCCCTGGATAGCCAAGTACGTTTTCAAAGTAAATTTTTAAATATAAGTTAAAGGCTTTAATGTTGTTTTAAAAAAAAAATGTTTTAGAAATTTTATTATTTCTAAATGTTTAAATCCTATAGTATGTATTTTTTTTCAAATCTATTATCGTAGTAATTATTTAAAGGTGACTTGGTATTTTGTTTTAAAGGAGAAATCTAGTTTATATTTTATAAAGTAGCTTTATTTTAAATATTCTTAAAGTATATATTTTTTAATAAGTATTTAAGTAGTTTTAACTTAAAGGTCTTAAAGGATATTTTATAATGAAGTGTTTTAAATTATTTTAAAATCTAAAGTGTTTGTACTTGGTGATTTCAGTGGAAATAGAAAATATTTAGGAAATTTATTCTGTAAAAGGAAGATGGTTTGGAAACTGTTTTCAAAAAGGTTTGAAAGCAGAAATATATCTTGCAAAGATATTTTGAGGTTAATAAATAATTCAAGAGAAATTATTTATGTTTGATGGATGTTTGTGAATGTTAATTGATAGTAAAATAACCGACTATCAATATTGGCCAATGTGCTGATCGTTTCGAAGAGGCCGGGATCAAGATTTATTTCTCGAAACCCGCTTCGATCCGGTTTTTCGTTTTCGTGGGGAAAACGAGTTCAGAGTCGAAGATGGAGCAGTGAAGTGTAAGGGCTAGTCGCTACTAATTCTGAGGTTGATTCCAAAATGGATGTAGTAGGAGTAGTGCCTTCGGTTCCGTTCAAACCCGGGACGGACATGTATGGATGAATGCTTTTAGAACATCGTCAGGTGGACGACGGGCATTCCAAGTGAAGCATTCTAAAAAGGTAACGCTTAGCCTCAAGCCTCATCAACTGGGAATGACTGAAAATCAGGGGTTATACAGCAAGGCTAGGTGGGTAGCACCCATAAGGGTGAGGTCATCCCTGTCTAGATGTCCCTTTTTATTTGCTTAGTGGTGTGGTTGCTGATCCCAACCGTGGGGTGATCTTACTTGGTATTATCCAAGAAGGAGTAGTCCCGGTCATGTGTTGTAGGGGATTGAGAGTAATCCTCGGTACGGTGATCTACGCCACGTACTGTGACAGGTGGTACCCCAGTGCCTAGTATTAGTTGAAAATCCATTCTCCCGACGCGCCTTTTACGATTTTTATTTGTATTACCCAAAGATTGTAGCTAGTAGATGGAATTTAATAAATGTAACAATTTCGGCTATTTTAATAAGTATTTGTAAATAGACCCTATTATAATACTAGAGGATATTAATAAAAGGTGTTTTGGCTATCGTAAGGTAAAAAGCCGACATGTTTATTTGTGGCGTGGTCTTACGAGAAGCTTTTGTTTTCAAAGGATTTTGAAACTTTAATAATCAATTTGAGTGTGGTTTTCTCACGCTAGTATTCCAGACTGACTCGGGTGTTATTTAACTATAATGCTCGGGTCAGACTGAGTATTATAGAATACAGGAAAGGATGCTATGAAGCTCAGGAGACGAGCTGGATGGCGATACGTACTTCAGTACTTGATCATTGTTCCTCTGTGTATTCCGTTTTGAGGATAAGTTTATATGACTGTCCAGTTGTATGTTATTGATTTTGTCGAACTCTGATGATGTATTCTGATGATGTATATATATAAAACAGATATAGTTTTCTTTTGCGTAAAGATCAGTTATTATCTATTATATTTTATTCCGCTGCGATGGTTAGATTCTGATGTTGTTTTCTATTTTCTTCTTCTACCTCTTCTTCTTTAACCCTCATGGTTCGTTTTTCAGGCATCGGAAAATCGGGTCGTGACATTATGGTACCAGAGCATAGGTTGGTGATAACCTTAGCTCTGGTGGGGATTACTAATTGAAAATAGAGTCTGTAGTACTCTAGAATGAGTTTGAGTGTATTAGTAGATATGAGCGCATATTTGTTAGTGAATATAAGTTGTTTTAATATTGTTTGACTTATTGGTTGAGTGGAATATGAATTCTGATTGAGTAAGTTGGCCGCTATTCGAGAAGAGTTTATAAACACCTGACACGATAAATCGACGCAGTATTGTTTTAAGGATGGGTGAATGAAATAATTTTTCCCAAAATTATATTTTGATATAAAAGAAATATTTTCTTAAATTGATATATAACTTGGATGTTTGGATGATAATATTTTAAACCAATAAGATTATATAAACTGGAATGACTTGTATAATCAAATGGAAAAAAATGGTATGGGCATAAATTATACAAATGAATTATAGCTAAAATTTGATTTAAGTCAATATTTGAAAATTTAAAACCCTGGAGATTTTGGAAGTGTTTTTCGAAGTGTTTTGAAGACAAATAATAGCATTATTGTTTTAGAAGTATTTATGAAAGGAAATTGTTTCAAATAAATTTTGGGAAGGGATATAACATTGAACTCACTTCAATCGCTGAAAAATAACTTCGATGATGACTGCAGCATCATCGATGTTCATTTTTGAGTTTCTAAGTGACGGATTGCTGCCAAATTGATTTGTTCAGAAAAACTAGTTTTGTTTTTGAATTTTCAAAGGAAATTTGTTGGGGATAAAAACCAGGATTGGTTTAAAATTTTGAGAAATGTGATTTTGGGATAACGGTGGTTGTAAAATGATTTGAACCAAAAGCCGGGTGTTTGTAATCCTGAATCCTTATTTAAATTGAAAATCCTGATGAGGTAAGTTATAAACTTGTAAAGTTGAGATGATATTTAAATAAGGGAGGAAAATATGAGCTTTGAATGTTGGAATTAAAATTTAAAGTGAAAATTTTAAATAAATTTAATTTGGAGAAATTAAATTGTGGAGAATTTAATGGATGACTGGAAGAAATAATTAGTAAATCTTGAATGTGATTGGAATGGGAAAATAAATTAAATTTGGGATGAGAAATAAAATTAATTAGAATTAAATTAACTTAAGCAAAGTTAATAATAATGAATTGGATTTGAATTAAGTTGGAATAGAATTGAAATGAAATAAATTGAGATGTAGATGATATTAAGTGAAAGTAAGTTCTTACTTAATTTAAATTCAAGTGGATTGAGTGGATTAAAAAGAATGGTATGTAGCTAGATTTAATTGAAGTTAAGTTAAATAAAATTGAATTTAAATAAATTCAGCCGAGTTATAGATAATATTGAATGGAATAAAATTATTACTCTAATAAATAAGCGTAAATTAAATAAGTATTGATTTGGGATAAATAAGCTTTGCAAACTTATAAAGGAATTGAAAAGCATTGAAATAAAAATATAATCCCTAGTTAACAGTAAAGTGAAAATGTGATTGACTGTAAATGGATAGGGAAGTATAAATATTAATAAGTGAGTAGCTTATAAAAATGTAAAAAGGGAATAAATAAGCCGAAATAAAAGTGTTGAAATTTTGGAAAATGAAAGAAAATCCAAACTAGAATTATAAAAAAAAAAAATTGAACTCAGGAAAATTTAATAAAGTGATTTTCGTAACAAAATCGAATATTGATTTAAAAGTTGGACGTAAGCTAATTAGCTAAATAAATTATTTGATAGAGTATGTTAATAAAATTTAACTCAGTTGAATAAAATGGATTGTAAATTAATAATGAAGTTTGGAAATAAACTCGAATTATAAATAGAATTCGACTTGGATTGATAATGAATTAAAATAAGTGGAGATGTTGTAAAAATAAAATGGAATTGGATTATAATAGAAATTATTCGAGTTACAAATAAAATCCAATTCGAGTATAAATGGGTTAAGTATGTGCTTGGATATTATTTTGATAAATTGAGAAGGTGAATTAAATTAAAATGGACGGGCTAACTGAATTAAATGGAATTTGATTAGATGAGAATCAAACTAAATAGAAGTGAACTTAAGTTTGAAGCTGGAATAAATTGAAGTAAATTAACTTAAGTTTAGAATAATGAGAAGCTCGACTTTGAGTAAGAATGGAAGTCCATTAAATAAAAAGCTAGGGTTGAATTAATTTGGGAATGGTTAGTTGTATACAAGCATGGAATGTGTTGAGCTAAATAAAATGGTTGTGAATGAATTAAAATGGAATGAATTAAATATAAATTGAGTTGAAATCAATTTAAAATGGTTATAAAACTTAAGTAATTATTTATTCACACGGATATCATCAAATTGCATAGAATGAATTGTTGTTTGATGTAAACGAAGGTAATTAAAATTCTATGAGTTGATAGAGATTAAATAAATTGATTTTTTGATCAATTGAAGTGAATATGAGTTTTATTTGCTTAAAAATGAATTAAATGTAAGCAATTGAGTTGTAAACCCTTTAAATTGAATGAAGTTGTATATGAATTTATTGTAAACAATTAAAATTAATGTCGGAACCCTATAAGTTGCTTATAAATATTATTTAACCTGCATTGCTTATAGAAACTCGTATGTTTACTAGTTAAATATGTAAAATGTTGTTAGGCTACATAATTTTGGCATTTACATATTTAAATATAGTAAGTACAGGTACCGGGAAGCCGTTTGGCTGGATTTGGACATGCTAATTGCTAGAATAATAAGCCGATTGCTTAAAAATGCTAAATAAGGGTACGCCTACATAATAAAAGTTAGGAAATATGAACTGTTTTTGTTTTTCCGACCATGTGGGCCGATGTATATATATTTATATCTCTTGTCAAATTGCAAAAGCTCCTCCACACAAAGGAGACTCTGCCAAAAAATTTCGACAATTTTGGGAGTTAGAAAAATTTTTGGGAATATTTTTGTTAGCGACAAAACGATTTCAAATAGAAATGAATTAGTGGATAAAACTAATTTAAAAGAATGATATGAATCAGTTATAAATGGAAGATAAAATTCAATATTTAGAATTGAAGATAAATTGAATTCATATGGAAATGGGAAAACTAATTTGAATAGAAGTAGATATGAAAACTTCTGTAAGGAAATATATAAAATGATTTTAAAAGCTATGATTGGATATTATTGCTAAGTAGGATATGCAGGTATTATAGAGGGAAAGGAAAATTGGTTTTGATTTCAGAAGATAAATTTTAATTGCTCGACAAAAAGGTATGTGTTTAAATTTCTGTATGAAAGTTGATTGAGTTTTTGATTTACCACTTGGCCTTTTGTTTTCTTTTGGAATTTGGGCGCCCGTAGAGGCATTTTGTAGTTGTACCGAGCTAGCGGCGCAAAGGAGACGCTGGCGAAATTTTTCAAAAATTTAGGGAGTTAGAAAATTTTTGAGAAATTTTGAAAATTTAAAACATGGTTTTGAATTATAATTTGAATGGTTGAATAAGTAAAGTTGTTTGGGAACTATGGAAAAGTTTGAAAAGTTAGTAAGATGGATAGTGTGTCTTTGATAAAGATTGTTTGGTTGTTGTTAAAAACTGTTTGGTTTTGGGAAAATAGTAAAAGGGTATTGGACCATTCTTCTTAACTAGTAATTTCTGGGACGAAATTCATTTAAGGGGGGAGGAATGTAACGACTCGGATTTTTAAGCGTTGAATCTGGGATATGTAAATGGTTTTATGTATAGAAATTGAATTATAAATTGGTTTTGAATATGGAAAACTTGGAATTATCTATTCGGAAGGTAGACACAGCAATTTGTTGAATAATATAATTATTCAATTCAATAATTGAAGATTGAGTAAAATATTTAATCTTGAGTTTCGAGCTTGTTAAAAATAATTTGAAAGGCTTGTAAAATTTATATTGATAGTACTGAAGAGAGTAAAACTGATGAAATTGAATTTGGAAGTGTTTTGTTCAGTTTTGAAAATATATCGTTTAAATTGATATTTAAAAATAGCCTTCCGACGCATAGTCTCAGAATTCGACGAAACCAGTTCCATTGGATCCGTAATAGTGTATTATTATCGGATTTCAATTTTTGTTGTGATTGGAGTTGTTGTGTGAGCGTACGATATATAAACGCGCTGAATTTTATATCAAATTCAATATAATAACTGGGTCCAAAATGCTATCTTCTCCATACGATCGAATTAGGACTTGAAACCTTTTCCATTGCATTTGGAATAGGGATGCTTAGCGGCATGCCTCGATAGGAGTTCATAATTTTAAGCTACGTAAATCGAGACAACTTGAATTTGATTAACATATATATATATATATATATATATATATATATGTATGTATGTATGTATGTATGTATATATAATTCCTTCACATCGATACCTTTTCCTTTCACCTTCAAAACACTATAGCAAAGCGTCTTCATCACGTAAGGTATCTTCCACCATCTTTTTATTAGTAGCCGAGTTCTTCTTCTTGAAATAAACCCGTTCGTTCCTCTTAAAAAATATATGGCTTCCTTCAGAAAAACAGTTCGAACCAAATCCCTAAAGCCTTGTTCCGTATTTCAAAAAAACGGATCGCCTGATACTTCTTCATTCGAATCGAAACTCGTCTCCTCTCCTTCAATTTTTAATTCCACTATAAAACAAAAAGGAGAGCGAGACGTCGCCGCGAGACTCGGTTCGAGCACGAAGACGTCGAAGGAAATCGCGAGGCTCGGATGGGGTCGTCGATCGATTGTAGGGTCAAGTAAAGTGGTGGCAGTCGCGTGTTTCGAGGGGGGCGACTGCGTTAGCGATTGGTGGTACGTTCGATTTGGGATTCTTGGATGGTTGTGTTAATCGATATTTGGTGGTGGAGCAGGGTTCGCGTGGATGCAGTGAGGTATTATTATATTTTCTTAAATTTATATATTTGGGAATATTTATACGCAGAAGAAAAATCAATTCCAGTAAGTTTTATATATATACAGACTCTTCAATTTAAACATATATATATACAAGAAAAAATAATAATAATATGCTTACAGTTAGGTTTAAACAATTCTATTTTTATGTATATATATAGGTAGGTTTAAACAGTAAGATAAAGTTGTTTTTTAAAAAAATTTAGATAAACAGCTGAAAAAAATAGGAAGCAATTCTGTTTAAATTTAGTATACGTATATAGGTTTAGATGGAATTTTATTTTAGGATTTAATGTATATGTGTGTGTGTGTGTATATATATATATATATATATATATATATATATTGATAGATAACCAGAAAAAATATGGATTAGGTTTGGAAAAAAATAATAGAAATTTTAAATGTTAAAAGAATTTATATATTAGATTTTTTTAATCCATAATTTATTTTTATATATATGTAGTTTCAAAAGAAAAATAAATATACACAGTCAACCTACTGTTAAAATTTTAAAGAGGCATATTAAGGTAATTAACTTATAATTAGCTTATTTAATTTATTTTAATTACTAGAAATAATTTATAAAAAGGAAAATTTGTTTAAAATCAAATTTATTAGTTTAAACCCGAATTCTTAGTTAACTAAATTAATAAATGGAAATTTAATTGTTCGATTTTATTTCGAATATTAATAAATCATATAAATTGTTTATTCAAGGTCGAAAATCGAGAAACCAAGGCAATATTGAAGTGGATTGCAAATTAAATCAAAGGTGAGTTAATCTCCATCTTCTGGATTGCTATTTAAATTTAAATGGTTAAGGTTAAATATTTTGTTGAATGATTGAATTGATTGGATGTGGTATATTATATAGTAGTATATAGTATATATTGGAATGATTGATTTCCCGCATTATATAGCGGATGAGACCCTATACACCGCATAATAGCGGATGATATTATATAAATCCCATATACCACAATATTCCACCTCGAAGTGGAATTGGTATTTTATATTGTGCTAACATCTGCGGATGCAGGGAAACAGGTTGGAGGGATCCAACTGGATTCCTCAACATTTATTTAGATTATTTAATATCCTCTGTTATAGTTATTAGATATCCCGGGATGAATTATATTGATAATCCAAAATGTTGGATGCTACAGGTTGATCGAATATATTTAGGTATACGGAGTTACCAAAAATTTAAAAATGGATTTTTGAAAGGAAAATAAAAGAGTGAATTTTTAAGTAAAATAATTATAGAGAATCTGAATAAATTTAAGAGTGAATTGGAAAAGAATAAAGGTGATTTTAAAATTCTAATAAATAAGTTCTGGGTATAAAAAAGAGATTTTGAATAAACAGAGAAATAATGAGTTTTAAATTTAAGTGATGTTATATCAAAAGATAAAGAATTTACTTAAAAGGATAAAGAAGAAATTTGAAAAATATGAAATTGGTATTTTCAGTTAAAAGATTTTAAATCATAATGAAGAAACAAAAATCTGAAGTCAATGGATTTTGAAATAAATGAGTAAGTAAGGAAATTTATTTAAAAGTGAAGTAAATTGGAAATCAATTTGAAAATTGATTTAAGTGGTTGAAGTAGGAACTTTAAAAGGGAAATGAGACTAAGGAATTTATAAACTGGGTTTATAAAGGTGAAGTAATATATCAGTGGATATTTGGAAGAATAAATTCACAGTGGGAATTTATTAAGGGAATGAGAAAATTTATTTAAAAATAAATAGTGATTTACTTTTAAAGGATGTGAAGAGAAGTATATTTCCCTGGATAGCCAAGTACGTTTTCAAAGTAAATTTTTAAATATAAGTTAAAGGCTTTAATGTTGTTAAAAAAATATGTTTTAGAAATTTTATTATTTCTAAATGTTTAAATCCTATAGCAAGTATTTTTTTCCCAAATCTAGGTGACTTGGTATTTTGTTTAAAGGAGAAATCTAGTTTTATATTTTATAAAGTAGCTTTATTTCAAATATTCTTAAAGTATATATTTTTAAATAAGTATTTAAGTAGTTTTAACTTAAAGATCTTAAAGGATATTTTATAACAAAGTGTTTTAAATTATTTTAAAATCTAAAGTGTTTGTACTTGGTGATTTCAGTGGAAATAGAAAATATTTGGGAAATTTATTCTGTAAAAGGAAGATGGTTTGGAAACTGTTTTCAAAAAGGTTTGAAAGCGGAAATATATCTTGCGAAGATATTTTGAGGTTAATAAATAATTTAGGAGAAATTATTTATGTTTGATGGATGTTTGTGAATGTTAATTGATAGTTAAATAACCGAATATCAATATTGGCCATTGCATTGATCGTTTCGAATAGACCGAGATCGGGATTTATTTCTCGAAAACCACTTCGATCCGGTTTGTATGATTTCGTGGGGAAAATGATTTCGGAGTCGAAGATGGAGCGATGAAGTGCAAGGGCTAGTCGCTACTAATCCCTAGGATGATTCCAAAATGGATGTAGTAGAAGTAGTTCCTTCGGTTCCGTTCGAACCCGGGACGGACTTGTATGGATGAATGCTTTCAGAACATCGTCAAGTGGACGATGGGCATTCTAAGTGAAACGTTATAAAAAGGTAAAACTTAGCCTCAAGTCTCATCAACCGGGAATGACTGAAAATCAGGGGTTATGCAGCAAGGCTATGTGGGTAGCGTCCACTAGGGTGAGGTCATCCCTTTCTAGATGTCCCTTTTTATTCGGCTTAGTGGTGCGGTTGCTGATCCCAACCGTGGGGTGATCTTACTTGGGATTATTCAGTAAGGGGTAATCCCGGTCTTGTGTTGTAGGGGATTAGGAGTAATCCTCGGTATGGTGATCTAGGCCACGTACTATGATAGGTGGTACCCCATTGCCTAGTCATTAGTTGGAAATCCATTCTCCCTACGCGCCTTTTACGATTTTTGTTTGTATTATCCATGATTGTGGCTAGTAGCTGGAATTTAATAAATGTAACAATTTCGGCTATTTTAATAAGTATTTGTAAATAGACCTTATTATAATATCAGAGGATTTTAATAAAAAGTGTTTTGGCTATCGTAAGGTAAAAACCCGACATGTTTATTTGTGGGGTGGTCTTACAAGATGCTTTTGTTTTCAAAGGATTTTGAAACTTTAATAATCAATTTGAGTGTGGTTTCCTCACGGTGGTATTCTAGACTGACTCGGGTGTTATTTAACTATAATGCTCGGGTCAGACCGAGTACTATAGAATGCAAGAAAGGATGCTGTGAAGCTCAGGAGACGAGCTGGATGGCGATACGTACTTCCGTACTTGATTATTGTTCCGTTGTGTATTCAGTTTTGAGGATAAGTTTATATGACTGTCCAGTTGTATGTTATTGATATTGTTGAACTCTGATGATGTATTCTGATGTTGTATATATATAAAACATATATAGTTTTCTTTTGTGTAAAGACCAGTTATGATCTATTATATTTTATTCCGCTGCGACGGTTACATTCTGATGTTGTTTCCTATTTTCTTCTTCTACCTCTTCTTTTTTAACCCTCATGGTTCGGTTTTTCAGGCGTCGAAAAATCGGGTCGTGACACCTTATACCCAAATCGTGAGAATTAATTCACAAGGTGTGTGTTTAATGTACCCACAATTACTGTCTACCTACCCATGATGTAGAAAGGTAAAGATACACATAAACTGGATGAACACAAATCAATAACAAATAATACTCAGTGTTCTTAACATATTGAGCATGACCAAACAATCAAAGTTAAGGGATATTAAATTACGAGAAGCATTAGAGCAAACAATGCAAATAGGGAAGCTACAAACATATATATACACTCCAAAATCTGCTTTTCCTTTGCAGCTGCAGAAGTGGAAGGTGCTGAAATAAGTGCAAAAGCTCTAGGTTATTATCTTACCTAAAGCATCGAACAACTCCTAACTATATGAATAGGTAGATGGAAGTTGTAGCAAGTCCTTGATCCCAACTGTTCCTTGGCTATCAGTGGCTCAAACTTTGGTACCTTAGCAATCGGTGCCTTAACCATCTGCCTTTCTTTTCCCCCCTAACATTTCCTTGCAAAATGATCCTCCTATCCGTTGGGTCGATCAATTACATTACATATGTAAGGCCAATGCTAATGTCTTCAGTAGTGATATTTTATTCAGTGACAAAAGAGTTTTCAGTTTGCACCTCATTAAATTGCTTTTTATTTTGACTTGTATTTGATTCACTACTGTGTAACATAATTAAGGGAATTTTTAGATTTCTGCCTATATAAACCATATGATATTTATCGGGCTACCATGTTTCTATGGTAGTTCTACATTATTTAGTACACTATCATGCATACAACTATCGATATAGTCTTGATTAAGACATTCAATATCCATACTACATGTCGTATTTGTAGTAGAAGCACTATGTGATAAGATAATCTTATGTTCATTTTTACTTTACTATTTAGAACTGAATTTGAAAAGGCGGACTACTTTAGCACCCAAATTTTTTTTAATCGAACAATATTTTTTTGGGTGACCGAAACAGTCACAATTTTGGCAAACAGTAGGCTTCCATTCATACTATACTGGTTACAAAGTAAACCTGATCGTTGTCATCCAAAATTATTACATTTGGAAAATTGCATTTATTGTTAATTTCAATTAAGACCCTGGCAAAAGATATTCTGATAGTTCCTTGAGTGAATTTTTTCTTCTTAATAGGAATACCTAAAACAAATGCAATATGACTAATACCTTCTTCGGATTAGAATCCATCCTAAGACTTATGAATTTCACCTAGACTATAATTTTTTATATGGATTCTTTATTAAATTCAAATCAAGAACCCGTCTTTTCATCAGCATTAATTTACGGCCGTAAAAGTAAGGGCCTCCTTCTAGAATTTTATTGCAATCGTTTTTATTGTCAAATTTAACCACATAAAACCCATTTTCCTAGGAATGAATTTGAATACTCCCTATGAGTTTCTAGACTTTTTCAATATACGATTTAAAATACTGATGGTAGGGCTTAGATCCAATTAAATAAATAACAATAGCATTATCCTAATTCTTTTTTGCTTCATTTTTTTTGCTGTGGCAGTCATATTAATTGAAATGGAGCAAATATAGGGAGTTTCTCAGCAATGATAGCTTGCTTCCAACATCTGATTAGAGTTGGTTTGGACCTGGAACATGGTTTGAGGATTCGTGGAAGCCGATGGTGAAGCCATACTATAAGGAAGCACTCGTCTTTAAGCGTGGTGAAGTATTGGCCGGACTTAGGGGAGTATCAGATTTGGAGTTCCACCTCCTCTGTATATGCTAGAAGTAACATGGAATTTAGCATTTCTAACTTATACTGATAGTGATGAAGCCTTCTACATTAGGATCTGTTGATGTAGAATTAGAGAACTGACCAAGATCTGGGGTTCCAAGTAAGGAATCAGATAGAGGGCATAGGGGAGGAAGAAGAGGATGCCACTGAGATGCAGCCATTGCTGGGTTTTCAAAAATTTTCTTGTGTAATTTCAAATGGTTTACGTATTTTAAGATAGTAAAAAAATCATTACATTTTTGACTGCATATTTACTTTACAAAATTATATCTATATCAGTATCTTTGTACGTATTGCATACTTAAATTATCTTTAACTATTTTATAGTTTTCAATTTGATACTTCACTTATTTACGTAGCAAAATTAGATATTTTGGATTTTAAATTCAAAATTATTTTTATGGACTTATTCCAAACTATTAAAATATTTTAGATTTCTCATTTATTTAATGCATAAAATAATTTGGTATGCTTGCACACATACCCACACACCCACACATACATACATATAAGTTTAAAATATGTTGAAAGTAAGCTAGAGAAAGAGTAAATGAAGGCCAATAGATCTCCATCTTTTCTTTTCTATAATTTCCCCTTGAAAGCCTTTACTCTTCCTTTAATTCCACTTTAATGCACCACTACCCATTTAAATTTGAATCTATTTTATTTAATCAGTCCACTTTGATGTATTATTTGTTTAATTCATTTAATACATATATATAAACACACACACATATATTTAAAATAGTTTTGGAAGTAAACAATAGAAAATTTGAATGAATGCTATAAGATTTCCACCTTTTCCTCTCCTTAATTGGCACTTAATTGTCTTTTTACCTTTCTTTGATGTTATGTAAATGCGCCATAACCTTTAAAATTTGAATCTATTTTATTAACTTAGTCAAATCTATTCAAACATTTAAATTTTTATTTCATTTAATGAAAAAATTAATTTTACACACACACACACACATATATTTACATATAACTTTGAAATATTTTGTGACAAGCATTGCATATATAAATAGAGAATGTGCATGTTATCGATGCAAGTCCAAACTTCTATATATGTACACATTAATTACATTCGCCTTATGCTATATACCACGAGCACTATACATATTTGAGTGTATTTGATATGCTTAAAACAATAGTCCAATGTAAATTAAATAAAACCTTTATTTTAAAAATTTAATTAAGATTTTATTTGAAAACAATATTGAATTGGATCTAATAAACCCTTTAGGTTTCCTAGGCCCAATATATCGAGTACTAAGATTTTTTTTTAAATTTTCCCATTTCACTCATTTTTGATTGGCTTGGTTCATTCAATGGCATCAAAAGTCAATGGCCTATAGAGCCTAAATTATCAATATTAGGGATGACTTAATAAAGCCTACCCATTTAGTAAGTTTTCTAGAAAAGTAGCATCTAAAATCGTGTTTAGGAAATCAAGTACTCTACCTACCCAGCCACTGGTCTCGCCAAAAGGATAATGTCATTCCAAGGGTTATCCCCATTATAAAGGCTCAAATTGATTATAGGGTGAACTTTTAGAATTCAGTTTGAAAATTATATATATATTTTAAATTAAAAGGTCGTGTTCAAAATATAAAATGAAAATTTTGTTAAAATTACAAAATGAATTCAAATTCTTCAAATTATTTTGAGAAATTAAAATAACTATTTGAAATTTTCATGTATTTAATTAATTGGATTAATTAAATTATAAATTAATTAATTAAATTTTAATTATTATATACATATATTTATTTATTTATTGTTACATATGCATATCATTATAAGTGTTATAATTGTGTATCAACCTTAACTTTATTTAAGGTAGATAAAATTAAAATTTGTGAATTAGCCTAAATATTTAATTAAATAAATAAATTTATTTAATTAGATTAATTAAAAGATAATTAATTAATGTATATATGCATATTATTATGTGTATATAAACAAACTATAAACGTTGTAGTTAAATTATTTATCTTAAATTGTTTAAGATGAGTAATATAAAATTTAATAAGTATTAAGTAAAACAAATAAAATTAATTAAATATGATTTAACTAATAAGAATAAAAGTTAATTAAATATAATTTAGTTAATAAGATACATGTATGTATTATATAAGATAATGAAATTATAATAGTTATAAATAAATTAAAACTTATATATCTGTATATGTATAATATTTAAATTGAACTGAAATAAACCCAAAACAAATTTTTGAAATAAGTACATATGTAAAGTATGTATACCATGATTTTAGATGTGTCTAACACTTAAATCACAAGGGTGTTTTCATAAGGAACACATTATTCCTCAAATTGATATCACTCAATATATGTGTATTAAAGATTATGAATCTTTAATATATTAGTTATCCTCTACCATTTGTATATTGATAGATTATTCGTATGCTCTTTGATTTTTTAGCAAACTCAATACCGACATGTTATGTTAGTGCTAATTATATATTGTTAGACGAGGTATAATACATATATGCATTTGTTGAGTACACTCAAGGCATGTGCAAATACTTACATCATCGTGAAATAGTAGGCATAAGTGAATTATTTCTTTTAACTTATTGAGAAAACTTAAGGTCGATACCGAGATTAGGACAAGACCATGGGTTAGGAGTAGTATACCATATAATAGATTGTAACGACCCTGATTTTTACGATGTTTGATTTGGAATATTTAAATGGTTTTGAATATTGAATTTGAATTATAGATTGATTTGAAATATGAAAATTTGGTTTCATTTATAAAAAATCCAGAATTTAAATATAGCGATTGATTAGGTAATTTAATTATTGAATTTAATGATTGAATATTGGTTAAATTGTTGTATCTTGAGTATTAAGCTCGATAAAAATAATTTAAAGGCTTGTAAAATTATATTTAATAATAATGAAGATAATGAAACTTTTTAAATTGAATTTAAAAGTGATATGTTCAGTTTTAAAAATATATCGTTTAAACCGACGTTAATAAATAGCCTTCCGGAGCATAGTCTCGAAATTCGACCAAACCAGTTTCATTAGATCCGTAATATTGCATAATTGTTAGATTTCAAATTTCATAGCTTTTGGAGGTGGTCGTAAGAGATATAAATGAGCTGAATTTAATATCAAAATTAAATATAGTAATTGGGTCCAAAAAACTATCTTCTCCATACGATCGAATTAGGACTCGAAACCTTTTCCATTGCGCTTGGAATAGGGGTATAACGTTATAAATGCCTAGCAGCACACCTCGATAGGATATCGAGTTTTTAAGTTACGAAAATAAATATATTTTAAAAATTAAACTAAAATATGGTCTAGTTAAGCTTTCCTTTCTGTTGTTATTACATCCTTTCGCCGTACCCATTACCTATTCGAACACGCCTCCCTACCTATCACTCGAGCCGGCTTATCCTTTATGTTTAAATCATGAACGCCTTTCTTGTTCAATCAAAAAAAATTCGAGCAAAGAAAGAATGAGCTCGCGTGCAAATTTTGGAGGCGGAGCGATCGATTATAACCGCATGATGGAGTGGCGGCGCGAGTGCCTGGAGGGGAACTTTGACTTGGAATTTAGCGGCGTTGGTTGACGAAGTGTAAGAAGCGACACTTGGTGGAGGCAGTGGACTGTAGTGTCAATTAGAGTTGTCATGATTGGGGGTGGTCGCCTTTGTGAGCTAGGGTTCGGTGGTCGCATCTTGGAGGATGGACGATAGTGGTGTGCGATAGGGATGGCTCGCGTTCCTGCTCGATCTTAGGCTTTCGTGATGGAGGCCTGCTGCCTAGGTTGCAATTGAAAGCAAACGAGAGAGGTGACAGTAAGGTAAATAAGATTTTACAACCTAGAGTTACTATAGTAATTTATTTTATGAATTAAGTAATAGATTAAATTAATTATACATTGAAAATCAATAACAAAAATTCAACAACCTTATATTCGAGGTCAAAATCGTATGAAGCCAGCAGTGTTGATTTCATAATGACGTAGGCTACGAGCTAGAAATGGTTTGGAGGTTTTTGGAAGTCAGCTAGAATTTTAAATTTAATTAAACATCAATTCAATTTAATTTAAAATTTGAATGTTCGAAAAAATAGAAATCAGTGTGAGAAAATTCTCACTCATTTGGATTACTTGAATTTATTTTAAAATAGTTAAAATTAATTATTGGATGCCTGGTTAATTTATTCATTATTATCTACTGAATGACATATATGTAGTAGTATATATTAGTAGTTAGATTGATATACCTGCCATTGGAGCGGATAAGACCCAATGCGCCCCACATAATCGCGGATGACCCTGTATACCGCGATATCCCGTTTCGAAGCGGGATTGGTATTTTTATGTTGTATTAACATATACAGTGACATATGATTTGTTTGAATAATCTGTGATAGATTATTGTGTGATTTGAAACTGATTGGATGTTATGTTAGTTCGGACCTAGATTTGGTATTTTAAATTTTCCAATAAGGTATGACTAATTTTGAAAGAAAATTAAAAGAAATATGGAAGTGAAATTTATAGGGAATTATGGATTAATTAAAGAAATGAATCTGGATAATATAAATAGTTTGGCTCTCAATTAATATTTAACTATTTTGAAATATTATAAATATAGATTTTGGAATATTATTTATATATAAGATTTTTTCTTAAAAATTCCTAATGGACACTCGTTTAAATATAAAGGACTTTTAAATCAAGATTTTTAATAAATTGAAGAATTAGAAGTGAATTTGGAAATAAGTATAAAAGTGACTATACTGGACCTTAGATAAGATTTCTAGATTACGGAGTGGAATCGTAATTTAGTTGGTTTGGAATATAGTTGGATTATTTAAGAAATTGGTTTATATAAGGAAATTAAACTAGAAATCAATTTACAATGGAATTTAAGTGATGTGAAACCGTTATGAAAACGGAGAATAATGCTGTGAGATTTATAGACAATGTTTATAAATAAAAGTGAGATTATTATTTGGTGATAGGCTGAGATATAAATTTATGGTGAGAACGTATAATGAGATGGGTAAATCGGCTTAAAAATATATAATAGATTTATTCTTAAAAGTGAAAAAGGGAATTTACGAGATTGGGTCGTAAGTCAAATTGGTGATTAATCGAGAGGGATTAATAAATATTGGACGAAATATATTGGAGTTGGAAAAGATATATTATTGGGAAGTTGAGTTGTTGTAAAAGGAAGATTTTTAAATATTAACTAGGTAATTTAAAAAGCGTTTAAAGACATCATAGGTGAAAAATTGGTTATTTAACAAGTTTCAAATTGTTGAAGCTTTTTAATTATTAATTAACTTGGTTATAATGAGTGATAGTAAGTTAATTATTATTTGAGAATAAACTAGTATTATTATTTCAAGATAAATTACCCAATATTAATATAGTTTATATAGTAACTTTTATTTGAGAGTTTTGCCTAAGTTGAGCTTGAAATATCATTATGGAAACTTTATAAACATTATTTTTAGAAAATTTTAAATAAAGTTTTCAGAAAGTAATGGTATGCTTTCATGGCAAAATCGGAGGCAAAGATTGCCTATAGTTAAGACTTGGATTTCTTTGGGATAGCGATGTAACCACTTGAACTCTGAATCCATGGTTGATACCTCATGATACTTTTTCGTTTCATTTTAGAAGTTTAAATATTTTATAAAGAAATGATTTGTGAATATACTCATTTCGATGAGGTGAGTATATATAATTTGAATAAAGGAATTTAATTCTTGAGCCCGTAATGCGTAGAATTCGTTATAAACGGGTTAAGGAAATTATGACATAAATTGGGAAGGATTTCTGAGAAAAGGGAGATGAATGGAACTATCTTAAGTGTGGAAGTAAGGAATTTAAAAAATATATTTAAATATTTTTCTAAGTGGTTGTAGGAAGAGCGGGTTGGGAAAAATATCCAGTTAAGACTGAGGAATTGAATTTGTTTCCAAATAATTGAAATATTGAAGAAAATTTGGAATATATCTTACAAAGATATTTTGGAATGAAATTTGGAAATTTATATAAGGCTTAGTGAGTGCTTATGGATGTTTTATTGATAGTTAAATAACTGACGATCAATATTGGCCAATCTCGTTAATCGTTTCGAAGAGATCAGGATCAGATTTAATTATTCGAAATGCACTTCGATTTGGTTTGAACGTTACAGATGAATACAGTGAAGATGATGAAGACGACGATTCGGGTTGTCCAGACCCAGGGGAACTTGTATGGATGAATGCTACCAGAACATTGTCATTTGAGGACGATGAACATTCTAAGAAGAATTGTTTCTTGAAAGGTAACGCTTAGCCTCTAGTCTCATCAACTAGAAATGACCAAAACAGGGAAGATGCGGCAAGGCTAAGTGGGTCACACCCAATTGGGGTATGTTATCACTTTTCTAGATGTCCTCGGAAAACCTAATTATTATGGATATGGGTGTGCATGGAAGGAGCGCTCGATGGTAAGTGTAGGAACACCCGGGTGATAACATATTCGGTCTATCCAGGTTAGGGGTAGATCGGTCTTGTGTAGCAGAGGATCCCGATGTGGTCCTTGGTACATTGTTCTAGAGGTGTACTGTCACGGGCGGTACCCAAATGGCCCAGTCATTCGATGGAATTTGTTCCCCAATAAGAGCCATACCGTTTTGATTGTGCCCAACTATGATGAAACGTGAGATGCAAGCATTTTAGCAATTTTCTATTTACTTTCTGTAGACACTATTATAATATCAGATGATTTTGATAAAAATAGTTTTGGTTATAGTAAGGTAAAAACCCGTCGTGTTTATGTGTGACGTGGTCTTATAGAATACCTTTGTTTTCAAAGGATTTAGATAAAAGTTAATAATTCAATTTGAGTGTGTTTTCTCACGCTAGTTTTCCAAGCTGACTCAGGTGTTATTTTATTATGATGCTTGGGTCAGATCGAGTATTACATTTACTGATTAGAATGCTATGGAGCTTAGGAGATGAGTTGGAGGAGTTCGAACGTATATCCACACTTGGTTTATACTTTCGCTATATGAGGAAAAGTGATTATAACTGCCTAGATTGATGTATTAATTTTTGTATTCTAATGATTGTAAGTATATAAATTGTTACAAATTCTTATACATAAAAATCTTTTATTATATATTATATTTTGTTCCGCTGCGATTGTGAGATTTTGTATTTATTATTCTATTTTCTTCTACCTTTTTCTTCTTCACCCTAAAGATTCGTATTTTCCGTTCGATTTGAGTTGAAATGATCTGAATTATGATCGAATCAAGAGGTACATATTTGCGGGCCTTTACATAGATAAAATGTTGCCCATCGTTTGTGGGCATATGATTTATCGAGCAAACACTACAAGAAAATTGATTTTTTGTGGCGCTCAAAAAACGCTACAAAAAGTTTTGGTGGCGTTTTGATAAACGCCGATAAAAGTCATGCGACTAAAAATCCATGATTTTTTGTTGCATTTATTTTAACGCCACCATAAATGAATTTTTGGCAGCGTTTTTTAAACGTTACTAAAGATCTTTTTTACAGCGTTTAAGAAATGCCACCAAAAAGGTGTCGTTTACTATCTTATTTTTTTGTTGCACTTATTATTATTTTTTGCAGCGTTTTTTGAACGCCACGGAGATTATCTGAGTTACTATAATTTTTGATTCTGTAGCGCTTTTTAAATGCTACAAAAAAATATTTTTGGTGGCATTTTTCTCCGCCGCCGTATGTTTCGATTTTATTGCCTGCTGTTCCATGACTACATCTGATTTCGCCTCCAATTCAAGTAATTCAAAACTTATACAATAACGTAATATATAAACATATACACATTGAAAAATAACACATTCAATGAACCACAATAACACAAACAAAAGCAATTACATAATCACCACTATATCATAACATTAGTGTCAAGACAAAAGGTTAATCATACGTTTACACAACCAAACTTCCATAAATAGTTTCATAATAGTACTGCAGCTAAAGTAGTGCTGCTACCGTACATACTAGTTTCATAATAGTTTCATAACAGTTTTAATCAACCTAACTACGCACATGTGCTGCTACCATACCAAAAACCAGTGCTGCTGCTTGAATTCTTCACAAACGTTTATCTACCTGTAAACAATAATAATCAGGTTACTAAATATTTGTGAGGTGAATGTATCAAAGATCAAAATTGGACAAATATAGAAGTCCTTAGACTATAATACTTCAAACAAATATGTCTCTGCGTATTAGCCACTAATGTGAGCACATTGTAATCGTCCAACAACTTTTACATCATATTTGTGAAGTCAGTGCACTAGACTTGCCATACGACAACCATCCTCTTCAACCATGCACTCCATTCAAAACAGCAAGTTCACCTGATAACATCCCCATTTTCTTCCTTCATTCCCTCTGCCTATACACTACTTGTTCACACCAACTTCTAACACAACACAGTCAACTTCTCCACCAAAACTTCCTCGTAATCATATTTGATACAAACTTTCGACCATACCCCCAACTTGTCCCACAACACAACCTAAAAAAAATTTGAACCTACCAAGCAACTCGTCCATCTTCCCTGTTCTTCATCACTGGTACAATCGAACCACCGTGCTTCTAAAACCTAACCGCAACTCCTCTGATCACTCAACAGACCTATTGCAACCTAACCTTTCGTGCATTGCATATCTCTATAGTTCAGTACAAATGCACTTCGACCACACTTCAATCATCTCCACACTTCGACCACTCAGCAATCTCCCCTTCAATCTTCCAGTCACTCCTCTTTAACATTTGCTTCATATACCACCCTACATCCAAACAACACACTACCGATATGTCAACACCAAACCCTTGAATACAAACTCTAACTCCACAACATATCCAAATCCGACAATAGCCAAATTGTCCACCATCTCAACTAAAAGACAATGTAAAGAAGAAACATGGATATTTTGTTTTGTAAATAGTGAACAAAAACTTGAAAACAGTTGCTTGTAGTAGAGGAAAATTCAATGTATCAGAAACTAAAAGACAAATGAAATAAAACAGTGAACATAATATCAAGTGAAAATAGTGAGCACAAGAAATAGACATGTAAAAATGAAAACTAAAATCTAAGATGCAATGCTATGTTTTTTGTTTTATTTTTGTTTTTGGGTATATGCAATTCAAGCTTTTTAAAGTATGACATGCAACAACAATGTAAAACAGAAAACGAAACGCAAAAGCCAGGAAATGAAATGTAATAGCAAACTAGTTGAAAATTCCAATGCAAGATGAAAACAAATCCAACAATTTTTTTAATGCAAGATAACACGATAAAAAACCAAACACACAGCACTAAACTGAACTAAATTCAAGTGAACAAGATATGTGTATAGAATGAACATAGTTAAAATGGAAAGTGTTGAGTTGACATGCACACAAGAACAAAGAACAAAAATACGCAATGAACATAAATGCAAAACAAATGAAACACAAAATGTTTTCTTTTTTTTGAGACTAAAACAAAACCATATGTGTTATTAGATAATAAAATTGTTCTTTTGAAAATGATAATCAACTCCGCTATGCAAATAACCGTATGTGTTATTGGATCCCAATCATTAACTTTTAAAGTGTTCTAGCAAATAAAATAGTGAATAGTGTTACCTTAAACTCTGGACTTGTTTTTGCCTTCACAAACCTTCTCCATTCGTTCATTGTTCAGTATAACTATTAAGTAGTCTCCTATTTTTGAAAATTCCTTGATACATTGTTCAGTTGATGCTTGATTATTGCGCCTTAGTATTGTATTCCTAATAAGCTGAAACAATTAATAGACTTTTAGAAAAAAAGCCATGAAGAACATTAATATGTTGTAGCACACAATCTCCATCCTAAAATTACTTTGAATTGTCCTTCATTCCATGCTGTAAGCGCACAAACAGAACACCTAACAAAGGGTGTATCTGATGAATGCTAATGTATATTGTTACACGTATAACTGTAAGATTTACAATGACTATTAATTCATCAAATAGAAATGAAAGTAAAGGTTAAATAAGTACCTTACAGTCTTTTTTCTCGGTGAATGTTTGAAGAAAAGCAACCAATACATCAATAGTCCTTCTTGAAGGATCACTCCAAGAAGAACCAAATTTTTTTTCATAATGATCCAAAAAATCTTTCCATTATCCTTTGTTGTCTTTCAATCTAGATTTCTGAATGGATTTCACTACCATAGCAAGCACCTGACAGTAACTAATAACATTCAAAAGATGACACAAATATTTGCTGTGACATTCTAACAATAAAAAGAAGAAAAACATAAAGCCATTTAAAGGAGACTTAACAAAAAAGGACAAGTTTGATAATAGATGTTTAGTGAATTAAGTGAGGAAATGTCATTTAAATCCAGGCCTATGTCACTCCAATATTACTTACAGTCCATGATATCTCAGTCCAATTCAGTAACACACATGCCAATTCCCCATATTCATGAGTCCAACCTTCAGAAAATGAATAGCCATCCCTTGCTAGATAATGGCTGGGCCTTATATTTGGGCTCACCAGCTTAATACTCCAAGCTCTTCCTGCATGTTCAGTACATCACATCCAACGCCTGTCCCATCATAGCATTCTGCCTACATCCCCACATAAAATGCATGACTGATGTTTTCGTTGAGCTAGGAAAAATTGATTTGATTTACCGTCAACCACGTCCTTGCTTTGTATGTTTCTTCAATGTCATGAAATTGATTTCTAAACAAATGTTATGTTTGACACCTGCAATTAAAGTGCACTAAAGCAAAACATGCAAGCATCAATTTTCTTTTTGCAATATTATGTATGCTGAAAAGGAATAAAAATAAAATATAACCCGATGAATCAATAAACCTAATGTTAGTACTGAAGTGCATTAGATGTATCTTGCTGCTAACGAACCATAAATGAATATACAATGATATTTGTTCTTCTTTCAAAATCAGTGTATTCAAAAGTTGACTTATTATACATTGTATCTTCATATTTTCTGAAAATTTTGAAACCATATCGACAAGATTTGTGTACAATTATTATCCATAAATACAGTGCTACTGTTGCTGCAAAATACACATTAAGCTTAACTAGTGGTATTTCTTAGTATGTGCATATCAATTCTAGTAGTATTTCTATAAAAGCTCTTACTCAGCAACTTTACTATTTGAGTAATACTCAAGGCAGTACAGTGGCACTTGCAGGTGGCCATACACTCGCAGATTTCTAAGCTATTTACTTAATCCATAAACATTACTGATGCCCGGTACATGTTTATAATTCAAAATATTTTTCTTGAAACCCATCATTCACAAATACCGTATAATTTTTCTTGATTTGAACTTTGAATGATATTTATTCACTTAACTCATTTAGCGAGTAGAACTCGAGCAAAGTAGAAGAACATCTTTAATCAAGTGTGCCCATATGCATGTCCATTTAAAAACATCTTTTTACGATTATCCCATTTAATAATTAAACGCCAAGACCATTAATTTAAAGAAAAATAAGGAACAGTTGTTAAATTTCCAAATATCAGAACAATCCTTCAATACTATAAGAATGGAAAAGATGACACACTAACACTATATAATACTGTACGGATACTACTTGATACAAGTTTTCAGTACAAAATATGAAAGGCATTTTAGCAGTTTCTATCTAAGAATGCCATCAAACTGCATAGTATTTGAACTGAAATGAAAAGCAAAAAAGGAAAATGATACAACCGAGGTTTGCTCCAATCCTCTTCAATAAATTTTATTATCTTTATGATTCCAACTAATGTGATTTGTACAAATCTGTATGACCCTAGCTGGCCCTAGTTCAAGGTTGTAACATGCCACGATGAACATACCTTTGAGACATTTTTTGACTGCTTTAATTGTAAAAGATGAAAAAGACCGGCTTTAGTCCTTAAATTTGAACATTTTATATTTAATAGTCAAGAATACAAAGACAATTATTCTTACCCTTTGGTCTTGAGTAATTTACCTTAGTATTTTATTCTAGGACGTCGTTTACAATAATGTTTTAACTCACATAAAGCTAAAAGATACAAAGATAGTTGGTTTATTTAGAAAGAAAATGAAACTAAACTAGTAAAGTCATTGGTACATGTATAACCCACACTGATCGTGTAGAAGAAATCACATACGCAACTCAGAATCGCCAATTCAACCACTTTCGCAACCGCATCGATCAATTTGCTACTTTCAATCACCCAAATCCCCTACTCGCCTCATCTTCACTACACTACAAACTAATTCAAACAGCAAAACCAAAACGAGTAGCGAGTTCCTCGAAGCCAAAGCAAAGACTCGAAGCCGCACCTTCCTTAACCCTCTATATCGAGTAACGACCTTCCACAATTCAGCATCTAACCACATGCAACCTGAATTGACTTCAGACCTCACCTCGAATCAAAATACTTCGATTTTATGAGTTGAAATTTTTGTGCGATTTTTTTGATTTGAGCTATGATTTGTTGAACTATTCAACTTGCTTCATCAAATTCATTTCCTAAACTGTAAGAGACCACGTGAATTTAGGGTTGCTTATTTGGGGGAATGAATTTGATATAAGGTTGATTATTTTGGGGAAAGAGTTGAATCGTTCTAAGCAGCAGAGGAATAGCAGGGCGGTAATCTTTTGGGTTATGTTTATTTGGGCAAATGCGGAATTTTTTATAAAGGCGGGAAGTGAAATATTTTTTGTTGCATTTATATAATAAGGTGAAATATTATTAGTTGCATTTACGTTCAAATGCCACCAATTTTTGCAACCAAAAGCCGATTTTGTTGTAGTGAAACTCAAGGTTAGAATTGCAAAGCAAGAGTCCTAACATCCCCTAGAAAAACTAAAAAATTTCTATGTTTTCACTTAGGAATTCAAGAAACCAAAAAGTCTAATGAGAGACTTACTAGAAAAGTGTAATGATAACACGTAACATTTCTAATATTAGAAGAATATTTGCTGTACAAATCAAAATAATATACTTTAACAAATTTATGCAAATAAAATAAATGATAAAATGTTTATAATTTTAATTATAAAATTGAACTAAGTTAAGATTTACATAAAAATATAAAACAGATCTATTGATAAATTTTTTGACATGTTATCACTTCAAGACCAATGCAAGAGCCAATTTGTGCAACCACTAAATCCATTATGCCTTGGCCGCTTAAGAATTTATGGGTTTGAGACTTTGTATTTTCATTTATTATTTTTGAATTCTCAAGCAATAAAAGAATATGGATATTTGCTCCATATTCGATCATATATAAATGTTATATGGTGAATAATCATTATGCATAATGTACAAAAAAATAACAAAATTAATTAATTTGAAATAAGCAAGGAAACCTTAACATGAGATTGTGTATTCTACACGATTGATTAAAATAGGAATCTTATTTTGTTAGATGTAGCATTAGACTAAGAGCTACAAGATGTACCTAGGAATTCAATCAACTTTTTCAATTTGACCAGTTTACATAAAATGTGGCTTATTTGATATCCTTAATTGTTAACAATGACCGAATGCATTTTTGTAAAGAATTCATTATGGTCTTGTGGTTAGGTTTTGTTGGAAAGGCTTGATCATTTGGAAAGAAAATGAATGTACAAGAGTAGATGTGATTTAGACATAGTTGGGATGTAGAGAGTGTATGGTTGCCTCTGCTTCACGATGGGACATTAGAACGAGAATTGTATAAAATACTAAAAGGTACTTAATATGAAATGAGTGATGTGATTTCTGCTGCAAATGTACTTTCATGTAGAAATTTTTTTCTATGAAAGTTATTCCTTTGAGTTCAAGATATTTGATTGGAAACTATTAACTGTAAACTAGTTATAGTGTATGAAATAAAATTCTGTAGTAAGTGGTTTAATCCAGCTTTATATTTCATACGCTGTTATAGTAATTAAGAAAATAGTTGGAGAATATATAACATTTCTTAATGATGCATCAAGTTACAAAAATTTATTTGTAAAAAAACCTAATATTATTCATGAAATAATGATTGTTTTTGTATTGACTGAAAATAGATATAGTTTATTTGTAACGACCCACTATTTTGCACCATTCAAATTCGACAATAAAACCAGATATTTCAAACTTGAATGGCTCAAAACAATAGATTGTAGTAAAATTTGGAGCAAATACAACCAATCAAAGAATCACAGACACAGAATATCAGAATAATCTCAATGGAAATAAAAATAACCATAGTGGTTCATGAAGCCAATACAAACTCAATTTCAAAACAAGTACAAAATATATAGTCTGAAAAAAACTAATACAATTCTGAAACAAATACAATAGAATTCCAAGTACATAAGTCTCTAATACATAAGCTGAACTAGAATGACTGAACTGAAAAAGATAAAACTAGATAAGGAAATAAACTCCAGAAATCTCTAGCTTCTAGAAGATAGCTCCAAGCCGTGATACTCAGGCTGACCCGAGCGTAAGAAAATAAACACAAACACTTGAGGCGTAACAAATTAAATATAATTGAAATGTATCGAATAAGAATGAAAATGGATTAAAATAGTAATGGTTTGAATTGCAAATAAAATCCAAATAAGTGGAAATAAATTGGAAATGGCCTTGTAATAAATTGAATGAGTTGAATCTGGAACGTTAAATTTTATAATAACTAATCAAATGAAATTGTAGATTTAGAATGAGAGTTGATTGTGATAGAATTAAGTTCAATAGAGAGGAAAATTCGCTTGTAAAATGAAAATGAGCTTAAGTTTAAAATTTGAATAAATTGAAGTAAATTGTTTTAAGCTAAATAGGTGGGAGAGTTGAATTGAATTTAACTTAAAACTAATTTTTTTAATATTGGATTGGTTTTAAATCAAGTGAAAATAAATTTTAATCGAAATAAAATTCGGTGAGTACAGATAATATTTAAGGGAATGAAATGCTTAAATAAATAATTGTAAACCATTTAAATTGTTAAGGAATTGAAATAACTTGGAGTCAATAAGAAAAATAGAATGGTTTTAAATGAAACGCAAATGAATGGATTGTGAATAAAATTGAAATGGAATGTGTCGAGCTAAATAAATGGTCGTGAATGAATTAAAATAAAAAGGAAATTTAATTGGTAATGAAGATGAACCTAAGTTGTTAGTGGTATTGAATGAACTAGTTTGGTTAGTAAAATGAAATGCAAGTGAATGGATTCGAATTTAAAATGCAATGAAAATGAGAATATATAGATTGTGAATAAATTTAAAAATGGAATAGAATTAAGTATAAATTGAGTTGAAATCAATTTAAATTGGTTATAAAACATAAGTACTTATTTATTCACATAGATCTCGTCAAATTGCATAGAATAAATTGTCATTTGATGTAAATGGAAGTAATTAAAATGCTATGAATTGATAGGAGTAAAATAAATTGATTTTGAGATCAATTGAATTAAATATGAGTTCGTTTTGCTTAAAAATAAATTAATGTAAGCTTGAGAGTCGTTAACCATTCGGATTAAGTGAAAAGATGGGTGATTGGTTGTAAGCAATTAAAATTAATTTTGGAATATTTAAATTGCTTATAAAAAGTGTTTAATGTGCATTGATGTTAGAATTTATGTGTTTAACTATTGCAAATAAGTGAAATGTTGTTAAACTTCATATATATGGCACTTACATGTTTAAATTGAGTAAGTACAGGTACCTGGAAGCCGTGTGGCTGGATTTGGTTGCGCTAATTGCTAAAATAATAAGCCGTTTGCTTATAAATGCTAAATAAGGTACGCCTACGTAATAAAAATAGGAAATATGAACTGCTTTTGGTTTTTTCGACCGGGTGGGTCAATGTATATATATTTATATCTTTTGTCAAATTGCAAAAGCTCCTCCGTACAAAGGAAACTCTGCCAAAAAAATTCAGAAATTTTGGGAGTTAGAAATTTTTTGGAAAATTTAGTTAACGACAAAACGGTTTCAAACTGGAAATTGAAATAAATTAGTGAATGAAACTAATATAAAATAATGACATGAATTAGTTATAAATAAAAATAATAATAATAAAATTCAAATATTTAGAGTTGAAAATAAAATGAATTCAGATAGAAATGAAAGAATCAATTTGAATAGAAATAGATATAAACTAAAAGTGGTAAAGTGAAAATAAATAAAGCAACATATAAAATGCTTATACTAAACTTAAGTATGGAATGGTGCATTCTCAATTGGAAATTGATATTACAAAATATATTTTAAGTTAATATTTGGATGAATAGATATTGACATTGGTAAGGAAGTCAATAATATGTGTTGAAAGTTGTGATTGGATATTGGTGCTAAGCAGGATATGCAGGTATTATAAGGGGAAAAGAGAATTGATTTTGATTTCAGAAGATAAATTTGAATTGCTCGACAAAAAGGTATGTGTTTAAATTTCTGTGAAATTTCATTGGTTTTTAGATCTAGCCGCTTGGCTTTTGTTTTCTTTTGGAATTTGGCAGCCCGTAGAGGCCTTTTGTAGTTGTACCGAGCTAGCCGCGCAAAGGAGACGCTGGCAAAAATTTTCGGAAATTTAAGGAGTTAGAAAATTTTTGAGAAAATTTTGACAATTTAAATTTGGATTTAAATTTAAGTTTGAATGGTTGGACAAGTAAAGTTATTTGAGCACTATAGAAGGTTTTGGGAAATTAATAAGAATGATAATGGATCTTTTATACAAAGAATAGTTGGTTAGATGTTGAATTGTTTGGTTTTGGAGATAAGTAATGGGTAATGGAGCATTCTTCCTAATTAGTAATTTCGGGGACGAAATTATTTCAAAGGGGGGAGGAATGTGACGGCCTGGAATTTTCAAGCATTTAAAATCAGAATATTTAATTGATTTTAAATATTTGAAGGTTTAATTTTTAACTTGAATTCAAATATCACAATTTATTTGATGATTAAATTATTAAATTAAATAATTTGAGTTGGGTAAAATGCAAAATCTGGAGTTCTAAGCCTGTTAAAAAAAATTTGAAAGCTTATAAAATTTATATTGATAACATTGAAGATAGTAAAAGTGTTAAAATTGAATTTGGAAGTGTTTTGTTTAGTTTTGAATTTATATCGTTTTACATTGAATTTAAAAATAGCATCCCAAGGCACAGTCCTGGAATTCGACGAAACCAGTTCCATTGGGTTCGTAATATTGTATTATTATTGGATTTCAAATTTTGTAGTGTTTGGAGTGTTGTGTGAGCATACGGCATATAAACGCACTGAAAATTTATATCGAAAATTCAAATCGATTTCGTTCTTTCTCAAGGGAAAATAATAATAATAATAATAATAATAATAATAATAGTAATAATAATAATAATAATAATAATAATAATAGTAGTAGTGTTGCCTGTCTCTTCCCTTTTCCCTTCCTTTTTAAATCACGAAATTTCTTTTATTCCAGGCTTCCAAATCGAATCAAATAAAAGCCATATTTTCGTTCCTTCTATTGCAAGCTAAAAATAAAAAATTAATAAATAAACGCATGCTTTCCTTTATTCAATCGAGCTCTTCTTAGCCATCAATTGCATATCGATAACCCTAAAAAAAAGAAAAAAAATGGCCGCATGCGAATTGAATTTGAAACCGAGATAGATCGTTCGAAGCTACTTCTCCCCAATCTTGCTTCTCCTCGGTTACGAATTCGAACCGAATTTTCTTCAAAAAAAGGGGGAAAGGCTATTCGTGGCATCGCGAGCTAGTTTTGCGTGAGTAGAAGCCGTTTAGTGATATCGCGAGTGTGTTGCGGCGCAAGAGGGAAGCGAGCTCGCGATGACGTTTCGGTTAGTGTGGAGTTCGATTTGGAGGTGGCGGTCGCGATGTTAGGTCAAGCTCGCGCCTGCCATTGGAATCGCGTGCAAGCGCGCATGGACGGTGGGATCTGCTATGTTGGATTCAGTCGAATCGTGGAGGGCGCCGCGCGTGTTCTAGGTAGGGCAGAGGCCAACGTTCAAGTGAGGTATTGTTTTTCAATTTCGATAATAAAAATTACAGTAAGTAAATTATTTATTTTTGTTTATATACTGAAATATATACATATATAGTTTAAAATATAATAGGGCTTTGGAAATGTTGTAAGATTTATAAACAGGTAGATATTTAAATATATAGATATATATATATATATAGGTTATTCTAGTATATGTGGATATAAAGGAAAAGTAAATATATATACACTTACATTTTATCATAGTAAGTGTTTTAAAATATGAGTTTAGTACGAATTTATGTATTTAGTGAAGTTATATGATTTATCTTAGTTACTAAAACAAAAAAGATAATAATAAATAAATATATAGAGATTTTGTTTTATATGTTGAAGAGTTTGTATCAAAATAAAATGTTTAGTCTATATAAATTGATTTTATTAGTGTGGGTTCCAAGGAAATATGTATAAAGGTAAATTATTTATATAAAAATATATATACATATTTTCACGTACTAGTTAGTTTAAAATAATGTATTATGAAGATTAATTTATCAAATAAAGTTATTTAATTATTCTAGCCACCAAAATATTTTAGTAAAGGAAATTAAGTTAAAATTAAACTATTAGTTTAAAAGAACATTTGTTGGTTTAAATTAAATGGATAAATAATAATAAATTGTTCGATCAATTTAAATATTAATATATCATATAATATTTATTTAAGGTCAAAAATAGAGAAAACCAAGGGGATATTGAAGTGGATGGCCAATGCATTGTCAAAGGTGAGTTAATCTCACTCAGCTGAATTTTAGTTTAAATTTAAATAGTCAAATTTAAACAATTGATTGATTGATTTGATTTGGTGTGTTATATATAGTAGTATATAGTATATTTTGGAATGTTTGATTTTCCGCATTAAATAGCGGATGATTTTATATTTAAAATCCATATACCATGATATTCCACCTCGAAATGGAATTGGTATTTTATGTTGTGCTAACGTCTGTGGATGCAGGAAAACAGGTTGGAGGGATCCAACTGGATTCCTCAATACTTATTTAAATTATTCAATGTTCTTTATGTGATTATTTGATATTCTATGATGAATTATATTAGAAGGTTGAATGCTATAGTCTGCTTAAATATTTCGGTACTCTGATTTATCTAAATGTATAGAATTGAATTTTGGAAAGAAATAAAAGGAGTGAACTTTTTAGAAAAATAATTATAAAGAATGTAAATTAAAATGAATTGGATAAGAATATTAGTGGTTTCAAAATGCGAATTAATAAATTCTGTATATGGAAAGGAATTTTTGAATAAACAGAAAGTTAATGAATTTTAAACTTCGGTGTTATTATTTAAAAGAACAAACATCTATTTAAAATTAAAATTTAAATTATTTAAAAAGAATAAAGAAGTAATGGGAAAAATCTGAAATTTGTATATTTCAGTTAAAAGGTTTGAAATCAAACGAAAAATAATAATAATAGTAATAAAGTCCATAATTAACGAATTTTGAAATGAACTGAGTAAGTAAAGAAATTTATTTCGAAGAGAGTAAATTGGAAATCAATGTGGAAAATTGATTTAAGTGATTGAAATTGGAAATTCTCCCTGAATAACCAAGTACGTTTTCAAAATAAATTTTTAAATATAAGTTAAGAGTTTTAAAGTTGTTTAAAAAGCAAGTTTGGAAAATTTATTTTTTCTAAATATTTAAATTCTAAAGTAAGTATTTTCTTTTAATCTATTATAGCAGTAATTATTTAAAAGTGACTTAGTATTTTGTTTTAAAAAGTAAAAACCTAGTTTTATATTTTATAAAGTAACCTTATTTTCAAATATTCATATAATATGTATTTTAACAAAATAATGAAGTAGTTTAACTTAAATGTTTTAAAGTAATATTGCTAAGTAAAGCGTTTTAAATTATTTTAAAAATCTAAAGTTTTGTGCTTGGTGATTTCAGTGGAGATAGAAAATATTTGGGAAAGTTTATTCTGAAAAGAAGGATGGTTTGAAACTGTTTTCAAATGGTTGAAAATAGAAATATATCTTGTAAAGATATTTTGAGGTTAATAAATAATTTAGGAGATTATTTATTGTTTGATGGATGTTTGTGAATATTAATTGATAGTTAAACAACCGACTATCAATATTGTCTAAATGCGCTGATCGTTTCGAAGAGACCGAGATCGGGATTTAATTCTCGAAAACCACTTCGATCCAGTTTGTACGTTTTCGTGGAAAAACGAGTTTGGATTCAAAGATGGAGCAGTGAAGTGCAAGGGCTAGTCGCTACTAATCCTGAGGATATTTCCAAAACGGATGTAGTAGGAATAGTGCCTTCGGTTCCGTTCGAACCCGGGACGGACTTGTATGGATGAATGCTTTCGGAACATCGTCAGGTGGACGATGGGCATTCTAAGGGATATGTTCTAAAAAGGTAACGCTTTGCCTCAAGCCTCATCAAACGGGAATGACTGAAAATCAGGGGTTATGCAGCAAGGCTAGGTGGGCAGCACCCAAGCAGTGTGAGGTCATCCCTGTCTAGATGTCCCTTTTTATTTCGGCTTAGTGGGTTGTTGCTGATCCCAACCGCGGGGTGATCTCACTTGGGATTATCCAGTAAGGGGTAGTCCCGGTCTTGTGTTGCAGGGGAGCGGGCGTACTCCTCGGTACTGTGATCTAGGCCACGTATTGTGACAGGTTGTACCCCAGTGCCTAGTCATTAGTTGGAAATCCATTCTCCCTACGAGCCTTTTACGAGTTTTGTTTGTATTACCCAATCTTTGGCTAATAGCTGGAATTTAATCATGTAAGAATTTCGGCTATTTTATAAGTATTTCTATATGGACCCTATTATAATATCAGAGGATTTCTATAAAAATTGTTTTAGCTATCGTAAGGTAAAAACCCGACATGTTTATTCGTGGCGTGGTCTTACGAGATGCTTTTGTTTTCAAAAGATTTTTGAAACTTTAATAATCAATTGAGTGTGATTTTCTCATGCTGGTATTCCAGACTGACTCGGGTGTTATTTAACTGTAATGCTCGGGTCAGACCGAGCATTATAGAATACAAGATATGATGCTGTGGAGCTCAGGAGAAGAGCTGGATGACGATACGTACTTCCGTACTTGTTTATATATATTCTGCTGTGTTGAGTAGCTGTGTATCCAGTTGTATGTTATTGATGTTGAACTCTGATTGATGTACTCTGATGATGTGATATATAAAAAGAGATATTTGATTTTTGAGTAAAGATTATTTATTATCTATTATATTTTATTTCGCTGAAATGGTTAGATTCTGTTGTTGTTTTCTATTTTCTTCTTCTACCTCTTCTTCTTTAACCCAAATGGTTCGTATTTCTGTACAACTTGAGTTGATTGTTGTAGATTAGTGTTGACTCAAGGGGTATGGATTTGCGGGTCGTTACAATAAAGGAATTTCTTTTAGAGATACAGGTAGTAAATTGGATTTGGGTACATCTAACGATAAAACCGAATACAAAAGATGAGATCAAATTGACTAAATCTAAATGGACAAAACTTAATGGAATGTCTAATAAGGACTCTTAGACATTTAATAAAAACTATGATTTTATTATCAATGTCAAGAAAAGAATTTCCTCGATTGTTTATTTTCTCTACCATATGACATGATGCTCAAATCTGCGGATTCCAAGTACATTATCAAATTATGATTTCAATAGTTGAGCAAAAGGGATATGATCCATCGACACAAAACTGTCTCCAAGAAGAAGACCAATGCAGTTGGAAGATGTTAATTTACGTGAATATTAATAGATTTAGGGTGCATCCTAAAGGAAATTATGTAATTCGTTACGTAAATCTAACTCGATAACCATTGTTTATCATGATATAATTTGTTAAGTAATTAATTTAAACTATATTAAATAGAAAATCATTAAGTGATATGTTATGTGAAAGCAATTACAATGTATTGTAATCATGAAAAATTTGTTACATTCAAATAACATATTATTTTAAATATTCTTAGTCAAGATGTTTCAAGAAAGGATACGTTGAGACTAAAGTATGTAATGATGTTCAAATGTTAGGCAGTGTATTACTCATGGAGGGCACTAAGTGGTCATATGGCGATAGTTATTGTATAACTATGGAATGTATCAATCGAGATTTTCTGTTGGTTGATAATAACTAAGTAAAAGAAGAGATCTTGAAGCGATGATGTTACACATTTCCCTCGACTTAGGAATATCATGGAACTTCTGTACCGATAATTCACTTTGATTATATTTAAATCATAACATGGAGAACCATTAAGCGACTATATTTGGGTCTAAGTTGAATCTTTGGAAGTGAAACACTATTTAATAAAGAATTCATCTCCTTAGTTATAAGGGTTTAATAACATGATCAACTATAGTTAACTCAAAGTCAAAGTCTCTAGTTATAGCAGTATGGTTAATAATGATTGTTATTATTTAACTGAGGACTTTATGTTTCGACTAACCAATTTGAATGTGGATGAATTTGGAATTTTGACCTAAACCTAGTTCCATAAGTCCTAAAGTGTAACACCCTGCAATTGTAACGATCAAATATCTAAAAGATTAATTTAAATATTTAACTATTAGGTAACGGAATGCCTTTTGTACTCAACTTTTAAAGACAAGCAAATTAGGAATTGATACATCTGCAATTGATTTGCTTTTTTACATGGGTAAAATGAGTGCAATTATGTTTGAAGTCGATGATTTTTGGGGATGAATAGTGTCGAATGAAGAGAATTAGGCTAAGCCCACTAACTTGCCCTAACTTAGCTTATATGTAGCTAAGCTCTTATTTTCATTCTCATTTCACATTTCATTTCATTCATCTCCTCTAATTACATTTTAATCATCTTTCCCTATAATTGACCAAATCATGCCCAAATAAAAATTCCAAATCTAAACTTAAATCACTACAATTCCTCTCTACTTATTCCTTGCAAAACCCATCAAGGAATTAGCTTGAATCAAAGTTTGTATGTTCATCTAAGATTTCAAAAGAGCTTTAGGGTGATTTTTTTGATTAAGGATTGGTTTAGGTAAAAGCAAGGCAAGTGAGATGATACTCCTTACTAATTTATATGTTATACAATATATTTTCGTTTGTTAATGATTACAGAATTATATAAAGTGATGTGGAGATTATTTAAGTTGTTTTGTTAGAATCTCCACTCTATGGTTTCAATGACAACAACTATACAATCACATATACTATATATCCTATCGATTTACAAGTATACATAACAAGAGATTGCTATGCTCAAAGGTATCGGGACTCGAAGACAAATCAAAGATTTATGGACCATATGAAGGTTATACTAATGTGTTAATAGCCTTAGATAAACAATGTAAGATCTTCTTGAGTACACATACACACAAAAATTTGAATATACAAAGATTTGCATCAAAATAAGCTTTATTTCTATAATTTCCTACAACAGACGTCTGCGGAAAACCAATAGATGTTCGGGACAAGGCTCGGGGTTATTATCCCTGAAGCCACAAACGATCGTGGTGTTTCCAATAGATGTCTGTCATCTAGACAACTGTAATATCATGAACGGATGCTTCTTTTCATATTGAAAGAACTCCTCTCCTCCTCAAAAGTTGCAGCCATTAGATCAAAGAGATTTTATCTAGTAGTAACAACTCTTCATTTACATTTCGTTGATTCTATAAATACATCAAAGATTAAGATTACACGTTTAATTATTCTCCTAATATCTACTTCGTTTTATCTTCATATTTATGCACACTTTGCTCACATATTCTCAATCAATCATAACCAAAATATTATTTTGGTTAGATTACTTCCTACAAATCAAAGCATTCACTTTCATATACTCAAAGGAGATTACAGAAAGAATTGTACTATTAGTCAATATCCATGTTAATTGGAATACAAGATTATCGAAGAAATACTTTTGTATTAGCCTATTCCTTCGGGTGAAGTGAGTGTTATTGCTTAAAGGAACTACCGAACGGGAGCATCAGGACTGAACGTAGGATGGTAGGTCCGAACCGATATAAAAACTCTGGTGTGCTCGCATTTATTATCTATCTTATTTATACTCTATTAATTTACTCTACTTAGTATAATTATTAGTATATATTCTCGCATTAATTTATAAGTTTTAGTATATAAGATTCTATAGACTTTCAATTGATATCATAGCGAGGTTATTTTAATTTACAGCAACACATGATTGAAACTTTTTAATATGGCAAGTACATTTCAAGAAGGTTAATCAACTACTCGTCCCCTATTATTTACTGGTTCAAATTATGCTTATTGGTAAACACATATGCACATTTTTATGGAAGCCAATGGTTTAGAAATTTGGCAAACCACTCAAACTAGATATAAAGAACCTACGATGGACATAAGAACTTGGACCGATGCACAAAAAACATAGCAATTAAAAATGCCAAAGCCATGAATGTTTTATTTTTTTCGCTTGGTAAAAATGAATTTTCACGAGTTATGCATTGCACTACTTCATATGATATATGACTCACTTTGCAAGTTACTTATGAAGGCACAACAAAAGTCTAGCAAATAAAAATCTCTATTTTACAAAATCAATTTTCATAGTTTAAAATGGAAATAAATGAATCTATTAGTGACATGTATTCAAGATTTCAAATTATACAACACGATCTCGTGGCACTAGGGGTCAATTCACTGATTTTGATTAAGTTACATGAATCTTAAATTCTTTGATTGTTGAATGGGAAAGAACGGTTTTGTAACGACCCGATATTTTCAACCATTCGCATCCGCACATGTCGGACTTGAATTGTTCAAAATACCGCGTTGTAAATAAAATTTGGCAAATCTCAAAATATACAGTAAATAATTAATCATAGAATCACGGGCACAGAATCAGAATACTCGCAGCGGAATTTAAAATTACTTAGTGGTTCATGAAGCCACTATAAATAGTCTCAACAAATACAAATTACAAAGTCTTCCATCCCAAATATATTTTAAATCATCAAATAGAAAATCCAAAAATCCCAAAGTCTTGATTTCATAAATAAGATAACGGACAGAAAGAAGCCAGCAGCTTGAAAGGATCTACAGAAGTCCTAGCTCCGGGATAATGACTGAACTGCAACTCAGGCTGACCCGAGCGTAAAATAAAACATAAACACTCGAGTCAGGACATACATACTTATATAGTGTAAGCTAATTCAAGTGTACTTTAATATAAAGCAAGTAACTTAAAGAATGCTTGGGACCGCCCATTCTCTAAGGATCCGTTAAACTATTTACTATGTAGTAATATTTCGCTATTATAATAATGTCTATATTAAAATAAACTTACTTTTAAATAGCGTTAAGGAGTGACCCAATATTCCCCATAACACGTAATAGTCCCAGTAGTCCATCCAATATCACGGTCCCTCCTGATCGGGAAGCCACCAGAGGATACCACACGGGCTACGGGAGAAAAACAAAATCGTACAAGGCTCGCTATGGTAGGTGACACGGCACAACTAGGCAATGCCAGGGTAGATATACCAATTACGCTTCCGGACCGATGGTAACGCGTAGCGCGCAGCTACCGCCCACCTCGAACAACACTCCTAAATCAAAGGTGCGCACCAAAACAATCACAAAAGTAATAGAATGGCATACGAAGAAGTGCGTCCGATCAGAGGTGCTACCTCATTAATCCGTCAATCGCTCCTGTTTTAGCCACCTTATGCCAACTCATGGGAGTCGGGTCCACGTATTTACCTCAAGAAAACGTCACCACCATCCTACTTCATTCTGGAATCTCCACCGCGTACACGGTTGTCAAAGTGGTTTTCGGTATCGACAGAGAGTATGCCAGACATCCGATCCCGGTCTCTTTAACAACCAAACGTCATTATAACCCGTGGTTACAACTTTTTAAAAATGGTATTTATATTTTGAAATCAAAATAAATTTCAAATACCTTCAATATCAAAATATTGTTTTTAAACATTAGTCATTTTATAAAATGGTCCATTTAAATCTATTCAATTTATTTTAGGAATTGATTGCCTTTTTCTCACCCTTTTTTTTAAAATTAAATTCTTCCATTTAAAACCATTCAAAGCCAATTCCTTATTTTTATTAATTACATATTAACTTCCAAAATTTAAACCCATTTCCCCAAAGATTATTTCCATAAATTTATTTTTAAACAATCAATATCCCAGTTTCTGTAGCACTTATGAAATGCTACCTAAAGTCTATAGGTTAAAACAGTTCGTTATAAAAGACAGCATTTAAGTGCTGTAATAGACTATTAACTTAACCATTAAGTTTTAAATTCCCAAAATAAAACTTAATATCAATTATTTTACTTAACTAAAATCTCACTTTTAACAAAAATTCATAATTTTCCAAAATAAGTTATACTCCAAAATTTTACATAAACATTCATTTATTTAACATTTGACTCGTTCAAAAATCATTATAAATAAATAAAAAAAAATCCTTCAAATACATTTAAACCAGAAAATTATAAACTTCCATTTTAAAATAAATTTAAAATATTTCAGAAAAACATTATATAAACCACGGGTCTGTATATAGTTTTCTAGCCTAGGTCAAGTGATACAGATTTATATCATTTCAATCCGCAATTTACAAAACGCCGGGTTCTATCATTTCAAACCCGCAATCCCAAGTAAAAAAATAAATAATTAAACAATTAAATAAATGAACAAATGATTATCGTTCATGCCTATCATTTTGGCCTATAACGATCTCAAATTTACAGGGAACTTGCAGTGATGATTTAATCAGTAAATAAGAATTACATAGTATAACTGCAAAAATATTACAATAGATAAACAATTGATGAGGTGTCAATTTAAAATGGGGTTTAGCATCATACGTTATATTACAGACAGATGACATTTAATAAATAATTAACAAATACACTTGCGATAATTCACAGAAATATGGGTATGTTTGTCTGGTGACAAATACTCACCTTAAACTGCAGATAATCAGATTCAAACGATTTTACCACTTGATAAAGGATCGTACAAATGGCACGATTAGGTTTCCGCGGATGCCACGCCTTGATTCAAATATAAAATAAGATCCAAATACCAAATACGCGACTTTTGAAATTACGGTCAAAGCAAAATTTTCGAAACAACTGGAACGAATAGAATTTGACTTGACTCGACCACTCCCACTACTCGACTTGCCCACGTTCTCAAGGCCAGGCAGTGAAATCTTAACTATTTATGTACCCATGAAAATTATAGTGGAAAGTTTTAGGCAAAAGCTGGAAAGAAAAAGGTGGACACAATACGTTATTCCCTTTCTACAAACAGGTGGCGTACACTAAAATTCTTCAGAATTTGAAAACAGTGAAATTTGCAACTAATATATATATATATATATATATATATATATATTTCTTTTTTTTTTTCTTTTTTCTTTCTCTGTATAAAAAATCACGTTAAATAAAAGTGAAGCATGTTGGTTCCCAAAACTTGAACACGCAACATAGCACAACCACTCCTACCTCATCTTTTAAAACATGCATTTTTTTTCGGAGATGCAAATGAAAATATACTTTTTTTTTACATTTTATTAAAATGACTCATGCATGAATTCACAAAACAAGGTGATACAAACTAAATAAATGTCACGGTCTGCTTGCCTATTTTAAACCCCGTAAGCATGCACTCAAAATATACAAGTCACTGCATATTTTGGAAATAATTTAGGTAATAAAAAGATCTACCTATCTGCTGAAACAAACGTGATTTTGCACGTGTAAGTGTATGCAAATGAAGGATATTAGTTTTGTTTGTTTCCATTTTTTTTTCAAAGATGACACACTTTAGCAATTCATAAAAAAAAAACTCACGCAAGAAGTTCAAGTGGCCACAACTACAGGAATGCATGCATTTTCTATAGAATTCAAAAGAAGGATACTAAGCTTGTCTTCCTACAACAATCTAACATGTATGTCAAAATAGATCAGAGAGGGAAAAAGGAAATGTGGCAAGGACAGGTGGTGGAGCAGCCGAGTAGTGTGGACATTGGACCAAATGAAACAAGAAGAAGAACAAAATAAATAAAAGCAAGGTGTGGCCATACCTGTGCAATTTCTCAAGAAGAACGAAGGCAAATTTTAGATGTAATATAAAGTTTTTGTGTGAGGCTTTATATATATATAAGAAAACAAGTTGAGAGTTATGAAGGCACGTGAGATCTTCTGAGATGCGAGTTGCATAATAATATATGGGAGGCTTGCGTGATTATAGGAAAACAGTAATCAAATATAATTTGCTTTGAACTTAATAGGCAAATTCGAATGAAATTTGAAATTCTCCCAGCTATACAAAATTTTGATTTAATGAATTCCTAGAATGATGCGTGAATTTAGGCAAGAGATTGATTCTTAATTTATAAAATTCTTTCTTATGTATTCATGGATAAGGCTTGCGAAATATAAAGGACCAAACAAGCAGACAAGAATGGCAAGTGATAATAAACATTTAGGCAGACCAGAAAGTTGCGTGATTTATTATTGCCAGTTATACGAAAATCTTGATTAAATGCATGCGTTGATTACTTTCCAGTTTCTTTAGTTTGAACGTTATTTTATATGCGTGATTTATGCTGCCAATTTATGAAAATTTGATTTCAACATTTTATACCATTTAATAGTTGCGTGATTAGCTATATGAAATTTTGATCTTTATTAAATGAAACGGCAAGAATTGGCAAAGATTTTGGAATGAAAAAGTCATATACAAAAATTAAAACCCAATTGAAAGCTATGGAAAAGAGTTAAGGTTTGCTATAGAAACTACTGGCTGATATTTTAACCCATATACATATTTAAATATGATTTTTACAATACGCCAAACTGACGCAATACAAAACACCCAAAATTTATATATAAAAATAACGTTTTCAATTTATACGTTTATTACGTTACTTATACAATAAATTTTACGCGCCTTTTAAACGTTAAATCCAACAGTTCATTAATACACTAAATTCTTCAAAATTAATACTTAACTAAAATTTAATTGGTTTACATTCTCCATATTATATATATACAAAATTCAGATTTTTTTATTAAAATTCCAAATGGAGTTGTCTTTTTACAAAGATAAACAAATTAAAACTTAAATTTTATATTTTTAGACCTTTGGAAAATGATTTAATTAATATATATATAAATTGGGAAGTAAATTTTACTAGAAAGAGAAAATAACGTAAGAGATATGAGTAAAGAGAAAAACGCATATGAAATAGGCAAGCAGATAGGAGAATGGATACTGCGCATGACTGAGATTTAGGAGAAAATTGTGTTTTGAAAAATGCAAGAAATAAATTTTGTTGAACGGAAAAAAAATCTATGGAAATCAAATTTTTAAAGTAATGCGTTGAATTTAGAGGCAACATATTTTATTTGAATGCTAGAATATTTCTTCCCTTTAAAACACATGCCACTGATAAATTTACTCATTTACACTAAGGTCATATTTTTAAGAATGTGTACCATAGCCATAATATTTTATGCCCAAAATATACCGAAATAACGGATTAAAATTCTATACGTTTTCTTTTATATATATATGTATATATATATATATATATGTATATATATATATATATATGTATATATATATATATATATATATATATATATATACGGTATTTATTCCCCAAATTTAGGCGCCCTTTTTAACGCGTAATTACCCAGTTCATTTATACACTAAAAACAAAATTCGAAATTCTGATCGTGCTGAGAGTCAAACTCGTGACCTGTCGTGAATAGCCCAGATGTCTTAACCACCTAAGCTATTTATGTTTTCTTAATTAAAACTTGATTTTGCTAGAAATTAAGTTATTTACCATCTTCGATAAAAACCCAAATTTCCAAATTAAAGTTAATTCTTAACCATGTCAAAATTTCAGAGATCTTATTATTTAATTAAAAATTTGGTCAATTGTTTTTATTTTTATTTTTAATCACTTTAAATAAACCCCAAAGTTTTTAAAATACAAGTGAAAAATACTTGTTAAAAAGAATTGGGCTGTTACACTCTCCCCCACTCATAACTTTTCGTCCTCGAAAAGGAAGAAGGTAGGGGAATAGAAACAACCTGAAAGAAAACTAAATTGAAACTTAAATTAGAATCATTAATCTAAACAATAAAAATTCAATTTTAAATTAATCATTGATTTCATTTATTTATACTTAAAATTTTAACATTTATTTATTTACATATTTACTTGTATAATATCCCTACACTTAAAAAAAAACATTCATTTTTTTTTCATCCAAATTTTACACAAGGTATTATAACATTCTAATTTAAAATGTTTAATTTTGGTCCAAATTTGAAATGGTAATTTAACTTAATTTTTAAAGTAAATTTACCATTTCCCAAAATAAACTAAATTCCCCATTTAGTTTCTTCTTTATTCCAAACTATAATTAAATTTATTTCTCTCAATATTTTTCCCATCTACGTCAAATATTTTTCTCAATATCTAAACCATATAAATTCAATTTAAATTAATTAATATTCAATAATTGATTTAATTCATTTGATTTTACAGAAGTTAAATCAATCTTAACTATTTCCAAATTAATTATCTTATTATCCAATTATTTTCTAAAATCAGAAATTTGTATAGTCATTTATAATAATCATCTTTTATTCAACAAATTTAATTCTTCTTTATTCCAGATTATTATTAAATATATTCTACTTAATATGTCTTATCGCACATATTAAGTAGATTATATTTAATATAACTATTCCAATATATTTCTAAATTTCCTTTAACACCATTTGATATTGTATATTATTCAATTATTATTTTATTTCTATTTACCTATATTTGTCTTGTTGTAACTGAAACTTTAAGTGTATAACATTTATTATAACCACTCAAATTTTTATTTATAAAATCCTTTTATATTATACATTATCCAATTACATAGTTAATTTCTGAATGATTTAGGTAAGTTATATTGGCATGCAATTATACAAGTAAAATTTTCCAACTATATTATTCAAGTTTAAATATTCATTCCAAATTTGACTTTATTTTATCATTAGAATCACCTTTTAACATAAATTTATGAATTAAATTTCCAATTAACTTCAAACACTTTAGAGATAAATAAATACATATATATAGCATATGTCAAATCAAATTTAAATCATATATCTATATATATATATATTATAAATTAAGTCATATTTTAGAAATTCAATCAATTAAATTTTTGAAGCAAAATTACAACGTGGTCTCTTCACTCCGATACTCGAAAATGAATGTCGATGATGCGACATTCATCACCGAAATTATTTTCCAGTGACAAAGAGAAAAGCACTAATTTTTAAAACTTTTAAAATTCTTTGGAAATAAATTTCTATTCGAAAATACTTTAAATAATATGTCCCTTTAAATAATATATCCTTTTAAGACTTTAAACACAAGGTTTGAAACTATCAGAAATTAAATTCTTAAATTCTTGTTTTAAATTCATTTCTGTTTCCAAATAAATTTATAACCATGTTTTATAGTTCAATTATTTATATAAGACAAAACCAATGGTTTACAGAACCATAAATAAAATCAAACACTTCTCTCTCTAAACAACTAGTTAATTTCTGAAAATTTACTTATATATAATATTAGATTTTTCCCAAATATAAGAATAAATTTTTTTCAAAACAAGTATAGAGATTCAAATTTGAAGGACTCAAATTAAAGAGAATTTTGATTTAAAGATAAGTCGGAATCAGAAGATCCGATGGTTAAATAACAGAATAAGGAACCAGATAAGTTTATATAAATCGCGGGCAACCTTAACCGAGTCAATCGTGAGTTAAAGAATAAGATCGATGTGGATTTTCTAGGATAAATCTACATTCGATCTGAAGAAATAAAGTTCAGAATAACCAAAGATACTAGCATCTAAACCGAGGATAAATATAAATCTCTGGTGAATCAATGCTAATTGTAAAGGAGTTTCACCTCTTTATTAGAATATTGGCGAGACCGCCAATTCACTATAAAGATCATCCGAAATGGAGTTATGGGATACTCCAGAAATCGAAAGACAATGAATAGTGAGGGACACGAATGAACTTCGGAACCGCAGGGAATGTTCCAAAATTCAAAAGAAATCGAATCAAAAGGAAGAGATTCAAGCTCGAATGAAAGTGATTCTGTAAATCAAATTTACCATACATTCTAAGTTTTGCCTAGAGCCAAAGCTCTGATACCAAATGTAACGACCCGATATTTTCAACCATTCGCATCCGCACATGTCGGGCTTGAATTGTTCAAAATACCGCGTTGTAAATAAAATTTGGCAAATCTCAAAATATACAGTAAATAATTAATCACAGAATCACAGACACAGAATCAGAATACTCGCAGCGGAATTTAAAAATACTTAGTGGTTCATGAAGCCACTATAAATAGTCTCAACAAATACAAATTACAAAGTCTTCCATCCCAAATATAGTTTAAATCATCAAATAGAAAATCCAAAAATCCCAAAGTCTTGATTTCATAAATAAGATAACGGACAGAAAGAAGCCAGCAGCTTGAAAGGATCTACAGAAGTCCTAGCTCCGGGATGATGACTGAACTGCAACTCAGGCTGACCCGAGCGTAAAATAAAACATAAACACTCGAGTCAGGACATACATACTTATATAGTGTAAGCTAATTCAAGTGTACTGTAATATAAAGCAAGTAACTTTAAGAATGCTTGGGACCGCCCATTCTCTAAGGATCCGTTAAACTATTTACCATATAGTAATATTTCGCTATTATAATAATGTCTACATTAAAATAAACTTACTTTTAAATAGCGTTAAGGAGTGACCCAATATTCCCCTTAACACGTAATTGTCCCAGTAGTCAATCCAATATCACGGTCCCTCCTGATCGGGAAGCCACCAGAGGATACCACACGGGCTACGGGAGAAAAACAAAATCGTACAAGGCTCGCTATGGTAGGTGACACGGCACAACTAGGCAATGCCAGGGTAGATATACCAATTACGCTTCCGGACCGATGGTAACGCGTAGCGCGCAGCTACCGCCCACCTCGAACAACACTCCTAAATCAAAGGTGCACACCAAAAGGTGCACACCAAAACAATCACAAAAGTAATAGAATGGCATACGAAGAAGTGCGTCCGATCAGAGGTGCTACCTCATTAATCCGTCAATCGCTCCTGTTTTAGCCACCTTATGCCAACTCATGGGAGTCGGGTCCACGTATTTACCTCAAGAAAACGTCACCACCATCCTACTTCATTCTGGAATCTCCACCGCGTACACGGTTGTCAAAGTGGTTTTCGGTATCGACAGAGAGTATGCCAGACATCCGATCCCGGTCTCTTTAACAACAAAACGTTATTATAACCCGTGGTTACAACTTTTTAAAAATGGTATTTATATTTTGAAATCAAAATAAATTTCAAATACCTTCAATATCAAAATATTGTTTTTAAACATTAGTCATTTTATAAAATGGTCCATTTAAATCTATTCAATTTATTTTAGGAATTGATTGCCTTTTTCTCACCCTTTTTTTTAAATTAAATTCTTCCATTTAAAACCATTCAAAGTCACTTCCTTATTTTTATTAACTACATATTAACTTCCAAAATTTAAACCCATTTCCCCAAAGATTATTTCCATAAATTTATTTTTAAACAATCAAAATCCCAGTTTCTGTAGCACTTATGAAATGCTACCTAAAGTCTATAGGTTAAAACAGTTCGTTTATAAAAGACAGCATTTAAGTGCTGTAATAGACTATTAACTTAACCATTAAGTTTTAAATTCCCAAAATAAAACTTAATATCAATTATTTTACTTAACTAAAATCTCACTTTTAACAAAAATTCATAATTTTCCAAAATAAGTTATACTCCAAAATTTTACATAAACATTCATTTATTTAACATTTGACTCATTCAAAAATCATTATACATAAATAAAAAAAATAAAATCCTTCAAATACATTTAAACCAGAAAATTATAAACTTCCATTTTAAAATAAATTTAAAATATTTCAGAAAAACATTATATAAACCACGGGTCTGTATATAGTTTTCTAGCCTAGGTCAAGTGATACGGATTTATATCATTTCAATCCGCAATTTACAAAACCTCGGGTTCTATCATTTCAAACCTGCAATCCCAAGTAAAAAAATAAATAATTAAACAATTAAATAAATGAACAAATGATTATCGTTCAGGCCTATCATTTCGGCCTATAACGATCTCAAATTTACAGGGAACTTGCAGTGATGATTTAATCAGTAAATAAGAATTACATAGTATAACTGCAAAAATATTACAATAGATAAACAACTGATGATGTGTCAATTTAAAATGGGGTTTAACATCATACGTTATATTACAGAAAGATGACATTTAATAAATAATTTACAAATACACTTGCGATAATTCACAGAAATATAGGTATGTTTGTCTGGTGACAAATACTCACCTTAAACTGCAGATAATAAGATTCAATTGATTTTACCACTTGATAAAGGATCGTACAAATGGCACGATTAGGTTTCCGCGGATGCCACGCCTAGATTCAAATATAAAATAAGATCCAAATACCAAATACGCGACTTTTAAAATTACGGTCAAAGCAAAATTTTCGAAACAACTGGAACGAATAGAATTTGACTTGACTCGACCACTCCCACTACTCGACTTGCCCACGTTCTCAAGGCCAGGCAGTGAAATCTTAACTATTTACGTACCCATGAAAATTATAGTGGAAAGTTTTAGGCAAAAGCTGGAAAGAAAAAGGTGGACACAATACGTTATTCCCTTTCTACAAACAGGTGGCGTACACTAAAATTCTTCAGAATTTGAAAACAGTGAAATTTGCAACTAATATATATATGTTTTTTTTCTTCTTTTTTTTCTTTTTTCTTTCTCTGTATAAAAAATCACGTTAAATAAAAGTGAAGCATGTTGGTTCCCAAAACTTGAACACGCAACATAGCACAGCCACTCCTACCTCATCTTTTAAAACATGCATTTTTTTCTCCGGAGATTCAAATGAAAATATACTTTCTTTTTTTTTACATTTTATTAAAATGACTCATGCATGAATTCACAAAACAAGGTGATACAAACTAAATAAATGTCACGGTCTGCTTGCCTATTTTAAACCCCGTAAGCATGCACTCAAAATATACAAGTCACTGCATATTTTGGAAATAATTTAGGTAATAAAAAGTTCTACCTATCTGCTGAAACAAACGTGATTTTGCACGTGTAAGTGTATGCAAATGAAGGTATTAGTTTTGTTTGTTACCATTTTTTTTTTCAAAGATGACACACTTTAGCAATTCATAAAAAAAAACTCACGCAAGAAGTTCAAGTGGCCACAACTACAGGAATGCATGCATTTTCTATAGAATTCAAAAGAAGGATACTAAGCTTGTCTTCCTACAACAATCTGACATGTATGTCAAAATAGATCAGAGAGGGAAAAAGGAGATGTGGCAAGGACAGGTGGTGGAGCAGTCGAGTAGTGTGGACATTGGACCAAATGAAACAAGAAGAAGAACAAAATAAATAAAAGCAAGGTGTGGCCATAACTGTGCAATTTCTCAAGAAGAACGAAGGCAAATTTTAGGTGCAATATAAAGTTTTTGTGTGAGGCTTTATATATATATATATAAGAAAACAAGTTGAGAGTTATGAAAGCACGTGAGATCTTCTGAGATGCGAGTTGCACAATAATATATATGGGAGGCTTGCGTGATTATAGGAAAACAGTAATCAAATATAATTTGCTTTGAACTGAATAGGCAAATTCGAATGAAATTTGAAATTCTCCCAGCTATACAAAATTTTGATTTAATGAATTCCTAGAATGATGCGTGAATTTAGGCAAGAGATTGATTCTTAATTATAAAATTCTTTCTTATGTATTCATGGATAAGGCTTGCGAAATATAGGGGACCAAACAAGCAGGCAAGAATGGCAAGTGATAATAAACATTTAGGCAGACCAGAAAGTTGCGTGATTTATTATTGCCAGTTATACGAAAATCTTGATTAAATGCATGCGTTGATTACTTTCCAGTTTCTTTAGTTTGAACGTTATTTTATATGCGTGATTTATGCTGCCAATTTATGAAAATTTGATTTCAACATTTTATACCATTTAATAGTTGCGTGATTAGCTATATGAAATTTTGATCTTTATTAAATGAAACGGCAAGAATTGGCAAAAATTTTGGAATGAAAAAGTCATATACAAAAATTAAAACCCAATTGAAAGCTATGGAAAAGAGTTAACGTTTGCTATAGAAACTACTGACTGATATTTTAACCCATATACATATTTAAATATGATTTTTACAATACGTCAAACTGATGCAATACAAAACACCCAAAATTTATATATAAAAATAACGTTTTCAATTTATACGTTTATTACGTTACTTATACCATAAATTTTACGCGCCTTTTAAACGCGAAATCCAACAGTTCATTAATACACTAAATTCTTCAAAATTAATACTTAACTAAAATTTAATTGGTTTACATTCTCCATATTATATATATATACAAAATTCAGATTTTTTTATTAAAATTCCAAATGGAGTTGTCTTTTAACAAAGTTAAACAAATTAAAAACTGAAATTTTATATTTTTAGACCTTTGGAAAATGATTTAATTAATATATATATAAATTGGGAAGTAAATTTTACTAGAAAGAGAAAATAACGTAAGAGATATGAGTAAAGAGAAAAACGCATATGAAATAGGCAAGCAGATAGGAGAATGGATACTGCGCATGACTGAGATTTAGGAGAAAATTGTGTTTTTAAAAATGCAAGAAATAAATTTTGTTGAACGGAAAAAAAAATCTATGGAAATCAAAATTTTAAAGTAATGCGTTGAATTTAGAGGCAACATATTTTATTTGAATGCTAGAATATTTCTTCCCTTTAAAACACATGCCACTGATAAATTTACTCATTTACACTAAGGTCATATTTTTAAGAATGTGTACCATAGCCATAATATTTTATGCCCAAAATATACCGAAATAACGGATTAAAATTCTATACGTTTTCTTTTATATATATATATATATATACACACGGTATTTATTCCCTAAATTTAGACGCCCTTTTTAACGCGTAATTACCCAGTTCATTTATACACTAAAAAAAAATTCGAAATTCTGACTGTGTTGAGACTCGAACTCATGACCTTTCGTGAATAGCCCAGATGTCTTAACCACCTAAGCTATTTATGTTTTCTTAATTAAAACTTGATTTTGCTAGAAATTAAGTTGTTTACCATCTTCGATAAAAACCCAAATTTCCAAATTAAAGTTAATTCTTAACCATGTCAAAATTTCAGAGATCTTATTATTTAATTAAAAATTTGGTCAATTGTTTTTATTTTTATTTTTAATCACTTTAAATAAACCCCAAAGTTTTTAAAATACAAGTGAAAAATACTTGTTAAAAAAAATTGGGCTGTTACAGGTTTTATCCATAGAAGAAGCCAGCGATCTCTGTCAACTCAAAGAATTAATAGGAAATTTGATGTCATATGAAGATGATTTGTAGGCAAGAAAGGAGAAAAATCAAGAAAATAAGAATATTTCTTTTCAAGCAAATAATGATGGTTTCGAACTGGATAAAGAAGAAATTGTATTCATCGCTAAGAACTACAACAAATTCAAGAAATTCAAAAGGATGACAAAATTTTAAAATAGTGACAATTCAAACTCATCAAATCAAACACCAATCAAATGTTATTGACATGACAAGTTGAGTCATATGAAGAAAGATTGTCCACAACTCAATATTGAAAAAAGAAAAGGCAAATTCGAGAAATTCAAAAAAAGCAATGAGCTTTTCAAGAAACTTGAGATGACTCTGGTTCTTCTTCTTCCTCTAACAGTAATAGTGAAAACGGCGCTAAACAAGCTAATGTATGCTTCATGGCGAGTACTAATGAGGTACCTCCTGAATTAACATATGATGAAATTTTGGAAATTAGCATAGAATTAGATGACAAATATAGAGAATCCAAGACACTGAACAAAGAATATATAGGAAAGATAAATAGAGAAGAGATAGAAATTGGTTTATTAAAAGATGAAAAAAAATTTAGCAGAAGACCTAGAAATAGCTCAAAAAGAATGCAAAAGTTATCTTCTCAAAATTTTACTCTATTACATGATTTAGAAAATAGAAGATTTGAAAACGCCAAACTTGAAAAAGGAAAATTAGAACTTAAGGCATGTTGTAGATTCTAACAATATTTAAATTTATCATCTTAAGAACAAATTGGATAAAATAACTAATAATGTACCAAAAATTAATAAAGAAAAATAAGATGTAGAAAATTTAATCAAAAAACCATCCGGAAATCGAAATTGGTTAGAATTTATAGCTAAGCACAAACATAGAAACTATATACTAAATTCAAGAAGACTATTTCAAAAATTAAGATTAATACTCCTACAATAAGTAGTGTCAAAATATGGATCCCTAAATCGAAATAATAATTTATTAGGAAAAAAAATATAGATGAATACTTGACAAATATTGTTTACAATAAAAATTATGTTTCTAATGGTCCTAAACCCACTTGGGTATGACTACTCTATTGACCCTAACTTTGACTAACATTATTTAGGACATTTAATTAGATAAATTAAATGAAATAATATAGACGGTTAGAGGATTGAGTTTTCTTAATTTATAACGGGGCGTGGCTTAATGAATGTATATGCAAAAGAGAATTAAAAATAAGTAAGTAGGAGGAATATGGTAAGTAAAAAATAGGAATAGCCTTTTTTCTTATACCCTAAACCCTCCTATCCTTCATCTCTTATTCATTTCAACATTCACAAACAAAACAAAGCCTTTAAGCAAGCTCGGCAGGCCACCATTAAGAAAATTCAAGAATAAGAAAAGCTACGATTCAAGTAGAAAGCTTAAGCAAATCAATCAAAGAGCAAGTATCAAACTTCTTAACACCAATCGAAGGTGAATAATTTGATTTACATCTCACTTTTCATAATGATTTCGGTTTCAAGATTGTATTCGAATTATTTTGCAAATAATATGTCATGTTATATTTGTTTAAATGGATATATATGTTTGTTTATGATTTATATTACTTCATATAGATTTCATGATAAGTTTAGAATGAAAAACCTATTAAATGGTATCCAAATGATTTTCTTTTTGATATATGGTCGATAACATTATTCTAGTAACGCATTTCAATTTTCATAATTTTCTCAATTATTGTGGATTTATTATGAATTTTCTGTGAGAGAAAATAGTTAATATTGGGTTTAAATTATTTAAAGCAATATTATAATGATTTTGGGTCTAAAATTTAAATATGGTAGAAAACATATCAAAAGTGAATTATGGTTATTTTTGGGGAATTTTCCTAACTATTTTATTATGGTTGTAAAATAATTTAAGGGACTTAAATGTTTTATATGGGTTATCAAGGAGAAGGGCCTATTTGTTAACATGTTTTTAATGGAAAATTTTGAATTTGGTGGCCTTTTAGAAAAGGATTTTGATAAAGAAAAGACAACCGATCATATTTTGACAGATTAGGCAACTTAGGAAAAAAAGAATTACTTTGGATAAACAAGTTTTGTTTCGAATTACAACTTCACCACTTCCTTAGCTTGCTTTCATCAACATGGCCAGAAGGACTTTCACACCTATTCTAAACAAATGCACATGATATCAAGCGGTTATATATAGTGTATTGGAGAAAGGTGGAAGGGACCGAGTCAAAACCATTCTTTCGAAGGGGAAAAGGTTATTCTTACAAGCTTTCGAATTCATTACTTACTATTGTTTATAAAATATGCTTTCGAAGCGGTTGAAGCTAACTTTATTAGCTTTCGAACAAATCAACTTTCCTTTGATTTAAAAAGGAGTTTTCGAATGAGTTGCTACATTTTGAACCTACTTGATACCTAATGCCGCATTCATACCTTCCGAATTACTTAAATTCGCTTTTCTTTATAGCCTTAAAACTACATATTCGGAAGGGTGTTTTCGCCTTTTGACTTAGAAGCCGCTTTCTCAATGCTTTCGAAAGGGTCAAACAACGGCTTTTAAATGGTTTTGGAGACAATGGTTTGGAAAGCATAGGTTTCGAAGCAGTCCTCTTTCCTTGTTCCTTTATTTGGATTAAAGCTTTCGAAAAGGATACTTTTGCTCCTATTTCTTTGACCCAATGATTATATTATATGTAAAAATCAATGGTTTCGAAAGGAATAATTATTAAAGGTTTCAAAGCAATGTTTTCATAATCTTTTACTTGAACCCAATGTTTTCGAAAGGTATGCAATATGTGCTTCCTGGGGGAGATCCCCAATGTTTTTGAAAGGTATATTTTTAGTGTTTGAATGGAAGGTTTATGACGCTTTCGAAAGACAAATTTAAATTGTTTCGAAAGGGGATCTTTATGGTTTTATATAATGGTTTCGAAGGGGATGATTTCAATTATTTTGAAAGAGATTTTTTTAAGGTCTTAAACAAAGGTTTCGAAGGTTTTACTTTGGCTTCATGGTCTGAAGTTTTCAAAGTTAAAAGGGGATTTAACTTATGTTGAAGAGATATATAATCCAATTGATTAGATTTCATGAACATTGTTTTGTGCAAAGCATATAACATTGCATAAGTATTTTGACTAAAGAAATCTATATGATTTTAATAAAGATATGATTTCAGAGGTAAATCATTTGCAAAGATCATTTACAAGAAAATGAAATTTGAACAGGGAAGT